>JARQOD010000001.1:654551108-654794995 GCA_033576555.1 Oophaga sylvatica | reverse complement strand
TGCGTGTAGTCACGGGTTACTGCTAGCCAAAAAGAGGGGAATAAAGCGGTCACATGTCCAAAATGGCAGGTCCTACTAGAGAATATGCACATTCCTGACATGTATAGACCGCAAGACAGCCCTCAGCAGCCCACATGACCCGCACGCGCACTATCCTCAAATACCAGGAACTATTCACCATATATATTTATACACTGATACAAAATTTGGGGCACTCTTGGAGATTTGTGTTGTTACATAACTTTGACAAAGGTTTTAGACCATAATTAACTTGTTAGGGTTATGGCTTATTCACTATCATCATTAGGAATAGCCAGGTGATGCAAATTTCTCACTTTATAAAAACCCAGCCTCCTCTAATCTTGTGCCAGAGACAGCAGCCATGTATTCTTCAAAGCAGCTGCCTAGCACTCTGAAAATGAAAATGGTGGAGGTCCACAAAGCAGGAGAAGGCTATAAGAAGGTTTCCCAAGTTTCCCTTTCCTTAGTTCAAAATGTGAATAAGAAATGGCAGTTAACAGGAACAGTGGAGTACATGATAAGGTCTGGAAGACCAAGCAAAATTTCAGTAAGAAAGCTGTTTGTAGGATTGCTAGAGAGGCACCTCAGAACCCCTGCATGACTGCAAAAGACCTTCAGAAAAATTTAGCAGACTCTGAAGTTGTGGTACATTGTTCTACTCTTCAGAGACACCTGCACAAATATGGCCTTCATGGAAGGGTCATCAGCAGAAAACCTCTCCTGCATGAGGTAAAATGGAACTCTTTGGCCACAATGATCAAAGGTGTATGTGAAGAAAAAAGGGCACACATTTTCGTTTATTATTCTGCATACCTATACATACATATATCTCCTCCATCCTGGTATATCTGGTATATATGTCCCTCATCCTGGCCCCATCCATATACAGTGCATGTAAATGTTTGGCCACCCCTGGTCAAAATTACTGTTATTGTGAACAGCTATGCAAGTTGAATTGAAATAATCTCAAAAGGGCAAAAATAATATAGTTGAAACCAGAAGTTTACATTCACTATATAAAAAGACACATATGCATGTTTTTCTCAATATCTGACATTAAATCAGAATAAGCCTTTCCTGTTTTAGGTCAATAAGGATTACAATAATTGTTAATATTTGCCAAATGCCAGAATACTGAGAGAGAAAGATTGTTTTAAGACATTTTTATTACTCTATATATGGAGTCCACAAACTATTCTAGGAAAATCTGTGCTCCAGGAGGCAAATAGCACTTCTTTCCTCCTGAGTCTCGCCATGTAGCTAAGCAGTACTGTACAGCCCCATTTGGGATTATTTCCAAGTTCAGCAGAAATTGTGTGACACATTTTGTTACCATTTTTGCCAATTGTAAAATAATCTGTGGCTAAAACAACATTTTTGTGGTAAAAATGTAATTATTTTTTCTTCACTGCCCAATGGTATAAAAATTTTGTGACTCACTTGTGGTGTCAATATGATCACTGCATACCTAAATGAATTCATTGTGAGGTGTGGTTTGTAAAATGGGGTCACTTATGGGGAGGGGGTTCTGCTGTTCTGGCACCTCAAGGACTCCTCCAGTGAGTCATTATCTGCATTATAATATGGCGCTCCTTCCCTTCTGAGCTTTACGCTATGCCTCAAAAGTAGTTTCCGATTACATGTAGGGTATTCGCACACTCAGGAGAAATTGCACAACAAATGGAGGTCAATTTCTTCCTATTAGCACTTAATAGAGGTGTAGTTTGTAAGATGACATCACTTATGGGAGTTTTCTGCTGTTCTGGTACCTCAGGGGCTCAGCCAATGTAACATGGCACCCTCAAACCATTCCAGCAAAATCTGAACTCCAATATAGAGCTTCTTCCCTTATGAACAAATTGTATGGTCCACTTTCTCCTGTTACCCTAGTGAAAATGAAAAATTTTTGTGGAAATTTTTTTTTCCATTTTCACAGTTCAATGTTGTAAAATTCTGTGAATCACCTGTGAGTTTAAGGTGCTCACCACATGCCTACATAAATTCCTTGAGGGTGTAGTTTTCAAAATGGGGTCACTTGTTTGGTGAGTGGACTGTTTAGGCACATCAGGGGCTCTCCAAACGCGACATGACACCCGCAGACTATTCCATCAAAGTCTGCATTCCAAAACGTCATTTCTTCCTTTTCGACCCCTGCCATGCACCCTTCAGTAGTTTTCCGTATGAGGTATCAGCATACTCAGGAGACATTGCACAACAAATTTTGGTGTCCATTTTCCACTGGTACTCTTGTGAAATAAAAAAAATTGGGGCTAAAATAACATTTTTGTTGGAAAAATGTAATTTTTTTTATTTTGATGTCTATGTTATAAACTTCTGTGAAGCACCTGGGGTTCAAGATGCTAACCACACATCTAGATACACACGTGGTCAAAATTGTTGGTACCCCTCGTTTAATGACAGAAAAACGCACAATGGTCACAGAAATAACTTGAATCTGACAAAAGTAGTAATAAATCAAAAATCTATGAAAATGAACAAATGAAAGTCAGATATTGCTTTTCAACCATGCTTCCACAGAATTTAAAAAAATATAAACTTATGAAATAGGCCTGGACAGAAATGATGGTACCCTTAACTTAATATTTTGTTGCACAACCTTTTCAGGCAATCACTGCAATCAAACGATTCCTGTAACTGTAAACGAGACTTCTGCACCTCTCAACAGGTATTTTGGACTACTCTTCAAGAGCAAACGGCTCCAGCTGTCTCATGTTTGAAGGTTGCCTTTTCCATACGGCATGTTTCAGCTCTTTCCAAAGATGCTCATTAGGATTTAGGTCAGGGCTCATAGAAGGCCACTTCAGAATAGTCCAATGTTTTCCTCTTAGCCATTCTTGGGTGTTTTTAGCTGTGTGTTTTGGGTCATTATCCTGTTGCAAAAACCCATGACCTGCGACTGAGACCAAGCTTTCTGACACTGGGCAGCATATTTCTCTCTAGAATCCCTTGATAGTCTTGAGATTTCATTGTACCCTGCACAGGTTCTAGACCCTCTGTGCCACATGCAGCAAAGCAGCCCCAGAAAATAACGGAGCCTCCTCCATGTTTCACAGTAGGGACAGTGTTCTTTTCTTGATATGCTTCATTTTTCCGTCTTTGAACATACAGCTGATGTGCCTTGCCAAAAAGTTCCATTTTTGTCTCATCTGTCTATAGGACATTTTCCCAAAAGCTTTGTGGCTTGTCAACATGTAGTTTGGAAAATTCCTGTCTGGCTTTTTTATGATTTTTTTTCAACAATGGTGTCCTCCTTGGTCATCTCCCATGAAGTCCACTTTGGCTCATACAGCGACGGATGGTGCGATCTGACACTGATGTTCCTTGAGCTTAAAGTTCACCTTTAATCTGTTTAGAAGTTTTTTTGGGCTCTTTGCCTTTAACATGTTTTACTATAATTTTCTTTCTTATCTCCTGAGACAACTCTTTCCTTCGCTTCCTCTGTTCCATGTTGAGTGTGATACACACCATGTCACCAGACAACACAGTGAGTATCTGTAGCCCTCAATACAGGCCCACTCACTGATTCCAAGATTGTAGACACCTGTGATGCTAATTAGTGGACACACCTTGATTTAACATGTCCCTTTTGTCACATTATATTCAGGGGTACCATCATTTCTGTCCAGGCCTATTTCATGAGTTTTATTTTTTTTTTCAAAAAATCTGTGGAAGCATGGTTGAAAAGCAATGTCTGACTTTCATTTGTTCATTTTCATAGATTTTTTATTTATTATTACCTTTGTTAGATTCAAGTTGTTTGTGTGGCCATTGTGGGTTTTTCTGTCATTAAACGAGAGGTACCAACAATTTTGACCACGTGTTTAAATTCCTTGATGGGTCTAATTTTCAAAATGGTGTCAATTGTGAGGGGTTGCCATTGTTTAGGCAAATCAGGGGCTCTCCAAATGTGACATGGCGTGTGCTCTCGATTCCAGCCATTTTTGCATTCAAACACTAGTTTTACCCTACATATGGGGTATCGGCGTACTCAGGAAAAAATTGTATAACACAGTTTGCAGTCCATTTTCTCCTCTTACCCATGTCAAAATAAAAATTTTGGGTCTAGAGTAAAATTTTTGTGAAAAAAGTGAAAGGTAAATTTTGTTGTGACCGTAATTATTACACCCCTGTGAGCGACAGATAGTTGTGTCATGTATCAGATCTAATTTATAAAGGAAATTTCATATATAGTGCGAGATAGCAGCAGAGACAACTATTTTCATCCAGTAATGAAAGTATCTGCACCATTGTGAGCCCCTCAGCCTCTGAAGCTCCATAAAATTTAATAACATTTTATAATTTTTTTTAACCAAAAATACTATATGTTCCTCAGAGAACAAAATGGGAACTGCGAGAAAGCTTGAAAGTCATGTTCAGTATTGCAACAATGCACAAAAAGATAAAAACTCACTTGTAGCACATGTTTGTGAAACACGTTGTCCTCAAATAAATATGACCTGATCAAACCACAGGCAAACTTGGCCCAGATTCATAAACTCTGTTGTCCCTAGAAAAACAAATTATAATCCCAGCCAACCTTATCTTTCCACTCAAGTTAAATTTTTTTATCCTGTACTATTTAGATATGATGAGTATTATATTATTAGTAATAATAATAATAATAATAATCTTTTTTGTTATGCTCCCACATATTCCTAAAACTTTATCACGTACAAACAAAAAACAGAAATTATAGTGGTCCTTGCTCACAAGAGCTTACAATGAGAACACTAGGATGACTCAGAGGGTAAAAGTAATCAAACTAAAGTCTGTGTGTGCACAGATATAAACTGTATATAAGTGCATGGAGGTCACTGTTAAATGAAAGGTTTTGAGAAATAATAAAGAAGGGCAGAGGGAATATAAGGGCTCATACTCATTTGCGAGAAAAACGGGTGAGTGCAATCCGATAAAAAAAAATCGGATTGCACTCTGACCAATGTTGTTCAATGGGTGACATCTCATCTGCGATTTTTTTCTCAGCTGAAATCAGACTGAGAAAAAAATCACAGCATACTGCGATTTACTGCGTATCTCGGATGAGACTCACCAATGCAAGTCAATAAGTGCGATAAAAAAAATAAAAAAAAATCGCACAGCAATCGGACCTTGCAATTTTTATGCACTGATGTCCTTTGAAAAGCCAACAATTCATCTGCAGCATACAGTAAAATCACAGTGACAGATTAGAATAGAACAGATAGAATAGATATATACACATAGAGGAGATAGATATATAGATGTCAGTGACACACATACAATTTAGTCTCCGCATACTGTAAAATCTCAGCAGGAGCCGACAGGATAGAATAGATGGATTACATACAATATATACACATAGAATAGATAGATATACTGTATAGCTGTCAGTGACATATACATTTAGTACAGTGTGTGTGCAGCTTGCTGTACATGTATTTAATTAATAAAAGATTATTTTTCTGAAAAAAATGGCATAGGCTCTCACGTAATTTTCTTAACCAGCAGAGGGAAAGTCGACGGCTGGGGTCCGATGTTTATAGCCTGGGAATGGGGTAATACCCATGGAGCTTCCCAGGCTATTAATATTAGCTCACAGCTGTACAGCTCTAGCAAAAATTAAGAGACCACCACATCAAAACCATGGGCAGCCCAATCTCCAGACCAGAAACCCCATTGAAAACATCTGGAATGTAATAAAGAGGATGATTGATAGTCACAAGCCATCAAACAAAGAACTGCTTAATTTTTTGCGCCAGAAGCAGTGTGAAAGACTGGTGGCAAGCATGCCAAGATGCATGAAAGCTGTGATTAAAAATCATGGTTATTCCACAAAATATTGTATTCAGAACTCTTCCTGAGTTAAAACATTAGTATTGTTGTTTCTAAATGATTATGAACTTGTTTTCTTTGCACTATTTGAGGTCTGAAAGCACTGGTTTTTTTTTTGAATTTTGACCATTTTTCTTTGTCAGAAAAAAACAACAAAATTTATTGCTTGGAAATTTGGTGACATGTTGTCAGAAGTTTATAGACTAAAAGAACAATTTACATTTTACTCAAAAATCAGACAAACTGAACATTTGAAAGTGGTCTCTTAATTTTTGCCAGAGCTGTATATTTAGCCTTTACTGGCTATTAAAATGGGGGACCCCAGAAAAAAATGACATAGGGTTCCCCTATAATTAATAACCAGCAAAGGCTGTGCAAATGTAAGGAGGTCAAGGGTATTGACCCTTTAAGGTTTTATCCCCTTTAATTGTACTTACTTGTTTATATGTATGCCTTGTATGATGTTATGTATATATATGTTTGTGGGGTCGTGTTATAGGTAGTTAGTGCATCCTTGGGGTCACTAGAGGAAGGCACTGTTAAGGTAGTGTATATATTTGAGTTAGATATAGTTTGCGAGGGATCTCTATTGGGGGCACGTTAGAGATTCAGTTAGAATGTTATGAAAAGATGTCAAAGCAATAATTTGGTTTGGTCACTAGAGGGGGGCATTGAACATATCCAGTCCTATAGGGACAATAGTTAGGGATTTGGTGCTAGGGAAAGATTGCCTCCAAGCGGGAATCTGTCAGGAACACTTCCTCTTAGCGGGAGTCAGTCGGGGTGGACCTTGCTAGTGTAAGGACGTCCACGTTCCTGGGCCCTGAGCATAGGGTAGGAAAAAGAGGGGTCCAGCAACCCCTGAAGAAGCCGGTGAAGGATTCATTGTGGGAAACGTGAGCCCAAAGAGAGTGGGTTTACGTAGCAGTAGTCCAGTAGAAGAACCACTGTGGGAATGCTCAGCAGAAGATGTCGTGCATGAGTGTAGAAGCGAGTGGGCCATCAGAAGTATCTGGGCAGGATAACCAGAGAGAAGTGTACGACCTAGTAGATATGTCTTTCTTATGCTGGATTGAAGTGTCTTCAGGGGAAGAGATCGAAGTGCCGTTTTCACCGGGCTCCTCGTCCCATCAATACTTAGTGGTCCATTCTGGTGTAGCAGAGAGGGAGAGGCAGAATTGTGGCACCCCAGGAGTTTGGTTGCCACAGTGACCTTGCCTCCCTCCAGGGGAGCGTGATGTCATGCCTGAAAGCAAAGAAGGATCCCTTTAACAGGTAATACAGCATGCAACACCTTTTCTTACTCCAGACCAGAAGGAGGAGCTCTAACACCTGATTTTCAGGAGAGCATCTCTGGAATATTCTGGCTCGGGAGAAGTTAGGAGTCTGGATGGAGGGACGAGGGAGGACAGACGTGGAGAGACAAGCTGGGGACAGAGGGGCTATAGAGAGCTCACCCCCAGGTCTGAGCGCCGGAAACCAGACCCCCGGAGTCCGAGGCTGAGAGGGTGAAGTAAAGTCCCAGCAACAGAATCCGGAGGGCAGAGGACAGCAGGTCCTCTGTCCCAATTAAGACCCTTCTACAAAGCAGCAGCACATGTGAGCCGGAGACTCCATAGAGTGATTCCTGAAACAGGTTACAGCTGCCTGTTATGAGAGTGAAATTCTACTTAAACAAGAGAGAGAGAGAGAGAGAGGGACTTGGACGGAGCTTATAGCAGCCCGTGCCTCAGAGAACATCACTAGAAAGGAGACCTCACATCCCACCTGAAATAAGGGGATTCCAAATTGCTTTCAGGCTGACCTACTCCATCACTATCTGTACTCAATGCCCTGGATACTTTGCCTGCAAAACTGTAAGTAAAGCTTTGGAGACTGCAACTCGCTGATTGTTTCTCAGTTTCTTCCTGTGTCACCTACTACACTCAGCTACATCTCTCAGTACCATTACTCTAATAGTACAACATCTACCTGCCCTGAGACCACCAGCTTCACTTGTGGGAAGCTATTCCAACTCTGCTGCATCACACCATCAGTCTCAGAGGATCTGCACTGCAGCGCTGGTCATCTCTGACAAGATACCACAAGTGGCGTCACGAATACCTTATTACAAACTCTAACATCCCCTGTAAATATTCCCCTTTTATTGGACGCCCAGGGCCACGGACCGGGTCACCGCCGCTGTGACACATCCCTTCAATACACCAGCCCGGTACCGAGTATCCCACAGCCCTGGTGGGCAACCCAGAATTGTGAAGAATGTATTGCTGGTATCGATTAAGACGTGCTTATGGTGTCTTGGATGTGCTGTGTCCAGAGGAAAATAAAGCAGAACTGTTTGACGTGATTTGGGACTCTGACTCTAATTGCTCTGTACGCTCCCTCATGGGAGAAGAACACCCAAGGCGAATGGAGACTACAGAGGTAAAATGCGTAGCAGCTTCCAGTGCATCGGCCTTGCGGCTGTCCCTTTACACAGGCAGCTGTGGACTGATATTAATAGCCAAGGAAGGGGCCATTGATACTGCCCTCAGGCTAAAAGCATCAGCTCTCATCCGCCTCAGAAAAGGTGCATCCATAAGATGCGCCAAATCTGGCATTTAGCCTTGCTCTTCCCACTTGCACTGTAGCAGCGGCAAGTGGGGTGATAGTTGGGAGGGTTGATGTCACCTTTGTTTTGTCAGGTGACATCAAGCCCCAAGGTTAGTAATGGAGAGGTATCAATAAGACGCCCCCCATTACTAACCCCATGGTCACATTGTATGAAAACACAGACACCTAGAATAAAGTCCTTTAATTGAAAGAGTGACACAGACTCAATAAATCTTAATTAAACCATACTTACGACATCGCCCATTCCACCAATGTCTTCTGCAAAAGAGTTAAAAATAAAAGACAACAATATTTCTCACCTTTCCACAGAGATGAGAATCCATTTGTCCTACGACGGGTCTAGCTCTGCTACATCTACATGGCAGGCTGCATGGATGCATGATGTGGCGGCCATACAGCCTGTCATCCAGCAGAGACACTGAACATTTTCCCACAGTCAGAATGGTGAAGTGAGTTCATTGGCTGTGAACTCCCAGGACCTGTCTTACAGCATCACGAGCATGAGAACTTTGTCACACACACGGTGCCGTCAGACAGGGAATAGGAGTTCACAGGGAGGCACTGAGCATACAAGCTAGTCTTATTGAATTGTAGTAAAATTTAATTTGTTAATCAAAGTTGATCCTTACCTGTTTATACATCTTCATATTTAAAAATTGGATTGTACTCGCATTACACTTGCATGACAATTGCATGACACTCGTCCATTTTTTCGGTCCTGATATCGGAACTTTTTTCACAGATATGGGTATGAGCCCTAAGGAGAAGACTAATTGCCCCGATACAGATTAGACTAAAGTATAATCAGTGGGATCAGTTGACAGTCCAATGTAATATTTGAGGTAAAGAAGGATTTCCAAAGGCCGATCCTTTTGCTCTCCCTCAAAATAAGTCGTAGAGAACAACTATCTTATGTGTGTGGGGTTTTTCGAATAAGGCCATGTTCACACATTCAGTATTTGGTCAGCATTTTACTTAAGTATTTGTAAGCCAAAACCAGGAGTCATCGAAAAGTGCAGGAGTGGTGACGTGTTTCTATTATACTTTTCCTCTGATTGTTCCACTCCTGATTAATGCTTATTTACTGATTATTATTATTTATCATTATAGCGCCATTTATTCCATGGCGCTTTACATGTGAAAAAGGGTATACATAAGAAAAAACAAGTACAATAATCTTAAATAATACAATTCAGTGAATGGTACAGGAGGAGAGACGACCCTGCCCGCGAGGGCTCACTGTCCAAAAGTGATGGATGAGGATACAGTAGGTGAGGGTAGAACTGGTTGTGCAGCGGTATAGCGAACTAGGGTTACTGCAGGTTGTGGGCTTGTCAGAAGAGGTAGGTCTTCAGGTTCCTTTTGAAGGTTTCCATGGTAGGTGTGAGTCTGATATGTTGTGGTTCAGAGTTCCTTCGTGGGCATCCTGACCTGAAGTTGGCACGAAATTCAGCCTGGCAGAGACCCAGTAATATGTCTGAGATGCTTCCCCCGGTCCGCCCATGGTGTGTGCGTTACAAGAGAAGAAGACCTCGACCCTGTAACGCTGGTATTGTCTGTACTTTGTTTTCCAGCGTTACTCTGCATGTCTTTTGCATTAACCCTTTTGCTCCTTTCCCGCTAACCAGCTGGGATACTGTTGTCTGTTACCTGTATGGATGCTGCTCAGTTCCCAGCTCTGCTGCGTGGCCGTACTTGCGTGAGTGTCTCCGCTGCGTTGCATGACCACCCGCATGTGCGGTCCCTGACCTGCTGCAGAAGCCATCCGTAGGTTCCAAAGTCCTCTGCAATGGTGCATGATTTACTACGTGTGTGGCAGCAGCTTCTGCCAGGCGCCTGGCCTGCTGTGAAGACCATCCGTAGGTTGCAAAGTCCTCTGCAATGGTGCATGATTTACTACGTGTGTGGCAGCAGCTTCTGTCAGGCGCCTGGCCTGCTGTGAAGACCATCCGTAGGTTGCAAAGTCCTCTGCAATGGTGCATGATTTACTACGTGTGTGGCAGCAGCCACTGTCAGTTGTTCCTCTGTAATGAGTTGTCTGGCTCTGCATAGGGGGCGCGGCCCACACCTGTCCTGCTTTTATGAGGATTGGGTGTGTACTAGAATTACTGCTCCAGCCTATCGCTGTGAAGCAGTTCATATATAAAGTTCCCCAGCCCTGATGGGCGTGGCCAGAGCTTCACATTGAATCCACATTGAATTCCTGAACCTAGCCGTATGTGGTTGTGTGTTCACCTCTTGCTCTGAGTTTGATCAGCTCTGGAGAGCTGATTCCCCTTGTCCTGTCTTGTGTTTCTGCCTGGGGCTTAGTACCCAGATCGCCGTTCCTGGAGGCTGCATATCCAGGCCTGTTCCTGTTGTATCCTGTTTCCTGAATCCCTGATCCTGGATCTAACCCGGTACCTGAATGTCTGAACTGTGTCTTGTGTTTCCGCCTATGCTGGGGGCTGATTACCCAGATCGCCGTTCCTGGAGGCTGTATATCCAGGCCTGTTCCTGCTGTGTCTAATTACCTGAATCCCTGAACCTGGATCGCATCCTGCTAAACCCCCTAACCACCCCAGGAGGTGAGACAGGGAATAAAGTGAACTGCACCAATATAACGAAAAGAAAGAAAAGACAGACATCTAGGGGTTAAATCAGCTTAAAAAACAAAACTTAGCTTTCTCTGCTGCCAAGCACTGCACAGCAGAGTAAGGCACCAGATCACAATATACAGCTGCAGCATCAGAAAAGCTCCTGACTCCAGCTTGGTTGGTCTCGAAAGAGCAAATGTATCACCAACAGTCAGCTGACGTATCAGGTGACCCTTTAAAGGATGGTGGGAGTGGTCACCTCCTGCACCAGCCAACTCAGCAGCAATGTAATTACACCAGCGGCCACCGGGGAAAGATTGACATTAACCCACGATGGCCTGAAAGGAAAAAAGTTTTAATATGAAAATCAAAATCTGCCACAGACCAAAAAATGGATTGTGACAGTACCCCCCTTTTAATGAGTGGCCTCTGGACCCTCAACACCACACCTCACCAGAAAACAACCTACGATGAGGACGCCTCGATCCACCAGAGTTCACCCCGGCTGTCACCTGACTCTCAGGTTTATGGCAAACACGGACTGATGGAAGTGACAATAACGTATGATCTGGAGGTGCCACAAATCTCCAGAGCGCCGACCAGGGGAATGAGTTGTGTATGGGCATTACTGGGGGGTAACCAGCTGGTAAGTCCCTGGGCTGAGAATGGCCGACACCCAATACAGCCCAATCACCCGAGAACTCCAGACCCCAGCAGCACACTTCCACTGGATGTTTTTGGTGGACACCCACACGTACTCATTCACAAACAGGTCCGGACCTGAACGTTTATTGCCACACACACACGTTTTCCACAAGCTGGTGACATTTTTGAGGCACTGACAACAGAGGCGTCCCCCTGTGTCGCCACACTCCCACAATGCTCAGAGGGAACCACCACCCTCCCCAGACCCCTCCTCCTGAGAGTACTCAGACTCTCAGGGTTAGCTAGTGGTGAGGGTTGAGACTTGCTCCTACTCCCTGGCAGCACTTCTGCTGCCCCCACCAGAGAAGAAGGGGACCGTTATAGAAAGACGGCAGAGACAGTAGCCCCTGGGCAACAGTCCTCACATGACTGATCCCAGCTGACTACTTCCCTGGACCGCCAATCTATGACCGGGTTGTGTTTTTTCAACCAAGGGAGGCCTAAAACGATGGGTGTTGGCATTTTTCTCAAGAAGTAGCACGATGGGGACTCTTCATGACGAGTCCCTATGCGCAGCTGTATATAATCTACGAGTTGGGTCACCTTCCCCTGGCTGAGAGGGACAGAGTCAATGGCCTGGATGCTTAGGGGTTTTGCTAGCATCCTGCACCTCAGGCCAAGAGTTTGGACAAAGTGAGCATCCACTAGATTGACACCTGCTCAACTGTCCACAAGCACCAGTATACCCTCAGTTACCCCGCCAACCACCACTTCAGCAGACAGGATACACTGAGGGGAAAAAATGGAGGAAATATACACTCCCTGGTCTCCTCCCTCCACACGACCAGGGGACGCGGCTTCTTAGACGGTACAGGTATTTTGGCGCGAGCTGGGAAGACCCCGATGAAATGACCAGTCTGCCCAAAGTAAAAACATGCCCCCACACCATGGTGAACCACAGGCAACCCCGTTTAGGAACCAACTCCTCCCACCTGCATGGGTTCGTCCGTCTGTACTGGTATGTCCTCCCTAGCAAGGACAACAGGGGGCAGATTTGGTGCATGCCTCTCCGTGAGGCGTCTATCCACCCGGATGGCAAGGGACATGGCGGTCTCCAGTGACTTGGGGCGGCATACTGCACCAGAGTATCCTGCAACCTTGGGGACAGACCCTGCACAAAATGACTCCTAAGGGCAGGGTCATTCCACTGTGTGTCAGTGGCTCACCTCCTGAACTCTGAGCAGTATGCCTCAGCTGGCCGGCCTCCCTGCTTGATTTTACGGAGTCGGGATTCCGCCAGGGAGACGCCATCAGGATCTCCATACGCCAGCGCCAGAGCCGCAAAAAACCCGTCCACCGACCTTAAGATGGTGAATCGGTCGGCAGGGAGAAGGCCCAGGATTGGGGATCACCCTTGAGAAGGTGTCAGGACTCTGAACATTTTTTGATTACCTTTTGTGCATTACTGCCCTTTTCCAAGATGGCGTCTTTGGTCTCATGTGCACTGTGTCTTCCTGCTATATAACTCCACCCAAGCCTTTAGTCTGTGCTAGAGTAATCTGCCTTGCATCCAGCTTCTGCCTTGCATCCCACCTCTGATCTCTGGTGGCTAACTGGCGTTGTACTCCTGTGAACCTGTTGGTGATCCTGCTACTCTGCTCTGAGTTCCTGCTGCATACACCAGTTTCCAGTAATCCTCCTTCATCTGGCTGCTGTTGTTTACTTCCTTCTGCATTTGCTGGACATGTAAGCTGTTGCTGCTCTGCTCTGCTTAAACCTGAGACTATTACCCAGGCCTCCCTGGTTGAGCTAAGATATTATTTGAACTGCCTTATAAGCATATCTACCTGTGCTTGGACTAAGCAAAGACTTATTCGTGTCAAGTATACTCAAGTATATTTGTGCTTCATAGACTCTCTGCTTGATTGCATTTTCCTCTGAAGTTTCCTATAGACTGTTAAGCTGCATTTAATATCTGCACCAAGTGTTGTGGACTTGAGCTTTGCTCTGCACCTGTTGGAATCACCGTGTGATAATATAGACTTTATCACTTATAAAACTGTGTCCTGTAGTTTTCTTGTTCCACGCAAAGAGTCTCCTGAGTTATCCCCTATAATCATTACAGGATACTCTAGCCATAAAAGAGGAGACTGCTGGAAAAATGACTGCAGAAGGCAAATTAGAGCAGGTGTTCTCCATAATTAGATCACTGCAGAAAGATGTGGAAGGTCTGCAAAAGAAGTTTGGAAGCTTTGAACGCAATGAACAAGTGTTGGGACAAACTCTGCAGGACTTAAGCACCCGCATGGCAGCCCAGGAAAACAAACTTGCTGGCATAGAGTCCCACGGGCTTTTCTGGACATAAGCACGCAAATAGCGGCACAACCTTCTGGGCAACCGCCACCAGCTAGCCCACCTAAGTTGCCCCCATTCAGATTTAATGGTGATCACGACAAATTTCGTGGCTTTGTCAATCAATGTATGCTATATTTTGATGTACATGCTGACCGTTTCCTTAATGATAGATCTAAAGTATTGTGTGTAATAATGCTGCTGACTGCACGAGCGCTCGCCTGGGCGAATCCGATGATTATTTAACCCGCGGTTAAATAATTTGGATGATTTCTTGGCTGCTATGGCATTAATGTTTGATGATCCTAATCGGCGTGCAACTGCTGAATCTGCTTTATTGTCTTTATGCCAGGCTAAACGTTCTGTTATTGAGTATGCTACAGAATTCAGGAGATTAACAGTAGATACCAATTGGGACAGTTATGCACAATTGCCTATTTTTAAAAGGGGTCTGTCTAGCATTGTAAGGGTACATACTCACTGGCTGGAAAAAAATCGGTCCGTTTTCTGCAGGAAAAAAACGGTACATTTGTTGTAAAAAGGCATGCGATTTTGATGCGATTTTAAATCGCACCATGCATTTTCCATCAGTTTTCCATCTGTATGCAATGCGATTTTAACATGAAGTTTTACATAGAGCAGTTATCTCTATGTAAAAAGTCATGTAAAAATCACATTGTAAAAAAAAAATGTACACAAAAAGCAAATAATTATATATTTATATATATATATATATATATATATATATATATATACACATTATATATATATATATATATATATATATATATATATAGGTCATACACTTCTACATAGTATAATAGCCGCTAATTCATCCCTGGCTATACTGTAAAATCACTCTGACAGCTTTAATAAAGAATAGAAACAATACATATACACACATAGAATACATATATATATATATGTAATTGTGACATATATATACATATATTTATAGTTCATACACTTCTACATACTGTAATAGCTGCTAATTCAATTGCCGGCTTTTGCGAAATCACAAAAGCCGACATGAAATGATACATTGTTTAGACACAGTTAACCATGTCATTTCATGTATTTTGATATATGGTTTGAACTTACAATTACATAAGTGTATGTGTGCAAAATTTCAAACATGTAGGGGTTAATTAAAGGTGTAAATTCGTTGAAAAAAATGCGTGGGCTCCCGCTGTATTTTCTCCACCAGACAGACAAAGCAAGCGAGTGGGGCAGATAATAATAGCCTAGGGAGGGTATATTTTTTTTGTGCCCCCCCTGGCTACTAACATCTGCCCCCAGACACCCCAGAAAGGGCAAATCTCTAATTAGATTCGCCCTTTCTGGCACTTTGCCCGTCTATTCCCATTGCCCTGTAGCGGTGGCGAATGGGTTAATAAGGGGTTAAAGCCACCTTGCTATTGAAAGGTCACTTTAAGCCAGGTTAATAATTGAGAGCTGTCAATTTGACAACTATCAATTATTAATCCTATTGAAGGAAATAAAAAAAACACACACACTTTAAGAATAAATAATTTTAATGAAATAAAAACACATTTTTTTGACCATCTTTTATTTAACTCTTAATCCCTGCAAAGCCCTTGATCTTCTATAATAAAGAAAAAATAATAAAACAACATTATTCTTACCTATTCCGCCGATCTGTCTCGTCCCACGCTGTAATCCTTCACAAAGGGTTAACTAGCAATCAGCTAAGCAGTGCAAGTAATCCTGCGTGCTCAGCTGAAAGCTCCTGAATGAATGAGCTTATCTCCTGCAGACAGGAGAGGATGTGATTAATGAATGAAGCTTAATGTGTCCCACTTTCACTTTAGGTCAGGTCACTGAAGTGAAAGTGGCAATAAATCAATTAAGCTCCACTCATTAATCACTTCCTCTCCTTTCGCTGGGAGAGGAAGTTATTCATTTGGGGGGTAACAGCTCAGAAGGCAGCATTAGCTCCCTGTGAGCTGTAACCTGTTAACCCTTTCTGATGGATTACACCGTGGGACCTGACTGTGCATCGGATTGGTAAGAATAATTTTGCTTTTTTATTTTATTTTTATTACAGGAAATGGTTTTAGCAGGAAAATAAAATATGGTCCAAAACTGTGTGATTATTTCATTAAACTTCTTTTTTATTAAAGTGTGTGTGTTTGATTTTTCTATCATACAATAGGATTAATAATTGATAGTTGTCTAATTGACAGCTCTCAATTATTAACCTGGCTTAAAGTGACCTTTCAATTGCAAGGTGGCTTTAACCCCTTATTAACCCATTCGCCACCGCTACAGGGCAATGGGAATAGACGGGCAAAGTGCCAGAAAGGGCTAATCTAATTAGAGATTTGCCCTTTCTGGGGTGTCTGGGGGCAGATGTTAGTAGCCAGGGGGGCACAAAAAAAATGTACCCTCCCTAGGCTATTATTATCTGCCCCCACTCGCTTGCTTTGTCTATCTGGTGGAGAAAATACAGCGGGAGCCCACGCATTTTTTTTCAACGA
This sequence comes from Oophaga sylvatica, assembly GCA_033576555.1. Taxonomy (NCBI): domain Eukaryota; kingdom Metazoa; phylum Chordata; class Amphibia; order Anura; family Dendrobatidae; genus Oophaga; species Oophaga sylvatica. The sequence continues at coordinate 654,778,455 of JARQOD010000001.1, read as the reverse complement.
ATTTACACCTTTAATTAACCCCTACATGTCTGAAATTTTGCACACATACACTTATGTAATTGTAAGTTCAAACCATATATCAAAATACATGAAATGACATGGTTAACTGTGTCTAAACAATGTATCATTTCATGTCGGCTTTTGTGATTTCACAAAAGCCGGCAATTGAATTAGCAGCTATTACAGTATGTAGAAGTGTATGAACTATAAATATATATATATGTATGTGTTACAATGACATGTATATATATATATATATGTATTCTATGTGTATGTATCTAGTGTTTTGTGAGCTGTCAGTGTGATTTTACAGTAGCCGGGGATGAATTGCCGGCTTTTCAAAGGAGACTGGTGCGTATAAATCGGACAGCACTTGCATGGTGCGAGTGCTGTGCGTTTTTTAATCGCACCCATTGACTTGCATTGGCGATTATCATCCCAAAATCGCATCAAATCGCAGCTTGCTGCAATTTTTTTCTCTCACCAATTTCTGATGAGAAAAAAATCGCAAATGAGAACTCACCTATTGAATAACATTGGTCAGATTTGGATCCGATTTTTTTTCCTCTGATTATCATCCGTTTTCGGCGCCAGTGAGTATGTACCCTAAAGGACGAATTAGCTCGCTCTGAATCACCACAAGAGCTAGAGACATTTATACAGCATTGTGTGCGCATTGACATTCGCCTTACTGAGCGTAGGCAGGAGAAGTTTGCTGCCTTTAACCGTATCTCTAACTTTTCCCCTCCTTCCAAAGAGCCTGCAGGTAAAACATCTCGGGAGGTGGAGGAGGTACCCATGCAAATTGATTCTGTTCAGAGGCACGAGAATAATGAGCGCCGGGAGCATCAACTTTGTGAAAGTCTATGTTTCTACTGCGGCCAGTCTGACCACTTTTTAATCAACTGTCCCAAGTGTCCCAAGCGGCCTAACAAGGTGCTAGCAGCGGTAGGAGAGTATGACTACTGTGATGATGAATCTGACTTCTCTGAATGTAGCCTGCCTTTAAACGCTGTATTCCATTCACTTTCTATGACTTCACCACCCAAGGAGCTGAAGGAAAAGAACTCTCACTGTTCTCTCCCTATTAAGATCCTGTGTTCTATACAGTGGATTTCCAGTGCAGCTATGATTGACTCTGGTGCAGGTGGCAATTTTATGGATATCGCATTTGCCAAGGAACATGGTATTGAAATTCAGCAAAGAGCCTCTCCAATTACCATGGAAACAGTGGATGGGTCACCTTTAATCTCCGGGCCTGTGGATCAGGAGACCGCACCCCTTGAGATTTTTTTGGAGCCTAATCATCAGGAGCAACTCTCTTTCTTGCTAATTTCTTCTCCTCATTTTCCTGTGATTTTAGGCATCCCTTGGCTGCGTTCTCAGAATCCAACTATCAACTGGGAGACCAAGGAGATTATCTTTCCAACAAGGAGCAACCCAGCATCAACTGAAGTTGTCCTTGAGTCCACGGCTATGGAACCACCTGTACAGGTATTTACTTTACTTTCAGCATATAAAGAGTTCTCTGACAACTGTGACAAGAAGAATGCAGATCAGCTTCCTCCACACAGGCATTATGACTGTCCCATTGAGCTGCTTCCTGGGGCAGCTATTCCTTTTGGCAACGTATACCCTTTGGCGGCACCTGAGCTCCAAGCCTTAAAGGAGTATAGTGATGAAAACCTGGCCAAAGGTTTCATATGTCCTTCTTCCTCACCAGCAGGGGCACCTATATTTTTTGTAAAGAAGAAGAATGGGACCCTGAGACCCTGTGTAGACTATCGGGAACTCAATAAGGTAACCATACGAAACCGTTACCCTTTTTCCTCTGATTCCCGAATTACTGGAAAGAGTCCGCCATGCTAAGGTGTTCTCTAAACTGGATCTTCGTGGGGCTTATAATTTGGTGCGTATTCGTCCAGGGGATGAGTGGAAGACAGCATTCAGATGCCGGTATGGACACTTTGAATATCTCGTGATGCCCTGCAACGTTTCAACACCTTGCTAATGACATCTTCAGAGATTTGTTGGACCAGTTTGAGGTGATCTATTTTGATGATATTTTAATCTTTTCTGACTCTCTACAGGAACATGAAGAACATGTCAAAGAGGTTTTAAGACATCTGAAAGAGAACCATCTGTATATCAAGCCGGAGAAATGCGAGTTCCATCATTCTGAGATACAGTTCTTAGGTTATATCATCTCTCCTCAGGGGCTGAACATGGAATCTGGTAAGATTCAGGCTATCCTTGACTGGCCGGTACCCAAGAACGTTAAGGAGGTCCAACGTTTTATTGGTTTTGCAAATTTCTACTTTGCTCTGTACCTGTTTGAATCACCATGTGATAATATAGACTTTACCACTTATAAAACTGTGTCCTGTAGTTGTCTTGTTCCACGCAAAGAGTCTCCTGAGTTATCCCCTATAATCATTACAGATGGGAGACAATAATCCCCACACCTGTTTATCACTCCCTGATGAATTGGGCGAAGCCTGAAGTATAATTTACAGGCCTCCTAAAGGAACCTGTCAGGGAGATAAATCTTAGGTTCTGGTTGAACATGCACCTAGCTGAGCCGAGGCCCAGAACCCTACAAACTGCTGCAACTTCTGCACCACCTCACCCTGCAGCACCTTAAGCTCATCAGTGAGCGTCTGAAGCAGTTGGGCAAAGGCCTGCATTTGGGCCATGGCTCACCAGAAACAATGTGTCTGTTGGTGATAATGTCACAAGGCAGTAGTGGGAAAACAGGGGAAGAGGAACCTGGGCCCCTACTGCCCCTCAGGCTAAGGAAGTGCCCTGTCTTTCCTTAACTTGGAGGTACACTTGAAGGTAGTGAGGCCCAAGTCACCAACCTGTCCCTATCTCCTGTTTAGCCCTGAGCTAAACCCCCAGCCTCTCCCCAGGAGAAGAGCCGGTGAATAAAGTGAACCGCACCAATATAACGAAAAGAACAAAAAGACAGACACCTAAGGGTTAAATCAACTAAAAAACAAAACTTAGCTTTCTCTGCTGCCAAGTACAGCACAGCAGAGTAAGGCACCAGATCACAGTATACAGCTGCAGCACCAGAAAAAGCTCCTAAATCCAGCTTGGTTGGTCTCCAAAGAGCAAGTGTATAACCAACAGTCAGCTGACGTATCAGGTACCCTTTAAAGGATGGTGGGAGTGGTCACCTCCTGCACCAGCCAACTCAACAGCAATGTAATTACACCAGCGGCCGGGTGAAAAGACTGTCATTAACCCCCGATGGCCTGAAAGGAAAAAAGTTTTAAGATGAAAAGCAAAATCTGCCACAGATCCAAAAATGGATCGTGACAGCTGGAGGGTGCAGCTGCTGTTGCGCAAGGATACGACGGTCATGGGATGGTGGCAGCTGGGATGCTGGAGCCGATGGTGGTGATTGAATCTCCGCTCCTTACCCCAGAAGGCTGGACTGTACCTCGGCCCCAAATCCCGGAGGGCAGGCCCACAGTTGGTGGCACCTCGTCCCTCGGTCTGTCTCATTTCCACCAGGAGACAGAGGGCCCTTTCCCCTCCCCCGAGAAGGTCACCTGGATCTCGGGGTAATTGAAAAAAAAAGCAGCGGGAGAAGGAAGTATGGGCATAGCTGCACCGACCAGGAGGGAGTGCCATGGCTGGATGGCGTACCAGCGGGCAGCTGGTGTACACGGACATACACTATGGATATGGCTTCATCCGTGAGGTGGGCACTAATGTAAAGGTATATGTGAATGCAGCATCAGTAAAGTTTGGAAGGTCCCTGAGGGAAGGCGATTGGGTATCCTTCTACAAAGAGGATAGCCCTCAGGGGTACTTCGCTGTGGCGTTCAATTTGCGCTCAGAGGATGACTTGGACCTTTATGCGGGCCCGGAAAAGGCACAGTCGGCCCCCTGTTCTCTGGCCACTGCACGGCCAAGCTCTGCCCCTGCTTTGTCCCTACAGAACACATTGTCTGCGGCTGCAGAGTTACCATCAACGAGAATGCGGGCATGGAGCCCAAAGTGTGATAAAATGGCACGGGACGCGTGTTGCTGAGGGGATGTCTGAACTTTAAAGAAGGAATAGTGCTTGTTGCAGAATATAAAAATAAAAGGGACTGTTCTGCGTCCCTATGGGCAAAGGAGCCCCAAAGTCAGGTGCAGTGTGGCCGGTCCATGCCATGGTGGAACGTTGTGAAGTGTTATTTTCTTTTTCCCTCCCCAAGTTTTGTTGCACCTGTTGCACCTCTCCTGCTGTATGGCAGGACTTTAAACCCAAGGGGGTATGTGCCTTTGAACTGAGAACGAACTGTGTGTGTGGCTGTTGAGCGTGCAGCGCACTTGAGCTTAAAGGGGCCATACTTCATACAAAGGAGGGAGGGGGATGGCTCCCAAGGACTGGAGACCTGATGAACAGGTCCAGCTTATGTTTACTGAACTGTGTATGTGCTCGGGTCTTATAGGCAGACGGGACCGGGGCTCATTGAAGTCAAGGTGTACTTGGTGGACTGTAGCCAAGCACCTGTTTTAGTGAAAAAAAACAGACTTTATTGTGAAACAAAGACTTTTCCTGGCCACAAATAGTTTTTTTAGTTTTTCTTCTACAAGCAAATACATGTTTGTTTTATCAATGGACTGTCTACCTCATTTGAACGTTTACCTGCCTGCGTGGAGTACTGTGCTGTACATATTAAAGTTTTGAGCACTATATGATCGGGGATGACCATTCTTAAAGGAGGGAGGAGTGTAAGGGTGTACCATGACTGACTTGTTCCCACTCCCCGTGCTCGTGCGTCTTACGTCCCTGACAAGTGCTGGTCCATGTTATATGTATAATGTATATATTTATGGTGTTTTACAATGTATTGATAAACTATGTGTATTCTTTCTTTTGTACAGTTAGGGAAAGCGTAATATGCAGATTAGCCACTAGAGGGGGAATTGTAGGAATAGTATAAGAATTAGTTAACATAGGAGGGGCCATCTGTGCGTAAGCCAGGAAAATTTCCTGATGCGAGTTAGTAGGGCCTGAGAGCCCGGACAGGGCAGTTGGCAACGCAACGTTTTCAGGCAAGGAGACCAGTAAAGGAATGCAGGGCAGCTCCAATATGTGGCAGCTTACTATGTGGGCAGTTAAGTGAAGTTAGTTAGGCTGGCCAGAAGGAACGCTGCGGTACCGGACGAGCCGGTGCGACCCTGAGACATTCTGTAAGAAGTGAGGGAAAGCACAGGGAAAGAAAAGAATGTACTCTATGATGATCCCTATGTTGTGTCTGTGACTGAGCTGGATGTATTTGAAAAATAGAAATAAGGACAGATCTCCCCTTATTTGATGCGTTTTTGTGCAGATGTGAAGCCACGTTTTTACTGTGCCTTTTATACTACAGAAAAGTTTTGATTCTGCACTTAAAAAAGTACCTCATAGATTGTAAGCTTGCGAGCAGTGGCCTCATTCCTCTTGGTATCTACTTTGATCTGGGTTTATTGTTATGCTGTAATGTCTATTGTCTGTACAAGTCCCCTCTATAATGTAAAGTGCTGCGGAATATGTTGGCGCTATAGAAATAAAATTATTATTATTATTATTAACTGCAAGTTTTTTAGGCTCCACATAAAAGCATCTAGAGAAAAAAAGCACAAAAACTGCACAGTTTAGCAGCGTCCTTGGGCGCACTGCGGGCACTTTTTTGTTAAAGTAGTTTTTATGAAGGATTTTTTACATAAACGGGGTAAAGAAAAAGGGTGGAGGCATATTATAAATACACAGTAATACAGATGTAAATAAGAACAAAATAAAAGCAAAAAAACGAAATTTAAAGGGATGAAAGATATAGGCAAAATAAAGGGTGTAAAGGGTTAAGGATGAGAAGCGGAAGAAAAAATATGGTTTATTAAGGAAAATGGGAATAAGGGAGAAAGAAAAAATTAAAAGGATGGAAGGAAAATGAAAAAAAGAATAGGCAAGAGAAAGGGGAAGCTATACACATATAAGATACCTTATATATAAAACATTTAAGATGTAAGATGGGAAGAAAAGGAACAGGAAAATCAAGGAAAGAAAAAGGAAAAGAAGAACACCTGTAAAACAGGTGGAGAGACAAGCATATAGATAAATAATAACATTTAAAAAGTGTAATATACGGTTTGTTGAATTTTAATAGCGAGTGCAGTTTTCATGAAATCACATCCACTACTTTGCTTGGACAGTTAAATAGAGATGAGCGAATTTGTTCGGAAAACAATCGTCAAACATAAATTCTGCAAGTATATAGCACATCTAGATTCGTGATTGGAAACACAAGCAAAATTTTATAAAATTTTACCATTCAGTAAAAAGTGCAGGAAAATATTTGCGTTGCCACTAAAGTATTTTGAGCACTATGGCTAGGATAGTGGTGGTGTATGACGAGTGTGGGGCACGTGTTTGATGAGGGTTTTGGGTTTGCAGAGCTCAGAGGTGCGGTGTGCTTGTAAGCTTTTTTATTTATTTATTTTTTCTAACTTTATGTGAATACATTGTGGGTAGCCAATCAGGGCACAGGAAACATCCACAATGTCCTGATGTCCTGACACAACGGCTTTTGTCATTGGTTGCTGAAATCACATGTCCCAAGCCATATAAAGAGCGGACATCTTGTTTTAGTGCCATTTTGACAATGTAACAGCGCAGAGAGGCTGCTCCTGACTTTGGGACTGTTTGCTGATAGATTTTAGGTAGTTAGCTAGGCGGTTGTTTCTAAGTCAGATAGTTTAGATAGCTAGTGTCTGGTAGTTAGCTAGGCAGTTGTTTCTAAGTCAGATAGTTTAGATAGCTAGTGTCTAGTGTGGCTGTGAAATCTACCTTCCAGCAGCTTTTTTTTTGTGCCATTACTGAGGTCTAGAGACAAAGAAAGCAGGGCACATGTCATACAAGTGTGTTGTGCACTGCTTCTATTGTGCTCCATGCACGAGTAGACCATTCTAAATCTTATTTTTCAGTTTCTAAATGTGATACAGCATGCCATATCCCACCTTGTCATTTAGTGGTGTGGTGACATTGTTCTGTGATTTAAGCTGTTGACCAGGAAAAAATATTTTTTTTTGGCAGTTGCTACCATGATTCATCATGCCATATCTCACCTTGTTATTTAGTGGCTTTGAAATGAAGCTGTCTGTAGAGCTCATGCACATTAAAAAAAAAAAATTCTGTTGCTAAGCATGATACAGCCCATCCTATCCAACTTTGTAATGTTGTTGTGGTCAAATGAAGCTGTCTGCAGAGATCATGCACATTAAAAAATATTTTTTTCTGTTGCTAAACGTGATACAGCCCACCATATCCCAAGTTGTAATTTTGTGGTGGTGAAATGAAGCTGTCTTCAGAGATCATGTGCATTAAAAAAATGCAGGGTGCGAAGCAACTGGCAAAATTTACTTTTGTATCGTGGATAGAACAGACTGGCAATCCAGTAGTCAGCACTATTTCAAATCCTAACAATAAGGGCAACAATCATGTTGCAGATAGTGCTACAAAAAGGCGCTCATGGGTCGGTCTCTTTCATGGGGTCCAAGTCCATAGTATGTTGGTTGCGGGATAACACTCAAGATTGCTTCCTCCATCCCCTCCTGACAAACACGAACAACAGAGAGTGAATCATTATCCTCTTCATCTCCTAACTGTCGTGCATCCCTCACCTCTTCCTTTTTGTCCTTCTCCATTTTTTTCTCTCCTGGAAACTGCCTGTGAGAAGACAGACCTGAACTTAGAGATATTGTTAACCCTTCCGCATCCTCATTTGCTTCCGCCTCTTCCCCCAGGACCACCACCTCCTACCGCAGACTGTTCAATGTGTGCTCCAGAATTAGATGACAGTAATAGTGATGCTGATGACAGCATTGTAAGCGCTAACCATCTTAGTAGCTGTAAGAGAATGGTCAGCTATAATATAAGGAGCTGCGATTGTGTAGCCCAGCTGCGCTTGGAGCCACATTACCCAGGAGGATGCACTAAAGGTAACCCCCACACGCACCTGATATTCATTCACACCTTCACTATTCCCTAGAGCCACCAGAGGGAGCCCTTTTGCAGTATATATAGGGTAGTGAAGACACAGCAGTTACCTCAGAACATCTCAGAACACCAGAGAACACCTCAGTGAGATGAGTCAGATTAGCCTGAGAGCTGGGAGAGGTCAGTCTGAGTCTAGACGGCAGTGGGATCAGATTACCTCAGAAAGTTGAAAGACTGTTAGTTTCCTTGGAGCGTGGAAAGTTAGCTCTTGAAGTGTGCACAGATCAGTTAGACGGAAGGTCCTGATAGCTGCTACAGGGCATTAGAAGGAAAAGAGGGAAAGGGAACAGCAGTGATTGAAAGACTGAAGACTACAGCTTGAGCTTAGTTCACTGTGTGGAGGCCAGTAATAGTGGAGAAGGATAGCCACTTCAGCCTGGTCAGAACTGAGTCAACTGAGTGTAGTTTCAGTGAGCAAGCGTGCCGACGCTTTGAGAGCGGTGAAGAGAAAGGAGAATCAGCTATCTACTGCTAGTGTGCTTATGTTAAGGGTCAGAGTAGGACGAAAGGCGAGTGGAAGATAATACGAGAGTAACGGAGGTTGAAACAGCATTGATAGCTTACCTCTACTCTGAACAACCGGACACCGGGTCAGAGCTTGCTAGCATCTACACGAATAGTAGGAGATACCGGAGACCCTGCTGGACTTCAGGTCGCAGGGGCCCAGGAGCGCTGATACGTAACCGAGGTCAGTAAGACGGGGGTCTAGCAGGACGCTGCATACAGAGACACTGTTCTATCCACGAGAAGGCCTCACCACAAAGTCAGCCGGGCGTAAAATTGAAGACAGAGTTAGACTTCGTTTCATACAGGTCAGAAACTCACACATACAGGAGTACGGAGGCCCTACACCTACTCAGTGGGAATACTGGACGTGCATCCTCCACCCTGCCAGCTTCCCGGGACGTGCCTGCAACTACCATCAGTAAAGGTACAGAAAGAGACTTTCGTGTGTGTGTCTGCCTTATTGCTCCTGCGGCTGAAAGCCCCTTCTCCGTCCTGCACCCCAGCACCACCATATACCCTGAGGGACACAGTCTTGCCTGTGGAAGACTTAACACCTTGCTGCCCAGTAAAAACCCCTCAGAGGATCTACCCTGCAGCGCTGGTCACACTGACCAGGTACCACAGGTTGCGTCACGAACAAACTGTAAATACTTTATTCCCCTGTAAATATCCCCCTTTTTAGTGAGCGCCCAGGGCCACGGACCGAGCTGTGCTACCCGTGACATCCCCCATTGAAGTGAACAGGCTCGGTGCCAAGTACCCCACGGCCCTGGCGGGCGACTCATCTTTGGCGTCACAAACAGGATCCGAAGCTCGCTATATGTGAGTCCTGTGTGCCTGAATTGGACTGTTTTTGTGCAAAAGACTGTATTGCTGTTTTTGTGATTTTTGGCGCCATTTGCCGCCATTTTGCCACCATGTTCGCGCCCTGAGGCGCTGGTGAAGAAGGAGGGCGTGTATTCGTGGGCGTACCCCCCCTGTGGCGCGAAAGTTATGGCCGTCCTATCTAAGTGTTACTACAACGTCAGATCATGCCCCACTGCAAAGGAGATCCGCCTCCTCTTCATCCTCAGTGCAAGGAGGAGAAAGCGAAAGTCCAGCCTCCACGGAAATGACCAGAACGATCCGGATGGAAAGCACAGTCTGGCCTGGAGAGAGATGGCTGAAGGACAGGAGTCGCTGTGTGGGGGAATGGCGGTGCGCAGATCCCGTTCCCCTGAAGAGGTGCATCCTGTGCCCGAACCATCCCCAGGTCGGGAGAGCGACGAAGTGATCTATCGTGTGGAGGAGGTGGATGCGGCGCTGCGGGATCTGGCCCGACACCGCGCAGAGATGGAGGCGATGGAGCGGAGCTGACGTGCCCTGCAACTGCGGCTGCAGTGGGACCAGCTGCTCTCCCCCCTGGATGCGCAACTGCCACCCGCGCCACCACTGGAACCAGCGGCTGAGGAGGAACCAGAGGCCGGCCCCGGAAGAGCTATACCTGACCCCGCCGAGGACGCGGCGGGAGGGGAGGAGGCTGAGGAGGCCTTGCCCGGACTGGAACGCCAGCCAGGCCTGGAACCAGAGGCCGCACCAGTCGCAGCGGAGTACTGTCCCCCGGTAGGGACGAAGGAAGGGAGTGAACCCGGCGTGATCCTGCCTGAAGCAATGGAGATCGACTGGGAAGAAATGGAGCTCCTGGACGACGTGGAGTACACCGCCCAGAAGGAGAACGAATGGAGACGCCGTGAACAGGAGGAGTGGCAGCAACGGGAGCAGCGGGAGGCGCAGCGGCTTCGCCAGAGGTACCGGGAGAAGGATCTTGCGGACAAGGAGATCGTCCGGCGAGATAAAGGTACGCTCCGGGAACCGCGGCGCCAGGGGGCAATATGGGACTTCAAACTCCAGGGAGGCTGGGGGTTCATCCACGAACCCGGCCTGTACCAGGAAGTCTTCGTAAACCGGAAGGATGTGGAGTCTCACCTGCCTGAGGGGCACCCGGACAGGGACCTGCTGATAGGGAATGTAGTCACCTACACGCGGCATTGGGGTCTTAAAGGGTGGTATGCCCTTAACGTCTCCAGAGTCAGCGCCCCGGTCCCTGAAGCAGGAAATGCACCCCGCGTCTCAGTGTCCCAGGCCTCTACAACCCCAGCGCCAGTCCGCGCACCTGTGTCATCTTCTGAGACTCTGCAGAGCGCAGCGACTGCTAGAGCGTCCTCTGCTGAGCCATGCCTGCGCACCCTGCAGAGCGTAAGCCTAGGAGAGGCACTTGTCAGGCCTCCAGGCAATCGTATGGAAGGAAAAAGAACTGTGGCTACCCAGACACCGGTAGCAGGACATGATCTTATGGTATTACAGTTTAGAACCCACAGTGTGCTTCCAGCCCCAGGTATGGAACATGCTGCAATGTTTACTGATGAAGACCAGTAGGACCCGGACAGGGTTTACTGCACTGTAGAAAGTTTATGTGAAGTTCTGAAAATGTTTGCATAGTTATGATGCATAGTATACCCCAGTTGGGTAAAGTGTGTGATAATGTGATAATGCTCTTTTGATATGGACTGGTGCTGAGGACTCTTGCAGCACAAAGACTCTCTTTGTAAATAGTTGGCACTTGGTGCCCCATCTTGGTTTTACGTAAACCACTACCTCTGAAGACAAAATCCGTGTGGTGTGGCCGAAAGTGGGGTCTGCAAAAACGGAAGTCCTGCAGCCCACGCAGGACCACCGTGGGAGGTTTTGAACAGGTCCTCCACAAGAATACTGTGTATTTGAACTCTGAAGTATTTTCTACTTTTTCTACTTGTATTAAAAGTGTATATATTGTAACGTTAAAGAGTCCTCACCTCCCGCAAGGGAAGAGTTAACGTTGATGTTAATATAAAATTTATTTCTTTCAGCCCGGAGTGCTGATGTTAACTAGGAGGGGATGTGTAGCCCAACTGCGCTTGGAGCCACATTACCCAGGAGGATGCACTAAAGGTAACCCCCACACGCACCTGATATACATTCACACCTTCACTATTCCCTAGAGCCACCAGAGGGAGCCCTTTTGCAGTATATATAGGGTAGTGAAGACACAGCAGTTACCTCAGAACATCTCAGAACGCCAGAGAACACCTCAGTGAGATGAGTCAGATTAGCCTGAGAGCTGGGAGAGGTCAGTCTGAGTCTAGACGGCAGTGGGATCAGATTACCTCAGAAAGTTGAAAGACTGTTAAGGTACTGCCACACTACACAATCCCGCTAGCGATCTCGTTAGCGTCGCATACTAATGAGATCGCTAGCGGGATTGTTTCTATATCGCTAGTAGCTACATAATTTAGCGATATCGTTAAGGACGCTATCGCGGTTAGCGATCTCCTTAACGACTTTAGCGGTACAAAAGTACCGCTAAATCGCTAAAAAAGGTGCCACACTCAGCGATTAGATACTTACCAGCGGGACGCCAGCGATGAAAATAGGGTCCGGAACGATCAGGACGACGGACGAGATCACAGCAGGGGCCACGTCGCTGGTAGATGCCGCACACAACAACATTGCTAACGGGATCGCTAAATAGTGACGTTTTTTAGCGATCCCGTTAGTGATGTTGTTTAGTGTGGCATACCCTTTAGTTCCCTTGGAGCGTGGAAAATTAGCTCTTGAAGTGTGCACAGATCAGTTAGACGGAAGGTCCTGATAGCTGCTTCAGACAGGGCATTAGAAGAAAAAGAGGGAAAGGGAACAGCAGTGATTGAAAGACTGAAGACTACAGTTTGAGCTTAGTTCACTGTGTGGAGGCCAGTAATAGTGGAGAAGGATAGCCACTTCAGCCTGGTCAGAACTGAGTCAACTGAGTTTAGTTTCAGTGAGCAAGCGTGCCGACGCTTTGAGAGCGGTGAAGAGAAAGGAGAATCAGCTATCTACTGCTAGTGTGCTTATGTTAAGGGTCGGAGTAGGACGAAAGGCGAGTGGAAGATAATACGAGAGTAATGGAGGTTGAAACAGCATTGATAGCTTACCTCTACTCTGAACAACCGGACACCGGGTCCGAGCTTGCTAGCATCTACACGAATAGTAGGAGATACCGGAGACCCTGCTGGACTTCAGGTCGCAGGGGCCCAGGAGCGCTGATACGTAACCGAGGTCAGGAAGACGGGGGTCTAGCAGGACGCTGCATACAGAGACACTGTTCTATCAATGAGAAGGCCTCACCACAAAGTCAGCCGGGCGTAAAATTGAAGACAGAGTTAGACTTCGTTTCATACAGGTCAGAAACTCACACATACAGGAGTACGGAGGCCCTACACCTACTCAGTGGGAATACTGGATGTGCATCCTCCACCCTGCCAGCTTCCCGGGACGTGCCTGCAACTACCATCTGTAAAGGTACAGAAAGAGACTTTCGTGTGTGTGTCTGCCTTATTGCTCCTGCGGCTGAAAGCCCCTTCTCCGTCCTGCACCCCAGCACCGCCATATACCCTGAGGGACACAGTCTTGCCTGTGGAAGACTTAACACCTTGCTGCCCAGTAACAACCCCTCAGAGGATCTACCCTGCAGCGCTGGTCACACTGACCAGGTACAACAGGTGGCGTCACGAACAAACTGTAAATACTTTATTCCCTGTAAATATCCCCCTTTTTAGTGAGCGCCCAGGGCCACGGACCGAGCTGTGCTACCCGTGACATCCCCCATTGAAGTGAACAGGCTCGGTGCCGAGTACCCACGGCCCTGGCGGGCGACTCACGATGATGAACCAGACAGCCATCTTGTGAAAAGTTAGGAACCAAGATTCAACTTTTACAATAGAACTAATTAGACGTACTTTGGAAAAATGGATGGAGGATGTAAAATCAGATCATGTCTGCTAGCAAACCTAGCTGACGTGCATAAAGGAAAATTGGATCAATAGGGGAATAGGGTTAACAGATATATGGTCAACAAGTGTAAATGCGTGATAATGTTGGTAGAAAACAAATTCATTAAAATGTCAAACGCCTGAATTCATGGATATAGTCTGGAGACAGTGATAAGATAGAGGACAGTAGCTATAGATAACAATGACTTTTATGGGTTTTAATGATTGTTTGGGGAAACATTAATTAATGTTGTCGTATTATGTCATTGTATTCCTTGTTCTAAAATACATGTTTCTGTAGATTATCATGTAAATGCCCTCTGCGGCAAGGTGCAGCTTTCTTTGTTTGTATTATGTATAAAAAGCCCCTGTTACTGTTGCTCGTGGCCATTTCATAGCCATTATGCCTCTGAGCCACACCATGGCCAGGCTAGGGGCCTTTTCATTGCCAGACTTCTCAGCGAATCTCTGCCCGTCTGAATCCCTGCTTTGTGCCTGCATGCTTCAACTCCACTGACTTTCTGTACCTGTTCTGCCTTGTATCTCTAAATAAACTTCAACCTCAGCTTGATAAGAGGAATTTCTACATCTTTTTCCCGGCTCTACCAGCTCTCAGTAAGGACTTTCTCTTACAAGTGGCGAGCCAGCCAGGAGGAGCAGCTCCGGAGAGCTGCCTCCAGAAGAACCACTGGACGAACTTGTGGATGAGGGCTTGGAGGTTGGAAGAGTGAAGAAAAAACAAAAAAACGCAAGTAGCCATGCGTTAAATCGATCAAAAGAAGCCAGCCTGAAGGGGAACCTCTCGTGTATCGCTCCGAGCCCTCCTGCCCGATTTTTTTTTATAAGAAAACTACAGAAGAAAAAAAAAAGACTATAAAAATATATGTGCAACCAAGAAGAAAAAACTAAGAAGAAACTCTAAGTGGAGTTATCTACAAGGACGTGAGAACTTTTTGTGCCGGGTAGCAAGAGGCTTTAAAAGGCGAGGGGAGACGCCTGGCAAGAGTAACGAGTGAGGCTGGAATCATGGCTGCACCGCTTTTGATATCTTTTGGTCGACCCAGTCTGCAGCAGGTCTTCCATCCGAGAGAGGTGCGAGTATCTAACTCTGCTTAAATTGCATTTGTTGATACTAGAACAGAGAAAAAGTCGCCCTTGTAGGACACTGTAGATATGGAGTGGTTACAGAAGCAGGCAGAGAAGTATGCGGGCACACCCCAGCTGGAGGAGGTTAATGTTGAAACCACGTGGTTAAATTGTATGCATTGGTTTACGAAAGAAAACATGGAACTAGATAGAAAAAATTTGCTAGGGAAAACTAGTAGCCGAGTAGCGACTTTGTAAGACAGTCATAACTTTTGATCAGGCTCTTTATAGGCAGCCTACATGACAGTATGTACATGGGATCACCCGGGGTGGGGCAGCGTATGGGGAGAGATTAGAACAGTTGAATGAGACATTAAAGCAAGCAGAGGAAACAAAAAAAGGAGGGGGTTGAGTTGCAGCTTTTGAGAGCACTTATAGCACAGATGGAGTCTGCAGTGGGGAAGTATGGGGCTTACGTAGATACAGTCTCAGAATGGAAGTCAATGTTAGGAGACTGGGTGAAAGAGTACACAAACACACAAAATAGATTGTCGCGACAGCTTCAGCACGTGCAGACACAGTTGAGTAAGGCTAAGTGCACACGTTCAGGAATGTGTGCAGAATTTTCCTGAGCAAAACCTGACTTTTTTTGCGGTAAAAACGCGCGTTTTTGGTGTGTTTTTTGCGCGGATTTTGCGCGTTTTTACCGCGTTTTTTTCCTGAACTTTCTAGGTCAATAATATAGCAGGAAAAACACTAGAATTCCGCGAAATTAATGAACATGTTGCTTTTTTTTCCGAAATGCGTTTTTTTTCACGGAAAAAAATGCACCATGTGCACAAAAATTACGGAATTCATTCTAAATATAGGATGCTTCATTCATGCGTTTTTGACGCGTTTTTTGCCGCGAAAAAAACGCAAATAATCCTGAACATGTGCACTTAGCCTTAAGAGTTGGCAGAAGAGAAGGACAGAGATGATTCATCCCAGGTGGAATTTAAATTTGATGCTGCTTCTATACCTAGAACAGTCCCCTGCCAAATGTCCCTGGTCCATCTTAAATTTGTTAAAAATTTGCCTAATTGTGAAGAAAGTAAGGGAGTGTTTCGTAATGTTCTTGGTTTTGAGTCATGGTTAGGTACATTTCAAATTAAATCTAAGGAAGATGCTTCCCGTTATTTCATGTCTTTTGTGCCTCCTGAGTTCATGTCCCATCTTAAAGCCCAGCAAGCGAAAGGAGTTCTGTATGATCTGACAGAACCCCAGGGAAGAATGAAGTTTGTGATTTCACAGAAGTTAGGGGGGAGAAAGCCCTCTCCGGCATTGTTAGATTCCTTTAAAATTAAGAGGAGTGATCTCAGAATAGAGGCAGATAAATGGGTTGCAGCCTAGTGTGTTGTGTTTGATAAGACCATAGATACCATGTACCAGGGTGATAAATTTGCTATGACAGAACAATTTGTGAAAAAGGTGCCCCTGGAAGGAGTTTTTAAATCAGGAGTTTTGCAAAATGCTGAATATATTGAAGATGTTGTGGAGGCTTTGTTGACCAATGTTAGGACAATGCAGTCTGAGGTGAAGGGTGAAGAGTCCAATGTTTTTGCATACCATTCACCTCGGGGTGTATCTGCTGAATCAGGGAGGCCAGGAATTTTGGGGGGTATATGCAGCTGCCGAGAATGGGTAGGTCCCGTTCGGCAGATCCCCCATGGGATCCCATGAGGAGTCCTCCTCTGTGTTACTTTTGAGGACATCTAGGACACGTTAGACGTTTTTGTCCCAACCTGGTGACAGAGACTGTACCCCGAGAACCCCGGGTGCCATTTAATCCCCAGCAGCTCCGGGGATTCTCTAGACCACCTTTCGGAATTAGACCTCCGTATCCAGCAGTGAATGACCCTAGGCAGTATCAGCAGTATAACGGTCTCCAAATGGTTAACCCAGTCTCTCAGGAGCCTTCTGCTACTGCTCCTTCCCCAATAGCTCCCACTCATCCACACCCGGAGGTCCATGCTATTCAGGGAAGGGTCACTCCTCCCCGTCCCTATGCTCCACTGATCAAGGAGCTAGGGGAACATGAGGACCAGACCCTGACTGAGGATCTCTTTGGAGCGGGGGTGGCAGCTGTTGGACGGAATACATGATAACCTGCAATATATGCAACATTAACTACATTGGTTCAACGATAAGGAAGTTATCCAAACGTTTTGCTGAACACCTAGGTGAAACACGACCGAATGCTACTAGATTATCTTCGGCGGTAGCACGACATTGTGTACAATATCACAGGGGTAGGACTGATAATCTTGTATTAACTGGTTTAGAACGGGTGAAAAATCAGGAAAGAGGAGGTGATCAATTAAAGAAGCTTAGGATGAGGGAAGCGTTGTATATAATGAACTTTAACACCAGACAACCGCTAGGTATGAATAATAGAATGGATATTTCGTATATTTATTGATAATTATGCAATATAATTTATTAAACTAAATCAACATTTAAACAAAATGAAGCATAATTACTAATATAATAAAATAAAATACAATGAATTATATTTGACATTTGCATATAAATAAAAGTTGCATAACATATATTCATGTAATGCAGGTAAGCAGATTCATCGCGGAAGTATATCCATTACTATATTTTAATGATTAGATCAGCATCTAGACATCATTCAAAAACAAAGATGAATAGTATATAAATGGCATTGATACGGTTAATAGTGTGCTTGCAAAAGCGAGTGATGCTCGCTGAATGCATTAAGGAGTTTAGTAGTATTAACCAACCACACCTAAAGACTAATCATGTCACAGAAGGTGGTGAGTTTTGGAATTACTGGCGCTTATTTTAAAAGCTGGCATCCGCGGTGAGCATGCAGCCTAGCAATTTGACAAAGCTCATCTTTTGGAGCGAAACATGTAATTGCAACATGTACCGCAGCACCTACTATGCAAGCAAGCATTTTTAGCTGACAAGCGATTCAATAAAGGATTTTTTGACTTCATATGGAGCTGGATTGGATTTTATTATATGAACTTTCAACACGAAGCGGGGACGTCTCTGCATAATCCTTTGCTCCTGGGAAGGACTCCATCAACAGGGAGGTGAGCTGTGCATTTCTTTGGGGCGCAAGCCTCATTTTTTGTATCCTAGCTTTCTTGCATGACTAGTAAAGAAAACAATAGATATCTATTAAGACTTTCTGTTCTTGTTTCTTATGAAGGCCAGGGTCGTTTAAAACGACTGATTATAGCTGGCATCAGCTTTTGCATAGATATGTGTGAGAACAGGATTTTTAGCAAGTGAGATCTATCTAACTGTGAATGCATATATATGAATATACATTGAATATATGGAATACATATATATTTCCATGACAGTCCCCCCTTAGATACCACTTGCCCTAAAAACCTGCTCCTGTCCCAAAGCGCTGCAACTCTTTTGTGCTGCCGGCGGGTTGAGATATGCCTAGTACATGCCTCCCCTACCGATACAGACTTTTCGCAAATGGGCGGTCAGGAGGACTGTCCCTAGCAGGGGTTCATGTGTTTGCAATCATAGTCTCTTTATTCAACTGCATGTTCAGAAAAACGTGTGTATTCTTCATCAGGTAGGTCATCTGTCTGGTCAGTCAGAGCATCCACGACATCCTTCATGGCTTAGGTGTCTCTCCTGGTACGGGAGCTTCCTTGCAATTCGATACGTGGATCCAAGCAGGCTTTCCCTCTAGTTTCACAGAGGTTGGAGTCATCTGGGGCTCTTGGACAGGACCATCAAATCTGGGATCGAGTGTTCTCATTTCCAACTTTTTTTTTCACCAACACCCAGTCTCCTGGCTTTCAAGGAGTGAGTACCGGACACTGAGTCTGGATCTGGCAGTAAAGAGAAAAATTTGAGAATGGACATTAGTTTTTGACCAATTCAATTACATAAGCAAACAAGATAACATTTTGCATATTCTGCTGCTGAGGGAAGAATGCACCTGACTTGGGACTAGACCCAAACAAAATTTCGCATGGTGACAGCTTTTCTGGGTCTCTGGGAGTGTGCCTTACGCTAAACAGTGCAATTGGGAGTGTGTCATGCCATGGTTTGCGTGTCTCTTGGGCAATTTTTAGCATCCTATTCTTAAGTGTTCCGTTCAGTCTTTCTACCTTCCCGCTGCTCTGGGGTGGTAAGGAGTGTGTAGGCCTAAATCTGATCCTACTGCTAACCAGATCTCTTGTGTCAGATTTGCTGTGAATGCGGGTCCCTGATCACTTTCTATCATTTCTGGAACCCCGTATCTGCACACTATTTTCCGAAAGTAGCTTCTTTGCAGTAGTCTTTGCTGACTTGGAAGGCTTCTGTCCATCTTGAAAACACTTCTTTGACCACAATGGCGTATTTGAATCCTTCACTTGGCGATATCTGGATGTGGTCTATCTGGATCCTCTGAAGCTGGTAGAGTGGTCTTGCCAGATGAGGTGAGGGGGACTTTCTTCCATACGTCCAGGCTTGCATTTGCCGCAGGTCAGATAGCTGCTGGTGAATTTGGCTGTTAGGGTGGAGATCCCTGAAGCGAACCAGTAAGCACCAATCAGATCATTCATCTGTGTCTTTGATCTGTGGGTGGGTCAATGCGTCCATTGAACCACCACAGGGTACATACTTCGTGGTAGGCAGGGTTTAAAAGTCCATTGTAGATAGCCTTCCTTCTTCACGTGTTGCTTTTTTCGCATTCAGCTCTTCTACTTTTGGAGCTTGGTCTTGCAACTTCTTGAGCAGATCCCAGAACGTCTTTTTGTCAGGTTTCTTGCCTTCAGTCGTCATGTAGTAGCCGTCCGGCTCTACGACCTCTCCCACTTCTCCATGTTGTCTTCCTTTGGCCGCTTCTTTGGCTGCCATGTCCGCCATGTTATTGCTTCACGCATCTTCTGTTCTCAGTTTTCCATGCGCTTTTGATTTTTTCAAATTGCCACCATTTTGGAAGTTGGAGTACACCCAGCAGGTCCCTGAAGGCTCCATGATGCTTCACGGTTGTCCCGTTTGCTGTGATGAAGTCCTTTGTAGCCCAGATGGGCCCAAAGTCGTGTGCTATGCCATGCGAGTACCTGTAGTCGGTGTAGATGTTTGCAGTCTTGCCTTCTGCCATCTGGCAGGCCTTCGTCAGCGCTATCAGTTCTGCTTCCTGGGCTGACAGGCTAGGTGACAGACTTCTGGACCACAGGATTTCTTGATTGCTGGTCACTGCACTTCCTGTGTGGAAACTTCTTCATCATCTGCAAATCTGGAGCCATCCAAGTAGAGGATAAATTCTGTAATTTTGTTCTGGAAAGTCCATATTGTATCCCCCTTAGGAGTGGGAGTAGAGTGGCCGGGATGAGGACTGTAGGTCTGGAGACGGTGACATTATGAGACAAAGGCGATAGAGGCGCCACAAAGATGCCTGGCGGTGGGAGTTTATTGTTGGTTGAGCTTGATTGAGGATTGCCAAGATGTCGTGTGGAGTGAGAGTTTCCAGTGGCTGTCCAAGAGTGATGTCAGCAACCTTGTCCAGAAGGGTGTGTGCTGCAGTTACTGCCATCGGGCAGGAGGGTGCTCCTCTTGCAACTGGATCCAAGCGGGCTGAGAGGCAGCCTAAAAGTCTCTGTTTTCCCCGTGAATCCGTGCCAGGACTCCAGTAGCATGACCTTCTTTCTTCCATCAGGTAGACGGAAAGACTTCTCGTAGTCAGGTAGGCCTGTATTGGCAATGAGACTGTGGAGTTCTTCCAATCTCCTGAATGAGTTGAAGGCTGCGTCGATAGAAGGAGCGGGGTTGCGTTCATGCAAGCGCACAGAGGCTGCATTAGGATGAGGCATCAGGATCCAGGTTCTGCAATACGACACTAGACCAGGGAAGGCCTGCAGCATTTTCGGAGTTGTTGGGGGAGCTATCTTCTCCACAGTGGTCTTCCAGTCATTTGACAGGTGTTTCGTCTGGTGGCAATACAGTGTCCCAGGGATGTAACTTGCTTCTGACATCACTGGACTTTGTTCTTCCAGACCTGCGTTGCTGTTCTTCCAGGTACAGGGAATGGACTGTGCAGGTATCGATGTCAACCACACAAAGAGAAGGTCATCCACGTGTTGTAGAAGAGTGACTCTTCATATTCTGAATCCAGTGACAAGGATGGAGGACTTTGTCTTGGTGAAACTTGAAGGGCTTGTTCTGAGCACCTTGAGGCAACACTGTCCATATGCACTGCACTGGTGCGTGAAGGCAGGCATGTCATCCAGGTGGAGGGGAACACTGAAGAAGGCACTGCCAGGTTGATCACTGTGAATACCGTTGCGGTGACTGGGACTTCTGAGAGCAGAGTGTGCGGGTTCAGCACCGTTGGGGTTTCAAATACCGTAGCTCTTTCACGGCTCCAGACTTGCACCATTCTGAACTCAGTGGGGTTTACAGTCTTTTTCTTCACTGTGGAAAGCTGTGATTCCGATGGGCGAGGCAGCCAGTTTGGCCTTGTCCTTCACTATGCGGCAGGGACTCCCATCTCCGGCACAGAGCTGGCGGGAAAATAAGCGCCTGCTAGGATCCACATCATGAGAGATGACGACCAGCTGGCTTTCTTGTTTTCCACCAGGCAGTCACTGTGTTAGCACACTGCTCTGGTAACAGGGGGTCTTCTTGTTGGGACGTCTCCTTCACCGGCTGCTTTTTTCTCAGCACGGGCCATCAGTAGTTTCTTTTTCTCCAGCTCGGTCTCAGGTCAGTATTTGTGCACAAGTTTGAAGAGCTGAGTGGCCTTTTGCTGGTCTAGGGACTGGGTGAACTGGTTGATTGCAGGGGGCACCTCCTGGTGCTTGTAAAAGATGAACCTCTGGCGTTGGTGCCGGATGAGGTGTTGCCATTCCATGAGGCGAGTAGGGTCCTTCTTGAGTTGAATATCCTGGCCAATGTCAAAGTTCTCAGGCCGTCTTCTTAAGCGAGTTCACTTAGACCTTCAGTTGGTCAGAGACATCTTGACTCTGGGTGATGGAGTGGCTTTTCTTGTACTATGTCCAGCACCTCCTGTGATAGGTCTGCAGTGTGGTTGTTCCTGTTTCTTCTTGGGTCAGGGGTGAAGAAAGTGTCATGGTCCCATCTTCCTGAACACTCTGGTCGCTTTCAGCTTCTGCAGTAGGTCCACTCCCAATAGGTTGAGGGTGCAGGTCTTTGACATAACAAACTGGGACATGATGGAGTGTTCTGGCTGAGTCCACATGCTCAGGGACTTCATAATCTGGAAATATCTGACTTGACCATCAATTCCCATGCAGAACGCAGAAGATTCTGATAGATAGGTGAGGTTGCAGGAGTTCCACAAGAAAAGATCTGACTACGCCATCCACTCTCAGGATATTGGTCCCACTGGTGGGGTTCCCTGTGGACTTGGCGTGCTCCTGTCCTATGGACGGGGTTCTTCACTGCTTTCTGTGTTTCTTTTTCTTCTGGGCGAAGTCAGTGTTCTGCACCGGTTCCGGAAATGACCAAACTCGCCACAGTTGTAACACTGGACATCCCTTCTGTCCCGGCGGGACTCAATCCTTTTTGCTACTGCGAGCAGGGTATCCATTGCTATTGACGTGTACTCAGGCCTGGCTACTACCAGTGGTTTCCTGATTGGTTCTCTCAGTCCATGCACAAAAGCCTGTGCCAATATCCGTCTGTGTGTCTGATCATGGGTAATGAGGCCCAAATCTTGAAACACTTGCATCACTCTGTCATGGAACTTCTCCACAGACTCTGTCTTGTCTTGACTCATGTCATGTAGGCTGAGAGTTTGTCCTGTCAGTCTGCTTTTGGCCCATTCTCTGAGCTGCTCAATTAGCTTTGGTCCTGTCTCCCAAGCATACGCATCTAACTCTGCTGGAAGTGTTCTCTCATAATTGGCCAGAATGCATCACCTGCTTTTATTTCCATTACGGTCCAGAGATCAATCCAGGCTGCTGCATACGTTCGCTGGATCTGCTGCATTTTTTGGCAAAATGGCATGGGGTGTATCCCTGGGTCTGGCAGCATACTGATCACCTGGCTTGGGATGAAGGGCTCATAGGATGGTGCCTCTGCCTGTCCCTGCTCTCTTGGTGTTTGTGGGTTTTCTTCCCTAGTATTGGGCAGCATGTATGACGTTGTGTCTTCATCTTCATCAGATGAGAAGTGACATGGTGTGCTTGGTGCATATACTGGGTGAGATTTGGGCTTAAAAGTTGTCTTGCTGCATGGGGATTTCCCTCTTCCTTGCTGAGGCTGCGGTGGATCAGTGTCATGGTTCCATGCTGGCAGCCCTGCTCGGCACTGAGGTTCCTCATTTGCGTCTGTAGCTACACCTCCCCCTGTGAAGCCATGGCTGTGGGCTCTGCTAGCTGTTGTGTCTGGGGGCTACCTGCAGCATTTTGTGTAGGAGATTTGCACTTTCTTCTCCTGATATAATGACTGGCAATGTTTGTACTGTGCTTGGGATAGACAGGGTGCCCTGTGCTGGAGGCACTGAATACAGGGACACCACATTGCTTTGATTGGGCGTTGACCCAGTTGATAACGAAGTAGAAAAAAGAGGAAGAGAAGGGAGGTGTGAGTGAGAAGCGATGGGATGTGCCTGAGAGGAGGAGGAAGGAGGAGAGCGAGCACGAGCAGGTGGGTGTGGTGTGGGAGGAGAAAGGGAGGAAAAGGAAGGAGGAGAAAGATCAGAAGGGTGTGGTGTGTGGGAGGAGAGAGGGAAAGAGGAGGGGGAGAGATGGAGGGAGAGAGGTGGAGGGGAGAGAGGAGAAAATGAAGGAGGGGAGGGAGAGAAGAGTGAAAGGGCAAAAGGAGAGAAGATGGAGGAGAGAGAGAGGAGAAAGATGGAGGGGGAGAAGTAGAAGAAGATGAAGAAGAAGATTTGAGAGTTGGAGAGGAAGAGATAGAAGAAGAGGAAGAGGAAGAAAATGGATGTGCCAGAGATGTGAGGGAGGGGAAAGAAAGAATGATAGGGAAAGAAGGATAGAGAGGGATGGCAGCGAGGAAAGAGGAGAAAAGTCTGAAGAAGGAGAAAGGGACTGAGAGAAGAAAGAGGAGAGGGTGTCCCCCCTGTGATTCTTGAGAGGGGACCGTTGAAACAAAAATGCCTTCTCCCTGTGGAGAAGGCGGGGAGCGTTTTTCCCTGTACAAGGCTCCTTATTCAATGAGAGCAGCCTGCACCTGTCCCGTGTCTCCACATGATGGACATGTGATGTGTGTGACTCTGAATTCTGCTCTTGTGACATGTCAGTGATCATTTTCTCACAGATGAATTAACACCTTTTCAATCTTATTCACATAAAAAATCACTTCCTGGTCCGTTCAAATTAACTTGCTGTACCTTCTACACGATGCACCACTGCTCTTTTATAGCAGACGGTAATCTATAAACAAACTTTCCTGTGCCTTTCAAACAAAAAACAAAAAAAAAAACATTTCATTGTGCAGCGTAAAGTCTGCCTGTCCATTTGCTTCTCACGTACTCTGACCTTCTATTCACATGACTAGCCCTTCGATTCTCACGTACTGTGTCTATTCCAAAAACCTATTCAACAAAGGTGATTAAAAATCTGAAAACTGCTGCATTCTGGTTCTGTGTGCGAGATTCTTGTCTTCGCTGAATGCCTGATGGGAGGGGTGAGTGAAGCCGCTGCGCAGCCGTTTGTGTTCTCTCCCTCAGCCTGCAATTTCCTTATCTGTGGAGTGACCTTGGTCTAAAGCACGCTAGTAAATCTTGCTGGTTGGAGAATAAAACTCTAAAATAAGTTGATTAGAGAAAAAAAAAACCTCTCCAAAATTATTTAAAAATGTACTTAAAAGAAAAACTTTAAAAACAAAAGTTAGATTTAAAAAGAAAAACAGAAAGAAAACCCTACACAGTTTAGTTAAACTCTTAGGAAAAAAGATTGACCAAAAAGGGGAGGGAAAAAAAACATATTAATCATAAAACTCTGAAAAAACAACCCTTGTTACTAAAACAGCTAATTAAAAACAGAAAAGAGGTGGAAAAACTGATTGTAAAATGATAAAAACAAAAAGAAAAAATACTTTAAAACTTTTGTCTGGTAGCGTAGGCTTTATCCTCCCACCCTCTGGAAGAAAAAAAAAAAATATCGCTTCTACCAGCACTTCCCCACTCCCTTATATCTCTGCTTGCTGTGTCTACAGGCACTGAAATCACGTATCAAAAAAAAAAAAAAAAAAAAGGTTATCCATATAGAATAGCAAAAATGAATACAGTTCAGTCTGAATGCCTGAGAATTTTCACGCTACAGCCTGTAGCCAAAAACTAGCTTAAAAAGATCAAAACCAGGAAACAGATGTGACAACGTGATTAGCAGAGGAGGGGGGTCAAAGGGGTTTCTCGCTGCTGCAGCCAGCAGTGAATGAGATAGTGACAGAGCGCATGCTGCTCTGAGTGTAAATTTACAGCAGCGATACCTGATACAGACAGGAAGACGTACAAATGAAATAAACACCCGGGAGTATACAAATCCCTCTTTTAGATGATCTGTGACACATACAAGCTGCTCTGGTAACTGATAACTCACCAATTGCACTGAGCACGCCAATGCTCCAGGTCTATCACTTCTGAAAAACGTTCGCCCTGGCCGGTGCGCCGGTCACAGTAATCTGTAATAGCCTGTACAAAATTCCCACCCTTCACACCTGGAATACTGGGAGTGTCTCCCTCCGATGTGTGAAAGAATCTGTGAGAATTTATCCAAACAAAGCCCCCACCCTTCACACCTGGAATACTGGGATTGTCTCCCTCCGATGTGTGAAGGAATCTGTGAGAACTTATCCAGCAATTTGGCTTTTCCTGCTATACGGCTTCCAGAAATCAGCAAGCAAAAACACAGTCACCGTTCCAACTTTTCTCCCGGTTCATATAAAACATGAAACACATACACAGCACAGCAGCAAACAACTTATATCCCAGGGTTTTGGATAAGGGTGTGGACTTTTTACACTACCTGGGAATGCGGTGGTGACCACACCTGACCGGCAAGAGGTGTAAGACCTGGACTGGACACAAGGGACTTTCAGGTAAGATGACAAGATTTTCTTACCTTACTTATGGAGCTGCGCAGTCTCCGTCCCGTGAGCCAAGGCCATGGCCAACACCTCTGTCTCTCCGGTCAGCAGGTCCCCGTGCGTTTCGTCCACTGCCCCGCGTGCAGGCGCCAAATGACATAAATGAGGTATCGCCATAATCGTACTGACACGAAGAATAAAACTGCTTTATCAATTTTACCACACGCGGAACGGTATAAACGCCTCCCCCAAAAGAAATTCATGAATTGCTGATTTTTGTTCATTGTAACCCTTTCCCAAAAATCGAAATAAAAAGCGATCAAAAAATGTCACGTGCTCAAAAATGGTACCAATAAAAACGTCACCTCGTACCGCAAAAAATAAGACCTCACATGACTCTGTGTGCCAAAATATACAAAAATTATAGCTCTCAAAATGTGGTGATGCAAAAACTATTTTTTGCAATAAAAAGCATCTTTTAGTGTGACAGCTGCCAATCATAAAAACCCGCTATAAATAGTAAATCAAACCCCCCTTTATCACCCCCTTAGGGAAAAATAATAAAATAAAAAAAAAGAATTTATTTCCATTTTCCCATTAGGGTTAGGGTTGCGGCTAAAGTTAGGGTTAGGGTTGGCGCTAAAGTTATGATTAGGGTTAGGGTTGGGATTAGGGTTATGGGTGTGTTAGGGTTAGGTTTGTGGTTAGGGTTGGGACTAGGGTTAGAGGTGTGTTGGGGTTAGGGTTGGAGTTAGAATTGGGGGGTTTCTGCTGTTTAGGCACATCAGGGACTCTCCAAATGTGACATGGCGTCTGATCTCAATTCCAGCCAATTCTGTGTTGAAAAAGTCAAACGGTGCTCTTTCACTTCTGAGCTCTGCCATGCGCCCAAACAGTAGTTTACCCCCACATAAGGGGTATCAGTGTACTCTGGACCCCATGAGTTATTGTGCAATTTGTCCTATTTCTTCTGTTACCCTTGGAAAATAAAAAACTGGGGGTAAAAATATCATTTTTTTAAAAAAAAATGATTTTTTTGTTTTTACGGCTGTACGTTATAAACTTCTGTGAAGCACTTGGGGCTTCATAGCGCTCACCACACATCTACATAAGTTACTTGTGGGGTCTATTTTCCAAAATGGGGTCACTTGTGGGGGGTTTCCACTGTTTAGGCGCATCAGGGGCTCTCCAAATGCGACATGACGCCCCCAGACCATTCCATCAAAGTCTGCAATCCAAAACGTCACTACTTCCCTTCCGAGCCCCAAAGTGACCCATACAGTAGTTTTCTCCCACATATTGGGTATCAGCGTACTCATGACAAATTGGACAAAAACTTTTGGGGTCCAATTTCTCCTGTTACCCTTGTGAAAATAAAATATTGGGGACGAAAAAAATCATTTTTGTAAAAAAAAAAAAAAGATTTTTTATTTTACGGCTGTACGTTATAAACTTCTGTGAAGCACTTCGGGGTTCAAAGTGCTCACCACACATCTAGATAAGTTCCTTGAGGGTCTATTTTCCAAAATGGTGTCATTTGTGGGGGTTTCACTGTTTAGGCGCATTAGGGCTCTCCAAATCGAATGACGCCCGCAGACCATTCCCTCAAAGTCTGCAATCCAAAACGGGCATTACTTCCCTTCCGAGCCCGACGTGTGCCCAACAGTAGTTTTACTCCCACATATTGAGTATCAGCATACTCAGGACAAATTGGACAAAAGCTTTTGGGTCCAATTCTCCTGTTCCCTTGTGAAAATAAAATATTGGGGACGAAAAAATCATTTTTGTAAAAAAAAAAAGATTTTTATTTTACAGCTGTACGTTATAAACTTCTGTGAAGCACTTCGGGGTTCAAATGCTCACCACACATCTAGATAAGTTCCTTAGGGGTCTAGTTTCCAAAATGGTGTCATTTGTTGGGGGTTTCCACTGTTTAGGCAGATCAGGGCTCTCCAAAACTCGCATCGCATCCAGCCAATTCTGTGTTGAAAAAGTCGAACGGCGCTCCTTCCTTCCAACTCTGCCATGCCCTAAACAGTGGTTACCCCCCACATATGGGGTATCAGCGTACTCAGGACAAATTGCACAATAACTTTTGGAAATTTGCTTACCCTTGGGAAAATAAAAATTGGTGAAAAAGATAATTTTTGTGGAAAAAAATAGATTTTTTATTTTACAGCTCTACGTTATAAACTTGTGTGAAGCATTGGGGGTTCAAATTTCTCACCAAAGATCTAGATAAGTTCCTTAGGGGGTCTAGTTTCCCAAATGGGTCACTTGTGGGGGGTTTCCACTGTTTAGGCACATCAGGGGCTCTCAAAGCAACATGGGTCCATCCCAAAACACCATTTGGTTGAAAAGTCAATGTGCTACCTTCCATTCCGAGCTCTGCTGTGCGCCCAAACATTGTTCCCCCCCCCACATATGGGGTATCAGCGTACTCAGGACAAATTGGACATCAACTTTTGTGGTCCAATTTCTCCTGTTACTCTTGGGAAAATAAAAAATTAGTGACTAAAAGATAATTTTTGTGGGAAAAAAATAGGACTTTTTATTTTCATGCCTGGGCATTATAAACTTGTGTGAAGCACTTGGGGGTTCAAAGTGCTCACCAAAGATCTAGATAAGTTCTTAGGGGGTCTATGTTTCCAAAATTGGGTCACTTGTGGGGGGTTTCCACTGTTTAGGCACATCTGGGGCACTGCAAACGGAACATGACCCCCATCAACGTCTGCATTCCAAAACGTTACTACTTCCATTCCAAGCCCTGTCGTGCGCCCAAACAGTTCCCCCCCCCACATATGGGGTATCAGCGTACTCAGGACAAATTGGACAGCAACTTTTGGGGTCCAATTTCCTTGGGAAAAATCAAAAATTTGGGACTAAAAAATCATTTTTGTGGAAAATAGTTTTCTTTTTTTTTCACACCCAGGCATTATAAACTTTTGTGAAACACTTGGGGGATCAAAGTGCTCACAACAGATCTAGATAAGTTCCTTAGGGGGTCTAGTTTCCAAAATGGTGTCACTTGTGGGGGGTTTCCACTGTTTAGGCACATCAGGGGCTCTCCAAACACGACATGGCGTCCAATCTCAATTCCAGCCAATTTTAGTTTGAAAAAGTCAAACGGCGCTCCTTCCCTTACAAGCTCTGCCGTGTGCCCAAACAGTGGTTTTCCCCCACATATGGGCTATTGTCGTACTCAGGAGAAATTTCACAACAACTTTATCTGTCCATTTTCTTCTTTTACCCTTGTGAAAATAAAAAAAAGTTTGTAATAGATCATTTTTGTGGCTAAAAAGTTAAATATTCATTTTTTCCTTCCACGTTGCTTCAGTTCCTGTGAAGCACCTGAAGGGTTAATAAACTTCTTGAATGTGGTTTTGAGTACCTTGAGGGGTGCAGTTTTTAGAATGGTGTCACTTTTGGGTATTTTCTGCTATATAGACCGCTCAAAGTGACTTCAAATATGAGGTGGTCCCTAAAAAAAATGGCTTTGTAAATTTTGTTGTAAAAATGAGAAATCGCTGGTCAACTTTTAACCCTTATAATTTCCTAAGAAAAAAAAAATTTGGTTCCAAAATTGTGCTGATGTAAAGTAGACATGTGGGAAATGTTATTTCTTAACTATTTTGTGTGACATATTTCTCTGTTTTAAGGGAATAAAAAATCAAAGTTTGAAAATTGCAAAATTTTCAAAATTTTCGCCATACTTGCGTTTTTTTCAAAAATAAACACAAGTTATATGGAAGAAATTTTACCACTAACGTGAAGTACAATATGTCATGAGAAAACAATCTCAGAGTCGCGAAGATCCGTTGAAGCGTTCCAGAGTTATAACCTCATAAAGAGACAGTGGTCAGAATTGTAAAAATTGGCCCGGTCATTAACATGCAAACCACCCTTGGGGGTTAAGGGGTTAAAATTGTTTTTTATTTAGATACAAGACTTAAAATGACCAAAAAAAATGGTTCACACCACAAAACAATGACAACACAAAAACAAACCAAAAAAAGTGTGCTCAAAAAACTTTCACTGATAAAAACTATGGGGTATTCTAGAAGTTCCTGGTATGTAACCTAGGCTCACACCTTCCTGGCTGCGGGGGGTTGACAACCTAGGGGGGACATTGTGGCGCCCCCACTCAACGTTGACTGTCCCTAGGGACCCTGATGCACCCTGCAGCCACTAGGGAAACTCTCCACCCAGTTACTAGAGGGACCCCTAGCAATAAACATAGACCAGTCCAATGTCTTAAGGGAACCCTAGACCCCACAAGATAAAAACAATGTGAAAGAACACATCAGGCAATTGGTGACACATATGGTGTCTATTGTGTTTTTTCCACTATCCAGCCTCTTAGTATCAATGAAGGAAAGTAGACATCACACTACAAACTGTTTATGACTGAAAAGGTGGAGGCTAGTGATGAGCGAGCACGAAAATGCTCGGGTGCTTGTTGCTCAAGTCAAGCAAATTGGAATGCTCGGGTGTTCGACCCGAGTAACGAGCCCAATGTAAGTCTACGGGAAAACCGAGCATTTTGGCCTCGATCCCCCCCGGGGGTCTTTTTAGGATCTAAATACGCCTGAAATTGATGGAAATAGTGCTCAAATGACATGGGAACATCATGGGGAACACCCTTGGAAGCATTTCTGACACCCAGGTCACAGCTGTGAACAATGTTGTCAGAGTCTTATGCCACTTTTACAGGCGAACAATAAAACATAAAAAACTATACCAAAATGGATTTTCCTGGGAAATATGTTAAGGAACATCCTTTCCAGGGTAATGATTTGTATGTAAGGCAAAATAAATAACCCAAAACAAAAATGTACCTCCACCACTTGGGCTATGTTCACAGGTAGCATTTTTGATGCGTTTTTCAACTTTACCATTGCTTTCAATCAAGACAAATGCATTTACTGTGAAATGTCATTTTAACATTTTACAACCTTATTTGGCCATGTGGTGTGTGACACATCATCAGTCTATTTTTATAGTGCCAGCAGTGGGCCCTCACTTTTCTTAGAGAGCCATCAGCCGGCTATGCTTTGTTGCTCCCATTATTAAACAGTGGGTCCCTTATACTGTTATTGAGTATGCAGTGTGTGGCAGGGCTGCCCAAAATTTGGAAGCACCCCAACAACCCTTTGAACAGATGTCATGGATGACCACATGCAACCAAAGTTCCAAGTATTCATTTGATACTCCCATACTGTTTGCTTATGCATTGACTGCAAGGCCTGCCCTGTCCCAAAGTTACACGCACCTCTATAAGCCTTGAACCCACGTACTGGATGGCCACATTAAACCAAAGTTTCAATTAAGCTTTGTTTGTAGTGCCATACTGTTTGCCTAAGCATTGAATGCAAGGCCTGCCCTGCTCCAACGTTACACGCACCCCAATAACCCTTTGAACCAATGTCCTGGATGGCCACCTGAAAGCATTGTTCCTAGTAATTTGGTACTCCCATATTGTTTGGCTACACAGTGAATTGCTGAGCATGAAGAACCTGCAATGAAGAATGTCAGTGTTGAGAATAAAGACCCGGCAATGGATAATGTCAGTGTTGAGGCTGAAGAAACTGCAGTGGAGAATTGCAGTGTTGAGGCTAAAGAACACCTGGTAGTGGAACATTTCATTGTTGAGGCTGAAATACCTGCATTGTTGAATGTCAGTGTTGAGGCTGAAGGACCAGCAGTGGAGAATTTCAGTGTTGAAGCTGAAGGACCAGCAGTGGAGAATTGATTGTTGAGGCTGAAGAACCTGCATTGGTGAATTGCAGTGGTGAGCTTGAAGAACTTTCAGTGGACAATTGCAGTGTTGAGGCTAAATACCCAGCAATCGACAGTTGCAGTGTTGAGGCTAAAGACCCAGCAGTGGAGAATTGCAGTGCTGAGGCTGAAGAACTTTTATTGTAGCATTACAGTGTTGACGAAGAACACCCGGCAGTGGAGCATTTCAGTGTTGAGCCAAAAGAACCTGCAGTGGACAATTGCAGTGTTAATGCTCAGCAGTGGAGAATTGCAGTGTTGAGGATGAACACACAGCAGTGGAGCATTGCAATGTTGAGCCCAAATAATAATATTATAATAATAATCTTTATTTATATAGCGCCATCATATTCCGCAGCGCTTTACAGTTTAACAGTTTCAAAACACAAGTCATAAGTAACAACGTTAACAATACATAATTAAAGCAAAATAAGCCGCCCCTGCTCGTGAGAGCTTACAATCTACAATGAGGTGGGGGAGATACAAAGTACAGGTGTGTATATACAATGGTGCATTTACAATGATGGTCCAGCCATCTTGAGGGAGTGAGGGATGGATGGAGATAGTAAATGGGCTACACACACACACTTACACATAGAATGACTTTGATTAGTGAATGTGATAGGCCGCTCTGAACAAATGTGTTTTGAGGGAGCGCCTGAAACCATGCAAATTGTGGATAGTCCTAATTTCTTGGGGTAGAGCTTTCCAGAGGATTAGCGCAGCGCGGGAGAAGTCTTGGAGTCGGGAGTGGGAGGTACGGATTAGTGCAGAGGTTAGTCGAAAGTCGTTTGCAGAGCGCAGCAGTCGGTTAGGCCGATAGATAGAAATGAGGGAGGAGGGTGCTGCACTGTGGAGAGCTTTGTTGGTGAGAACAAGTGAGAACCTGAATTGTAGCATTGCAGTGTGGAGGAAGAACACCCAGCTGTGGACCATTGCAATGTTGAGTACGAAGAACCTGCATTGTAGCATTACAGTGTTGAGGAGGAACACTCAGCAGTGGAGCATTTCAGTGTTGAGCCTGAAGAACTAGCAGTGGAGAATTGCAATGTTGAGGCTGAAGAACCTGCATTGGTGAATTGCAGTGGTGAGGCTGAAGACCCTGTATTGTAGCATTGCAGTGTTGAGGCTTAGTAATTATAGATAAATAGAGCAATGGTGTGCACTCAAGTCAAACAGGTGGGGTGCTGGTGAAATGGACCAATGAGGGACCAATGTAAATAGGGGATATAATTCACAGCATACTCAAAATTTAGGATATGCAGAAAAATGTAATTTTATTACAATGACCATCAAAATTCAGGAAAAAATAGAAAAAAAATAGTGCCAAAATTCAGGGAAATATGTACAGGCAGAGCTACCCAACGTTTCGATCCTCCTGGATCTTAATCATGGGGTATTATAAGAAAAGAAAAAACATCATGAGATGACTAGACAAACTATATACAGAAAATAATATATACAAATGAAAGAAATAATAAAACTGTTTATACAAAAATATAGTACAACTCCAGATAAAGAGGCAGATCCATTGTAATAATTATAGGGGATAACTCAGGAGACTCTTTGCGTGGAACAAGACAATCTACAGGACACAGTTTTATAAGTGGTAAAGTCTATATTATCACACGGTGATTCAAACAGGTGCAGAGAAAAGCGCAAGTGTTTTGAATGTGTTAGAAATGAATTCTGAGCAGAAGCTCCCTCTGGCGGTTACAAACAGTACTGAACCATTCAATGAGGATTGGCAATCAGGAGTTACAGACTGGTCTTATATAAGGGAGGTTCCCTCCCATCATGGTTGCCGGTGATCAATTGTTCTTGTCTCAACTGTGGTTCCTGGTTCACTTGGAAGCTTGCTGAGTCTTGCCTCTTCTCCTGCTCTCAGATAAGATATTTTCTGTTTTTATTTTTGTGCTTGCTTTTTGCATTGTTCCCTGCACTTCTGTGGAGGTCAGCCAGGTCCCCTCCGGGGGCTTGTACTCCTCTCAGTTTATCTGAGCCACTGTTATTTGTTCATTTGCCTTTTCCAGTTTTTTCAGTGGCTGCGGCTTAGTTTTGTTACACCAGAGAACTAATTTAGGTGGTAGAGGTCGTGTGATCTCAGGTGTTTTTGCAATTAGTAGAGTTGGTATTTTTTAGGGTTTTTTGGATTGCAAATAAGTGTCCTTCCTATCCTTTTTCTTTCTAGGCAGATTGGGCCCCAACGTTTGCTCTTAGTATTTTCTGTCTGTGTCTGTATTTCCTCTTGTCTAACCGCCATTACATGTTTGGGGGCTTCCTATGTTCTTTGGGGATCTGCTCTGGGGCAGATAGCTTTCCTCTTTCTATCTTTAGGTGTAGTTAACCTCTCAGGCTGTGATGAGGCGTCTAGGACCAACGTAGGAACGCTCCAAGGCTGCCTTTAGTTGTTGTGGTTAGTCAGGGTACTGCAATCCAGTAGATTCCAACCTCTCTGGTGTATTGCCATTTTTGCCTGCTCTCCTCAGCTACCAAATCATAACAGTATCACCGGCCAAACTGAAAATTATACGGTACTCAACAGAAGGGAAAAATAGTAAAAGGAAAAAGAAAAAGGGAAATTGTCAGAAATTTTTTTTTTTTTTACTATTTTTCTCCGGCTTGATATACTGATGGTTCTCTTTCAGATGTCTTAAAATCTCTTTGACATGTTCTTCATGTTCCTGCAGAGAGTCAGAAAAGATTAAAATATCGTCCAAATAGATCACCACAAACTGGTCCAACAAATCTCTGAAGATGTTATTAGCAAGGTGTTGAAACGTTGCAGGGGCGTTACAAAGCCCGAAGGGCATCACGAGACATTCAAAGTGTCCATACCAGCATCTGAATGCTGTCTTCCACTCATCCCCTGGACGAATATGCACCAAATTATAAGCTCCACGAAGATCCAGTTTAGTGAACACCTTAGCATGGCAGACTCTTTCCAGTAATTCGGGAATCAGAGGCAAAGGGTAACGGTTTTGTATGGATATCTTATTGAGTTCCCGATAGTCTACACAGGGTCTCAGGGTCCCATCCTTTTTTACAAAAAATATAGGTGCCCTGCTAGTGATGAAGAAGGACGTATGAAGCCTTTGGCCAGGTTTTCATCAATATACTCCTTTAAGGCTTGGAGCTCAGGTGCCGCCAAAGGGTATAAGTTGCCAAAAGGAATAGCTGCCCCAGGAAGCAGCTCAATGGGACAGTCATAATGCCTGTGTGGAGGAAGCTGATCTGCATTCTTCTTGTCACAGATGTCAGAGAACTCTTTATATGCTGAAGGTAAAGTAAATACCTGTACAGGTGGTTCCGTAGCCATGGACTCAGGGACAGCTTCAGTTGATGCTGGGTTGCTCCTTGTTGGAAAGATAATCTCCTTGGTCTCCCAGTTGATAGTTGGATTCTGAGAACGCAGCCAAGGGATGCCTAAAATCACAGGAAAATGAGGAGAAGAAATTAGCAAGAAAGAGTTGCTCCTGATGATTAGGCTCCAACAAAATCTCAAGGGTTGCGGTCTCCTGATCCACAGGCCCGAAGATTAAAGGTGACCCATCCACTGTTTCCATGGTAATTGGAGAGGCTCTTTGCTGAATTTCAATACCATGTTCCTTGGCAAATGCGATATCCATAAAATTGCCACCTGCACCAGAGTCAATCATAGCTGCACTGGAAATCCACTGTATAGAACACAGGATCTTAATAGGGAGAGAACAGTGAGAGTTCTTTTCCTTCAGCTCCTTGGGTGGTGAAGTCATAGAAAGTGAATGGAATACAGCGTTTAAAGGCAGGCTACATTCAGAGAAGTCAGATTCATCATCACAGTAGTCATACTCTCCTACCGCTGCTAGCACCTTGTTAGGCCGCTTGGGACACTTGGGACAGTTGATTAAAAAGTGGTCAGACTGGCCGCAGTAGAAACATAGACTTTCACAAAGTTGATGCTCCCGGTGCTCATTATTCTCGTGCCTCTGAACAGAATCAATTTGCATGGGCACCTCCTCCACCTCCCGAGATGTTTTACCTGCAGGCTCTTTGAAAGGAAGGGAAAAGTTAGAGATACGGTTAAAGGCAGCAAACTTCTGTCTACGCTCAGAAGGCGAATGTCAATGCGCACACAATGCTGTATAAATGTCTCTAGCTCTTGTGGTAAATCAGAGCGAGCTAATTCGTCCTTTACAATGCTAGAAAGACCCCTTTTAAAAATAGGCAATTGAGCATAACTGTCCCAATTGGTATCTACCGCTAATCTGAATTCAGTAGCATACTCAATAACAGAACGTTTAGCCTGGCGTAAAGACAATAAAGCAGATTCAGCGGTTGCACGGCAATTAGGATCATCAAAGATTAATGCCATAGCGGCCAAGAAATCATCCAAATTATTTAACCGCGGGTCACGAGACTCAATCATAGGATTCGCCCAGGCGAGCGCAAGTGCGGTCAGCAGCATTATTACACATAATAGTTTAGATCTATCATTAGGGAAATGGTCAGCATGTACATCAAAATATAGCATACATTGATTGACAAAGCCATGAAATTTGTCGCGATCACCATTAAATCTGAATGGGGGGCAACTTAGGTGGGCTAGCTGGTGGCGGTTGCCCAGCAGGTTGTGCCGCTATTTGCGTGCTTATGTCCTGAGAAGCCCATCTATACTGGGACTCTATGCCAGCAAGTTTGTTTTCCTGGGCTGCCATACGGTTGCTTAAGTCCTGCAAAGTTTGTCCAACCACTTGTTCATTGTGTTCAAAGGTTCCAAACTTCTTTTGCAGACCTTCCATATCTTTTTGCAGTGATCTAATTATGGAGAACACCTGCTCTAATCTGCTTTCATTGTTCCAGCAGTCTCCTCTTTTGAGGCTAAAGTATCCTGTAATAATTATAGGGGATAACTCAGGAGACTCTTTGCGTGGAACAAGACAACTACAGGACACAGTTTTATAAGTGGTAAAGTCTATATTATCACACAGTGATTCAAACAGGTGCAGAGAAAAGCTCAAGTCCACAACACTTGGTGTAGATATCAAATGCAGCTTAACAGTCTATAGGAAACTTCAGAGGGAAATGTAATCAAGCAGAAAGTCTATGATGCACAGTTATACTTGAGGAAACTTGACACAAATAAATCCTTGTCTAGTCCAAGCACAGGTAGACATGCTTATAAGGCAGTTCAAATAATATCTTAGCTCAACCAGGGAGGCCTGGTAATAGTCTCAGGTTTAAGCAGAGCAGAGCAGCAACAGCTTACATGACCAGCAATTGCAGATGGAAGTAAACACAAGCAGCCAGATGAAAGAGGATTACTGGAAACCGGTGTATGCAGCAGGAACTCAGAGCCGAATAGCAGGATCACCACACAGGTTCACAGGAGCAGGTACAAGCCAGGGAGCCACCAGAGGTCAGAAGCTGGATGCAAGGCAGAATATTCTAGCACAGACTAAAGGCTGGGGTGGAGTTAAATAGCAGGAAGACACAGTGCACATGAGACCAAAGATGCCATCTTGGAAAAGGGCAGTAATGCACAAAAGGTAATCAAAAATGTTCAGAGTCCTGACATCCATAGTGCAACATAGTTCCATTTAAACAGAGTTAATATGTGATTTAGACAAAATGCATTTAGGTAGGCACAAAAATGTATAGAGACCAGAGATCAGATAGTTGTTACCTTGTGGGTTGTAGCAATAGAGAAATGGCACTGAGGGAGGATAAAGTCCTTCTTAAGAATCACCAGAGGCTATAGATAGTAATACATATATTAGTGAGGGACAAATGAGTGTAAAAAGACATATGAGTGATTGTATGTCCCAAATTTTACCTGTAATATACAGATAAGGCTGGCAGGGGCTGAATATGCCGGTAATCTGATGCTCCCAACCTATATAAAATGGATAAAATAATGCCCAAATATCCATGGTAAAAGTGCCTAAGGATATAGTCCCCAATGTACAGTCATGGCCAAAAGTTTTGAGAATGACACAAATATTAATTTTTACAAAGTCTACTGCTTCACTTTTTCTAATGGCAATTTGCATATACTCCAGAATGTTATAAAGAGTGATCAGCTTAACAGCAATTACTTGCAAAGTCAATATTTGGCTAGAAAATGAACTTTATCCCCCAAAACACATTTCAACATCATTGCAGCCCTGCCTTAAAAGGACCAGCTAACCTCTTTTCAGTGATTGCTCCATTAACACAGGTGTGGGTGTTGATGAGGACATGGCTGGAGATCAATCTGTCATGATTAAGTAAGAATGAGACCACTGGACACTTTAAAAGAAGGCTGGTGCTTGGCATCATTGTTTCTCTTCTGTTAACCATGGTTATCTCTAAAGAAACACGTGCAGTCATCATTGCAATGCACAAAAATGGCCTAACAGGGAAGAGTATCGCAGCTAGAAAGATTGCACCTCAGTCAACAATCTATCGCATCATCAAGAACTTCAAGGAGAGAGGTTCCATTGTTGCCAAAAAGGCTCCAGGGCGCCCAAGAAAGACCAGCAAGCGCCAGGACCATCTCTTAAAAGTGTTTCAGCTGCGGGATCGGGCTACCAGCAGTGCAGAGCTTGCTCAGGAATGGCAGCAGGCAGGTGTGAGTGCATCTGCAAGCACTGTGAGGCGGAGACTCTTGCAGCAAGGCTTGGTCTCAAGGAGGGCAGCAAAGAAGATATTTCTCTCCAGAAAAAACATCATGGACAGACTGATATTCTGCAAAAGGTACAGGCAGTAGACTGCTGAGGACTGGGGTAAAGTTATTTTCTCTGATGAATCCCCTTTTCGATTGTTTGGGACATCAGGAAAACGCCTCATTCGGAGAAGACAAGGTGAGCGCTACCACCAGTCTTGTCTCATGCCAACTGTTAAGCATCCTGAAATCATTCATGTGTGGGGTTGCTTCTCAGCCAAGGAAATCGGCTCTCTCACAGTCTTGCCTAAAAACACAGCCATGAATAAAGAATGGTACCAGAATGTCCTCCAAGAGCAAACTTCTCCCAACCCTCCAAGAGCAGTTTGGCAATCAACAATGCCTTTTCCAGCCAGCATGATGGAGCACCTTGCCATAAAGCAAAGGTGATAACTAAATGGCTCAGGGAACAAAACAGAGATTTTGTGTCCATGGCCTGGAAACTCCCGAGATCTTAATCCCATTGAGAACTTGTGGTCAATCATCAAGAGACGGGTGGACAAACAAAAACCTAAAAATTCTGACAAAATGAAAGCATTGATTGTGCAAGAATGGACTGCTATCAGTCAGGATTTGGTCCAGAAGTTGATTGAGAGCATGCCAGGGAGAATTGCAGAAGTCCTGAAGAAGAAGGGTCAACACTGCAAATATTGACTTGCTGCATTAACTCATTCTAACTGTCAATATAAGCTTTTGTTACTCATATGTTTGCAATTATTATGTTTCTGTCTGTGATAAAAACATCTGTCAAACACACATAAAAACCAGAGGGCAGCAGATCATGTGAAAATATAATATTTGTGTCATTCTCAAAACTTTTGGCCATGACTGTAGATCCCCACACAGGCCTATAATTCGCATTAGTTGCAGCCAGTCCCAAAAATCTTCGGCGCCAAAACAACTACAGCAAAACAAGGATACGCGTCTTGTCGGCCGATGCCGAGGCCACACGCCGGCAGTGACTTACATTTCTGTAGCCTCAGGCTAAGTGCACACGTCAGCAATTTTCGCGTTTTTTTTCGCGTTTTTTCCCACGGCAAAAACGCGAAAAAAACGCAAGCATTAAGCATCCTATTCATTTAAATGGATTCCGCAATTTTTGTGCACATGCAGCGTTTTTTTTCCGCGAAAAAAACGCTTTGCGGAAAAAAAAGCAACATGTTCATTAATTTTGCGTAATCTCCGCGCAATGTAAGCGGTTCATGTGCGGATAGTACCCAGGGTCCGGAGGAGAGGAGACTCTCCTCCAGGCCCTGGGTACCATATCTCTGGTAAAACAATAATGAAAATAAAAAATAATGATATTCTCACCTTCCGGCGGCCCCCGCAGCCTTCCCGCCTCTCAGCGACGCTCCCGTTCCCAGTAATGCATTGCGAGAATCACCCAGATGACGTAGCGGTCTCGCGTGATGCTACGTCATCTGGGGTCTGTCGCAATGCATCCTTGGGAACGCGAATAGCCGGGAGCGTCGCTGAGAGGCGGGAAGGCTGCGGGGGCCGCCGGAAGGTGAGAATAGCACGATTTATTTTTTTTATTATTTTTACATTAGATCTTTTTACTATTGATGCTGCACAGGCGGAATCAATAGTAAAAAGTTGGTCACACTTGTCAAACACTATGTGTGACTCGTGTGAACCAACCTGTCAATCAGTTTTCCAAGCGATGCTAGGAAAACGCTAGCATTCTGCAAGCTAATTACGCTTGCAAAACGCTAGTTTCTGGTGGGAAAACGCATACAAAAAAAATGCGTATTTCCCGCGGCAGAGAAGTGCGGGATTGCCGCGGAAATTTCTGCGGCAATTCCGCAACGTGTGAACTTAGCCTCAGGGTACGGTCCAGGATAGCACTTCAATGGGGATTGTCAGAACCCCTCTCAATATGGATGGTACAGGATACCGTTTCTTCTCTAGAAGTCACTCACAATTTCTCTGGGAGCAGACCATCTACTTCTTCACAGGAAAGATGTCTCCTGGCACTTTCTCCGCCACTGGCGGTCTGGTCCATCCTGCACAATGTCTCTAGACCAACACTGTATGGACTTCATGGAGGTCCAGAATTACACAGTTCTCCACATCCTCTGAACTTGTCCTTCCAGCAGAGACACAGGCTCTCAGAGTTCAGTCTCCTCTCCTACCTCCAGCATCACCTCTCTGCATCCTCACACAGCAGATACTAGGCCCCACCCCCCAGCACACCCAGATTCCTGGGCTGCAGCTGCTCTCAGCTCAAGCAGGCAATCATTGCTCTCCTAGTGGTCTCCTGATGTCATTACAGTTCACACTCTTAAACCAATACAGCAGAGGCCCTGCATAAGGGACCCCATTTTACAAACTACACCCCTCAATGAATTCATCTAGGGATGCAGTGAGCATGTTGACATCACATGTGCCTCACAGAATTTTATACCATTGGGAGGTGAAGAAAGAATAATTACAGTTTTACCACTACAACGTTCTTTTAGCCACAAGTTTTTAATTTTTCTAAGGGCTAATAGGAAAAAATTTACCTCACAGTTTGTTGTTCGATGTCTCCTGAGTGCGCCAATACCCTAAATGTAATTGGGAAATACTTTTCAGGCATGGTGGAAAGCTCAGAAGGAAAGGAGAATCTAATTATATTGCTGATTTTGTGGTTATGGTTTGTTGGTGCAATTGCAAGGAGAAGGACCAGGTCCCGTGCCAGGTCAGGAACTGTCAGGGATGTCTCCTCTGTTGTCTGGGGAAAATAATAGACCAGACAGACCTTTGCACCAGGAAGCAGGGGGCTTGGTTAAGCAGCGCGCGCGGAAGCAGTCAGTTTTGGCAGGAGTATTCAAAGCGCAGCAGGGAGAGAGAAGTGCTCCGGCCCTCGAGCACCGACACTGCGCAGGCCGGCGTCTGTTGACCCCCACCGCCACCAGCGTGGACGTAGGTGAGAGAAGTGCAGAGTACCTGGTGTCTAACAGAGAGCAAGGTGCCGCACGCTCCGTGGCCATGAGTACTGCGCACGTGCCGTATGAGAAAAACCGGGTGCAGGACACATGTTTTTGCCCTGAGTTGCCAGTATACAGTACAGCAAAAAATATGAAAGACAACAGTCATAGGTCTATTAAAAAAAACAAAGTTTATTAAAGTATCTAAAATATACAGGTCAAAGACACAAAAACAGGGGGGGGGGGAATTGCATCACATGGTACACATGTGATGCATTTTCCCCCCTGTTTTTGTGTCTTTGACCTGTATATTTTAGATACTTTAATAAACTTTGTTTTTTTTTAATAGACCTATGACTGTTGCTCTTTCATATTTTTTGCTATGCCTTAGCAGTTGGTCTCCATTAGTTCATTGGCACCCATGATTGTGGGTAATATTGGTGGCCTGTTCGTCAGGCAACATTACATTTTACCACCCATGTATTGTGCTAGCTACACTTTTTTTGTTTCATATAGTATACAGTACAGACCAAAAGTTTGGACACACCTTGTCAGTCAAAGATTTTTCCGTATTTTCATGACTATGAAAATTGTACATTCACACTGAAGTCATCAAAACTATGAATTAGCACATGTGGAATTATATACTTAACAAAAAAGTGTGAAACAACTGAAAATATGTCTTATATTCTAGCTTCTTCAAAGTAGCCACCTTTTGCTTTGATTACTACTTTGCACACTCTTGGTATTCTCTTATGAGCTTCAAGAGGTAGTCACCTTAAATGGTCTTCACAGGAGTGCCCTGTCAGGTTTAATAAGTGGGATTTCTGGCCTTATAAATGGGGTTGGGACCATCAGTTGTGATGTGCAGAAGTCTGGTGGACACACAGCTGATAGTCCTACTGAATAGACTGTTAGA
This sequence comes from Oophaga sylvatica, assembly GCA_033576555.1. Taxonomy (NCBI): domain Eukaryota; kingdom Metazoa; phylum Chordata; class Amphibia; order Anura; family Dendrobatidae; genus Oophaga; species Oophaga sylvatica. Next base: position 654,736,658 of record JARQOD010000001.1, on the reverse strand, counting down.
ATGTGTATTATGGCAGGAAAAAAGCAGCTAAGTAAAGAAAAACGAGTGGCCATCATTACTTTAAGAAAAGAAGGTCAGTCAGTCCAAAAAATTGGGAAAACTTTGAAAGTGTCCCCAAGTGCAGTTGCAAAAACCATCAAGCGCTACAAAGAAACTGGCTCACATGAGGACCGCCCCAGGAAAGGAAGACCAAGAGTCACCTCTGCTTCTGAGGATAAGTTTATCCGAGTCACCAGTCTCAGAAATCCCAGGTTAACAGCAGCTCAGATTAGAGACCAGGTCAATGCAACACAGAGTTCTAGCAGCAGACACATCTCTACAACAACTGTTAAGAGGAGACTTTGTGCAGCAGGCCTTCATGGTAAAATAGCTGCTAGGAAACCACTGCTAAGGACAGGCAACAAGCAGAAGAGACTTGTTTGGGCTGAAGAACACAAGTAATGGACAATAGACCTGTGGAAATCTGTGCTTTGGTCTGATGAGTCCAAATTTGAGATCTTTGGTTCCAACCACCGTGTCTTTGTGCGACGCAGAAAAAGTGAACGGATGGACTCTACATGTCTGGTTCCCACCGTGAAGCATGGAGGAAGAGGTGTGATGGTGTGGGGGTGCTTTGCTGGTGACACTGTTGAGGATTTATTCAAAATTGAAGGCATACTGAACCAGCATGGCTACCTCAGCATCTTGCAGCGGCATGCTATTCCATCCGTTTTGCGTTTAGTTGGATCATCATTTTTTTTTTCCAACAGGACAATGACCCCCAAACACACCTCCAGGCTGTGTAAGGGCTATTTGACCAAGAAGGAGAGTGATGGGGTGCTACGCCAGATGACCTGGCCTCCACAGTCACCAGAACTGAACCCAATCGAGATGGTTTGGGGTGAGCTGGACCGCAGAGTGAAGGCAAAAGGGCCAACAAGTGCTAAGCATCTCTGGGAACTCCTTCAAGACTATTGGAAGACCATTTCCGGTGACTACCTCTTGAAGCTCAACAAGAGAATGCCAAGAGTGTGCAAATCAGTCATCAAAGCAAAAGGTGGCTACTTTGAAGAACCTAGAATATAAGACATATTTTCAGTTGTTTCACACTTTTTTGTTAATTATATAATTCCACATGTGCTAATTCATAGTTTTGATGCCTTCAGTGTGAATGTACAATTTTCATAGTCATGAAAATACAGAAAAATCTTTGAATGAGAAGGTGTGTCCAAACTTTTGGTCTGTACTGTATATTTTCCAGCCTGTGTTGGTGTAATAACATGCAGGTGCAGGGTATGTCACCACGGAACAGAGCCAGATCAACAGTGAAGGATTTATTTACAAGGATAAGATTCTCCTTGCAGAGAGAAAATAGTGGGGATCAAACAAATATTATAACAATATGTTATCAGAATATGAAGTCTATAAACGAGTAATCAAACAGTCGAGCAGAATAACGATAATAAATGGGAGTTTCATGGAAACTTATCAGTCTGAAGAAATCTTGCCCTCGTCGGATCGTCCTCTCCAACGTAGGTGCCGACAGCAGCAGCACTTGTAGTCTCTCTGTGTGCGCTGTAGTTCCTGTGAACTGGTCACCGGGTCCTCAGGGGTTAATGTGGTAGGAAGGGGTTAATATGGCAGGCAGGGAAAGACTGGGACTACTGCATGTTCCCTGCTCTTAGTCTCTGCTTTGGAACTTACAGTCTCCCCATCTGGAACAAGGCTTAGTCTTTGATTTATTTTCTTCTGGGGTCAGGGGCTCTGACCCGTCACTGTGACCTCGGCGACTATGCGAGTGCGTCTCTGTCCCCGTGCTGTTAGGAGGGAGTCTGGTTTCAATATCAGGAGTCTCCTTATTCACGTACTCACAGTCAGTAGCCAGTCTGCTCCATCCCTGGGTCTTATCTCTTTCACAGGGAGCAATTATCCCTCCCTCATGTGCAGTTATCTGTTCCTCGGTCTGCTGCACACACTTCACTCCTGTCAGCGCGCCAGATTCTCCCGCCCTCAGTCTCACTCTCTTACTGTCTGCATCTGCAAACGTCACCCTTGGGAAACCTGTTGTGCAGCACCAATGTTCCGGACACGGAGCGGAGGAGATAACGCCCATCCGACTTTTCCTGTACTTCACCCCTTACATTGGACCCAGATAGTGCTTTGGCCTTTTCTGTCACAGCTACATCAAACTATGGACTAGGGGCTCAGCGGAAGGTGCCGGAGACCGACTGCTGCCGCCAGATGACAGATTGTTGTTGTTTATAGGACCTCGTTGGACCAGCATCGCGCCAGCCATCGTGCGCCATCGTTCCCCCTGCGGCTCCCACAGCCTGATGAACTACTAATACAATAAGTTACCCCCAAAGAACTGCCATTACCTTACCCGTTGTTTATTGACTGTGCATTTCCCTTGCCATTGAACTGTTTGAATTTTCAGTTAACTGTTCACTTTCCGTATTTAACTACTTATCTCCCTGCGTGGAGTCTGCCTCTGTAAAAGTAAAGTTGTTAACCCTTGCTATGCCTCTTGTGCCTCCTGTCTGTCACTGCATCCCGCAACCTGCTCTCACTTGGCGTAGTCGGCAGGATGCAGTCTACAGGCACAGAGGTGGCAGACCAAACGGCTTTGGGGGTCTCAAGGGTCAGTATACCACTGGGGGCAATGCTGAGCAACCTCTCAAAGTTCACAGGGAGCAACACCTTGCTATGGGATTGGACTGAGTGGGTGAAGGGTATGTTGCGGATGCACCCCATGACCCCCATGATGCAGGCAGAGATTGCCATTATGGCCCTGGATGGGGAAGAGAGGTGCTCCATCATGATCCGGCCCCCACATGAGAGAAACACCTTTACCAAGGTGTTACAAATCCTAGAAGAAATGCACGGGGACCCCACGGACGTCAGAGAACTGCGCATGCGCCTGGTTAGCCATGTTCAAAGGGAGGGGAAGTCCGTGACCCAATACATGAAACACGCTGCAGGAGATCAACGCACGCTGGATCACTAAGTGGGATGATGTAGGTGTAGGACCCCCTGATATAGTTCTGAGAGACCAGCTAGTGGCAGGCTTTAGAGATGCGCTGCTCAAACACGCCTTGGTGCATGAGCGCTTGCGGGTTAATCCGAGTATGTCTTTTCTGGAGGTTGGGGCGGAGGCGCGCACACGTGAGCAGGAGCAGGAAGTGACAGCCCCAGCAGGGAATGTCCGGAGTGGAGAAGTATCCACTTTGCTAGTTGGGTGAAAGAAATCTGAAAGGAAATTCAGGACATGCGAGAAGAATGTTCTGAACTAAGAAAGAAACCGCCGGTAACCCAAGATCCCTCTGGAAGCAGTATTGGTCCCGGGCCTCACCAGGAAATGAGACAACCTTGCGCAGAAAGGCGGCCGATCTGTTTTGCATGTGGAGATGCTGGACATTATGCCCGGGAAAGTGAGCGCTGGGGGAGATTCCTCAACCGCCGTCCGTTAAACTAGTGGGCTCTGTGGCTGGGGGACGCCAACAGGAGCCTGAGCAGCTAAGAAGGAGAGAAGGAAGTCCCACAAGTTTGGTTTCTCTGAGTCCTCTGGTATGGGCCAAAATGGATGGTCGGACCATCCGCTGTTTAGTTGATACCGGCTCTCAAGTAACCACTATGCCCGAGACTTATTTCAGGCATCATTTTCCCGGGGCGATGCGGCCTGAATGGGGCCCAGTAATCAAATTGATGGTGGACAATCAGTTGCCCATCCTGGTTGCAGGGGTGGTCTCGATGCAGATCAAGGTGTGTGCAAGGACGTGGACCGGAAAGGAGTTGTGTTAACCGCCGGGGACTCTGGCAATTGTCCCACTGTAACTTTAGGAATGAACGTATTGAAAGAACTCGGGAGCATCCTGGTCAGTTAGTTGATGGATGTGTTTCTGAATCAATGGAGCCCCCATACCCCTCATAGAAAAGTGTTTCAACAATTTATTCGGGTGGCCCAAGCTCAGGAGACGTCAAGTGAAGGAAAAACATTGGGGAAAGTGATCATTCCAGCTGCTGCCAACCTCGTTTTGCCGCGCGGTCAGACTGTACTCACTCTGCACTTTCGAGCCTGTACTCCTCTTGAAGGAGTAGAAGTCCAGATAGAGCCCGCTGTAATGGAACAACTACCTCCAGGACTCCTCATTGCACGGACCTTAGCCACGGTCCACGACGGTAATGTACCAGTACGATGAGTCAACCTAAGAGAGGACAATCTCACGCTCCCATCCAAAAGTGAAATAGCCCAGATAATGGGCATGCCAGTAGAGTTGATACCACCAGAGGCCGTCCAACTGGCAGTGAAGCAGGGGGACCCCTGGACAGTGGCCGTAACGGTGTCCTCCGAGCCACCACCTAATCCCCTTAAGGAAGGGTGCCGAATCCTGGAGCATATGTGAGCTGAATTAATGGAACTGTCACCACAACAGGTACAACAAGCGGAAGTGGTGCTGGAGCGATACCAAGATGTCTTTGCTCACCACGATGATGATTTCGGCTGCACCACAGCCATCACCCATGAGATTCCAACAGGAAATGCCACACCCATTCGGGAAGGATACCGACAGATTCCACCACAAATGTACCAAGAGGTGAAAGAGATGTTGGCACATATGCTGCAGAGTGGGGTCATTTGAGAGCCAAAACCCGTTGTCTGCTCCTATTGTGTTAGTACGAAAGAAGGACAGAACCCTGCGCTTCTCCGCAGACCACCGGAAGCTGAACGCCTGCACTGTGTGAGATTCGCACCCACTACCAAGAATGGAGGAGTCCTCTGCTCTGGGGAAAGCGAAGTACTTCTCTTCGTTGGATCTGGCCAGTGGATATTGGCAAGTGCCCATGTCCGAGCATGACCGGGTGAAGACAGCATTCATACTGCCTATGGGGTTGTTTGAATTCAATCGGATGCCTTTCAGCCTTACCAACGCACCCGGGACCTTCCAACAATTGATGGAGATTTGCTTGGGAGATTTGATGTCATGGTCTGTTTGGAGATTTGTGTCTTGTTAGTGTGGGGTTAATGTTCTTGGCCTCCCTCTGGCTGTGGGTGGTCTTTATATAGCCTCTGTTGAGGTTTGACCGCTGTCGGTTATACTCCTGTCCCCTGCTGATTTCTGACCCCGTGTGTCTGTGGACACTGCTTGCTACTGAACGTTTGCCTGTGTTTTACCCGGTTCGTTTATCGTGTCTGCTTTTGCCTGCTGGTTCTGTACTTTGCTGTCCATCTCCTTCTGACCTCGGCCTGTCTCTGACCTCCCACTTGATATTCCCTGTTCTGTACCGTGTCACCCTCTCCGGTTTTGACCTTGGCTAGTGTTTGACTGCGATAACCTTTGCCCCTTCCTAGTCTTCCCCATCCGCACTGATTACTCTGTTCTCCCCGTTGTCCCGTGCTTTTTCCCTCCGCTGGTGCCTTGCTTTGCTGGAGCCTTGGGGTGAATCTCCACCCCTCTCTGTCACGTGCTTCAGGTCCTGTTCCTGCTGCATGTCTTCACTCTGCACTCCTGTCACTGATCTCTGTTCAGGGCATAACGCAGTTGGTTCAGTGCGGTGCCCCTGATATTTGAACTTTGAAGCTACCCTCATCTATTTGGATCACATCTTCGTTTATGCAACCACCTTTGAGGAGCATCTGCAACGGCTGAAGCAAGTGTTGAGTCGGCTGCAGGAATACGGCCTAAAAGTGAAGCCACAAAAGTGTCATCTCTTCCGCCGGCAGATTGAATACCTGGGACATGTCATATCCGCTGAGCGAGTGAGACCGGTGCGGGAGAAGATAGCGGCAGTGCAGGACTGGCCCACCCCAAAGACTGCGAAGGATGTCCGGGCCTTTCTGGGGCTTACTGTGTACTATCGACGGTTAGTGATAAACTTCACTCGCGTTATCAATCCACTACTGTTGTTGTTGAAGGGAGTACCGTCCGGTGTGAAGAATCGGACTATTCAATGGGGAGAGAGCCAGGAAGAAGCCTTCCGAGCCCTAAAGATGGCCCTGACTGAAGCACCCGTACTAGCCTATGCAAACATCTCTTAACCTTTCATCCTTCACAACGATGGAAGCTGTGACATTTCCGGGGGGTTTAGCTCTAGGATCGCTGTCTGGGTAGACAGAATGGCATGAAAACAGTTCATTCAGACAGCAGTTCTGGTGCAAAACTGGCCGCAACCAGCTTTATTAAAGTCCACAGCAAACAGATTAAAACAAAGCATAAACAGAAAACCTAGGCTTGTCTAGCCTCTAATTACACTTAGATAGATGGCCCTCTCTATCCGGGACCCAGACTCTACCAGTCTGTGCCCCAAACAACACATATCACATATGTTACCAGTTTGGAGCTTCACAGATACTCCTCCTTGTGTCTGAAGGCACCTTCCATGTCCAGACTTGAGAGAGATCCACTCCTATTCAGCCGCTCTTCACACGGATTCGCACTGAGACTACTCCTATGTCCGGGGTCCTTCCTGCACCCAAACTGAGATAGCTCAAACACTCTTGGAGACTGCTTCCTTGTGCCAGGACACCTCTCTGTGTCCAGGCTAAAGACAGCTCTAACACTCTTGGAGACTGTTTCTTGTGCCGAGACACCTTCCTGTGTCCAGGCTAAACTAGCTCCCAGATTGTGTTTGCAGACACCTACTTCTGGTCTCCTAATTAAGACCTGAGTAGTTTCAGGCTTGTGCTGCAAGTGTGTGCTGAATGTGAGGTGTAGTGACCTTTCTCTACCACTAGCTTTACAAAGCCACACATTTCCCTTATACCTAGGTGAAATGTACACCCCATTCATCACATATTCACTCACTGTCTCACATATCCCCTCCCTCTTCTCCAGACCGGAGGGCTGGTCATCCAGACCGGAGGGCTGGTCAACAATCCAACAGAGACAGTGAACTCTGGACCAGTCATGGCCCTCATCAGCTTCATCCTCACCACTGTCATAGCCAACATCAGTTTTCTCTTCATCTGAAGCATCCGCACTACCCTGTACCCTCCCAGGCCTATACTCTCTGCGGGCCTCGGGTATCCTGCACGGTTTCATCTTGACCTTAGGGCCGGGCTCATTTTCGATATAGTGCCTGGCCAGAGAAGTACGACCCGACACATCAGAACACTTCTGCTGACTCTTCCTCAGAAACTCACGTACCTCCTGTCCCTGGTGCACTGACCATGTGTCACCAACTATCACAGAAGGTATAGGGGTTTTTCACTTTTCTCCAGTTCCCCACTTTCAGGCTCTTCTGGCAGGACATGCCCAGAAGCCCCACCGTCAGTCCTAGACTCTACCTCTTCAGCCACATCACTTTGGTCTCCAATATCTCCATTTATTCCAGCCCTCAAGTTCTCCTTGATAGCGGCATCTGTATACTCAGAACCCGCCGGATTCTTCTCTTCCACCACGTTCTGCATCCCATCTGGGCTCCCGTGTGTCTGCAGCGGCAACGGAGTGACACATCGCTTTTCCCATTTGTTGGGACGTGGCTCCGATGTAGCCTCCCTGAAAGTGCGCTTGAGCTCACCAATGCCAGCTACTGATCCGGACCGTAACCCGTCCACGCCGCTGTCTTCGGCAGAAACAGATTCCTGGACAGAGTCAGTCCCCATATCTTCAGTCTTGTTCCTCACAGCTTCACTTGAAACCTCAGCTTCTGATGAGGCATCTGGCTTGGTGACCACCACTTCCATGGCTTTTTCCACCTCTGCAGCATCACCTTCAGAGTCCTTGGCATGATGCAGATCCACACCACACACCGACAACTTCTCATCTTCAACAGCATCCACTTGTGCTGTGTTCAGTTTCAGAGTCCTGCCTTTAAAGCTCAGCTCTCCTCCTTTCATCTTAGTCTTTGCCAGGGAACCGGCCACCTGTAAAACATCTTCAGATGCCATCTTCTGTCTGGCTGTAAGGTCAGCATCAGCTTTCTTCTCAGGACTCTCAACCTCCTCTGCTACCATGCCTTCCTCATTTGCACTGGTTGCTTTATGGTCATCAGATGATTCACTATCACTATCTGACCCCTTTTTCTCAGCCACATCTGGCTCACTGTCAGGGCTATACACTTCATTTTCATTCACATCCTGCTCACTGTCAGGGTTATACAATTCATTTTCATTCACATCTTGATCTGGAACCCTAGTTAACATGTCATCCACAACATTAACTTCACCATCTGGTCCCTCAAGTATGTGACTATGTGACAACCCCAGCACTATACTTCTATATAGCTCAGGTACTAGGAGCTGACTCACGACCTCTCCCTGGACTTCAGTGTCCCTATACAATAGGCTATTGTCCATGGCAGCATGAGGAAACCTCTCCTCAGAGCCAGGCTCCTGGGAAACCTCATTTAGAACAATCATATTTTTCTGTGCCGTTTTAAGAGTGGGGTCTCGCACCGGCTCACTCCCAAAATTGTCACAGGACACAGGCAGGTCAGGGACACTCGGTTCCCGAGAACCACCATCCTCGTCTCCCAACATCACCTGCAAAGGAATTTCATCTTTATCATGATCATCATCAGTATCATCACTATTATGATTAGCATCATCATCATTATCAATATCAGCATCATCATCATGGTCATCATCATTATCATGATCATCATTATCATTATCAATATCAGCATCATTATCATGGTCATCATCATTATCATGATCATCATCATTATCACATAATTTTAATGGCCCACTAGCATTGTGTTCCGCCCCTCGGGACTGCGCACCCTCAATAGGAGCTTCATCACACTGTTCATCAGAATCACCCTTCCCCCAGAGATCCTTAGACCGGAGAAAGTCATTACCCAATATGACGGGTTGCACCAGGTTCTTCACTACCCCCACTTCACATGAAACCTCCCCGAGTTTGGGGACCAAGTCCACGGCAGTCTCTGGGTAGACTTTGGTGTCTCCATGGATGCACACCATACTCAGGTGCTTATCAGGGATGAAGTCCCTATCAATCAGGCTGTCACATACGGAAGTCACTGGACTCTCTGAGTCCAAGAGGGCCTGTGCTGGGCAGTCATTTACAACCACCGGGGACCCCTGTGGTCCAGTCTCTTCGGCAGAGGTGGACACACACACAGGTTCTGCGCAGAGAGAGAGGGATCTGCCAACATCACAACACATAGGCTCCCCCTCTATTGGACAGTTGGCTGCAATTTCACGCCAGCTCCAACACTGTCCATCACACTCTCCCACCCACATGTCCCCTCGGGCCTGAACCCGCTTATCAGCATACCCCATGTCCCCAACAGCTGGAACGCTCTTACCGCGAGAGTTCAGCATCCGGGAACTCCGAAGTGACGACCTCTCAGACGGCTGTACCTCAGGAGGACGTGCTTGGGTGTAGCGGTCCACTATCACCTTTTCAACTCCATAATCAAGCCTGCTGACTGCAGACTCCCAACTGTATCTCCAGTCACGAACTCCCCTGGCACGGGCTGTCACCGTAACACTCAGCCGGGTACGAATCTCCTCTTTCAACTTGCCATAGTCTTGGCTGTCCTGCTTGCTCAGGTCAGCATATGCCCTTTGGGGCTCTCCAATCAGATAGGGTGCGACCATCATGGCCCATTCAGATAGGGGCAGATTCTCCTTCTCTGCCAATCTCTCAAACCTAGTGAGATATACCTCCACATCATCACGAGGTGTCATCTTTTTCAGGGACCGTCTTACCGCCTTCTTTACAGCGGACAACGCAGGTACCTTCACAACATTACTCTGGGACGAGGTGTTGAGAGCTGCAATCTGCTCAAAAAACAACCGGTCATTCTCCTGCTGCTGCTGCAGGAATTGATGCTGGGCCTGCTGCATGCGCTGCTGGTGCTGCAGGCGCTGCTGCTCCATGCTCTGCTGCAGGCTCCGCTGGGCCTGGGCCAGGTACTCAATGAGCTCCTCCATACTGCCGGACTTATCTGTCTCAACCACGGCAGTTTTATGTTGCACATTAACTTGTGCCATTTGTTCAAACAGCGCCTCCATGCTGTCATCCATGCTGTCAGACTTCTCTGTCTTAACAACGGCAGTCTTCACTCAAGACATATACACTCTACAGTCTTTTCCATAGAAAAATTCAGCTCTGCTGTGCAGACACTTTTTTTTTTTTTCTTTGCAAAGTCTATTAGGGCTCCTGTCTCTTTAAGACTGCTCCACAGACTTTTCTTTTGCTGCTGCACATTCCACAGTCATTTTCACAAGTTCAACTTTGCTGTGCATACATTTTCTCTCTGCAGACCCTATCAGGGCCACTGTCTCTCCAAGACTGCTCCAAACAGACGTTTCTGCTGACACACTTTTTTTTTTTTTTTTTTTTGCTGCTATTTCAATAGACTTCACCTTTAATGCTGTCTCTAAGCCTCTGTGCTGCATACACACTCCAGCACTAACTGTATCCGCCACTGCGCTGCCCCAGCATTCTCCGCCAATTGTGACATTTCCGGGGGGTTTAGCTCTAGGATCGCTGTCTGGGTAGACAGAATGGCATGAAAACAGTTCATTCAGACAGCAGTTCTGGTGCAAAACTGGCCGCAACCAGCTTTATTAAAGTCCACAGCAAACAGATTAAAACAAAGCATAAACAGAAAACCTAGGCTTGTCTAGCCTCTAATTACACTTAGATAGATGGCCCTCTCTATCTGGGACCCAGACTCTACCAGTCTGTGCCCAAAACAACACATATCACATATGTTACCAGTTTGGAGCTTCACAGATACTCCTCCTTGTGTCTGAAGGCACCTTCCATGTCCAGACTTGAGAGAGATCCACTCCTATTCAGCCGCTCTTCACACGGATTCGCACTGAGACTACTCCTATGTCCGGGGTCCTTCCTGCACCCAAACTGAGATAGCTCAAACACTCTTGGAGACTGCTTCCTTGTGCCAGGACACCTCTCTGTGTCCAGGCTAAAGACAGCTCTAACACTCTTGGAGACTGTTTCTTGTGCCGAGACACCTTCCTGTGTCCAGGCTAAACTAGCTCCCAGATTGTGTTTGCAGACACCTACTTCTGGTCTCCTAATTAAGACCTGAGTAGTTTCAGGCTTGTGCTGCAAGTGTGTGCTGAATGTGAGGTGTAGTGACCTTTCTCTACCACTAGCTTTACAAAGCCACACATTTCCCTTATACCTAGGTGAAATGTACACCCCATTCATCACATATTCACTCACTGTCTCACAAAGCTTACATGGACTAGGAGCTGTACTGTCACAGGTGCAGGATGGGAAAGAGCGGGTGATTGCTTATGAGAGCTGTTCTCTCCAAGACTCCGAACAAAATCCAGATAACTACAGTTATTTCAAGCTGGAACTACTGGTGCTGGTGTGGGCTATAACCGAAAAGTTTGCCAAGTACCTGTCTGAAGTCTTAGTACACACCAATAACAATCCTGTGGCTCATCTATAAAATGCAAAACTGGGAGCTCTGGAACAGAGATGAGTGACCCATATGGCAAAGTACCGATACAAGATCGCATATTGGAGAGGAGCTGAGAATACACATGCCGATGCTCTTTCCAGAGTGACTCATGAGCGACCTGGACGTGACCGAGATGAAGAGCTGGAGGCCAAAAGAGATCCCTGGATTTTGAAACTCGGCCAGGACAATGGCGGCAACGCAGGGAGGCTTCCGGGGAACACACACTGGGATGACCCCATGATGACAGGGAGTGGCTTCATCAGGAAGATAGGGACCTCGTTCAGTTGAGGCAGTGGGTGGCTTTGAAGCAACTTCCCAGCCGAAATGCGAGAGATGCTCTGTCCCCAGGAACACTGCAGATCCTCCAGCAGTGGGAAAGACTCCAAATGGAAGATGACTTGCTGTGTCAGAAAGTGCAGTTGGTGCGAGAATTGGGAGTCACCTGGCAAGTGGTGCTCCCAGAAAAGTTGATCGGCAAGTGGCCACAAAAGCTCATGAGAGAGGGGTCCACTTTGGCCTGGAGAAGACATTACAGTGGCTGCAGAAGTTGGTCTACCAGTTGAAGTCTGCAGTAGATGAAGCTAGTCAACAATGCAGGAGCTGTGAACTAGCTAAGCCTCTGAAACAGAGGGCCCTGTACAGACCATCGTGACTTCGGCTCCCCTAAAAGTGTTAATGATCGACTACTTGACCGTGGGTCCAGCGCACCTTGGATATGAACACTGTCTGGTGATGACCAGTTTACTAAATTCGTTGTGGTACCTCCAACCCGGACCAGACAGCTGAATCGGCGGTACTGCATCGCCTGTATCAGATTGAAAAATCCAGTAAGACGCCTTACCATTCACAAGGGAACGGGGCCTGTGAGCGTTTTAATCAGAGGCTGATTCAGATGTTGAGAACATTGGAGAAAGACAGGAAAGTCCGTTGGCCTGAGTATGTAGCTGAATTAGTCTGGGTGTACAACAATCGGGTGCACAGCACAACTGGATACACTCCATACACCCTGTTGTTTGGCCAAAAAGGGTGGGAGATCACTGAGCTGGAGCTACACACAGAGGAGGACTACCCGCGGACGGGGATGTCCACAAAGGTTCATTCACATAGACATAGTTTACAGGCCCTTCATCGACTGGTACAGACCAAGTTTCAGGAGCTCAAGCACCATAAGAAGATGCCCCTGTGAGGGACAGCTCTTGAGACCAGAGACAAATGACCTCGGGGAAAGTTGGAGTAAAAAGACTCCGTATTGGGTGAAACATTGAATCGGACCCGATGGTCCAGCCTCTGAGTTTCAACCTGAAGGAGAAGAAGACACCCCTACTCGAGTGGTCCATCGAAATATGCTACGCCCTTGCTCGTCATGAGACCCAGATCAACCAGAGAGGGTGCAAATTGTTCCTGAAACACCCCCTCTACAGCTTGTGATTGGGAAGAGGACGAACACTCTGACCCACCACTTATCTACCCAGAGGGAGTACAGGAGCCTGAATCTCCCGAAATGGTTGCGCCATTGAACCTGGGCGCGTCCCCTTCCTCGTTCACTCAACTGACTCGTCTATTCAATCTGATTTACGCTGCACAGAACGGACAACAGCAGGAATACCACCCAACTGGAACAAACAATACCAATTTATATGGCAGCGAATCATCCAAGAGATGGAGGAGTGTCAACGCTTACTGCAGGAACTCTCGCCCGTGGAATACTGAGCTAAAGGAGAGGAGGAGCGTAAGGAGAAGGACTGGGCCGTAGGTACCTGTCCTGTGCCGGGTCCGGAATTGTCGGGTCTGTCTTTTCTGTTGTCTGGGGGAAAGAATAAGAAACCGGACAGAACTTTGCACCAGGACCTGGTTAAGCAGCGCACGCGGAAGCAGTCAGTTTTGGCGGGAGCAGTCAGCACGCAGCAGGGAGAGAGGAGTGCTCCAGCCCTCGAGCACGGACACTGCGCAGGCCGGCGTCTGTTGACCCCCACCGCCACCAGCGGAGGCGTGGGCGAGAGAAGTGCAGAGTAACTGGTGACTAACTGAGAGCAAGGTGCCGCATGCTCCATGACCGTGAGTACTGCTCGCATGCCGCCTGAGAGAAACCAGGTGTGGGACAGATGTTTTTGCCCTGAGTTGCCAGTATATATTTCCCGACCTGTGTTGGACCCAGATTGTGATTTGGCCTTTTCTGTCACAGCTACATAAAATGGACTAGGGGCTCAGCGGAAGGTGCTGGAGACCCACCGCTGCCGCCAGAAGACGGATCGTTGTTGTTCACAGGACCTCATTGGACCAGCACTATGCTAGCCATCGTGGCGTCATCATTCCCCCTGCGGCTCCCACAGCCTGAGGAACTACTAATACGATAAGTTACCCCCAAAGAACTGCCATTACCTTACCCGTTGTTTATTGACTCTGCATTTCCTTGCCATTGAACTGTTTGAATCTTCAGTTAACTGTTTACTTTCCGTATTTAACTACTTATCGCCCTGCGTGGAGTCTGCCTCTGTAAAAGTAAAGTTGTTAACCCTTGCTCTGCCTCTCGTGCCTCCTGTCTGTCACTGCATCCTGCAACCTGTTCTCACCATGACCCACCGAAACAGCCCCTGAGGGGCCAGAGCTGCAAAATCCTCCCATTATTTACCCCGTTTTACAAACTACACCTCTCAATGAATTCATCTAAGGGTACAATTATCATATTGACAACATGGATGTGTCACAAAATTTTATATCATTGGGCAGTGAAGAAAAATAATTTCATTTTTATATTTTCACACAAGTGAATATGGTAACCAAATTTGTCATACAATTTCTGCTGAACGTGGCTTTTCCCCATATTTGACTTTTAGAGAAAAAGTTATAATAGAATAGTATGCAGACTCTATATACAGAGTCAGAAGAGCAAAATTCCCCCTCAAGTGACCACAGATATGAGGTTACACCTCTCTGGGAATTTATCTACAAGTGTAGTGACGATTTTGACTCCATGGGTGTTTTCCAGAAAGAAGCTGCAGAGGATGTTGCTGAGTGAAAATTGCAAATCTGCCATTCTAGTGCCCGCATATTGTACAGTATTACCCCTATATTTTGTCCAGCTTGTGGTTCTGGAGACATGGACTCTGTAAATTAAGTCGGCTCTCGCTACAAAAATTTCAAACATGTGGATGCTAAAAGTGGTTTAGGCACACTGTAGGGCTTAGAAGGGAGTGGGTAGAGGGGGCTGTATGGAAGCAAATGGTCATGCATAGAAGGAGTATTAGGCCGGGGACACACTCACCGTACAAAAATACGGACCATATTTTACGGCCGTATTACACCAAAATGTTGCAGGCACAACAGTCCGTATTTAATGCGTTTTCAGGGTGCAGCTGCGTATTTTGCGCATGTAAGCATCCGTATGAAATCCGTATGGCATCCGTATAGCGTATTTTCCTCGCAGCCTTGCAAAATGGACATTTAACGGTTTTTAGGCCTGAAACTCATTCAAATCATCATCAGCAAGTCTATTTATTGCCTCTGCATCCGGTTGCAACCCCCAATCTTGCCATTTTTGTGGTCTGCTTGTGTTGGAGGGTTGCTGCTTGGTTGCCAACATGTCTGAGAATCTTCAGTTCACCCCAAATGATAGAGTGTTGTACAACTGGGTTTTGTCCCTCCGCTTTGGCCAGCCTTACCCAGTGATCGTTGATCCGCGAAGGAGGAGGCGAATGTGGGCTTGTCCGCATTTGAGGCAACCACTCAATAAAGCCCATTTTCACCGGCTGTATGCATGTCTGCAGCCTCTTCCATATTATTTTGTCCAGTTTTGTCTGATGACCATTCCTAGATGTTAGGTTTAGTGAGAGATTGTGCGGCCAGGGATCATGTAGCAGGATAGGAAAGCTATCTGTGCACAGGAGCGACTTCTCCTTATGCAACCGTCTGAATTTCTTACCTACATACTGTCTATTGATGATGTGTTTTACGACTAGCTTCCATTTACCCTTATGGCTGTTGCAGAAATATCCTCATAATCTAGATCATATATGACCTTGAAATACCTGAACAATTGACATTAGAGTAAAATGGTACTTGGCCTACATGTAACTAATGATTGTTTTGACATTCAGTCATGTATGGGTTATGTATAGTGTGTTTGATTAATCTTTTTGCATGTGCATTGATTGTTCCCTGTACATTGGATTACTTGTCGCTTCTTAATTAAAGCGGTGAGCGGTCCAGCTCACTCCAAACCATCTCGATTGAGTTCAGGTCTGGTGACTGTGGAGGCCAGGTCATCTGGCGTAGCACCCCAATACTCTCCTTCTTGGTCAAATAGCACTTACACAGCCTGGAGGTGTGTTTGGGGTCATTGTCCTGTTGAAAAATAAATGATGGTCCAACTAAACGCAAACCGGATGGAATAGCATGCTGCTGCACGTTGCTGTGGTAGCCATGCTGGTTCAGTATGCCTTCAATTTTGAATAAATCCCCAACAGTGTCACCAGCAAAGCACTCCCACGCCATCACACCACCTCCTCCATGCTTCACGGTGGGAACTAGGCATGTAGAGTCCATCCATTCACCTTTTCTGCGTGCAAAGCAGTAATCAAAGCAAAAGGTGGCTACTTTGAAGAACCTAGACATATTTTCAGTTGTTTCACACTTTTTTGTAAAGTGTAATGTATAATTACACATGTGTTAATTCATAGTTTTGATGCCTTCAGTGTGATTCTACAATTTTCATTGTCATGAAAATACAGAAAAATCGTTGAATGAGAAGGTGTGTCCAAACTTTTGGTCTGTACTGTATGTTTGGTTGACAAGATTATACTACTTTAAATATGCAGTAGCCAACATGGAGTGAAATTACATTTAACCAAATAACCAACTTTCACTACCACTAGTGAGCACCATATCTGCCCCATATGGTTAGGTTCTAAGACTAGACTAATGCAATGATGCATTAGCCAACAATTTTTAACAGGGATGGGGACAAAATAACAAACATTGGTAGAAATTATAATATCTAACAAAATAATAATATTTTCCCATATCCCACATACCAGCAGCTAAGTACCATATGGTATTTGTAGGCATTCAGATTAGTGCAAATATGCGTTACACAACATGTTGTTAAAATAAATGATAAAAAATAACTACCATTTCTCGCAAGCAGATAATGAAAGGAGCAGATAATGAAAATAATATAGGTTGACTATGCCTAGTGAACAGCATATTGCTAGCATATGTTGTTTACAGGCATCTAAATTACTGCTAATGTCTTAGACACAATAGGAGTTTAAAGTAAATATAAAACCATTACTAACTTGTTTTTCAATCAAAAAATATAATTTACATA
This sequence comes from Oophaga sylvatica, assembly GCA_033576555.1. NCBI lineage: Eukaryota > Metazoa > Chordata > Amphibia > Anura > Dendrobatidae > Oophaga > Oophaga sylvatica. The sequence continues at coordinate 654,719,941 of JARQOD010000001.1, read as the reverse complement.
CAAAATCACAGCTGGTGGTATGTGGGTGGTGGGGTTGGCGGCTTCCCAACATCTCTTTGTGGTTGGCTTGGATCAACATCTTGACCATCACCCAGTTGGGGTAGATTTTCAGGCCCTGAGCTAACATCTGGCCATGGTCAGGTTGGTGTGTGGGCACATTGCCATACAGATAAGGGAGATTATATTCCTGTGTAAGATGATACCCACGAGAATCATACCCCCCTATATGACCATGTTGAGCACATCCAGGTTGGGACCAGCCTGCAACACTGGATCGTACAAGAGGTCATATTGGGAAGTCGATTATAGGCAGCCATTTCACCCTGTTGTTGCCAACGTTGTTTCGGTGGGGGAATGGGTAGAGGTGTAGGCGCCCGTGCAGGAGGATCATCAGATCTGTTGGGAAATTAAAGGGGATTAGAACATGTAGGAGAGGTGAGCCTAAACTGCATATATGGTATGTGGTGTGATGTATGTACTTACAGTATGAGATCCAGAATAGGTGCAAGAAAACCCACCTGTCTAAGTAAACGTACTTTGCTTTCTGGGTGCTGCTGACCCGCTCTTGGCCCTCTGCTGGCATTGCTGCCTGTACTGGTCGCGGATGCTTCTCCATTTTCTCATAACATCATCCACTGCAATGAGACATATAATGTAATCATTTAGCTAGCTGGACAAAGCATAATTATTCTGCAGACAGGTTATATAGTCATGGGGGTCTAGTAGGATGGGACTATACTACAAATTTGGCCGATAAAATAAGAAAAAAAAATTCTGCTAATTCTGGCTAGAACTACGCTGTGAGCATTAAGAAAATTGTCAAAAAATCATGTAACTTACTGATTCGCTGATGCTTCTCGTGTGGGCTGTCGCCAAAGTGGTGAAACATCTGCCCACAGATGCGCCTCCATGCCGCCTCTTTCCTTGCGCGTTCCGCGTAATGTGCATCTCTTTTGTGGCACATTTCGGCCCTCTCCTGCAGCAAGAGTCTCAACATGTCCACATTGATGTGCGTAGGCATCATGGCCGACTCAGTGGAGGCGTCCTTCCGGGATGTCTGGCGCTCTTTTTGAGCTAATTTGCATGTGTCAGCTTCCTCCTGCATGTGTTGCACCATTTCCTGTGAGCTGCAGAAGTCTTCCGTATTTCTCGCAAGTCACACGCCTGGTCCGTGTGTAATCCGTTGTTTTCTCGCACCCATAGACTTTCATTGGCGTACAACGGGCATAATACGCGTACAATCACAGCATGCTGCGGGTGTTTCGCACCGTAAGATACGGCCGAGAAAAAAATGCATGATCAGAGCTGCCCCATAGAGAAATATAGGTCCGTGTGTAATGCGTGGTTTTCACGCCTCTCACTCGTCCGTATTCCTACCTAGTGTGACGCCGGCCTAACTCTAAAATATGTTTTAGTTCGAAATAGGATAAAATTGGATCATAAAAATTAGTTAAAAAATGCTTGTCCGGTCAGTAATTTTACATGCGGTAATTGTCCGTTTTGCAAGTTCCACCTTACAAGGAATCCTATGTGAATAAGTTCAGAATTCCATCAGGAATATGATGTGTTGCATGATGCGACTATACAGCGACTATACAGACTGCCATCTAGCAGTGACACTGAGCTTGCTCTGACCTTTCCATCTTCTTGCAATGTCACCCTTCTTCTTGTTCATGTGGATGACGCGTCCCTGCATCATCCACAGTGTCTCCTCGGCATCGTGATCCTGTGCAGGCATACTTCTCTGTCCTGTAGACGGTAGAGCAAAGTACTGCAGTGCGTAGGTGCAATGTCTGGTATTTTCTGGCGCCTGCACACTGCAGTACTTTGCACTACCCTCAACAGGGCAGAGAAGTACGCCTGTGCAGAAGCGCGATGCCGAGGTGACTGTGTGGATGATGCAGGGACACGTCATCCATACGAACCAAGCAGGAGGACAGCATAGCAAGAAGATGGGAGGCGCCGGACCAAGAAAATCGACACCCCTCAGACCAGAACGCCCCGCAGGTGAGTATAATAAAAGTTATTTTTCTTCTCTTACAGGTTGGGTTGGTGCAGATATACAGCATTATAGAATGCTATAGATAAACCCTGAAAGGTGATGGCCGTATCTTACATTGGCCAAACCTGGTGACAGGTTCGCTTTAAGGCTATTTTCAGACATATATAGCAACAGGCCGCACACAGACAACACACTGATCAGTTTCACTCTAGGTGTCAGTGCAACATGCACTATTCTGGTCCGTTTAATGGACAAAACAGTGATCTATGCACAGGTCACATGTAGATATCCAAGTGCCCATAGCCAGGGACTGTCCTATTGGCAGCCAGCTGCAATTACATAACAATAACAAACACATTGAGTTCTCGAGATTACATTGTGGGGTCCACCGTTTAACCACGTAGATGTCATGGCCATTGCTCACTATATTGTTAACTGCATTGTCACAGTTAAATGCTGGTCTGCTGTGTAAGGCTATGTTCACACTGTCAGTATTTGGTCAGTATTTTAACTTAGTATTTGTAAGCCAAAACCAGGAGTGGAACAACCAGAGGAATAGTATAATAGAAACACGTCACCACTTCTGTATTTTCACCCACTCCTGGTTTTGGCTTACAGATACTGAGGTGAAAAACTGTCCAAATACTGATAGTGTGAATGTGACCTAACGCAGTGGGCACCTGTTGTTATGGAGCAGACTGAGCATTTGAAGTGGGTGCAAGCCAGGCAGGGGCTGTGGCTATTCGGCACTAGGCTCCTCATGATGGACCCCAAAGCAGTCGCGTGGCTTCCTGCCATTGGTAGTACACTACAGTCTATGCACACAGAGCCAGTAAAGTCCTCAATCTGCAGACATGAGTGGCCAATTTTAACAGCAGCCATTTGCACCTGCCATCAATCCTGACATATTTTGACAGTACAAAGATATGACAACTCTTTATGACACTGCTTCTAGAAGGATAGTATCTGCAGTACAAAAATATGGGTTAGCAAATAGGGTATATGGGCTGTGTATTACAGATACGATCAATTTACTCTATGTGTCTTTGACACGTGTTGCATGAAGCTTACGGCATATGCTTTGCTGTTCTTGGCATAGGAGCAGAATAGAAATACGAGTAATGGGAGGCAGATATGTTGGGCTCTCTGCTGCCCCTGCTGGTCTTCATCATCTATAAAAGGCAATTACAGACAGCTGGGAGGCTTTTTATTACCCAGATGCCCTTTGTATTTCAGGTGAGGATTTCCTGTCAACAGAAAAGCAGATTTACAAAAGAACCAAAAGTAAGTGATCAATGCAAAACTTTGTTTTCCATCTATGTAGAGCTCCTCACATTGAGTTAGTATAGATGTATTTATTAATTAATATTAGTATATTGGGTCTTTGGTGTATACAATGCAACAATTTATCAAAACTGAAACAAGCCAAATTTCACAAGCTGATTCCCACTATCACCATTAACATGCTGTTCAAAATATCGGACCTTATTATGTCTTTTCTTTATGGGCACCATCTCCATAGTGCCCGGCATTAGTATTGCTAAATCTCCTACGATGTATATTTTGCAGTGAGCCCTGTGCAATTTGTGCACGTTTTCTAAATTCGGTGGGTAAATGTGCAAATGTAAACTTTATGCTCTTAATTTCTTGGGTAAAGGTTTTGTTTATTCACATGACTGGATCTGATGTAATTATTGACACAATGGCCCCAAGTCATCAAAACGATTTTCATTCCGTCAAATCACTTTAAAAGTCAGTCGCCTTATTAGTGTGGAATTACACTAAAAATTGTCACCTCTTTTGACATTTTTACACCAGCTCTGCCAAAGTGGGTGACGTTGGGTGGGATAAGGACTGGGTGTGATGCCACAGCTCTTCTAATTCATGACCATCTGTGGCATACCTTATGGTACATATCTTCCTCCAGTGCCCAACTGGAGTAAGATTTATGGCGAGGTACCTGCTGGATTCATTAATGGTGGGGTCTGACTCTAACATGCACTCCCTTTATGTATCTTTGCCTAAATCTACGATTCAAATTTCCTGTGGGCACAAGGCCTATGAATATTTACACCTTTACAACCGATGAAGTACAGGTACGTCCTAGGTAGTGTCCTGGCATTTGATGCAGGCTCTGGCACTGACTGCTTGTTTTCAGGCACATCACAGCTGATCTGATCAGCTGCCCCTAAGAGCCATGGGTGGACTCGCGATCCACCCGCTGCTGTTGGCATGCTAAATGCCGCTGTCAACTTAACTTGCGTAATTTGATGTGCGTCACTAGTTCTGCCCATTGGTGCCCCTGTCACATGATCGCTGGGTGCCGATGGGTTGGCATGACAACCTGGGGTCTGCAGGAGATCCTTGTGGTTGTTATTGCTAATTTGCTATGAGCGCTGCCCCATGGCTGTCATTCGTTGATGACAATTCTCCTTCGGCCCTGCTATGTGTAGCACAGGCAATCAGACGATCGCAGCTTCAAGTATTCTAAGCAGACTACTAACGTAAATGAAAAGTTAAAAAAAAAATAAAAAAATTAAATATTAAAAAAATATAAAAGTTCAAATCGCTTCCCTTTTGCCTCATTCAAAATAAAATCATAATAAAAAAATACACACATTTTGTATTGCTGCATTCAGAAACTCTTGATCTATCAAAATGTAAAAAGAATTAACCCGATCGATTAATGGCGTAACGAAAAAAAAAAAAATCAAAACTCCACAATTACGATATTAGGATTTTTTTTTTTTTTGGTTGCTGCAACTTTGCAATAAAATGCAGTAACAGGCGATCAAAACATGGTATCTACCCCAAAATGGTATCAATAAAAAAGTCAGTTCAGCACTCAAAGAATAAGCCAACACCCAGTCCCAGTTTCCAAAAAATGGAGACACTACAGGTCTCGGAAAATGGCGCCATTTTTAAACTTTTATACAAAGTTTTTAGATTTTTGTTTTCCCCTCTTAAGTAAAAAAACAAAACAAAACAAAAAAACCTAGACATGTTTGGTACTCGTAATGACCTGGAGAATCATAGCTCAGTTTTAGCATTTAGTGAACATGGTAAAATAAAACACAATTGTTAAATTGCATTTTATCTTTTTGCAATGTCACCGCCCTTGGATTTTTTTTATCAATATTTTTCATACTGAATATTATATGTGCTGAGAAAAAAAAAATCACATTCAGCAGGCGGCGCCGCCTGCGTCGCAGCATGATTGCATCTATAATATGCATTAATTTGTTTTATATAGTGATATCTATATATCTTTTTTTTCAGAATAAATGTTTCTCAAAATGCCGCCTGCGCAGTTGCATCTGTCAGCGATCCGATAGATGTTACTGCACTGGTGCTGCCTGCGCCATTTTGCCAGAGGGAAAAAAAAATTGTCTCCATCAAGATGACCACCCCGGAACACGAGCATATCATTAACTGAAAACTAGAAATAAAGAGTAAACAACCATAAGATGGATTTTCATCATTACTGTACTGTTAAAAAATGCATTGCAAACTCTGCCTTAAAAGGAAGAAAACTGAGTCCGGCGGACGGATCAGTCCTTTGCTTGATCCGGCAACCATAGACTTCTATTGTACCAACAAGTCTGATGCGCCGATTCAGGCGCTGTCCGTTTTTTTCGCCGGAAACAAAAAAAAAACGTTCCTAGACCCGTTTTGTCCGGCCGCTGGAATTGAAATTTATGCCGGATCCGGAAAAAAACAATCGAAACGGAGGGACATGCGGTGCGATCCGGCGCTAATGCAAGTCAATGAGAAAAAAATGGATCCGGCGGTATAAAAAAAACAGATCCGTTTTTTTTTTAAATCCGGATTGCGCCTGACGGCAAAAAACGGATGTGTAAAAGTAGCCTTAGTGAGGACTTGGTGCATTTGCTTGGCCAATACCAGAAAATGGAGGACATTTCTGGCTATATTCATATGCGCCAAATGTACTGCAGACATTTTTGCTGTGACCGTCTCATTTATTTGGATGGGTCTTGCAGAAATCAATTTGCTTTTCAGGCAACAAAATCTGATTGAACACCTTCCTGAGATGCCGTTCTATTAAGTCCTATGTCGGACCCACGTCTTTGATGCAGGCTCAGAAGCTGAGAACAAATATAGCAACATAACTTTGAAATAATTTTTCAATTAATGATTTTGTACAAATGATTTTTTATAAATGTCCAAATGGCCCTTTGCAGGAAAAAGGTTCTTCACCAATTGTATCATTTTGATTTTTAAAACTTGAGTAAGTTTGTCATTGCTTTATTCGTACTGGCCCAGAGAATAATTTTTAGACAGGGCAAAATTACCTCATCCCACAAAATACAACGGCTCATACTGCTATGTTGATGAAGAAATTGAAAGGTTATGGCTCTTAAAAGAAAAAAAAAAAATATAACATGGAAAATGGGTCGAGAATGGGTTAAACATGCACTTAATACCTGATTCATCAATGTGGTGTTTTTTTTATTTATTTTTTTTTAGTGATTTTTGTCTTGTGGTATTGACACTTTTCAGTACCAAAATTTCACTAGGGTGCATGTGGGTTGATGAATTTTGCACAAAATCGGATGTTTTTTTTTTCTCCTCTCTTGTATTCATTTTTTTGTAATTTTATTTTGGCAAATACGTACATGATCCTTTTAAGGTGTGACATGTTTGTCTTTTTGGACTGGACTGTGATGTTTTAAATCTAATTGTTTAGTTTTTTTGGAATTTCCTTGTATTTGGCTTTGCCAAAACTTTGATGGTCATGTGCGAATTATATGCATTTACAGTGCATTTCTACAGCAGAAACGCACTAAAAACACATGCATTTTACCTGTAAATTTTCCCCCTCTAATTCAATTCTGTGAGGAAAGTCTGTACATACAACTCTGCATACCCACAAGAGAAATTGACATATTGTGGATTTGGAATGCTCACTGCAGTAGTGTACGCAGCATAAGATTTCTATAAATCCCATTATTTTGTTGCCTGAAGAAAGTGATGTGCACAAACCACTAGGGTAGGTGTACGCTGTATTTTTTGAGGAGTTTGAGGCAGAATGTAAACAGAATTGCTTTATGGATAGTGAATACGGAGATTCTGCTTAGTTTCAGCTCTGAAAACTGACTATATAAGCTTTTGAGGAGCTTTGCGTTTTGAGGAGGATTTGGAGAGTTTCTGTTAAATTTTTGCTCCAAAATATCAAAAAAAAAACTGCACCTCAAAAAACTTAGTTTTCACTCCAAAAACTGCAAAAGCCTTGGTGTACATACCTTCATATAAAAGTATTAGAGGGTATTACAAATGTATTCAAGCAATTGCATGTTGACTCGTGTCCTGCAGTTCTTTACTTTGCTTTAGTTTTTACTTCAGTAAAATAATGGACAACGGAAAGGGTACCAGATGGATTTCATTATAGTCAATGGGGTCCTTCTGGTGCCATGTGCTGCATTTGTGTCTGATGCTTTCTCTGCATTTTTTTTTTTTTTGGTTTCTGGAATGGAAGAGACAAATCTAAATACAAAATTTAGGTGTTAAGTGTTTAACCCCTTTACACCCAAGGGTGGTTTGCACATTATGACCGGTCCAATGTTTACAATTCTGACCACTGTCCCTTTTATGAGGTAACAACTCTGGAATGCTTCCATGGATCCCAGTGATTCTGACACTGTTTTCTCATCACATTGTATTTCATGATAGTTGTAAAATTTCTTTGCTATTACTTGCGTTTATTTGTGAAAAAAAAAAAATTTGGCAAAAACTTTGAAAATTTTGCAATTTTCCAACTTTGAATTTTCATGCACTTAAATCAGAGATATGTCACATAAAATACTTAAGTAACATTTCCCACATGTGTACTTTACATCAGCACAATTTTAGAACCAAATTTTTTTTGTTAGGAAGTTTGTAAGGGTTAATTTAAACAGCAATTTCTCATTTTTACACCTTTTTTAATGACATTTAACTTTTTTTCACAAAAAATGTACTTCAGATCCAATTTTTTTTTTTTTACCAAGGGTAACAGGAGAAATTCGACCCCACAAGTTGTTGTGCAATTTCTCCTGAGTACCGCTGATACCCCATATGTGGGGGGAAACCACTGTTTAGGTGCATGGCAGAGCATGGAAGGGAAGGAGCACTGTTTGACTTTTCAATGCAAAATTGGATGGAATTGAGATCGGACGCCATGTCGCGTTTGGAGGCCCCTGTGTGCCTAACAGTGGAAACCCCCCACAAGTGACATCATTTTGGAAACTAGACCCCCTAAGGAACTTGGCTAGATGTGTGGTGAGCACTTTGAACCCCAAGTGCTTCACAGAAGTTTATAACGTAGAGCCGTAGAAATAAAAAATCTAATTTTTTTCCACAAAAATGATCTTTTTAGCACTCAATTTTTTATTTTCCCATGGGTAACAGAAGAAATTGGACCCCAAAAGCTGTTGTGTAATTTGTCCTGAGCATGCTGATACCCATATGTGGGGGTAAACCACTGTTTGGGCACATGGCAGAGCGCAGAAGGGAAGGTGCGCCATATTTTACTGTTATGGTTTGCTAGTGCTTTGACTCACTGGGAGAGTCCAATAGGTGCCAAAACAGCAGAACCCCCCCCATAAGTGACCCCATTTTACAAACTAAAACCTCTCAATGAATTCATCTAAGGGTGCAGTGATCATATTGACACCATGGATGTGTCTCAGAATTTTATACCATTGGGCAGTGAAGACAAAATAATTACATTTTTACCACCAAAATTGTTTTAGTCAAATATTTTACATTTACATTTTCACACAAGAAAAGTGGTAAAAATGGCAACAAAATTTGTCCCACAATTTCTACTGAATATGGCAATACCCCACATGTGGCTGTACAGTGCTACTTAGCCATGCGGAGTGACTCGGGAGGAATGGAGTGCCATTTGCCTATTCAAGTGAATGGGTCTGTGCACATGTCAGTGTGTTCCACGGACAGTGTGTCTGTGGGCAAAACACGCTGACATGTCTGTTTTTTAATGTCCACATGGGCCACAAAACATCGAGCACACCTGCATACACATAACACACATGGATGCCATGTGACACGCATCGGCGCCGGGGAAGAAGCTTTACAGTAAGTGTTGTTCCCCGGCGCCATTCTCCTCTGATTGTGCCAATTGCCAGCAGAGCAGCGGAGAATGAGAGCCGTGTTCAGCACCCGGCGCTGGGGAACAGCGCGAACTGTAACGCTTCTTCCCTGGCGCCTGTCCTTGTAGTACTGATGCGGCACACGCATGCCACACTTATTGCACACACGGACACTGACATCTCCGGTACTGGAAATATCTGGATGTGTGAAAGAGGCATTATAGCGGGTTTTTATGTTTGTCACACACTAAAAGACTTATTGCAAAAAATAGTTTTTGCATCACTATATTTTGAGAGCTATAATTTTTCGTATTTTGACCACAGTCATGTGAGGTCTTGTTTTTTGCAAGACGAGATGACGTTTTTATTGGTATAGTTCTCGGGCACATGATGTTTTTTGATCACTTTTTTTTTTTTTTATTCTGATTTTTGGGAGGCAGAATGAACAAAAAACCAGCAGTTCATGAATTTCATGAATTCTTTTGGGAGGAGGCGTTTATACTGGTCCGCGTGTGGTAAAATTGATAAGGCAGTTTTATTCTTCGGATTAGTACGATTACAGCAATACCCCATTTATATAATTTTATTATGCTTTGCCGCTTTTATACAATAAAATCTATTTTACATAAAAAATAATTTTTACATCGCTTTACTCTGAGTTATAACTTTTTTTTTTAATTTTTTTATTTTTCCAGTGATGGAGCTGTATGGGGGCTCATTTTTTGCGGAACAAGATGACGTTTTCAGCAGTACCATGTTTATTTATATCCGTCTTTTTGATTGCGCGTTATTCCACTTTTTATTCTGCGTTATGATGTTAAAGCATTGTTTTTTTGCCTTTGTTTTTTTTTTTTATGGTGTTCACTAAAAGAGATAACTAGAGGGACCGTTTTATAGGTTGGGTCATTACGGACGTGGCAATACCAAATATGTGTACTTTTATTGTTTTAGATTTTTTTTTCATTCAAACATTTATTTAGTGATAGAATAAATATTGATTTTTTTTTTATTATATTTTTTAAAAGTTCTTACAACTTACATTATTTTTTTTTTTAAACTTTCACACTTTGTCCCACTATGGGACAATCATTTTTTGCAGGCTGATCGCTTAGCATGGAGATGAAGCAGCATCTGCATGCTATAGAAGCTGTCAGCGCTGCACTTACTGCACACTGACCTGAAAGACTTCCTGATCATGCACTGCGCATGACAGGAAGTTTCTTAGTTCTGGTAACCCGGATGTTATCATGATGACATCGGGTTACCATGGCAGCGATCCGGACCCCGCGTCACACCACGGGGTCTCCAATCCAAAGGCAGAGGGGCTGTCGGCCCTCTGCCTGCTCCCAGAATGCTGCGATCGTGTTAGATCGCACATTTTGGGGGTTAAAGTGCCGAGAGCAGTCTGTGACGATCCTGGCACTTAGTGCCCGAGGTCAGCTGTGAGAATCAGCTGACATTTGGCTGCACACCACCTGTGCACGCAGCCGATGGCTATGACGTACTATACAGTCCATGGTCAAATTGTGCCGGGTCACATGGACAGTATAGTATGCGAGAGAGGAGTTAAGTTCTCTAATGAAAAAAAAATCTAATTTTCATTATTTAAAAAAAAAATTGCAAAACATAAGCATTTTGAAATATATTTTTTATTACATTTTTGGATGGCAATACATCTACCAAACATGCACGCCATAGTGAGCTTGACAAAAAAAATAAAAACCTGAAATGTAATCCCGAAAAAAGATTGTAACTTTTTTTGAATACTAACCCAGAATAACTTAAGTTTTTCAATATGTTAAATTAAATGGTGTTATTAAAAAATACAACTCTCCCGCAATAAAAATGTGACTGAAGACTGGTATGTCAGTAGAAAAATAAGTTATGACTGTTGTAAAGCAGGAATGTGAAAATTAAAGGGGGACAAAAATCAGGCAGTAAAGAATTTAAAATACAGCCAGTATCTGATGGATCGGGCAACATGTATCAGCCATCTGGTTCCCTTTAACTACTTATGCCAGTTTCAAACATTTGACACTGGCTCATGACAACCAAACCTTTTATGGTTCTGCTGACCAAACTCAACAACCTCGAATATGCCTATGACGCTGCAGAGGTCAAATCGGGATACTCACGGTCTGTTACATTGCATCCCATACTCTTGCTGTGAATGTCAAATCGGCCTTAGTGAGAGAAAGCAAAAATATTCAAATAGAAATTAAAAAACAAGCTTTAACAGTGCCAAAATAATGTAAACTCAAAGGCAACATAGGATACAGGCTGTTGTGAAAACAAAACGACCTAAAATAAGACCTGCGTTACTGTGGCATCATTTGGTTTAGAAATTCCACTCTAGCATTTGTCTACTAAATGGTGCAAGTTCCTATGATATGGATTGATTTTGTGACCATTGGTATGTGATCTTTGGGACTCCCACTAATTCTGAGAATGAAGGGAGTGCAGTGCTGCATCTCCTTCAGGTTTGCCTCTGAGCAGTAGTTGCCTGGGGTATAGCTGGTGAATAAAATACAGCTCCCTTTTTATCAGTGGGGTCAGGTGAGGTTCCCTGTACCACCAGCCCTATACTAGAACTGCACCTTCATTTTTAGGATCTGTGGCAACCCAGAAGTTGGATTGAGTTAATTTTTATTATATAGGAATAATCTTTTAACACATCTTACGATTTGAAATGATTATTTATGCTCCTCTTTCTTTGTAGAGTACATGTCCATCTCCTGAACTCTTTGCATTGAACCACCTGTTTCTGCTGCCATTATGCTATCATCAATTTTTCTCAAAGCCTTGACAAATGTATCAACATGGAATTCAAGTTTCATAACGATGAATCAAAATCGCATGATGGAAGGCTGGTTCACTGATGGTAATCATGCACTGAAAATGGGCATCATCACAGCACTGGGTTGTCTAATCATCTTAGGGAACGTTTTTGTTCTTTTAGTCATTGTCTCGTCAGTTTCTGGCTGGTCCAGTAATAGTCGGTATATTCTAATCTCCTTGACCGGCACAGATGTCACATTGGCCTTGATAGTAGTGCCACTTAATCTATATGGAAGCATTGTTCTAGAACCTGGTGATGAAGATGCTATCAGTTCTTCTCTTGGATTATATTGTCACGTAGTGGCCTTCGTTAATTCTTCAGTGTTTGCCTCTTCAATCTACTCACTAGCAACTATTAGCCTGGAGCGCTACGTAGCAGTTTTCTTTCCCTTACACTACAACAGAGTAATGAGTCGCCGCCGGGTCAAGTTATTGATTGCTGCAGCTTGGTTGTTGCCACCAATCTTCTTGTTTCCCATTTCCATACCTGGTGGGAGAATAATACGTGTCTATTTCTCCCGGGCCTCTCTGATCTGTAACCCAGACTATGCCAGTAATATGACTTACTCTCTACTTCTCACAATAGTCATCTTTTTCCCTTGCTCAGCTATAGTCACATTTGCCAACCTTCGTCTGTGGCTGGTGGCAAAAAACAGAGCCGAAGGATGAGCGTGTGCTTAGCTGGCAGAAACCAGAAATTGGGAATCCCTACAGTATGTGAAAATGTGCCTTCAAAACAGCTTGGAGTAAATACCAGTGTTTGTATAACCAAAGAAGCGGGAGAAAAGGGACAACGAAAGGCAGATGCTGCATCCAGGGTCCTCATTCCAGTAGTCTGTGTATTCTACGCATGTTGGGCACCATGTATGATCACTATCCTGTATAATGGTAAGATATGTTCTTTTTAGTATGTTAGTATGCCTTTTCAATTCCATACCAATTTACCTTTTGGTGGAACCCAAGTCCAGAAATAATTATTATGCCTAGTATCCATAATGGAACTTGTACATGTTAGTACAAAGACTTCTATTTTTCCTCTACTACAGTTAATCACTAGTCACAATGAACTCGGTGATCTGTGCATTTATTTCCCAAGGAAGTAAAATGTGCTAACACTTTTTTTTATTTTTTTTTATTTTTATCTCAATTATAAGTGGAGTATGTTTACTCTCTGTATTTATGGTCACGCTTGAGTTTAAGATTATATTTCCACGAGAAATATTTGAATTTTTGATGTTTGACAATTTCTACAACTATTAAGTAAATTGGGTTGCTATGTTTTTTACTTGTGTTTTTGACTCTGCTGTTTTTTGTCTTTTTGGTGTTTTGCTCACCACTATTTAAAACCTGAATGTGTTGGATTAGGCGTATCCGAGCCCACGCTAACCGAGTGTCTTCAGCGTACTCGAAAAATATGTTGGAGTTCCCACAACTGCATGTCTCACAGATGTTCGACAGCCGCAACACATGCATGGATCGCCTGTTTGTCAATCCCTACATGTGTTGCAGCTGTCCAACAGCTGCGAGACGTGCAGCCGCGGGGGACTTAACATATTTTTCTAGCACGCCGAAGACTATTGGTTAGCACACAAGCATGGTTGGATAACTCCTTATCTGAGCATGTTCACTCTTCACTAGTTTTAAGCAAAGCTGGTTTGTCTTTGATACTTTTTAATATTTGGCTTTGATAACCTTCATGATAGTCATGTGCGGAATAAATGTTTGTTTCCGATGTGGGTTTTTTACTTGTGGAATCTCCACATCCATTGCATGTCGATGAGAAAAATCTGCACATAAAACTCATAGGAAATTGACAGGTTTCAAATTTGACACTCAGACAGCAGGTCAGTTTACACTAAGATAAAAAAAACAAACAAAAAAACACTGAGCATAAGATCCACATTGCTTGAACTGTAAAATATACATTATCAAACTCTGTTGTGGACACACAGCCTGATATGGCTCTAATATAATTTCTCTTACCAGGGTAAATACGGACAAAGATTATTTCTATACAAACTGTTGCAATCTGAGCAGTGAAAACATGGGCACAAAGTCTTAAAGTATCTGTTTTAATTTATTCATTAAATTAATTGTACAAGTGAAAATGAGCAACTTTGTAATATCTCTTATCAGAGAAATCTGCATTTTCCAGGACGTCCCTCCTGACAGCACCACCAGGAGGTTGTCCTTTGTATCCTTGATAGGGACAGGAACACAGAAGAGGTTAAATAGCCCCACCCTACTATCACCCTTCAGTGTTTTTCCTGTCCCTATCAGGCAGATGCAGAGGGCACAGGGAGCGAAGACTGAGGTACCTGCGGGCCGGGTTTTCCCTGGCATGATCGGATCCTGGTCAAGCTGGGGCTCCCGGGAAAAGTCCCCCTCTGTGGGGGTTCAGAGTGGAGGTCACGGAGTAATGCTCTGCAAAGAACGTTGAAACTGAGGGAGGTCCCTCGGCGTTCCGGTCGAGCTGACTGCTCCCGACGCCTGCCATATCCCCTCAACAGGCTCTAGGCAGTAGCTAGACAGTAGCTGCTGTCCTGGTGATAGCTGGCGTCCTGGCCCGAAATTGTGGCATGCTGTGTCATCGAAAGACGTGCCGGTGGGGGCTGGGCTTCAGGCTCATGGCCGAACCCAGGGATTGCAGGCAACATCTGAGCAGCCCGAAAGCACCGGGACCCGCTGCAAAGGGGGCTACCGTGATGACTGGCATCGAGGGGGGGCATGCTCCTATCACTGCTCCAGGAAGTGGTGTCTCCAGCGGGCCGGCGTGTGCTCCAGGGGGAGCATGCGCAGTACGGCCGATGACTGGAGACGCTGAAATCAACAGCAGCTGAACTCAGAAGGAGACAAATCAGATGTCTGAAGCTAGGCAAGACAGACTACTTAATGACAGACAGCTGACAGCACACTTGACTCAGTAAAGATGGAGAGTGTTAGCCGTCCTGACGTCCAAACCTTGGAATCCCCTCTTGATCCCATAAGTATGCTGTGGTAGAGGTCCTCCAGGGTCATGATAGAGATACAGGCCCTTCTTTACATTTATTTAAGAAGGTGCAGAAACACTCAGTGACAGCAGCCAAATGCAAAGGTAACAAATGCCTGCTCTGCTCAGCCAAACTCCCAGAGGGGCATCCCAAGAAACTATGCGAAAGGTGCATATCCAATTTGCTGAAAGAGGAACAGATTCCCCCCCCCCTATTGGACCACATTAGATCCATGATAAGGGAAGAGGTACAGGCAACAGTTTCAACACTAGTCCCAGCACAGTCCCCCCCCATCCCAAAAGACCTTGATGGGGCGATGCTCCAAGCTCTGAGGAAGGAGAGGTATCTGCCTACTCCATTTCGACTCTGATGAGGGCGAACGTTCCTCAACAGCAATTTTGGAAGGGAGGAAAAAATACCTTTTGCCACTGAGAATACTGACATGCTAGTACAGGTGGTCAGGAATACCATAGAGGTAGAAGACTCCGCAGAACCCCTAACAATCCAGGATGAGATGTTCGGGGACTGAGAGCTCGCAGAAACAGGGACTTTCCAATAAACCAATGAGTCGCCCTCCAGAGCAATGGGAACTCTGATCTGAGCCTATAGACTTCTATGGGGGATGTCACGGCAACACAGCTCAGTCCGTGGCTCTGGCGCTCACCCGTTAATGTGGGATATTTTACAGGGTAATTGAATGTTGGTATGGGGATTCGTGACGCCACCTGTGGTACCTGGTCAGGGTGACCAGCGCTGCAGTGCAGATCCACTGAAGGGTTGGTGTTGTGCAGCTATAGGTGTTAAGCCTCCCACAGGTAAGGCTGAGTCCTTCAGGGCAGATATAGGGGTAGGGATGCAGGACAGAGTGGGTCCCCGGCAATAGAGGATAATAGACACAGAACAGACAGACACACAAGTCACTTTGGTACCTTTACTGAAGATGTTGCAGGCACATCCTGGAGCACTGTAGGGTGAAGGGTGCACATCCAAAGTCTCCCACTGAGTAGATGTGTAGCCTCCTGTTCCTTGTCCTTTTAGTAATGAAGTCCTTGCCTGCATGTAGCTGGGCCTAACTTGGTCTCTGTCCTGCACCTGGCTGACCTTGTGGTTGGACCCTTTCTTGAAGTACACAGTCCCTATTTGCCGTGCACGGCTGGACTCCATCCTCCTGGCCCGGTTACATATCAGCTCTGTGGTACTCCTAGGACTTGTAGTCCTCCAGGAACTCCGGTGTTCTCCTAATGGGTTGTGGAGATCCCTAAAAGCTCGGACCCCGGCGTCCGGTAAATACTTGTTGAGGTGAACCGTTAAGGTTCCTCCGCCTCCTTTTACTTCTTTCCACTTGCCTTCGCCTACCCGGGCCCTCACACGATCACACACACTAGCAGTTGGTGGGCTGCCTCTTCGCCGCTCCTGGCTCTCAACTTGAGCTCTAGAGTCCCTCGCTGCAAACTCCACTCGTCTGCTCCGTCTGCAGACTACTCGCTTGTTTCAGCTCTGACTAGACTGGAATGGATTCAGTTCCACTCTACTAACCTCCACTTTGCTGAACTGAACTGCTCTGCAGTCTCTCTAATCTCAGCTCTGCAGACTGCAGCCTTCAGACTGACTGACCTTTCCTGTCTTCACCCTCCTTTTATATGTCTATACAGCTCCCTCTGGTGGTCTTAGGGATGGGTGAAGATGTGTGAATGTATATTGGGACCTCTATTGGTGAATTCCTTCTGCACACCCTTCTGGGAGATATGAATCCAGACGCAGCTGGGCTCCACACCAACACATAACAGCAATGAATCTGGAAGAATAGCAGGATGTCGGGGGGAAAAACTGGTAGCTCCAAGATTTTACATACCGCCTTCCCTTCGACCCAGAGGAAACAAAGAGTATGGGAATCTGTACCAAAAATTGACATCCCGGTGGCTGGAGTCTCAAAGAATATAGCAATACCGTTTGAAGATTCGTCAGGCCTGAAAGACCCTATGAACAAAAGATCGGTGGACCTCCTCAAGAAGACCTGGGAGTCATCAGCGGCCATCATGAAGACAAATATAGCGGCTACCTCAGTAGTCAGGTCAATGAGCCTATGGGTGGAAGAATTGGAAAACCAAATTAAAAACAAAACACCCAGGGAAGAGGTCCTCAGATGCCTGCACTATTAAAGACGGCGACAGACTTTATGGCAGGCGCCTCAGCGGAATCAGTACGCTTCGCTGCAAGAAATAAAGCACTGTCCAACTTAGCAAGGCGAGCCCTGTGGCTTAGGTCATGGATGGGAGACAGTCTAAGAACAAGCTCTGTTCGATTCCATTCTCTGGACTACATGTGTTCGGTCTGGTGCTGGATGACCTACTTGAGAAGGCATCAGATAAAAACAAAGGCTTTCCAGAACAGAAACCAAAAAGAATGCAGTCCTTTCAGAGAACTCACTCCCATCCCAGACAGGACTATAAAGGGGAAGGGAAATCTGGAAGGTGGAGTTACCCTAAAGGTGGTGAAGGCAGAAGCTCCTTACAGAATCGGGAGCCAAAATCCAGCAGGCAATGATGCCAGAGGTGTCTGGGAGAGACTTCAGGGCTTCTTCAGAGGTTGGCAGAGAATCACCCAGAACCCATGGATCCTGAGTACAGTGGCAGAGGGGTACGGTATATAGGTTACCCACTGGCCCCTCAAAAGATTTTGCCTAACCCAGGCCCAATCCCCAGCAGTACATCAAAGGCTCCTGAAAGACATCCAGGATCTTTTAGAAATGAAGGCCATAGTGGAGGTCCCAGTCTCCCAAAGATTTCGGGGCATTATTCAACACTCTTCTCCGTTAAAAAGCCGGGAGGAGAATTTTGAACGATAATCAACCTCAAACCATTAAACCAATGGGTAGCTTACAGACAATTTAAGATCGAGTCACTTAAGTCCGTAATACCACTGATAAAGGACTCTGTAATGAGCACTCTAGATTTAAAGAGTGCTTATTACCACGTACCAATCCATACTTCTCACCAACAATACCTCAGGTTTGCTATAAGCGACCGGAGCAGAATACATTTCCAGTTCACATGCCTGCCCTTCGCCTTTCCTCTGCCCCTCAAATCTTTACCAAGCTCATGGCAGAAGTGATGGCCTTCTTAAGGCAAAAGAAGATTCTCATCATCTCCTACTTAGACGACTTATTGCTGGTAGCAGACTTTCCACAGCAGATGGAATACAGTTACAATATCAGTTTTGGAAAGGCTGGGATGGCTAATAAACCGGGGAAAATCAAATTTCACGCCAGAATGGAGGAAGGTGTTTCTCGGAGTTCTTCTAGATTCAGAACAGGAGTACTCCTTTCTGCTGATAAACAGCAGGCAATCACACAGGAAATCCAGTTAATACAGAGACGGAATTATGTCTCCATTAGAGAAGCCATGAGACTCCTGGGCCTAAAGACCTCATGTATTCCCAGCGTCCAGGCAACAGCACTCGAGAAACCTGCAACAGGTGACCCTTGCAGCATGGGATGACAGAGAAACCTCTTTAGACATCAGGATATGACTATCCGAAAAAGTAAGAGTCCCTATCATGGTGGACCAGTACAGTGAACCTTGGGAGAGGAAGGCCCTGGAGAACGTCGCCATGAGTCAACGTCACTACGGATGCAAGACTCACAGGTTGGGGTGCTCACATGGAGGGTAATTGCCTCCAGGGAGCTTGGTCCAGAGCAGTACGCAGCAGGTCCTCAAACTACAGAGAACTGAGAGCAGTTTGGGAAGCCCTAAGAGGATATCAGGAACAGTTAAAAGATCAGCACATAAGGATCTACTCAGACAACTCAACCACAATAGCCTTCCTTCCACACCAGGGAGGCCTGAGGCAAAGTCAATTACAGGACTTATCAGACACAATATTCTCCTGGGCAGAGCGATCAGTAAAATCAGTCACAGCAGTTCACCTAGAAGGCTCAAAAAAAATCAGTTGGCCGACTTCTTAAGCAGAGCGAGAGTTCAACCCTCAGAGTGGTCAGGAAGTCTTTGCTCAGCTAACCCAACGCTGTGGGAATCCAGAAATAGATATATTCGCCTCAAGGAAAAATGCAAAAGCAAAAAGGTTTTTTCATTAAATCCGAGAGATGCTGAAGGAGTGGATGCCTTAGCACAGAGCTGGAATATGAATCTAGCCTACGCTTTCCCACCGCTTCCTCTCATACCGAGGGTTCTGAGAAAAATTCAGGAGAGCCGAGTATCTATGATCTTAGTAGTGCCATACTGGCCCAAGTGTGTGTATATATTTCATACACTTCTCCATAGCATAATAGCCGCTAATTCAATTGCCGGCTAATGTAAAATCATTACAGAACCCGACATGAAATGACACATGGTTTACATACAGTAAACCACTTCATTTAGTTTGATATATGGTTTTTATTAACAATTATTTGAGTGTTTTGTATGCAAAATTTGATACATGTAGGTGTTAATTTAATGTGTAATTTCGTTTGAAATGCGTGGGCTCCCACTGTATTTTCTCTGCCGGACAGAGAAAGCCAGTAACTAAGGACAGATATTAATAACCTTGAGAGGGACCATTGTTTTTGGGCCCCCCTGGCTACTAACATCTGCTTCCAGCCACCCCAGAAAAGGTACATCTATTAGTTGTGCCTTTTCTGGCACTTAGCCCGTCTATTCCCATTGGTTTTAGCAGTGACTCATGGGTTAATTATGGGTTAATGTCACCTTGCTATTGAAAAGTAACATTAAACCAAGTTAATAATGGAGAGTTGTCAATTAGACAACTATCCATGATTAATCCTATTGTAGTAAATGGTTAAAAAACACACATTAATTTAAAATTATTTTAATGAAATAAATACCGTATATACTCGCGTATAAGCCGAGATTTTCAGCCCATTTTTTTAGGCTGAAAATCCCCCTCTCGGCTTATACGCAATTCATATACCGGGGGTCGGAGGGGGAGTGGGGTGTCGGATCATACCTCGCCCCTCTCTGTAGCCCCCCCCGCTTCTCCCACGATCTCCGGCTCCTTCCTGCAGTGGTCACATGGTACCGCTCATTAAAGTCATGAATATGTATATATTCATGACTTTAATGAGCGGTACCATGTGACCGCTGTAGGATGGAAGAGCTGCGGAGACCGCAGGGAGAAGAGAGGCTGTAGAGAGTGACGCACCGGCGGGGGGGTGAGTATAGCGATATTCACCTGTCCCCCGGTCCACTGCTGCGCGCTGCTCCGACCTCCTCTTGCGACTCCTCTGGCTGTGAATGTTCAGGCAGAGGGCGCGATTACGTAGTTAGTGCACGCTGCGCCCTCTGCCTGATCATTCACTGCCGAGGACCCGGAAGAGGGAGCAGCTCAGCGGTGGACCGGTCCGGTGACAGGTAAATATCTCAGGTGCCGGGGTCCTGAGCGAGCGGTGTCACCGGCACCTGTCCCCCATAGTGCACCGGTGTCACCGCCTGCTCAGGACACTGGCACCTGGCCCCCAGCGACGAGAGGTGAGTATGTAATTTTTTTTTTCTTTTGCAGCAGCGCGGCAGTATAAGGGACCAATAATATGGGGCATAATCTGTGGAACATATGGGGGAATAATCTGTGGAGCATATGGGGCATAATCTGTGGAACATATGGGGGCATAATCTGTGCAGCATATGGGGGCATAATCTATGGAGCATATGGGGGCATAATCATTTTCCACCCTAGGCTTCTACACGAGTCAATAAGTTTTCCCAGTTTTTGTGGCAAAATTAGGGGGTAAGGTTTATACATGAGTATATACGGTAGTTTTTTTTACCACATTTTATTACACTGGTATTCCTTCTGAAACCATTGTTCTCCTGTAATAAAAATAAAATAAAAAGGCAACATCTATACCTCCCGCCATTCAGTCAGGTCCCACGCTGCAATCCATCTGAAGGGGTTAACAGGTTTACTGCAGGGACCGATGTTAATGCTACTCCCCGGATGTAAACCACTGCAGAATGAATGAGTTCATAATTTTAACCCCTTCCCGATCTGTGACACAGCGTATGTGTCATGAAAGGATTGCGTTCCTGCGGGTCGGGTGACCGGGGTCACTGAAAAGTCACCTGACCCGCAGGCACAAGACCCTTTGTGCTTCACCACAAATAAACGCAAAAATTATCGACCTAAATTTACCACTAACATGAAGCCCAATATGTCACGAAAAAACATTCTCAGAATCGCTAGGATCCGTTGAAGTGTTCCTGAGTTACCTCATAAAGGGACACTGCTCAGAATTGCAAAAAATGGCAAGGTCATGAAGGGGTTAGTTTTTTTTTTTTTTAACTATTTACTACAATAGGATTAATAATGGAGAGTTGTCTAATTGACAACTCTCCATTATTAACCCGGTTTAATGTCACCTTTCAATAGCAAGGTGACATTAACCCATAATTAACCCATGAGCCACCACTAAAGGCAATTGGAATAGACGGGCTAAGTGCCAGAAAAGGCACATCTAATGATAGATGTGCCTGTTCTGGGGTGGCTAGGGGCAGATGTTAGTAGCTAGGGGGGCCAAAAACAATGGTCACTCTCAAGGTTATTAATATCTGTCCTTAGTCACTGGCTTTCCTGGTCTGGCGGAGAAAATATCGCGGGAGCCCACGCATTTTTTATTTTTTTTTACAACGGAATTGCACATTAAATTAACACCTACATGTATGAAATTTTTCACACATTCACTCATATAATTGTTAATCAAAACCATATATCAGACTAAATGAAATGAATTGGCTTACTGTATGTAAACCATGTGTCATTTCATGTTGGGTTCTGTAATTTTACTGAAGCCGGCAATTGAATTAGCGGCTATTATGCTATGTAGAAATGTATGAACTATAAATAAGTATATATGTATGTATATGCATGTATGTATATCTATTGTTTCTTTTGTGATTTAAAACCTGATATTTGGACCCATTATATGTCGGTTTTGCAAGCCGGTGAGAAAATCTCGCCATACAGATGACACACGGATATTTTGATGCGAGGAAATCGCATCCTCGCATTGCACATGGGTGACATACGGATCACTGTTCAGGGAACTTTTGTGCGATTCTCGTCCGTAAAATACGGTCCGTGTTTTCATACCTTGTGTGACTCCAGCACAACACGGCTGAGTACTATGCGATAAAATATTGCATAGTACTCGGCTTAGTGTTACTCTATGGGGCAGCTCACATCTGCAATTATTTTCTCATGCTGAATAGGCATGCAATAACTATTGCAGCAGGCTGCGATTGGCAGCGAGATACTGCTCACTCGCACCCATATAAGTCTATGGGTGCGAGTGACACTAAGCAGGTTGCGAGATGCAGTGACAAGCAAGAGCAAGGGTTAACAGAATATAACAATTGAACAAGTAATTCGCTCCTTGCAGAGAGGTAAATGATTAAAGATTAAATAATAGGAGTAACAAACGCGGAACAATAGCAGTCCTCTGCAGCAGATGATCCTGCAGGAGTTGTAGAACTGGTAGAGTCCGGGAGAAACGTACTCAGATGGGGTCCTTTAAATGTTGGTCTGTCTTCTGGTGGCAGTGATCGGTCTCCGGTACCTTCCTCTGAGCCCTTAGTCCAGATACAAGTGCGGCCAAAACAAACAAGGCCGCACACTCTGAGTCACAAGGAAACGGGCGTGAAGCAAGCAGCAGGTAAGGCCATAAGTATGTTCAGTGCCCGACTCTCCCACCTTGGCATGTGTGCGGTAATCTGTCAGTGGGTGTGCGGCCCCTCTCTCTCCGGCGGTCATAGAGCGCACAGCACCTCTCTGCGCCACTGTCCCACTGCCGCGGCGAGGCTCTCGGGGGATGGAGCGCGGTGCACACCTTGCTGTGTGCTGCTGCTGGTTGGCGCCAAACTGCCTGTTGCTGGGCGTGCTTTCAGCTTTATCTCGCAAGGCCTCCCCGGATCATGAGGTTGGTCTGGCTCCTCATTTCTTCCCCCAGGCAACAGTGGAGGCAGCCTCAATAGTACCAGACCCGCTTGGTACAGGTACCCGCAGCCTGGTCCACTTTCTTACACTACAACCCACAGCACTCGGATATCACCGGAGTGCGGTGCGATATACGCAGACGCCGGCAGTGGAGGAGATGGAGAAATTAAATCCAGAGCTTTGGAAAGCCCATTTATGTGCAATAAACTCAATGTCCTTCACAAACTCTTTATGTATCCCAAACTATCCTTCCTTGACCTTGCTGAAACATGGCTGACACCCTCTGACACATTGTACCCTGCTGCACTGTTACAGTAGCCTTCACTTCACCCACACTCCTTACCCAGGCACTACAAAGAAGAACCATTCCTTCGTCATATCTAGCTGCACCTTCAACCAAATCCCACCTCCACCCTCCCTTCTTTTGGAGTACACTCTGTATGCACTCTTCCTCCAAGTAGCCATCGTATACCGACCCCTGTGTCTGAGCACTGCCTTTATTGACCACTTCCCCACCTGACTTCTAGACTTTCTCTAACATTTCCACCATCATCACGGAGAAAGTCAACATCCCCACTGACACCCATCAGTTGGCAGCCTCCAAATTCCTGTCACTTGCGTCATCCTTTGGTCTTACTAAGTGGTTCTCTACAGCGACCCACACACAGACTTGCATTAGGCCTCATCTTCACCCACCTCTGCTCTCTATCTAACATCAGTACCTCACCTCTCAAGTTATCTAACCACCATCTACTCACTTTCTCATCCCTGTCTTCCTCACTTGCTCCCCATGTCAAGCAATTGGCACAATGCAGCAGAAACCTCAGACCTAAACATTCACAACCTCTTGGTTTATTCTACCACTGTCCTCGATGTTATCTTCACTCCACGACCGTGCCATTGTTTTCTAGAACTTAACATTCTAGTCATCTATTGACTAGGTCCCTTTCTCTTGCACGGCAGAGAGCAATAGTAGCAAGATTCTCATTGGGGTCTGTTACAAACCCCCAAATATCACGGAAATCAAGGAAAGTCTACTACTAAGGCAGATAGATGAAGCTGGAACCCATAATGAGGTCCTTGTTATGGGGGACTTTAACTGGGAAACAGAGACCTTCAAAACCTATAAAGGCAACAGGTTTTTGCTAATAACCAAGAAAAATTCTTTCACAATTGGTGCAGAATCCAACCAGCAGCACTTTTAGACCTAATACGATCTAATTAGATCTGACAGAATAACAAACCTGCAGGTCGTCAGGCATCTAGGGAATAGCAATCACAATATTGTACAGTTTCACTTGTCTTTCGCTAGGAAGACTTGTCAGGGAGTCACAAAAACAAGGAAGGCAAATTTTGACCAGCTTAGAGATGCCCTTAGAATCATAGAATAGAATCATAGAATAGTAGAGTTGGAAGGGACCTCCTGGGCCATCTGGTCCAACCCCCTGCTCAAAGCAGGATTCTCTAAATCATCCCAGACAGATGTCTGTCCAGCCTCTGTTTGAAGACTTCCATTGAAGGAGAACTCACCACCTCTCGTGGCAGCCTGTTCCACTCATTGATCACCCTAAGGCTGGTTTCACAAATCCGGTGTGCGCCTGACGGCGCCCCGGCATTTAGCCGCAGCGCCGCATCAGAAAATCTGATGCGCCGCATGCGGCTTTTTTCGCATTGACATGCATTAGCGCCGGATGGCACCGCATGTCAATGCGTTGCATGCGTTTTTTTCCGGATGCGGCGCAAATGTACATTGCGGCGGCCGGACAAAACGCTGCATGTAACGTTTTTTGTTTTTTGCCGGACGGTTTCTGATGTCTCCAAGCATCAGAAACCATCCGCAAAAAACCGCATGCGGCCGCCGGCGGTGCATCAGGTTTTCTGATGTGGCGCTGCGGCAAAATGCCGGGGGCGCCGACAGGCGCCCGCCGGAAGTGTGAAAGAGGCCTAACTGTCAAGTTTTTTCTAATATCTAATCTGTGTCTCCTACCATTCAGTTTCATCCCATTGCTTCTGGTCTTTCCTTGTGCAAATGAGAATAAAGATGATCCTTCTACAATGTGACAGCCCTTGAGATATTTGTAGACGGCTATTAAGTCTCCTCTCAGTCTTCTTTTTTGCAGGCTAAACATTCCCAAATCCTGCAACCGTTCCTCATAGGACATGGTTTGCAGACCAGTCACCATTCTGGTGGTTCTTCTCTGAACTTGATCCAGTTTGTTGATGTCTTTTTTAAAATGTGGTGCCCAAAACTGGACACAGTATTCCAGATGAGGTCTGACCAAAGAGGAGTAGAGGGCAATAATGACCTCACGTGATCTAGACTGTATGCTTGTTGATACATCCTAGAATTGCATTTGCCTTTTTTGCTGCTGCATCACACTGTTGACTCATGTTCAGTCTGTGATCAATTAGTATACCCAAGTCTTTTTCACATGTGCCCTATTCCTCCCATTTTGTATATGCTTTTTTCATTTTTATTGCCCAGATGTAGTACTTTGCATTTTTCCCTGTTAAAAAACATTCTGTTAGTTGCTGCCCAATGCTCCAGTTTATTTATATCTTTTTAAATCCTCTCTCTCTCTTCTCTAGTATTAGCTACCCCTCCTAGCTTTGTGTCATCAGCAAATTTGATCAGTTTACCCTCAATTCCTTCATCTAAATCATTGATAAAGATGTTGAACAATACAGGGCCCAAAACAGAGCCTTGTGGTACCCCACTTGATACATTCTTGCAACTGGATGTGCAGCCATTTACGACCACTCTTTGGGTCCGATCACTAAGCCAGTTATGAATCCACCTAACAGTTGCCTTGTCCATTCCATACTTAGTCATTTTTTTCAATAAGGATTGTGTGAGATACTTTGTCAAATGCTTTGCTGAAGTCAAGATATACTATATCTACAGCATTTCCCTGATCCACCCAGTCAGTGATTCTGTCATAGAAGGAAATTAAATTAGTCTGACATGACTTATTAGTTACAAACCCATGCTGACTCTGTTTAATCACTTCATTCTTATCCAGGTACTTGCATACATGTTCTTTAATAATTTGTTCAAAGATCTTTCCTGGTATAGAAGTCAGACTCACCGGCCTGTAGTTCCCTGGGTCCAACTTCTTCCCCTTTTTGAAGATAGGAACAACATTTGCTCTTCTCCAGTCTTCTGGGACTTCTCCTGTTCTCCAAGAATTTTCAAAGATTATGGACAGTGGTTCAAGAATTTCTTCTGCTATCTCTTTCAGTACTCTGCAATCCCGACAACGATATGCCCTTAAATCTGGTTGATCTTAATCTGGTTAATCTTAATCTGGTTGACTGGGACAATGTCCTCAGAAATAAGTATACAGATAAATGGGAAATGTTTAAGAACACCCTTAAAAGGCACTGTAAGCCACTGTAAGCTTGTGGGAATAAAAAGACAAGAAATAGGAAAAACCCAGTGTGGCTAAACTAAGAAGTAAGAGGGGCAATTAACAGTAAAAAGAAAACATTTAAACTACTAAAGCAGGATGGCACTGTTGAAGCTCTAAAAAAAAAAACTATAGGGAGAAAAATACTTTACAAAAAAAACTAATTAAAGCTGCCAAAAAGGAAACAGACAAGCACATTGCTAAGGGCCCCGTCACACATAGCGACACACCAGCGATCCCGACAACGATATGCACTTGTCAGGATCGCTGGTGAGCTACCAAACAGGCAGCGATCAGGACAGCGACACTGCGGGTAACGTCGCTTAGTTACCCGCAGTGTACGTTTGATACCAGCCTGCTGGTGCAGGGAGCTGGTAACCAAGGTACACATCGGGTTTCCAGGTGCTGCGCGGCACCTGGAAACCCGATGTGTACCTTGGTTACCAGCTCCCCTGCAGCAGCGCGCTGGTATCCAATTACACATTGGGTTTCCAGGCGCCGCCTGGCGCCTGGAAACCCGATGTGTACCTTGGTTACCAGCTAATCGCTGGTCTCCTGCCTGCCACATGCAGCGATGTGTGCTGGCCAGCAGGAGACCAACGATTAAAAAAATGTCCAGGACATTAGCGACTATCAGCGATACCCAGCAGGGGGGCTGATCGTCGCTGAATGTCACACACAGCGATATTGCCAGGGAGATCGCTGCTGCGTCACAAAACTAGTGACTCGGCAGCGATCTTGCTAGCGAGATCGCTGTGTGTGACGGGGGCTTAAGGAGCGTAAAACTAATCCCAAACTGTTTAATTTATATCAATAGTAAAAGAATCAAAAGTGAAAGTGTAGGCCCCTTAAAAAAATGTGAGGAAAGAATCGTTTTTAGATGACTAGAAAAAAGCTAATATATTAAACACCTTCTCCACGGTGGAAAATGAAATGCTAGGTGAAATGCCGAGAGACAAAGAAAACCCTATATTAAGGGTCACCAATCTAACCCAAGAAGGTGTGAAACCGGCTAAATAAGATTAAAATAGACAGATCTGAGTCCAGATGGCATACACCCTCGAGTACTAAGAAAACTAATGTAATAGACAAACCATTATTTCTTATATTTAGGGACTCTATAGCGACGGGGTCTGTTCCACAGGACTGGCGCATAGCAAATGTGGTACCAATATTCAAAAAGGGCTCTAAAAGTGAACCTGGAAATTATAGGCCAGTAAGTCTAACGTCTATTGTTTGTAAAATATTTGAAGGGTTTCTGAGGGATGTTATTCTGGATATCAGCATGGGTTTATGAGGAATCGCTCCTGTCAAACCAATCTAATCCGTTTTTATGAAGAGGTAAGCTATAGACTGGACCAAGGTGAGTCACTGAACGTGGTATATCTTGATTTTTCCAAAGCATTTGATACCATGCCACACAAAGGTTGGTACACAAAATGAGAATGCAGGATCTGGGGGAAAATGTGTTGCATTTTGTCGCGGTCGCCACACCGTCAAAATGACGCATCCGCATGACCCTGCGCACCAATGTTAAATATAGGTAAGCAGGACGCAAGCAGATGTAGGTGGAGCTGACTGGAGGAGGTGTGGCAGTGGGCGGAGCTTCACGGAGGAAGTACGCAGCCCTCCGCAGCACCTTCATCTGCAAGTGTGAAACTAGCCTAAGTAACTGGCTTACTGATAAAAAGCAGAGAGTGGTTATAAGTGGTATGTTCTGTAACTGGGTTGCTGTGACCACAGGGTCGGTGTTAGGATCTATTCTCTTCAACATATTTATTAATGATCTGGTTGAAGGTTTACACAGTAAAATATCAATATTTGCAGATGATACAAAACTATGTAAAGCAGTCAGTACAAGAGAAGATGGTATTCTGCTACAGATGGATCTGGATAAGTTGGAAACTTGGGCCGAAAGGTGGCAGATGCTGTTTAACAATGATAAATGTAAGGTTATGCACATGGGAAGAAGGAATCATTATCACCATTACACACTAAACGGGAAACCACTGGGTAAATCTGACATGGAGAAGGACTTGGGATCCTAGTTAATGATAAACTTACCTGCAGCAGCCAGTGCCAGGCAGCTGCTGCCAAGGCAAACAAGATCATGGGGTGCATTAAAAGAGGTCTGGATACACATGAGAGCATTATACTGCCTTTGTACAAATCCCTGGTTAGACCGCACATGGGGTACTGTGTACAGTTTTGGGCATCGGTGTTCAAGAAGAATATAATGGAACTAGAGCGATTACAAAGGAGGGCAGCAAATTAATAAAGGGGATGGGGAACTGCAATACCCAGAGAGATTAGCAAAATTAGGATTATTTAGTGCAGAAAAAACTACTGAGGGGCGATCTAATAACCATGCATAAGTATATAAGTGGACAATACAAATATCTCTCCGAGGATATGTTTATACCAAGGAAGGTGACGGTCACAAGGGGGCATTCTCTGCATCTGGAGAGGAGAAGGTTTCTCTAGTAACCTTCCACGACCGCATAGTAGGAGGTTGTCTCCATACCCTAATGGGGGACAGGAAGCACAAAGGTTAAAAGCCCCTCCAACCTCCCATTAGCCAGTGTCTTTCCTGTCTCCCATGGGGCATGGAGAGGTTCCTGGTATGCTGCGTGGCCGGCGCGGCGGCGGTACCTGCCAGTGCTAAGCTGGGCAGTGGTGGTCATGGGCTTGCCCTCCTCCTCCGGGCTGGGGAGTGGAGTCTGCATCGCTCGTGCATCGCTTCCGGTTCCAGCGATGCAGACTCCACTCCCCAGCCCGTGCGCCGGAACGCAGAACTCGGCAGCGACGCACGAGCGTCCTCAGGCTCTGGACGGCGTGAAGAGGAGGGAGAGACACCGGAGAGCTCAGAGAGGCCTCCGGGAAGGGGATTGCTGGCCCTCTTTACCCCGCAAGGGGACACAGGTGAGCCAGATCAGAGGTCCCAGAATCCACAATGGAGATGGGAGCAGACCGGAGGAGGAGGGCAAGCCCATTACCACCACTGCCCGGCTTAGCACTGGCAGGTACCGCCGCCGTCGCATGCTCCAGCGTGGAACTCACGGCCACGGGTGACTTCCAGTTTCCGGCCCTGCGACTCCTGGATGCCGGATGGTGTGCGAAGCATGCTACTCGCCATGCCTTCTTCGGACCGGAGAGGGGGTGGCTGATTAGCCAGCGCTGGGGCAGAGTTTACAGCTTATTTAAACCTGCCTGAAGACGTCTCCCAGGTAAGACTGATCCCACAGCATGGAGAGCTCGTCCTGCCCTGAACCTGCAGAGCACAGCGCTCCCCCAGCCCCAGTAAGTGTGGCTAGTGTTTGGTCCTATACAGAGCTTATGAGTCTGGCTCCCCTATTTATACTTCTCTCCCTCTATTCCAGGGAGACAAGTCTACCCATAAAGCTTCTACTAGACACAAATGTGCTATCTGCAGCTTGAAGCTTCCCCTAAGATGGGAGAAGAAACTATGCCAGTCCTGTACGGATAAGGTGGTCAGGACAGAACACCCCTCACTGATCAAAGAAATCCGTGCAATGGTTAAACAGGAGGTGCAATCCTCTTTAGCTGCTTTTACCCGTCCCCCTCCACCGCCCTCACCTGGTCCAACACTCCCTAAGATAAAAGTTTTCAGGTAGAGCACTCTGATTCTGATTCACATGTTTCTTATGGGTAATCTTCAGGTAGATGGGAGAATCTCTACCTCTTAGAAATCCTGAAGTCAGGAAATATATTTTTTCCTCAGAATTAGAGTTGAGCGATACTTTCCGATATCCAAAAGAATCGGAATGGTATCGCCGATACCATTAAAATATCGGCGATACCGATACCGGAAATCCAATGTAAGTCTATGGGAACAAAATATCGTAACTAAAAAAACCTCTTTCTTTCCTTGTAAACACTAAATATACACACATAGAATATATATATATATATATATATATATATATATATATATATATTCATATCATTGTGACATATATATATATATATATATATATATATATATATATATACATATATTTATAGTTTATACACTTCTACATAGTAAAATAGCCTCTGATTCAATTGCCGGGTAAAGCCGGCTGTTGTGAAAAGACAGAAGCACCCGACATGAAATGACACTTGGTTTACATAGAGTTAACCATGTCTTTTCATGTAGTTTGATATCTGATTTGCACAAGCAATTACATGAGTGTAAGTGTGCAAAATTTCACACCTGTAGGGGTTAATTAAAGATGTAAATTCGTTGTAAAAAAAACGGACTTTTTTGCTACGAATTTACACCTTTAATTAACCCCTACAGGTGTGAAATTTTGCACACTTACACTCATGTAATTGTTTGTGCAAATCAGATATCTGTAATGTATGTAGTACAGTTCATATAGCGTCTTGTGCTTGGGTGCGATGAAAACACAGGAGTCACAGGTTTGATATAGAAAAGTCCTGTATTACTTCATACAAGTTGGCAGAAATAGTCACACAGTTTGCAGACACAGAAACAGGAGACACAGCAGGCCAGAGTAATCCAAGCTCAGCAATCACTCTCCAATACAGATTCAGGATCTTCTTCTCTGTTACCGTAAGTCCATGCAAACGTGGGTCTTTCAAAGAGCAGGGTTCAGAGTCCACAAGTGCTTCAGAGTTCCTCAGTAGGAATAGCTGGAGTACAAGGTCCAAGGCTTACAGGAGTCAAGTCACAGGTTCACTGCAGGCTAGATTCTGAAGCACTGATTGCTCAGCTGTGGCTGCTTAAGAAGCAAAGGAGAGAATCAGGGCGGGAACATGCAAGCTGGAAACTCCATTTTGACTGAGGGCAAGATAGCTGCAGCAAGACAGAAAGTAAAATGGCTGACGAACAAACTGAGTTTCAGGAATATATACATAAAACCTTACATTACTCCCCCCTTAAGGACAACCTCCGGATGACCTCAGACCAGGCTTGTGTGGGTACCTCTGATGAAACTGACGGAGCAAGCGAGGAGCATTAACGTTATTGACCAGTTCCCATGAGTTGTCCTCCACTGGGTAGCCCTGCCATTTAATCAGATATTGTAACTGATTTCTATACAACCTGGAATCTAAAATCCTTTCCACCACAAATTCTTCCTGACCATCGACTAGCACTGGGTCAGGGCAAGGAGAGGAACGTCCAGGAAACGTATTGGGTGTCGCAGCCTTTAGTAGGGATACATGAAAGACAGGGTGGATTCTCATAGTTCTGGGCAGTTGAAGACGACAAGCAACGGCACTTATAATTTTACTGATTTTATAGGGTCCAATGTACTTATGTCCCAACTTAGACGATGGAATCCTTAACTTAAGATTTCTGGTTGACAGCCAGACCAAGTCTCCTACCTTGAAAGCTGGTGCAGGTTTACGAAATTTATCTGCTGCTTTCTTGTACCTTTCTTGAGCCGATTCCAGATTTTCCTTTAGAAGATCCATATTCTTCTGTAAAGACGTGATTCTTTCAGCCACTGCTGGTAAAGGCGTTTCTATGGGAAATCGTGGTAGAATGTTAGGATGATAACCTAGATTAGAGTAAAAAGGAGACTGTTTAGTGGAGGCACTCTGAGAGTTGTTATACGAGAACTCAGCTAATGGAAGTAGATCCACCCAATCATCCTGTAGGTGGCAGATAAAGCAGCGGAGATACTGCTCCAGGGTTTGATTGGTTCGTTCGGTCTGTCCATTAGTCTGGGGATGAAAAGCAGAAGAAAGGTTTACTTTAATGTCCAATGCTGCACAGAAATTTTGCCAAAACCTAGAAGTGAATTGCACCCCTCGATCCGAAATAACCTCATCCGGTACTCCATGTAAGCGAAACACATCTTTAATCATCAAATCTGATGTCTGTTTTGCAGTGGGTAAGCCGACACAAGGGATAAAATGAGCTGCCTTTGTTAGACGGTCAACCACCACTAGAATGGTGTTCTTCCCCTGAGAGGTTGGTAACTCCACAATGAAGTCCATAGAAATGGATCCCCACGGGCGGGACGGGGTGGGAAGAGGCTGTAACAGACCAGTTGGTGAGGAGCGAGGTGTTTTGCATCTTGCACAGACCTCACATGAAGTGACATAATTCAAAACATCCTTCCTGCAAGTGGGCCACCAAAAGAAACGAGAAAGAAATTCCTGTGTCTTTAGAATTCCTCTATGCCCAGCTATCTTGGAATCGTGAATGAGTTGCAATACTCTTAATCTGACTGTTTCAGGAATATACAGACGTTGTCCCTGAATCCACACACCATTCTTAAAGACAAGACCTCCCTTGGGGGTTGTGCCAAAAAGGAATCCGCATGGTATGCTTCCTTGATGTCCTTAAGTAGGTCTTGATTATGAATTACTCCTAGGAATCTAGAGTCAGGAAGAATAGTCTTAGGAGGAGTAATTGGACGTGTCTCTGCTGAGTAAATCCTAGAGAGTGCATCAGCCTTTCCATTGCGCGATCCTGGTCTATAAGAGATGATAAAATTAAATTGGTTTAAGAAAAGATTCCAGCGAGCCTGGCGAGGAGTCAGGCACTTAGCCGACCTGATAAACTCAAGGTTACGATGGTCTGTCAGGACGACTATTTGCTGTGCAGCTCCCTGAAGAAGGTGTCTCCATTCTTTGAAGGCGGCAATAATGGCCAACAACTCTCTATTGCCCACATCGTAGTTCCTCTCAGCCGAAGACAACTGCTGGGAAAAGAAGGCACAGGGATGCAAGACATTCTTCTCACCTGTTCTCTGAGAGAGTATAGCTCCAACGGCACAGTCTGAAGCATCCACCTCTATTATGAAGGCAAGCTCGGGGTTGGGATGTACTAGGATAGGTGCAGTGGTAAATTTATCTTTTAGACGGGAAAATGCTTCCTGGGCTTGGGGAGTCCAGGAAAACCTAGACTCTTTCCGGGTAAGTTGAGTGATAGGTGACACTACCTCAGAGAAATTTCTAATGAAACGTCTATAGAAGTTGGCAAACCCGATGAAGCGCTGTACCTCCTTCACATTTCTAGGACTTGGCCAATCCTTGATGGCTTGGGTTTTGCTTCCATCCATACTAATTCCTTGTGTAGACAGTACATACCCCAGAAATTGAATTTCGGTCCTATGGAATTCACACTTTTCAAGTTTGATGTAAAGATGATTTTGTCTTAGACGTTCCAAGACCATTCTCACATGTCCATGATGTTCCTCTGTGGAGTTAGAAAAAATTAGAATATCATCCAAATAAATTACCACGAATGTATCTAGGAGATCCCTGAAGATGTCATTCACCAAGTGTTGGAAAGTGGCTGGGGCGGTACTCAGACCAAAAGGCATAACTAGATATTCAAAGTGTCCATAGCGTGACCTGAATGCAGTCTTCCATTCATCCCCAGGTCTAATACGGACTAAGTTATAGGCCCCACGAAGATCTAGTTTAGAAAAAATTTTGGCATGTCGCACTCTCTCCAATAACTCAGGGATTAAAGGCAATGGATAACGGTTTCTAATAGTAACCTTATTGAGTTCCCTATAGTCTACGCATGGTCTCAGAGATCCATCTTTCTTCTTTACAAAGAAGATGGGTGCACCTGCAGGAGATGAAGAGGGGCGTATGAAGCCCTTGGCTAGATTTTCATCTATGTAATCCTTTAAAGCCTTTAGCTCGGGCCCCGCCAGGGGTAGATCTTACCAAAAGGTATCTCTGCTCCAGGCAATAATTCAATTGGACAATCATATGGACGGTGAGGAGGAAGCTGGTCAGTGTTCTTCTTGTCACATAAATCCACATAGTCCTGGTATACAGCTGGTAGTTCAGGGACTGACATGATTCCTTTAGGAACAGAGCAAGCTGAAACTTTTGGACTCATCTGTTTCTCTGGAAAGTGTAATTCCTTGGTCTCCCAGTTAATGGTAGGATTCTGAGCCTGCAGCCATGGTAGCCCTAGAATAATGGGAAAGTGGGGAGAAGAGATAAGCATAAAGGACAGTTTCTCTTGATGATCTTTACCCATAAGAACCCTCAAAGGCTCTGTTTCCTGATCCACTGGTCCAGAGGTCAGCAGGGAGCCATCCACAGTTTCCATCTGTACTGGA
The DNA here is from genome assembly GCA_033576555.1 of Oophaga sylvatica. Classification (NCBI taxonomy): domain Eukaryota; kingdom Metazoa; phylum Chordata; class Amphibia; order Anura; family Dendrobatidae; genus Oophaga; species Oophaga sylvatica. The sequence continues at coordinate 654,685,576 of JARQOD010000001.1, read as the reverse complement.
GTAGCCTTCTTCACTGAACGTATTCCCTGTTTCAGAGCAAAGGAGACATCCATAAAATTTCCACTTGCCCCTGAGTCGATCATAGCAGAGCTAGACACCCAAGCTGAGTCAACCCAGAGTTTGATGGAAAGAAAGCAATGAGAATTGTTTTTCTTACAACTCAGCTGGGACACCGCTGAGGAAACTTGAAAAATGGCAGCGTTTACACAGTCAACGTCCTCAGAGGTAACGGAGTTTAAGTCCGAGAAATCAAGATCTGTTGCTGCAGATCTCTCTGGAGCCTGAGGCTCGGACCTGACAGATCCCCTCTCGCAACACTCACAATGAATGAGTGCTGCAGTAGTCTTACGAGAACGGCTGGGGCAGTTTATAATGAAGTGCCCTGACTTACCACAATAGAAACATAGATTCTCCTTAAAACGATGTTCCTTGCGTGCATCACTAACCCGTCGTTGTAAAGAGTCTACCTGCATGGGTTCAGGTTCAGGTTCCCGTGTAATCCTACTCAAAGGTTCCTTAGCTGGAGAGGAAGGTAGGAAAAGGTTAGTACGATTGCTTTCGAACCATCTCTCTTGCCTGCGTTCAGTCAGACGAGTATCAATGCGGATGCAGTAGTTAATAAAGTCACCTAACGCAGTGGGAGGGTCGGCACGAGCAAGTTCATCCTTAATCAGTGGAGATAACCCCTTTCGAAAAATAGATTTTTTGGCGGAACTGTCCCAGGTGGTATCAAGGGCCCATCTCCTGAAATCCAAGGCATATTCAGCTACCGAGTGCTTACCTTGGCGCAAAGCTAACATGGCTGCTTCAGCTGTTGCACCTCGATTGGGGTCATCAAACACCTGCCCCATGGCTGAAATGAAAGCATCAAGATGATCCAAACATTCATCCTAAGTCTCAATCAGAGGGTTTGCCCACATTAAAGCCTTGTTGGTAAGCAACATAATTATAGTAAGCACCTTAGATCGTTCAGTGGGAAATTGTGAAGCATGTGCAGAAAAAAAAGATTGCATTGATTAATAAATCCCCTGAATTTCTCACGTTCACCGCCAAAACGAAAAGGGGGTAACTTGGGAATCCCAGCACTCGGGGCTACGGCAGGAGCCTGGACTCGCCCCTCTAGAACCTCAATCCTGGCTCGCAAATCCTGGGTAGTCTGTCCAACCACTTGCAAATTGTGATTATTGAGGTCCTGTAGATTTGTAAAACGGGTCTTTATATTCTGCAAATCTGCGGAGTGACTGATAATATCCTTGCAAAGTTCCTTTATGCGGGCCTCCATTTTCCAGATCTTTTAAGACGGATTACTGGAAGAAGAGGAGAGAAAAAAAAACAATAGTGTTCACCTGTGGCAACACTGCAGAGAGAAAAAAAAATTAAGGGAACTGCTCACCTGGAATGGTTGTGAGAAGTCACAACCACTATCATCACAGAAAGTTTCAACCAGACATCTGATATCCAGAGTTACAGCAGACAAAAAAGAGAAAAGAAAGGAAAAAAAAAAATAGTGTTTACCTGTGGTAACACTGCAAAAAGAAAAAACTTAAGGGAATTGCTCACCTGGAATGGTTGTGAGAAGTCACAACCACTGTCATCACAGAAAGTACAACCGGACGTCTGATATCCACAGTACAGCAGACACAGCCTTCCAGACCCAGCAGACACTAACGTTTTGGCTTCAGAATCTTGTAATGTATGTAGTACAGTTCATATAGCGTCTTGTGCTTGGGTGCGATGAAAACACAGGAGTCACAGGTTTGATATAGAAAAGTCCTGTATTACTTCATACAAGTTGGCAGAAATAGTCACACAGTTTGCAGACACAGAAACAGGAGACACAGCAGGCCAGAGTAATCCAAGCTCAGCAATCACTCTCCAATACAGATTCAGGATCTTCTTCTCTGTTACCGTAAGTCCATGCAAACGTGGGTCTTTCAAAGAGCAGGGTTCAGAGTCCACAAGTGCTTCAGAGTTCCTCAGTAGGAATAGCTGGAGTACAAGGTCCAAGGCTTACAGGAGTCAAGTCACAGGTTCACTGCAGGCTAGATTCTGAAGCACTGATTGCTCAGCTGTGGCTGCTTAAGAAGCAAAGGAGAGAATCAGGGCGGGAACATGCAAGCTGGAAACTCCATTTTGACTGAGGGCAAGATAGCTGCAGCAAGACAGAAAGTAAAATGGCTGACGAACAAACTGAGTTTCAGGAATATATACATAGAACCTTACAATATCAAACTACATGAAAAGACATGGTTAACTCTATGTAAACCAAGTGTCATTTCATGTCGGGTTCTGCATTTTCACAAAAGCCGGCAATTGAATTAGCGGCTATTATACTATGTAGAAGTGTATGAAATATAAATAAATATATATATATGTCACAAATTCAATGACGTGTGTGTGTGTGTGTGTGTATATGTATATGTGTATGTATATATATATGTATATATATATATGTATATGTGTGTATGTATGTATGTATGTATGTGTATATATATATATATATATATATATATATATATATATATATATATATATATATATATATAGTGTAAAATTGCTGAAAAAAAATGCGTGGGCTCCCGCCCTATTTTCGCAACCAGACAGACAAAGCCAGTGAGTGGGGGCAGATAATAGCCCAGAGAGGGACCATTATTTTTGGCCCCCCCCTGGCTACTAACATCTGCCCCCAGACACCCCAGAAAAGACAAATCTATAATTAGATTCGCCCTTTCTGGCACTTTGCCCATCTATTCCCATTGCCCTGTAGCGGTGGCGAATGGGTTAATATGGGGTTAAAGCCACCTTGCTATTGAAAGGTGACCTTAAGCCAGGTTAATAATTGAGAGCTGTCAATTAGACAACTATCAATTATTAATCCTATTGCATGAAATAAAAATAAAACACACACACTTTAATTAAAAATCATTTTAATGAAATAAAGACACATGTTTTTGACCATCTTTTATTTTACTGCAAAAAACATTTCCTGTAATAAAAATAAAATAAAAAAGCAAAATTATTCTTATCTATCCCATGCACAGTCAGGTCCCACGGTGTAATCCTTCAGAAAGGGTTAATGTTTACTGCAGGGACCGCAGCTAATGCTGCAGCCTCACAGTAAACCCCCAAATGAATGAGTTCCTCTCCTGGCTCACAGGAGAGGAAGTGGAAAGCTTAATTGATTGCTTTCCACTTTCACTTCAGGTCAGCCAGGGACACAATCAGTGACGTCAGAGGGAACTGATTAACAAAAATAGGGGTTCCCTTCGAAAAAAAAAATGGCGTGGGATCCCCCCTATTTTTGTTAACCAGCCTGATGAAGCAGACTGCTGAGGCATGGTATTTAAGGCTGTTAGGGAGCCAATATCCATGGACCTTGCCAGCAGCGTCGGACTGGAGTACCTTGGGCCCACCAGAGAAAAATTATTCTTGGGGCCCACCATCATACTTCCCAACCTTTGAAGAAGGGAAAGAGGGACAAAGGCTGTGGCACGCTGTGCCTGCTGCAGCAAATTTTAGGCCATGCCACGTTGCACCACAGACTGTCCAGGAGTTGGTGGATGCTTTAGTCCAGGTGTGGGAGGAGATCCCTCAGGAGACCATCCGTCGTGCTCATCAGGAGCATGCCCAGAAGTTGTAGGGAGGTCATACAGCATACCTCCCAAATTTTGAAGACAGGAAAGAGGGTTAAAGGCTGCGGCGCGCTACGCGCGCCGCTGCAAATTTTAGGCCACGCCCCGACCACACCCATTTCACAGCTAATCACACCCATATCCTCGCCCGAAGCGTACCCATTTAGCACTGCTGATCACACTGACTGGTAATGAGGGCACAGTGGCTGGTACTGAGGAAAAGAAAGAAAGAGCAGCGAGAGAGAAAGAACAAGCAGAGAAAGAAAGAGAGGAAAGAAAGAAAAGAGAGAGAGAGAAAGAAAGAATAGAGAAAAAAGAACAGAGCGAGAAGGAAAGAACAGAGAGCGAGAGACTAGAGAGAGAGCCAGAGGCGTAGCTAGGGTTTTGGTTTAGTGGGGGCGAAACTTCTGAGTGGGCCCCTAATCAGAGAACCTCAACAAATGACCGCGCTGTTGCCAAAAATAATCTATATATAAAAAGACCAATATTGATATTACCGCCATATGGTCTGTGGTAAATAATACCAGTCCTACAGAACATATAATAGATTACAGCACAGGTACAGATAATGACTTACCGCTGATGTTCTTTCTAATGGAATTGTTCACTTTTCATGTCTTTTCCATCTGGCCCAGACCGACATGACGACTTTTCCAGCCAGGACTCGACTGCAGAGATTACAACAAAGACACATTTCACTTCTCATATTTTTAGCACTGTCACGGTCACCAATTGGACTATTCTCAACCTGCACAAACTCCTCATCCTGCTGATACCCCAATACTGAGCCACTGCTGCCATGTGTCCCTATTTCTGCACCTGATACCCCAATACTGAGCCGCTGCTGCCGTATGTGTCCCTATTACTGCACCTGATACCCCAATACTGAGCCGCTGCTGCCATATGTGTCCCTATTACTGCACCTGATACCCCAATACTGAGCCGCTGCTGCCGTATGTGTCCCTATTACTGCACCTGATACCCCAATACTGAGCTGCTGCTGCCGTATGTGTCCCTATTACTGCACCTGCTGTGTGGTTCTGTGTGACCTCTAAATTTTAAAGCACCCCTCTAGAATATAGTAATGCCGGGTGCAAGTGCCCTAGAAAACAGTGCCCACATTTTGTCCCCTAGACTGTAATAATGCCCTGTGTGCCCCTTTGACAGTCACAGTAACCCGAGTTCCCCTATAACAATAAGTGTCCACTTTACATTTAATAATGTCCCAAGTCTCCCCCTGTACATCTCCCCTATACACAGAATAATGCCCCTCACTGGATATATACTGACCCCTTAATGTCCCCAAACTATTTAATGGGTCCAACACTGTATGATGGTCCCTAGATAGCATCCATACAGCATAATACACCAGATAGTCCTCAATATAGTATAATGCACCCCCATAGGCAGCCTCTATATTATAATAAACCCCCATAGGCAGAGTCTATAATATAATGCACCACCATAGGCAGCCGCTATATTATAATGCACCCCCATAGGCAGCCTCTGTAGTATAATGCATCCCCATAGGGAGTCTCTGTAGTATAATGCACCCCAATATGGAGCCTCTGTAGTGTAATGCAGCCCCCATATACAGCCTCTGTAGTATAATGCACCCCCATTAAAAAAAAAAAAATACTCACCTCCCGGCTCCCGTGCTGCTCACTGTTCTCCCTCTCTGAGTCTGACAGCGGGCGCCGGCAGGTGATGTCATCGCGCCCGCTGTCAGACGCTGAGAGGGGGATTATGGGAGAGGAGCGCTCGCTCCTTCTCTCTCTATGCGGTCAGCTGTATCGGCTGGATGCCGATACAGCTGACCCTCCGATGACGGGTGGGGGGCCCACTGCTGGCACCGGGCCCCCCCACCGGCTGTTCAGGCCCCATAGCTTCCGGGCGGCAGAGCAGGGAGAGCAATTCTCCCTGCTCTGCCGCAGAATGTAACTGTATCGGTGTGCTGTGCACGCCGATAGTTACTGTAGCGTAGCTCCGGGTGGGCCCCCTCAGAGCGCGGGGCCCGGGGCCACCGCCCCCTCTGCCCCGCGACCTATACTTTCAAATCAGGGCCCACCACGCAGGAGCTGGGGCCCACCGGAGGTTTCTCCGGTGTCCCGGTGGCTCAGTCCGACCCTGCTTGCCAGCCTGATAATACCAGGCCACAGCAGTCTGCTTATCTTTGCTGGTTAACAAAAATAGGGGATACCCTCGAAAAAAATTGGCGTGGGGTCCCCCCTAATTTTGTTAACCAGCCAGATGAAGCAGACCGCTGAGGCCTGGATTTTCAGGCTGTTAAGGAGCCAAGATCCATGGACCTTGCCAGCCTGATAATACAAGGCCACAGCAGTCTGCATATCTTGGCTGATTAACAAAAATAGGGGATCCCCTCGAAAAAAATTGGTGTGGGGTCCCCCCTATTTTTGTTAACCAGCCAGATGAAGCAGACCGCTGAGGCCTGGTTTTTCAGGCTGTTAAGGATCCAATATCCATGGACCTTGCAAGCCTGATAATACCAGGCCACAGCAGTCTGCTTAGCTTGGCTGGTTAACAAAAATAGGGGATCCCCTCGAAAAAAAAACGGCGTAGGGGTCCCCCTATTTTTGTTGACCAGCCAAGTAAAATGCAGACTGCTGCGGCCTGGTATTAAAAGACTGTCAAGGCCCATGGATTTTGGCCCTCAACAGCCTGATAATACCAGGCTACAGCAGCCCCACATTTGGCGCATCAAAAGATGTGCCAATTGTGGCACTTTACCCGGCTCTTCCCACTTGCCCTGTAGCGGTGGCAAGCGGGGTAATAAGGGGTTAATGTCACCGTTGATTGCACGGTGACAATAAGCCCGGTTAATAATGGAGAGGCGTCAATAAGACACCGATCCATTATTAATCCCAAAGTTTTTAAATGTTTAAAAAAGACACAGCAAGAAAAAAGTCTTTTAATGAAATAAGAGACAACACAGTTTTCATTAATTTTATTACTCCCTCATTCCTGCGACGCCATCGATCTCCTGTAAAAAAAAAATAAAAAAAACAAACCAACAGTATACCACCTGTCCGACGCAGTCCATAGTAACGAGTGTCCCACGACGATCCAGCTCTGCTACATCGGAATGCCAGGCAGAGCCTGACATCCCGGCGCAGCACAGCTGATTACCTGCTTCTCCGGCGGTGACGTCATCGGACTGCTTTACGGCCGCGATTACCAGCAGTCACTGCAGTTATCGCGAGAAACTGCATGTGACCGCCAGGGAGAAGAGGATGGCGGCCATCAAGCAGTCCAGGATGTGACCGCCGGAGATCTTCTGCCGGGTAAGTGCCGCTGACTCCTGACAGACCCGACCGACGGACACTGACAGTGACATTCCGATTCCGGTATTCGATATGACGAAAATATCGGTACTCGGAATTGGAATTCCGATACAGCCAATATCGGCCGATACCCGATATTTGCAGTATCGGAATGCTCAACCCTACTCAGAATATATTGAGGAGTTGGTGGGTGCAGGAAGAAGCACCATGGGGTTAGAGGAAGAACCGATTCCTCAGTCAATTCAGAACGAACTATTTAGCAGCTTGCATGAAAATAAACAGACTGGCTTTCCAGTTCATAAAAGTATTGCGGATATGATTAACCAAGAGTGGGAGCTTCCAGAAAAACGCCTATCCACTCCTTCAGATTTTAATAACAGGTTTCCCCTGGATGATAATTTGATCATATGGGGTATCCCCAAAGTGGATGTCCAAGTGGCAAGGGTGGCAAAAAAGACCACCTTACCTGTTGTGAATAGACTGGAAATGAGTTGTGAGCAGAAGCTCCCTCTGGTGGTTACAAACGGTACTGGACTGTCCAGTGAGGATTGGGAATCAGGTGTTACTGACTGGTCTTATATAAGGGAGTCTCCTTCCCATCAGGGTTGCCGGTGATCAATTGTTCTGGTCTCAATCCTTGATTCCTGTTTCCTTGGTAGCCTGCTGTGTCGTGTCTGAATCTCCTGCTAACAGATAAGACATTTTCTTCTTTTTGTTTTTGTGCTTGATTTTTGCATTTTGTCCTGCACTTCTGTGGGGGCCTTCAGGGTCCCTTCTGGGGGCTTTTGCCCTCTCAGTTCAGTTCAGCCACTGATGTTTGTACATTTGCTTTTTCCAGTTTTTTCAGTGGCTGCTGTTTTGTTTTTGGTTACACCAGAGAACTAATTTAGGTGGTTGAGGTCGTGTGATCTCAGGTGTTTTTGAAATTAGTAGAGTTGGTGCTTTTCAGGGTTTTTTGGGATTGCAGTAAGTGCCCTTCCTATCCTTTTCTATTTAGTAAGTTTGGGCCCCAACGTTTGCTCATACTATTTTCTGTCTGTGTCAGTATTTCTTCTTGTCTAACCGCCATTACATATTTTGGGGCTTTCTATGTTCTTTGGGGATCTGCTCCGGGGCAGATAGCTTTCCTCTTTCTATCTTTAGGTGTAGTTAGTTTCTCAGGCTGTGACGAGGCGTCTAGGACCAACGTAGGAACGCTCCACGGCTGCCTCTAGTTGTGGTGGTTAGTCAGGGTACTGCAATCTCATAGTTTCCAACTGCTCTGGTGTATTTCCTTTTTTGCCTGCTCTCCTCAGCTACCAAATCATAACAGTATCACCGGCCTAAACTGAAAATTATATGGTACTCACAGAAGGGAAAAATATTGTGCAAAGAAAAAAGTTGTCAGAGATTATATATATATATTTTTTTCTGTTTGTTGCATTTTTTTTCCCTCTGTATCTCTGGGTGCTGAGGAGGATTTTTTTTCTCTCTCAATGGAGTTTGCACAGTTGTCTGGCCGTGTGGATCAGCTTGCCACTGAAGTTCGGAGTATTGCTACCTATCTTGCTAGGTTGCCAGTTGTGGAACCTAGGATCCCCATGCCAGATTTGTTTTTAGGGGATCGAGCTAAGTTTCTGAATTTCAAAAATAACTGTAAATTGTTTTTTGCCTTAAAATCTAAGTCCTCAGGGAACGCAGCGCAGCAGGTTCAAATTGTCATCTCTCTCCTGCGCGGCGACCCTCAGGGTGGGCTTTTTCCCTGACACCTGGGGATCCTGTTTTGAGTGATGTTGATGCGTTTTTTCAGGCTTTGGGGTTATTGTACGATGAGCCTAATATCACTGATCAAGCTGAAAAAACTTTGTTGGCATTAAGTCAGGGGCTTGAGGACGCTGAGTTATACTGTCAGATTCCGTAAGTGGGCAGTCCTGACCAAATGGAATGACGACGCTTTGGCAGCTCTTTTTCGGAAGGGACTGTCAGATAATGTAAAGGATGTTATGGTGGGATTCCCTGTTCCCTCTGGTCTCAATGATACTATGTCATTAGCGATTCAAATTGACAGACGTTTGCGTGAGCGGAAAGGTATGCGTGGAATAATGTTGCCTTGTGAACCTGCTTCTGAATCCATGCAGTGTAATAGAGTGGTTTCTGGGGCACAGCGTCATGAATTTCGAAAGCGCAATGGGTTATGTTTCTACTGTGGTGATGCCTCTCATGCTATTTCAGTCTGCCCTAAGCGGGGAAGACGTTTTGCACGCTCAGTTGTCTTGGGTAGTGTTCAGACTAAGTTTTTATTAACTGTTACCCTGATATGCTCTCTGTCCTCATTTTCTGCTCAGGCTTTTGTTGATTCTGGAGCAGCTATTAACCTGATGGATTTTGATTTTGCTAAACGTTGTGGGTTTCCCTTGATACCCCTATGGAAGTCTATTCCCTACTGCTGATCGATTCTACCCCTTTGGCTGAGAATAAACCTCAGTTCTCTACTCAGGTGATAATGAGGGTAGAACCTGATCATCAGGAGAGTTGCAAATTTTTGGTTCTGTATAATCTGCATGACATTATCGTACTGGGTTTCCCTTGGTTACAGTCTCATAATCCTGTTTTGGATTGGAAATCTGTGTCTGTAACCAGTTGGGGCTGCCAATGTGTTAATACCAACACTCCTGTTTTTTCTGCCTCCCCCCAGGCTCAGGATGTTCCTGACTTTTTGATTGATTTTTCTGATGTGTTTAGCGAAAGTAAATCTGCATCCTTACCTCCCCATAGGAGCTATGACTGCGCTATTGAATTAGTGCCTGGTAGTAAATTCCCTAAAGGTCGCCTTTTTAACTTGTCTGTACCTGAACATGACGCTATGCGGTCTTATATCAAGGAGTCATTGGAGAAGGGTCATATCAGACCATCCTCTTCATCCTTAGGTGCCGGTTTTTTCTTTGTGGCCAAAAAGGATGGTTCATTAAGGCCGTGTATTGATTATCGTCTCTTGAACAATATTACTGTGAAATATCAATATCCGTTACCCTTGATCTCTGATCTGTTTTCCAGGGTGAAAAACGCTACTTGGTTTACCAAGCTTGACCTCAGGGGGGCATATAACCTTATTCGCATTAAGCACGGGGATGAATGGAAGACGGCATTTAATACTCCTGAAGGGCATTTTGAGTACCTTGTGATGCCCTTTGGGCTCACTAATGCCCCTTCTGTCTTCCAGTCCTTCATGAATGACATTTTCAGGGATTTTGTGGATAAATTTCTGATTGTTTATTTGGATGATATCTTGATTTTTTTCCAATGACTGGGACTCTCATGTAAAACATGTTCGGACTGTGTTCCAGATTTTGAGAGAGAATGCTCTGTATGTGAAGGGATCAAAGTGTCTTTTTGGCGTTCAGAGGATCTAATTTCTGGGATTCATTTTGTCCCCATCTGTTATTGAAATGGACCCGGTCAAAGTTCAGGCCATCTGTGATTGGGTCCAACTACTTCATTAAAGGCTCTTCAAAGATTCTTGGGTTTTGCCAATTTTTATCGTAAATTTATTGGTAATTTCTCTGTTATTGTTAAACCATTAACTGATTTGACCAAGAAGGGTTCTGACGTGGTGAATTGGCCTCCTGAGGCAGTCTCTGCATTTCAGGAACTTAAGCAGAGATTCACTTCTGCTCCTGTTCTACAGCAGCCTGATGTTTCTCTACCATTTCAGGTGGAGGTGGATGCCTCTGAAATTGGGGCAGGTGCCGTTTTGTCCCAAAGAGATCCAGAGACCTCTAAAAGTAACCCTTGTGCCTTTTTCTCTCGAAAATTTTCTCCCACTGAACGTAATTATGACGTGGGTAATCGGGAGTTATTAGCCATGAAGTGGGCTTTTGAAGACTGGAGACATTGGCTGGAGGGAGCCAAACATCAGGTGGTGGTCCTTACGGACCATAAGAATCTAGTTTATCTGGAATCTGCCAAGCGACTTAATCCTAGACAGGCCAGGTGGGCCTTGTTTTTCACACGTTTTAATTTTGTGGTTTCATTTCTTCCTGGCACTAAAAATGTTAAGGCGGATGCCCTCTCGAGGAGTTTCCTGGCGGACTCTCCTGAGTTATCTGATCCTTCTGTTATTTTGAATGAGGGTGTAGTTCTTTCCGCCATCTCGCCCAATTTGAGACTGGCTCTGGAGGGTGTCAGGAGGATAAGCCCGAGCGCTGCCCTGTTGGGAAATTGTTTGTCCCGGACCAGTGGAAAAAGAGTGTAATGTCTGAGATTCATTGTTCCGCGTTGGCGGTCATCCCGGAATTTTTGGTACCAGAGACTTGGTTAGTCGGTCCTTTTGGTGGTCTACCTTGTCTCGTGATGTCAGGGAGTTTGTGCAGTCCTGCGGGACTTGCTCTCGCTCCAAGCCTTGCTCTCGTTCTAGTGATTTGTTGATGCCATTACCTGTACCCAAGAGACCATGGACCCATATCTCTATGGATTTCATTTCCGACCTCCCTGTTTCTCAGAGAATGACCGTCATCTGGGTGATTTGCGATAGGTTTTCCAAGATGATACATCTTGTGCCATTACCTAAGTTGCCTTCCTCCTCTGAATTGGTGCCTTTGTTCCTTCAGCACGTGGTTCGTTTACACGGCATTCCTGAGAACATTGTGTCTGACAGAGGAGTCTAGTTTGTTTCTAGATTTTGGAGGACCTTTTGTTCTAAAATTGGTGTTCAATTGTCTTTCTCCTCGGCGTTTCATCCTCAGACCAATGGTCAAACTGAGAGAACAAACCAGACATTGGAGACTTATCTAAGATGCTTTGTGTCTGCTGATCAGGATGACTGGGTCTCTTTTTTGCCTTTGGCTGAGTTTGCTCTTAATAATAGGGCTAGCTCTGCCACTTTGATGTCTCCATTTTTCTGTAATTCTGGGTTTCACCCTCGATTTTCTTCAGGACAGACGGAAGGCTTCTGTCTGTCCAGGTGTTGACTCTGTTGTGGAGCTTATGCAACAGATTTGGGACCAGGTAGTGGAGAAGTTGTCCCTCTCTCGGGAGAGGGCCCAGAGGTTTGCTAACCGGCATAGGACTGATGGTCCTCGGTTTAAAGTGGGGGACTTGGTCTGGTTGTCCTCAATAAATATTCCTATGAGAGTGGCATCTCCTAAATTTAAGCCTAGGTTCATTGGACCTTATAAGATCATGGAGATTCTTAATCCTGTTTCTTTTCGTTTGCTTCTTCCAGGGACTTTTAAGATCCATAACGTGTTCCACAAGTCCTTGTTGAAGAGGTTTGTTGAGCCAGTGGTTCCTACTACTGTGCCTCCTGACCCTGTTTTGGTTGAGGGCATTCTGGAGTATGTGGTTGAGAAAATATTGAATTCTCGTTTTTCTAGACAGAAACTCCAGTATTTGGTTAAATGGAGAGGTTATGGTCAGGAAGACAATTCTTGGGTGTTTGCTTGGGGCATCCATGCTAGGAGACTCTTCCGTGCTTATCATAGAACTCATCCTGACCGACCTGGTTGCTCAAATGAGGGTTCGGTGACCCCTCCTCAAGGGGGGGTACTGTTTGTGAATAGACTGGAAATGAGTTCTGAGCAGAAGCTCCCTCTGGTGGTTACAAACGGTACTGGACTGCCCCAGTGAAGATTGTGAGGATTGGAATCAGGTGTTACTGCTGGTCTTATATAAGGGAGTCGCCTTCCCATCAGGGTTTGCTGGTGATCAATTGTTCTGGTCTCAATCCTTGATTCCTGTTTCCTTGGTAGCCTGCTGTGTCGTGTCTGAATCTCCTGCTAACAGATAAGACATTATCTTCTTTTTGGTTTTGTGCTTGATTTTTGCATTTGTCCTGCACTTCTGTGGGGGCCTTCAGGGTCCCTTCTGGGGGCTTTTGCCCTCTCAGTTCAGTTCAGCCACTGATGTTTGTACATTTGCTTTCTCCAGTTTTTTCAGTGGCTGCTGTTTTGTTTTTGGTTACACCGAGAACTAATTTAGGTGTAGAGGTCGTGTGATCTCAGTGTGTTTTTGAAATTAGTAGAGTTGGTGCTTTTCAGGGTTTTTTTGGATTGCAGTAAGTGCCCTTCCCTATCCTTTTCATTTAGTAAGTTTGGACCCCAACGTTTGCTCATATATTTTCTGTCTGTGTCAGTATTTCTTTTTGTTAACCGCCATTACATGTTTGGGGGCTTTCTATGTTCTTTGGGGATCTGCTCCGGGGCAGATAGCTTTCCTCTTTCTATCTTTAGGTGTAGTTATTTCTCAGGCTGTGACGAGGCGTCTAGGACCAACGTAGGAACGCTCCACGGGGTGCCTTAGTTGTGGTGGTTAGTCAGGGTACTGCAATCTCATAGTTTCAACTGCTCTGGGTTATTTCCTTTTTTGCCTGCTCTCCTCAGTACCAAATCATAAACACTTACCCTTTGAAGGCTCCTCCCAGTTAAAGGGGCCCCATGGATAGGAAAATCGAGAGTCTCTTAGAAGTCTTGGGAAACTTCACTCCACTCTCAGGTCTAATATTGCATTACCTGTGTAGCCAGGTCCCTTTCCTTGGTTGGTGAGTTAGAGGACCACTCTCCTGAGGGACTCCTAGAGGGGATTACTGGATTCCTGCTATCCTTCAAAAGCAATGGGGGTTTTTGGCTGCGCTCATGGAGTCAATCCGTATAGGGTAGACCCTTGTCCAGACCAACTCCCAGAAGGGCACTCTGGGTTGAAAATGTGGAGTGGGGGTAACCTCAAAAGTGAAACTGTTCATTCCCTTTAAGGGGGAGTATGGGGTTTGGGCTGCCTCGGAAACCTGAAAAGGCCCCCGGATAGAAAAAAAGTCCCTTCCTAGCAAGACCATCCAGGAAGCGTTTTTTTCGGCCTTCAATCCCACCCACCCAATCCAGGGGGGAAAAGGGAAGACGGGGAGATGAGTTACGCAAGGGGAAACCAGGCATTCTTGTCCCCCCAACCACAGCAAAGAAACCATGACTCCAATCCGGTGGGGGGGGAGGCTTGAAAAATTTCATCCATTGGCAAGTATTTCGAACAGCCGTGGGTCCTAAATTTATCCAGGAGGGCCCCTAAAGAGTTAGAATCCTCCCTCCCCGGGCCCTGGAGTCACCCCCTCCATTCAGGGGCTCAACCTTTGACCGACTACAGAGTAGTGCTTCAAAACGATATCCCGGTTCCATCAAACGAGCTGGGAATGGATCATTATTCCCGTAATTTATGTGAGGAAATCCTGGGAAAAGGCTGAATTATAATAAACTTAGTCTTCAATCAAACATCAAGTACCGCAAATTCAAGATGGAAACGATATTAGCCAATCCCTGTAGGCCCAACTCCTTCATGGCAAAAAATATAGACCTAAGGATGCCTACTTCCAATCCCTATACACCCCCTCACAGGAAATCCCCAAGATTTGCGGTCGGGCTGAATCAGAGATGCTTCACTTCCAATTCAAGTGCTTTCCCTTCGGATTCTCCTTGGCCCAAGGGCCTTTCAGGTCATGGAGAAGTAGTGGCTTGTATGGAAAGGGTATCGCCATTTTACCCTCCGGACGTCTCCTGATAATCGGTCCCCCCCGCCGAGATATACGGACCAGGTATCCAGAGCCTGGACCCTTAAAGGGCTAGGTGGGTTCCCAATCTGAAAAAATTCCAGCTCCAACCAACTGGACAATAAGGTTTTTGGGGTTTCCCCCTAGACTCAAGAATCAAGTTTTTGCCAAAATATCGCCCAAAAAACCTAACCGCAAAAAAATCCTGAAATTCAAAAGTCAAGATACCTACCCTAGGCGGCCATTTCCCTCCTAGGGTCAATGTGGCTTGCATACAGTCAGTGCTGGGTGAGGCCCCGTCCAGAATTTTGCGATCACATTTAGGGAACTGGAATGGAAGCCCCCCAATTTCACTGAAAAGTGGATCCGAACGACGGGGGAAGTAAAATCCTCCCTGTCTTGGTGGTTAAGTCAAGCAAACCTAAGCAGGAGTGTGGGCTGGATACAATACCCCATGTCACAGTGACAACGGATGCCAGCAGGAGAGGCTGGGGAGCCATGGTGTCGCAGTTTCCGTTCCAGGGGCTCTGGAGTCAACAAGCGAGCACCAGATCCTCCAACTTCAGGGAGCTGAAGGCGGTGGAGAAGGCGCTTCTGGCATCAAGCAGTCGGGTCTTAGGAACCACGTCAGGGTGTACTCAGACAATACAACTGTAGTAGCCCATCTCAACCACCAGGGAAGCTCAAGATTCAATGCTCTGAGAGGGATCTCAAGCTGGATTTTCTTTTGGGCCGAGAAGCATCTCCTCTCCCTGGCGGCAGTACACCCCGGCGAATGGAGCCTGAAGAGGAGGTCTTCGACAAGTTGGCAGTCAGATGGGGGCTACCCGAGGTAGACCTTCTGGCCTCATGCCAGAACGCGCAAACAAAAACCTATTTTTCCCTAAATCCCAGGGATCCCTCCCTGGGGGTAGACTCTTTAGCCCACGTATGGAGATTTCAGCTGCCATATGTCTTTCCCCCAATACCGTTGCTGGCAAAAACCCTTCGGAAAATTCGGGACGACCAAATACAACTATCTTGGTAGCCCCAGTGTGGCCAAAGAGGAGCTGGTATCATCTTATCATGGAACTCCAGGTCGACGGTCTGGTCCATCTTCCACTATCAGACGATCTTCTCCGGCAGGGTCCTCTTCATCACACGGACCTCCGAAGACTGAACCTGGCTGCTGAAGCCCGGGTGCTTCGGGCTAGAGGGCTCTCTGAGCCAGTAATAGCCACTCTGCAAAGGTCAAGGAAACCCATTAACAATGCCATATATAGCAAGGTATGGAAAAAGTTCTCCTCATGGTGTCACCCTCATACACCAGACCCCTTCCACCCAAATATAGCCAAATTCTGGACTTTTTGCAAAAGGGGCTTGAACTTAGTCTTAAACCAAGTATGTTAAAAGTCCAGGTCTCCGCTCTAAGTGCAGTCTTCGACCAGGACATAGCCAACCATCAATGGATTAAAAGATTTATGGTATCTACATGTAGGTGTCAGCCAAAAAGACAAATTGTAGTCCCATCGTGGGACTTGAACTTGGTCCTTAAAGGCCTCACGGGCCCTCCCTTCGAGCCCCTATCTTCCTATACTCCTCAGCTCCTCTCATGCAAGGCAGCATTCTTGGTCGCCTTAACTATAGCTAGGCATGTTGGGGAGCTTCAGGCTCTGTCTGTCAGTCTATTTAAACATCAGAGAGGACTCTAGTATACTTGTCATGACCTATCTCTCCTTCCAAAAGTGGTGTCTGAGTTCCATCGATCACAAGACATAGTCCTCCTGTCCTTCTGCCAGAACCCGATGAATCCAAAGGAAGAATCCTTCCACACTCTGGATGTCTGACGCATAATCTTACACTATCTGGAACAATGTAAACCATTCAGAATTGACCAGAATCTTTTCGGCCATCTCCGGGGCCGAAATAGGGGTAAAAGTGTGAAAAAGTACTATTGCCAACTGGATAAAGAGTGCCATAGCTGAAGCGTATATCGCCCAGAACATAACTGTTCCTATGGGCCTAAAGGCTCCCTCTACCAGATCCACCTCAGTCTCCTGGGCCGAAAGAGCTGGCGCATCTACAGAGCAGATCTGCAGGGCTGCAACGTGGTCTTCCTTACACACCTTTTCCAAACATTATAGATTGAACTTCTGGTCCAATCGGGATCTTGTCTTTGGCCGGTAGGTACTCCAGGCCGTGGTCCCCCCAGTACAGAATTGGTTGTTATTCCTCCTATGCTGTCATTGAAGGTTACTAGAAAAAATAGAATTAGACCTACCGCTAATTCGGTTTCTAAGAACCTTCCACGACAGCACGAATTCCTCCCGATATTCTTGGATATATTCTAAGATTCTAAAGGTAACCGGTATGATGGTGTTAGTTATAAGTCACTGGCTAATGGGAGGTGGGAGGGGCTTTTAACCTCTGTGATTCCTGTCCCCCATTAGGGTATGGAGACAACCTCCTACTATGCTGTCGTGGAAGGTTCCTAGAAACCGAATTACTGGTAGGTCTAATTCTATTTTCTTCCACCAACATAGAGGATTCTTTACTGTTAGGGCAGTGAGAATCTGGAATGCCTTGCCTGAGGAGGTGGTGATGGCAAACTCAGTCGAGGGGTTCAAGAGAGGCCTGGATGTCTTTCTGGAGCGTAACAATATTGTATATTACATTTATTAGGTTCTTTAAAAGGACGTAGATCTGAGGATTTATTCTGACGGAATATAGGCTGAACTGGATGGACAAATGTCTTTTTTCGGCCTTTCTAACTATGTTACTATGTTTAATGAATCAATAGACAACCCTGGCACAAAATCCTCCCTAAAAAGCTTTGGCAAGTGTCCAGAGTTGCAAAGTGGCGCTTGAAAAAAAACTCCTATGATTTCACCACATTCAAACAAGTAACTTTTACATTCAAGTTGGCCCTCAACTCTGCTAATCAGGACTACTTCACAACCTTCATATCACTTTATCCCACAACCCTAAACAGTTATTCAACACCTTGAACTCCCTCCTCGGCCCACCACTGCCCCTCTTTCCTCCCTAATCTCTTCAGAAAACTTTGCCACACATTTCAAAAATCAGATCAGTCAAATTGGTGAGTCTTTACAGCTCAACCACCACAACTCCTATGTTTAACAGGCCACTACTCTTCACCCATAACCTTTCTCCCCACAATCAATAAAGGAGAGCTTGCTAATATTCTCTCCAAATCACACCTCACCACTTGTGTACTTGACCTGATCCAATCCCACCTCCTCCCAATCTCCCCACCATACTTATTCTGACCAAACCATCTCTTCAACCTATCATTCACATCTGTTACCTTGCGTTCTGCCTTCAAACCTGGCACAATCGCACCTATCCTGAAGAAACCATCCCTCGACTAGATTTCTAAGTCTAGAGATCATCCTGTATCACTTCTCCTGTTCACCTCCAAACTCCTCGAACAGCATGTCCATGCTGAAATTTCCTCCCACATCTCATCTAAAGGGTATGCCACACTAAACGAGATCGCAAGCGATATTGCTAACGAGATCACTACTGCGTCACCATTATGACGCAGTAGTGATCTCGTTAGCAAATTAGCTGTGTGATTCCAAACACATCTCATCAGCGATCTGTGATTCCAAACACATCTCATCAGCGATCTGTATAACGACCTCTGCGGTCGTTGGGAAAATCTAGTCCCACCTGCGATGCTGGTGAAGTCATTCATAAAGAGTGTCACACTCAGCGATTCAGGCTCACCAGCGGGATACCAACGACCAAAAAAACGGCTCAGAACGTTTACAAACGATCAGCGACATCTCAGCAGGGGCCACATCGCTGCTACATGTCACACACAGCTAAGTCGCTAACTGCGTCATAAATGGTGAGGCAATTGCGATCTCGTTTGTGATCTCCCTTTACTTACTCGGACAACGGCCAATTCGCTATACTCCTCCTACTAGACCTGTCCTCTCCCTTCAATACATTTGACCACTCCCTCCTAATACTGATCATCTTTTTTGATGGCAAAGACCTTGCCTTCTCCTGGATGTCCTCATACCTCACTAACCGCACATTTAGTGTCTCCCATATGACCCCTGATCCGATCTCAAATTTAGCACATACAGTATGAGGTACAGTCTTCAGAAGTACTTTATTTGCAAGTTGCTGGACAGTTTCTAACTTAAATGGAATATGTGCATTGAAATCTTACAGTCAAGTTGCTTGTACAAATACTTGTTAGGATTTTTTTTTTTTTTCAGCCATTTCCCGTGAGAGAGTCCCTGAGTGGGTGGAATTTGTGTCCTTGTGGCTTCCAAGTGGAAACGGCTTCCTTAACTGCTTTGTTTACTTCTGGATCAACAGGAGCTTTCGGCATAAATTCTGTCAACTTGGCCGGAAGCTGTGTCCATGGAGAACATGTTGCTGGTCCCACCGGAAAAGTGGTAGAAGAAAGTCCACTGTTCATATCACAAACAACAATGCAATTTCTACTTTACAGGAGAGGTCATGTAGTATGTCATCCACTTGTATGCTTCTTCCACAAGCGGCAAACTCTGTTCTATGAGCAGCTTACTTGTACAGTCTTACCAGTGGTTTTCTCTAATGAACTTAGAAATGCACTTTAGCCATTGAACACAAGCCTGTTAATCATATGTTCCATTTTCTTTATCTAGAAATACAATTTTCAAAAGCTAGTGATAGAAAAAAAAATAAGTGACCTAATAGTTCACCTGGCTGTGTAATAAAAATGGAACAGGGTAAAAACTGTAAAAGAACAAAACACTCGAGAAAAAGCTTTAATGTGAAATCTGCTGAAGTCACATGCAGGTTTCATAAGTGTGGACCTGCCAATTGATGAAACGACTGCTTTCAATTTTTGACATATTTGGAAATGAATTTAACTTGATTTTTTTTTCCCTTTTAAATGTGTGAATATTATGTTTTTAGTATTGCATGCGTTCACTATGGTTATGCAGTCATAAATAATGGATCATGTTATTTAATGATCAAAAAAGTAAAAAAAAAAACAAAAAAAAAACCTGTAAATAAAAAAAAAAAAAAATGCATAAAGGTAAAAACCAAGTGAATTTCATGTGATTGCGTTGCATGGCGTTCTAGCTGGACCATGGTGTGGTGCTGGCTCTAACTCATTACGTGACCATTTCTGCCTTGGATGATGCCTGTTGTCTCAAACTTTGGCATTTGGATTTTATTTTTTTTTTTTATAAAAGCTAATGAAATGAAAGCGTTCTTTAGATGGACAGGTTCTATCTTGATGCAGTGGATACAACCTTTTAATATTTTTGTTATTCGGCACATATCTTGCATTCTGTTTCCTGGATGTTTAATGTACTGAACCTTAACTGATAAGGGATGATGCTGGACTTCATAAAACATGTCTACTATTTCAGCGTGAACCAATCCTTACTGCAGCTATTGCCGCTCAGCCTTGTTCACTGTAATAAAGCTGAGGTGTGATCTAAGACCCAACCCATTTACATGAAGCGTGGCTAAAGGCTGTTTTGTGCAAACCTTTTATTTTTCATATTTATTTTTTAGCAGCCGTTCAGGCTATCATACTGTCATTCAGTTGAAACACTGCAATACCTTGAACAACTGCAAAAAGACCCCTCAAAAACGCAGATAAACTGGAGTGGGTGCAGATAGTCAGACCACCATTGAGCAAATATTGATGGATTGCCCTGAGTATTGGTTACAATTTTAAGGCTGGATGAACTCTTTAATATGACTTGAGAAATCTAATGTACAGGGAACTAGTCTGCAGCCTGTGGTTCTATTACTACTTTGAAATAACTTAGTATGCCCTGACATCAGCTGAGAATGTTAGTTTTCCAACAGCTAGACAAAATGTTTGGTAAATGTTGGACATGGTTTGATAATAAAATGGTAAAAAAATGTATTTATCAAAATGATGTATTGACCTGCAGCTTCCATTAGGCATTATGTTACAAGAGGACTCTAGTCTTAAAGTATAAATGCCATAAATCCCTTCTGCTTGTGTTTAAATTATTCAACTTAAGGAACATTACATGATACCTAGAATAAAGTGTCTGGTATGTAATTACTATTTGCAGTAGGTTTGTATCGTTTTTGCGAAGAAATAAACCACATGAGAGAAAAAATCTATGGGTGTATAGAAAAAAATACAAAATGTCACTATATGAATGTTGTCTAAATAGTATGTAGCATTTTGAAAAACTTCAGGAAGTGCCTGCTATTAAAAAATAATAAAATAAATTATTTTTTAAGGCCGTGTTCCTCAATGCCAGTCCTCAAGAGCCAACAGCAGGTCATATTTTTAGGATAGCTTTTGTATTGCAAAGGTGAGAATTCCATCACCTGCATAGGCAATAATTCCCTCACCTGTGCAATACTAAGGAAATTCTGAAAACATAACTTGGTGGCTCTTGAGGACTTGAGATGGTGAACACTGGTTTAAGGGCTCAGCTTTTATGTGCCCTTATGTATATGTGGGGATTGGATCTCCTACCAATGAAATAGGTTCTTTATTTCAAATTCCAGACCCCCCTGCCTTCACTAAAAAAAGCAGGTCTTCTACTCTCTTGAAGTTAAATATTTTTTTTTCCTGATTTGCTTTATATTTTATTTTGGTCTATTGTCTGGTTTTATTTGTATTTTCCATATTTGTATATAGTTATTAATATGAAAAGATGTAAACTATTAAAATAAAGCTTCAGGCCTTTGGTGATATTTCCTGCTGTGATTATTCAACATCATTTTCTCTCATAACTATCCTGATTGATGAGATTGTATGCATGCAATGTATGTGTAGATATACAATGGCTTGCAAAAGTATTCATTGCCTTTGGCATTTTTCGTGTTTTCCTACCACATAACCTAAAATGTCACTTTTTTTTTTTTTTTTTTTTAGGGTTTGCATCAGTTCATGGAAAAAACATGATTACAACTGTGAACATTTATTTGTTTCACAATAAAAAGAAAACAAAATAGGACAATATAACGGAAAACTTCTGAACTATTCACCCCCCTAAAGTCAGCACTTTGTAGAGCCTCTTTCTGCAGCAATTACAGCTGCAAGTCGCTTTGGATAAGCCTCAATGAGCTTTCCACATGTTACCACTGGGATTTTTGCCCATTCCTCAAGTCAAAACTGCTCCAGCTCCTTCAACTTGGAGTTTCATCTGGTGAATATCAATCTTCAATACTGACCACAGATTCTCAGTTGGATTAAGGTCTTGGCTTTGACTAGGCCATGCCACAACATTTACACATTTCCCCTTAAGGCCTCTTTTACACATCCGTTTTTTCCCGTCAGGCGTGATCCGGCGCTTTTGTTAAAAAAACAGATCCGTTTTTTTAATCCACCAGATCCGTTTTTTTTTGTCATTAACAATTATTAGCGCCGGATTGCGCCGGATGTCATTGCGTTGTGTCCGTTTTTTGCCGGATCCGGCGGAAATGTACATTCCGGCGGCTGGACAAAAACGGTCACTGCAACGTTTTTGTTTTTTTTTTCTGCCGGACCCGCCTGATAGCGCCTGAAGCGGCGCATCAGGTGGCCAGAATCAATGCAAGTCTATAGTGCTGGATCAATCATTTGTGCAATCCGCCCAAAAGACTGATCCGGATTCTGGAAACCAAGGTCTCTCTCTCTCGGCACAAAACGGATGTGTGAAAGAGGCCTAAACCACTTGAGTGTTGCTTTAGCAGTATGCTTTTGGTCACTGTCTTGTTAAAAGGTAAACCTCTAACCCCATCTAAAATCATTGACAGACTGATATTGCTCGAATATCCCTGTACTTCGGTCCCCTCAACTAGGACCATTTTTCCGGTCACTGCTGCCACCATCATGTTTCACTGTGTGGATGGTGTTCTTTGGGTGATCAATGTTGGTTTGGAGACAAACATAGCGTTTACCTTGGTGGCCAACAGGTTAAATTTTAGTCTCATCTGACCACAGCACCTTCCTCCATACATTTGGGGAGTCTCCAACATGTCTTTTGGCAAACTCAAAACAAGCCTTACAATTTTTGTATGGAAGTAAAGTTTTTTTTTTTTGTTTTTTTTGTGCCCACGCTTCCATAAAGACAATCGCCTATGGAGTGTACGGTTTATTGTGGTTTTATGGACAGATACTCCAGTTTCTGCTTGGGAACACTGCAGCTCCTTCAGGGCTACATCTGGTATCTGCTGCCTCTGATTAATGCTCTCCTTGCCCAGGTTGAGGGTTTTGTTGGACAGGTTTCTCTTGACAGGTTTGTTTTAGTATCATGTTCTTTCCATTTGATATATGATTTGATGGTGCTCTGGAGGACCAACTGAGATAGGGATTTTTATTTTTTTTTAACCCAACCCTGACTTGTACTTCTCAACAACTTTGAATGAACATGCCAATTTTTAGTTACTTGATCCCCTAAACTTAATTTATGCCGATTTTTTTTTCTCACTTCAAAAACTTGTGCTATTTAGTGCTGATACATCATGCACCTCTGATTACAAAAATATTTAAACATGGGTTGTATTGCAACAAAAAGCTAACAAGCCAAGGGGTAGAATACTTTCACAAGCCACTGTAGGTGGTTTTGCTAATGGCAAACTGGCTGGTATTTGCAGTAATATGTTTACCATGGTGTGTTTTTATTTTTTTTTTTATTTTCCAGAGTGTTAAACTGAAACGTAGATTTCTCTTGGGTGGATTTTCCGCTGTGAAAAATGGTCCTGTGGTAATTTCAAGAATTACTCAACAGCTTTTTTTTTTTTTTTTGCTGCCAAAGCCAAATGACTGAGAATTCTCCAATTCTTGGAGCTGGCGGTCAAGTGTTGGCAAGTATGCGATGTACATACTCCTGGCCACCTTATGACTAGTGTGCAGCCTTGCTCAGTGCAGGTGAATTGTGAGGCCGCACATGTCTAGTTAGAATGTGGCTGGTAGTACGCACATTACATACTTGCAATCACATTACTGCTGTGTCTCGCTGCTGGCATTGGAGAATCCTGACAGTGTGCGATGTGATCATTCACAAGTCTGCAGTCAGAGAGTGCGGACTTTCATGTTAAACCTGGACAACCCCTTTAACAAACTGCTGCTGTTAATGTGGTAGTCTGGTCTTCACTTAAAGTCTGCAATGGCTGAAGTCTGGACATCCTGTTTTAATAACAATGTGATTATGCAAGTGAAGTGTCTGTTTACTATTCTGCCATTAACAAAGAAAGTGCATTTAGCTGCAGGCATTGCAAACCATGTCAATTTGCAAGTCAGAGTGTTTTTTGCCCTCAGCGTGGCCGAATGCTAAAACTCAACGTGTGTGTAAATATGTGCAAATATTTAATATTTTATATACAATCTCCTCGAAAGTGTAATAAGTGTAGTAAGTTTTAATACCATGTATAACCGGAATATATAAACATGTATATAATTTTTTTGTATTTATATTTTTTAAAATTCTGTAAACTCTTTATTGTAATTTTGCACCACAACATTTTATACAGCCTGCCATTTTTTTCTCAAGTTATTCTGTGGTCAGATGTCAGCTGAGAGTCAACAAAAACACATGCAATTCCTAGTAGTGTGTTTTGCTTTCATTTTTTTTTCCTGTAATTTTCATATGCATGCATTTTAGAAGGGCTACAAAAAATTGTAAAGGAAAAATGCTAGAAGAAAAGTCCTATTGTCATAAGTTTTTGTCTTAGAATCAGCAAAATGCAAGAAATCTGTTACTAACGAATCCTAGTGATGAGCGAACGTGCTCGCCGTTACTCGCCTGAGTATCACTGTACTCGGTTTACTCGGGGAGCACTGAGCATTTCTGGTATTATTCGGCGGGAGTCCCGGTCTTTGTCCTGCAATTTTGGCACTCTTTAGAGTGCCCATGAACATGCAGGGATTGTCAGCCATGCACTAATGCCGCAGCTATCTTTTGTTGTGGTAGCAGTAGAGATGAGCGACTTTGCCTTTTTTAGGGTTGATTCGGGTTTCATGAAACCCGACTTTCTCAAAAGTCAAGTCGAACGAAATCGGCCGACTATCGGGAAAAGTTGGAGGTCCAACTGAAACACGAAACCTAATGCAAGTCAATGGGGAAGCAAAGTCGGCAGTGAGTGGAGGACAGTAAACACACCTACAGTGGCCATTTCAATGCCAACGACATCAATTCTTATTACTTAAGCTTGGCAACCTTAATTTACTTTATAATAACAGCTAAGCATTGAAAACTGGGTGTTATTTGGCTAAAGTTGTGGGGAGGGGGATAGGGCTGGCTCCAGGTTTTAATATATACCACAATTCATGATGCTCCGATATGGCATAGAAATATAGGTATAGTACAATGCCAAATACTTAACTTCGTAGGCCAGCGTCACACTGGCGAGTTTGATGTGAGTAAGTTGCACGACTTTCTCGCATCTGAGTTGCACATAGCCAGGGCTTTGGGGTATTTGGCACCGAGCCCGTTCACTTCACTGGGGGATGTCACGGGTAGCGCAGCTCGGTCCGTTGCCCTGGGCGCTCACAAAAGAGGGATATTTACAGGGGATGATAGAATGTTCGTGACGCCACCTGTGGTTCCTGGTCAGGGTGACCAGCGCTGCAGGGTAGGTCCTCTGAGGGTTTGGGGCAGCAAGGTGTTAAGTCTCCCATAGGCGAGACTGATTCCTCAGAGTATATGGCAGTGTAGAGGTGCAGGGCAATAAGACAGACACACACAAAGAGTCTCTTTCTGTACCTTTACTGGTGGTAGATTCAGGCACGTCCCGGGAAGCTGTTCAGGGTGGAGGATGCACGTCCAGCAATCCATTTAGTAGGTGTAAAGCCTCCTTACGTCTTTGTGTGTGAGTTTCTAACTTGCATAAAACAAAGTTTAACTCCGTTCTCTTTGCTACGCCCGGCTGATCTTGTGGTGGAGCCTTCTTTTGGACAGAACTAAGTCTCTATGTGCAGGGCCCTGCTAGACTCTTGTTCTCCTGACCCCGGTTATGTATCAGCACTATTGGGCCCCTCTGTGACCTAAAGTCCAGCAGGGTCTCCGGTTTTTCCCACTAGCCGTGAAGGTACTAGCAAGCTCTGACCCGGTGTCCGGTAGTGCAGAGTGGAGGTAAGCCATCATTGCTATTCATCCTCAGTCACTCTCTCTTTCCCTTTTCCACTTTCCTGTCGTCCTACTCACACCTTTAACATAAGCACAGGCAGCAGTAGGTGTCAGCTTTCTTTGTCTTCACCGCTCTCCAAGTGTCGGCACGCTTACTTACTGAAACACTCGCTGGGGGAATCTCAGTAGACTCAACTTTGACCAGGCTAAGTGGCAATCCGTCCCACTATTACTGGACTCCACGATATAAGCTGAGTAAATGCTGAAGTCTTCAGGCTTTCAAATAAGTAGTTCTCTAGCTAGTCTTTCCCTCTCAGCTCATCTGAGGTAACTAGCCTGTCTGCTTTGCAACACACTCTGACACAGACTAGTGTAATTTGATCTCACACTGGCCACTGCTCTATCTGAGCTCTGAGCTAGAATGTCTACTGCTGCGTCTCTCCACTCCCTTATATATCTGCGTATTCTAAAGGGCTCCCTCTGGTGGTACCAGGGAAATGTGGAGTGTGAATGAATATCGGGTGATTGTGAATTACCTTTCATGCATCCTCCAGGGTAACGTGGCACCAAGCGCAGCTGGGCTACACACATCAACACCCGGCACGGCCGCCTGCTCTCGGACCCGAGTGTGCGGCTGCATGTATTTCTATACAGCCGCACACTCGGGTCTGAGAGCGGGCGGCCGTGCCGGGTGTTGATGCGAGAAAGTCGTGCGACTTACTTACATCAAACTCGCCAGTGTGACGCCGGCTTACATATTACATGACTGATATCTATTTTAAATTCTACAATCGCTCAAAAACCGGACAGTATATTACTCCATACAGTATTATGGCCACCACATAGTGCCCCATACAGAATAATGAGCCCCATATATTGTTCCATACAGAATATTTGGTCCTATATAATGTTCCATACAGTATATGATGGTCCCCATAGATTAGAATGAGCCCCACATATTGCTCCATACAGTATGAGTCGCATATAAAGCTCCATACAGTATATGATGGTCCCCATATATTGCTCCATACAGAATGGGCTCCTTCTAATGCTCCATACAGAATAGGCCCCATATGTGCTCCATATGATGCCCCATAAATAATGAACCCCATATGATGCTCTAGTATTTGATGGGCCCCATTGATGATGCTCCAGTGTATAATGGGCCCAATATATGCTGCTACAGTGTCTGATGTCCCCCATTTAGAATTCTCCAGTATATGATGGGCCTCATGGATGATGCTCCAGTGTATATAATGGGCCAATATAATGCTCCGTATATAATGGGCCCCATTTATAATGCTCCAGTGTATAATGGGCCCCATGGATGATGCTCAAGTGTATGATGGGCCCCATATATAATTCTCCAGTGTATAATGCTCCCCATATATTGCTCCAAACATTAAAAAAATGAAATACCTCTCCTAGCTGGGCACTGCACTGTTTGGGCAGAGGGCATACAGACGTGACGCCATTGTGCTCTCTGACCTGAATGTCATTGTTGGGAAACGTGGAAGACGTCACAGCAGTGAAGCAGGGAGGGGTAAGTATTGCAAGTGCTGGGGCCCTGAGCAAGCTGAGGGGCCCACTCGTGCTTGACTGCACTGGAACAGGGCCCCTCATAGTACCCTGGTGTGTCTGACGGCGAGTGGGCCCCCCCACCGTCAGAGACACTTCTGTGTACTATGAGGGGCCCTGTGCCAGTGCCGTCGCCCACGAGTCGGGCCCCCCCACCTGCTCAAGGAACCGACACTTGCCCGGGTGCGCCAGGTGCTGACGCCGGCCCAGGGGGGGTACAGCCCAGTTAGGGAGGTGGAGCGTTACTCGAGAAATCAGTCCACAACATGGTCATGAAACCCCTGTCTCCAACGCCACTTAGGCTGTGTGCACCATGAACACCTCTTCCGTTTTGCCCAATACGGCTCGTGGTAGAACCTGCACCACTGCTGTGTGCTGGGAATGCCTCTAACAAACGGTTTACCAGAGTTGCTTGTTTGTTCGCCAATATTAGCTCTAAGTTCTCTTGTGGCATGATGTTCTGTAATTTGCCATTATAGCGTGGATCGAGGATGCTGGCCAACCAGTAGTCGTCATCCTTCATAATTTTGGCAATGTGGTGGTCCCTTTTTAGGATCCGCAAGACATAATCACACATGTGGGACAATGTTCCAGGTGTCAATGATGCACTGACAGTGGTGGGTGGAGGAGCACTTTCTGCCAAATCCACATCCCTCCATTAACACACAAACAATGTACCTGACCTTGGCAAGCCAACATTTTCGCTTGCACCCTGAGAAGCATCCTCCTCCCCAAAATAATCATCCCCCTCAACTTCCTCTTCCTCTTCTTCCTCCACCTCGTCCAGGACAGTTCCCTGAGCAGACAATGCCTGACTGTCATCAAGGCTTCCCCTCCTCCGCTGCAGACGCCTGATCCTTAAAGTGCGTCAAAGTTTGCATGAGCAGACTAATAAGTGGGATACTCATGCTTATGATGGCGTCATCTGCGCTTACCAGCCGTGTGCATTCCTCAAAACACTGAAGGACTTTACAGAGGTCTTTCAGCTTTGACCACTGCACACCCGACAACTCCATGTCTGCCCTCTAACTGCCTGCCCGTGTATCCTCCCACAAATGTATTACAGCCTGCCTCTGTTCGCACAGCCTCTCAACCATGTGCATGGTGGAGTTCCACCTTGTTGCAACGTCTATGATTAGGCGGTGCTTGGGGATGTGGAGCGATCGCTGCAGCCTCTGCATACGACTGGAGTCTACGGGCGAGCGATGGATGTGCGAGCACAGTCTTCGCACCTTATGGAGCAGGGCTGTTAACTCTGGTTAATTATCTAGGAAGTACTGCACCACCAGGTTCAAGGTGTGAGCCAGGCAAGGTATGTGTCTGAGTTTTGCCAGGGCTATGGCCGCCACAAAATTACGTCCGTTATCACTGACTACCTTGCCTGGCTCAAGATGTAGACTGCCCAGCCATGACTCAGTTTCTCGCTGCAAGTAGTCGGCCAGTACCTCCGCGGTGTGTATGTTGTCGCCCAAAGACATCATTTTTAAAACAGCCTGATGACTCTTACCACTAGCTGCTCGATAGTGTGACATCTCGTGTGCAACACTGGCAGCTGAGGATGGAGTGCTCGTGCGACTGCGCTCTGTCGACGAGCTTTCACTTCTGGAGCAGGAGGAGGAGGAGGGTCGAACGCCTACAGCCAACTGTTGCCTATAAAGTGGGCTAGGCAGCACAGTCCCACCGCCGCTGTCCCCTGTGGACCCTGCATCCACCACATTAACCCAGTGTGCAGTGATGGACACGTAACGGCCCTGGCCATGCCTACTGGCCCATGCATCTGTCGTGAGGTGCACCTTTCCACTCACTGATTGTTTGAGTGCATGGACAATGCGGTATTTCACATGCAGGTGGAGGGCAGGGATGGCTTTTCTAGAAATCAAGTGCTGACTGGGTAGGTCATAGTGTGGGACAGCGTAGGCTCTGAGGATGAGTACTTTCTTGTAATACTCAGAGTGTCTGCTATGGTGAGCTGGACTTGAGAGCTGCATATGGGTGAATTAGGGGTGGACATGATGGACTGAGATGGGGTTGGTGGTGGTGATGGTGGTGGTGATGGCCTAGATTTAGTCTTTTGTTGCAAAAACATTGTGATACCCTGACTTCTTTGGTCTTGTGACGACACCTCAACATTTCTTGCTGGTGGTGTGCTAACCTGTGGGCTTACAGTGGGGGAAGCAATGGAGCGTTGCTGGCTACCTTGTGTCGGAGCAGGTGCACATGTGCTACCTGAGGTTTTGTAGTCCGTCCACGCTTGCAAGTGCATGTTGATGTGTAAGCATGCAACTGGTATTCAAATTTCGTAGATTTTTCCCTCGGCTAAAGGTCCTTCCGCACTTCTTACAGATAACCTTTGCCTCATCAATAGGATTTTGGTCAAAAAAGTGCCACATTGCACTCTTCCTACTATGGTATAAATTTTCAGGGCTTGCACGCTGTGCTAATTTGACCGTCTGGCCAAGCTGTCCTGCAACTTTTTGTTTTTTTAACACGTTTTTGGACTGCTACGGGCCTGCCAGATAACTGCTGCTGCGATGTCGATGCCTGCTGCGGATCCTTCTCCTCTTCTGAGCTATTGCCAGCGGCACCCTCTTCCCCCAATGGATGTCAATCCTGGTCAACAACTGGGTCATCCATTACCTCCTATTCAATTTCATCTGCACCTTCCTCTGTGTCACCGTGTAAGGTTGTATAGTAAGCGGGAAGGGGCACCTGAGTTTCATCAGGGTCAGATTCTGGCTCAGTAGACAGCGAGGGCAATGTAGTGCTCTGGGTGAATGTACCAGCAGAATCATCTAGCAGTGGCTGTGCATCAGTGCACTCCATCTCTGATTCTTGTTGAACTGGGGAATTCAGGATTTGACTTGATAACCCAGGCATGGTATATGTAAAACGCTCCATTGAGTAATCTAAAGTGTGGCCTGCCGCATCCTTCACTTTTGGTGGGGGGTGAAGGACACAAGGAAAGGTCTTGTTCCTCACCAGGAGCCTGCACTGACAACTCAGTACTTGCATTTTTTAAAAGTTCAGAAGAGGAGGCGATCGAGCTGGAGGCTGTTTCGGCAATGTAAGACAAAACCTGTTCCTGATGCTCCTGCTTTAAAAACGGTTTACCTACTCCCAGAAAAGGGAGCCTTCCAGGCCTTCTTGAGCCAGACTATGACTCAGGCTCAACACCTCCTGCCTTAGGTGCTATTGTGCTTTTGGCACTACCAGCAGATGCACCACCACCACCATCAGTACCAGCTGGCCTCCCACGCCCATGTCCACTGCCTCTTCCACCATACTTCTGTTGCTCAGCTTCTGAATTCCACACCTTTGCAGTAGAAAACTTCACAGAGCAGGCTTCATGGGATATCAAGCTTTTACTTGTTACAACATGAGGTAAAAAAAGGAAAATGCACAGTCATTTCAGCATTGCATGAGGAAAACAGGAACAAAACGAAAGTGAAACTACAAGTGAGACTATTTCTTATACAATACATTAAACAGAAGGAAACGTTACACAACATCGCCATCTACTGTTAGGTCTGCATAAAGTCCTCATTTTACTTATAATAAGTCCTAATCTGTTGCATATGCCAACAACTTCCTCATGTTTGGGAAAATTTACCCAAAATACCAGCAGATATATAGTACTGTATCTGTAGCATACAGCTGTATACGGTGAAGAGGAAAATTCTAAATCTCCGTCTATATTTCGAGAGTAACACACAGACACTCACAGGCTCAGTATGGATTAGACCAGAATATAAAAAGCAGAAAAAGGGTACTGTATCACCAGATACCAGGCGTATACAGTGTTGGGGTAATTGTAAATCTCCGTATATATTTCCGGAGTAACACACAGACGCTCACAGGCTCAGTATGGATTAGACCAGAATATAAAAAGCAGAAAAAGAGTACTGTATCACCAGATACCAGGTGTATATAGTATAGTGAAAAAATTGTAATTCTGCGTATATATTTCTGGAGTCACACACAGACGCACTCAGGCTCAGTATGGTTTAGACAAGAATATAAAAAGCTGAAAAAGGGTACTGTATCACCAGATACCAGGTGTATATAGTATAGTGAAAAAATTGTAAATCTCTGTATATATTTCCGGAGTCACACACAGATAGTCAGCATGTATGGTGGTCCGCGGTCAGGGCTTTTATAGCCACTGTGACACCACACAAAGCAAGCCAATCACTGCAGTGCCCTTCTCTAAGATGGTGGTGGCCGCTGCCCATGTCATCTCATTGCCCACAGTGTGCGTCCTTGATCATTGGCTGAGAAAAGGCGCCTGCAAGTATTATGGGAAAACCGACTTTGGCGCTCGGGTCGACGACCTCATGGCTGACCTCACGCTATTATAAGGTTTCATTCGGCGAAACCCGACTTTGGCGAAATTAGTTGATTTTTTAATCTGACCGACCTGTTTTGCTCAACTCTAGGTATCCGTGATTGGCCGCACAGAGTCATCAGGTCTATGAGAGACCGGACGCCGCTCTGCTCAACACATTCATCTCCTGATTCAGACAGTGTAGGGAGAGCTGCTGCTGAGATGGGGAGAGATTTGTGCTTTTATTAGTTAGTGTGGTTCTACCATTGTTCTATCCACAAATCCAGCTAAATCAACAGTCCTTTTAACCCTGCTGTTCAGTTCTGGTCATAGTGACCCGTAGAGAATTTGTGAGACCCTGTAGATTTTTTTTTTCTATAAGTTTCTAAAACTTGATTTTATTTGACTTTTCCTCATTTGGGGGACCTATCTATGAGTTTTTTTTTTTTTTTTGGTTTACTTTTTGCTACACGCCGATTTGTATACTTGTCGTGTTCGTGTCATAGTGACCCGGCATCATTTTTTACAGCTGTGAGGCCATATTTTCAGTGAAATAAAGGAGTAATAACCTCAGTTGGGTCTATTTATTGCATCTACTATTGTATATCAATTTATTTCCTAAATTATTTCAATGGGGTCGTACACGCGCTCTGCCGGGTGTATGCATTGAGATCTGCGCACCATAAAAATGGCTTTATATTGATTATTTTTGGTGCACTGTCTATACTAAAATGTAGAGCGCATCTAGAGAGATCACTAAGTGTGCACTACATGTGTATATTCTGCGCAGAACGGATTGAGCAGAACGCGCTGTGTAAGAGGGCCTTATTTTGTAAAGCTGAGCTATAAAAGCCTGCAAATGATTTTTTTTTTGCTAAGTTAAAGGTACTGCCACACTAAGCGATCTCGCTAGCGATCACGATAACGACGCAAGCTAACGAGATCGTTGGTGTGATCGCTTTAAGGTCGCTAGTAGCTGCCAAACAGGACGATCTCATTAACGACGCATCAGCGGTCAGCGATCTCTTTAATGACTTCGGCGGTCGTTGGGACGTGCCACACAGCATGTATTGTTAAAGATCACGACCTTGATAGGCGTGATTGAGCGCAACATTTTCCACGCCCCTCAGCACAGATTGGTGGTCACTATTTATGTCATGACTGTTTATCACAGCTCTCTCGCTTTGTGATTGGATGGCCGCGTCATAAAAGACGTATCAGCGCTCCTTTCCATTGCTCTCGAGCAGAAGTGGTTCTTTCAAATCTCCAGCATCGTTCCAGTGCGTCCTGCTAGGCTCCTTTGCAACTACTGTGATCCAGTTTGTGCCACTATTGCATTTCCTGCGATCCAGTCTGCGCCGTTATTTTTTATATATTTTTTTTCTTCTGCGATCCAGTCTGTGCCTTTTGCATTTGCTGCGATCCAGGCTGTGCTGTTATATTTTTTGCGATCCAGTTTGTGGCGCTATTGCGTTTCCCTTTTATTTATTTTTTATTCCAGGATCACAAGTCTTGTAAAGTAGGTATTTTTTTTTGTCACATTTAATTTTTAATTTTTTTTAAATTTTACAGATCCATTTTTAGATCCCAGCTGTTATCCATTGTCGTCCATCAATGTTTTTTTTTTTTTTTTGCCATTGTTTTTTGTTTTCCATTGTTTTGTTCAGGCACGCCCACCCACCACCACCATTTTATGATCCCTGCTGTTTTTACCATAGTTGTCCATCTATGACTTTTATTTTGGTCTGCCATTGTTTTCTCCTGCTGCGCCCACCATCACCATTTTATGATCCCTGCTGTGTTCTATGTTGTAGGCTATGTGAGCATTTTATTTAACCATTCTGCCGTTCTCACATAATCCTTTTTTTATTACAGATGGCCGATAAGCATGAATTTCTGTGGGAATTCATAGAGATGTACCGCTCGATGCCTTGCCTGTGGAAAATAAAGTCGGCTGATTACTGCAACAGGCTAAAAAAGGAGGCGTACCAAAAACTGGTGGAGCTGTGCAAAAACCGTAACCCCGATGAACCAGCGGATGAGTCATCGGTCAAAAAACGTATTCAGGCCCTCCGCACTGTTTACAAAAAAGAGTTAAAGTCCAAAATTCAACCAAATCTGGAGCCGGGGCCGAAGATGTGTATGTCCCCAAATTGTGGTACTTTGAGCTGTTTTCTTTCACAAGGGACCAAGAAGTACCCCGACAAGCGACTTCCATGTTGGATCTAGACCCAGTGATCCGGCCGGACTCCCCTGTCGTACATGTAAGTACCTTTGTATTAAAACACATTTTAATGTGAAATGTAGATAAAATGGCTGAATTTATCCCTTCATGTACTGATAATTTATCTATCTCAATGGTTGAGGCCTATCCATTTACAAGTGTCGTTTTCACATTTTTGCTGTATATGGGTGTTATAGTGTGAAGATAAATTTCTTTTTCTTTACAAGTGTCGTTTACACATTTTTGCTGTATATGGGTGTTATAGTGTGAAGATAAATTTCTTTGTCTTTACAAGTGTCGTTTTCACATTTTTGCTGTATTTGGGTGTTATAGTGTGAAGATAAATTTCTTTTTCTTTGTGATTTACCATTTGTTTTTTGTTCATGCAGGACACAGAAGAGGCTGTCTCCACACCTCAGACTGAAGAAGACAGCATGCCGTTGATCCAAGACGAAGAAGCAGTTGAGCCACCATCCTCATCTGTGCGGAGCCGGCTTACATTTTCAGGAAGGAAAAGGAAGGCTCCCACCTCGGCTACTCCAGAATTGGTTGAAATTGCCAAAAAAGTGCTTACGGCGGAAAAAGAGCAAACAAAAATAACTGGCTTTGCATACTTCGCTAATGAGATGAGATCCTATACAGCGGATTCATACAGAGAGACTCATGTTTGAGGTCCTGACTCAAGTGTCATTAGGAAACCTGGATAACAATTATGTTGTCATGCCAAGACCGCAGTACCCGGACTACTCATGGCCCAACAATCCTGTGCCGAACCCAATTGGGATAAATCCAGCAAACCCAAACGTTGTTGCTCCACCTTATTTTTATACACCGCAGAGGCAGCGTGGTAATGGCAACGATCCATCTTACCAGCAGCTGTAGTTTTTAAAATGTTTTACAAAAGTTTTTAGTTGTCTATATTTTTTTTAAATTGTTACCTTATTTTAATAAAAATCTTATTTATCTTGTGAATTGTATTCTTTTATTCTTATGTGATGTCAACAATTTTGTTGTCAACTATTAAAATGTTGTATTTTTATTCCATCTACTTGTATCTACTTGTCACACACGGGGTCATGGGAATACCAGCAGTCATAGGAGTTCCAGCATTGGTAAAAAATGTAATGAAAAAAAATTCAAAAATTAACAACATTTCTTTTAAAGGCCCCTGGTCACACTAGCGCTAAAACCTTATACTAAAAAATAATACACCACAGCTGCGTAGATAAATTTAAAATATATCATATATATTTGTTATTAATATACTTTTTTCATATATATATATATATTTTTTAAATATATAGTTTTTTGGGTAACAAAATTAAACAAAAAGAGGAAAATAACAATACAATAAAAAATAAAAATAATAAAACAAAATATTAAGACTGCACCCCCGTTTGGAGGACAGCCAACAATTAAAAAAAATAAAAAATACAAATGATAATAATAAAAAAAAAAAATTACTGAGGGCCCCGGAGTCCTGCCACAACCCTCTCCAGTATCACCCCGCGCTCGTGCAGTGCAGCGATGGCGCTGTTCATTGCTGTCACTGCGGTTTGCATTTTCGCCATCAGCCGGGGGTGTGACAGCAACAGGTCCTGGGCAGTGGGGATTTCTGTGGAGGTAATGGTAACAGTTAATAGTGAATTCTGTTGCAACATCAACATGTACATGTTATGTTTGTTAACACTTACGGTTTTCATCAGACGACCCGCTGACTGCCCACCCAGAACCTGTTGCTTCGCCGGCTAGGGAAACACAGAAAAAATATATTAATCACAACAGCCATTACACATAAGACCTAACAAAGTTCTCAAACTTGTCTGAAGCTTATATAATGTGCGTAAATTACCTGAACGTAAGCTTGCATCCATGTCACGGGGTGACACTGGAGACAAGCCATAACCCTGTAAAGGGCTCGAAGACCCCAAATCCGGAGGGGGGGTTGCTGCAGGGGAAGGGGTTGACAGGTACGGAGATGATGGAGGTGGAGGGGTAGCTGGGGACGGTGATGGAGGTGGAGGGGTAGCTGGGGACGGTGGAGCAGCTGGAGCTGGTGATGGTGAAGGTGGTGTTGTAAATGAAATATACAATTCAGTCAAATAATCCTTCTACTAACCCCGTCACTGCCAGTACTTCCATCAATGCCTGTAAACCCCCTCACTACTGATACTCCCATAATGATACTCCCGTTACTGCCAGTGCTTCCATCAATGCCTGTTAACCCCCTCACTACTGATACTCCCATCACTACTGGTACTCCCGTTACTGCGAGTACTTCCAACAATGCCTGTAAACCCCCTCACTACTGATAGTCCCATAATGGTACTCCCGTTACTGCCAGTACTTCCATCAATGCCTGTAAACCCCCTCACTACTGATACTCCCATCACTGCGGGTGCATTGATATAGGTAGATAACCCACAAAACATAACCTCTCCAGATACCCTCATCAATACTCAGAGGCCTGCGTAACTGGGCCCGGATGCTGGCGAACCTCTCGCGGGAGCGGTAGCGAAGGTCCGCTAGTTTTTTGCGGATCTGGGTGGTGGTCCGCTGCACATCAAAGCGTCTCGCCAGGACCCGCTGTATTTTCCTCAGGACTACCTTTTTGTGGCACATAGGATGCGCCACAGGTAGCCTGCAGTCATAGTCCCACATGTCAATCTTTTTGATCAGGTACCGCACCTCCGCGTCACGCCATGCCGCGCAATGCTGGTTCCCTCTCGCCGCCATTTATCAAACAACAACGCATGAAGGACGCCAGCGTCATGACGTCACAGCGTTCGTACGTGCGGTCGCACTTGCGACGCTATTGCGATCGCAAAACACCTTGCGATCGCAGTGGCGTCTCATGCCTGTGCGTAGCTGGGGCAGCATGTGAGATTTGTTATCCTGCGATCGCAATGGCGTCTCATGTCTGTGCGTAGCTGGGGCATGTGAGATTTGTCACCTTGCGATCGCAATGGCGTCTCATGTCTGTGCGTAGCTGGGGCATCATGTGAGATTTGTCATCTTGCGATCGCAATGGTGTCTCATGTCTGTGTTTGGGAGGAGCACCATGTAGATAAGCAAGTGCGATACAAAGGGTTCCCAGGTTAATGTGGAATTTTACCTCTAATTATCACTATTTTAAAATTTAATAGTTTTTTTAATAATTAGATGCAAAAAAAAAAACATATATGACTAAAAAATTCTATCATATATTTAAAAGTTAATATACGCAGCTGTGGTGTATTATTTGATATTATTTTTAATTATAAGGTTTTAGCGCTAGTGTGACCAAAGGCCTGTAAAATAAATGTTGATAATTTTTGATATTTTTTCTTTTTAAATTTTTAACCAATGCTGCAACTCCTATGACTGCTGGTACTCCCATGACCTCGTGTGCAATATTGTATACATCAATAACAAAAATAATAATAAAAGACCACAATTCAGTAGATAATTACGTTTTTTATTATAAATTTTTAACAATGTTAAAAAAAATATAGACAACAAAAAACGTTAGAAAATATTGTAAAACTTCAGCTGCTGCTAACATGTCTCGTTGCCATCCCCATTACTCCCCTCCCCACATCTCACCCATCATTAGCCCTTCTCCCATATTGGTAAAATAATTAAAAGAACACGAAGGCATTTTTAAAATAAACATTTTTTATTATTAAAAATAAAGTTAAAAAAAGGCAAAAGTAAAACATTCTCAAAAACAAACTATATCTGATGCTGCCAACTCACTGCATCAGGCCCATTAAAGTATTGGCAGTACTTGTCTCGGCCGGCCTTCGCATCGTCCTTGCTCCTGCCTTGATTGACAGGTTGAAGGCCTGCAATAGCGGGATCATTGTCACGCCATTTTCCAAGCACCACGTCACCATTGCTGTCCGAGTCCATGAAGCCTGGCGGACTGTAAATACCAGCATCGCATTTTCGTAGAAAATTGTGCAGCACACAACAGGCCAACACCACAGAGTCTATCGATTCCAGCTTCATGTTGATTGGAGTGTGGAAAACCCTGAAGCAGTTGGCCATTATGCCGAAGGCATTCTCCACAACGCGCCGTGCCCTAGACAGTCTGTAATTAAAATCCGCCTTTCCCCTGTCAAAGTCTTTTGTGGGTACGGTTTAACAAGATGCTCATGAAGGGGGTAGGCTTCATCGCCCACAAACACAAAGTTTAGGTTGGCGGTGGTGTCCATGTTGGTTGGCAAGTTAAGTTTATTATTCAACAACCGTTCACCAAAAGTTGTGTGCTCCAAAACACCACCGTCAGAAACCCTTCCATTAATGCCAACAGCAACGTTAATAAATTCATAATTGGCATTAACAAGGGCCATGAGGATCACGCTGAAGTAGCCCTTGTAATTATGAAAAAAGGATCCGCTTTTGGCTGGTTGCGTCATCCGCACATGTTTGCCATCCAAGGCACCACCACAGTTTGGGAACTGCCAAATCCGTTCAAAATCAGAGGCAATTATTTGCCATTCCGCCATTGATTTGGGAAAAGGCATGTAGCTCCGTAAACTGCGGACGATGGCGTTGCGTGTTTCCGGAATTAGTACGCCAAGCAGCGAGCGAGAAACTGCAGCAGAAAATTGCAAATCCTTCATTGAACATCCGGTTGCCAGAAATCGCAGCGTTACTGCCAAACGTTCCTCTGCTGAAACCGCTGCATGCATCCGTGTATCCTGCCGTTCAATGAGTGGCCTCACACATTCCAGTAGGAGCTTGAATGAATCCTCCTACATCCGTAGATAATTCCGGAAATCCTGCGGATTCTTCTCCTGCAACTCCCTCACTAGATGCGTGTGGGTGAATTTGGACCTCTGCTCCAGCCATTCTCTGGTCCACATGCGACGCTTTCGTTTGGAGCGCCTCTCTTCCACCCGCGCCTCTTCTTGTCGATCTGCCTCCATTGATAATGCAACTGCCACAATCACACGCTCCGTGGTGGTCAGGTTCATTATGTGCAACCTGTACAGTAAAGAAGAGAAAAGTTAATTACTAATTAATTACTATTACTAAAGTGTTTAAAGAAAATAAAATAAAGAATAAAATAAAAAATATATAAAAAAAAATGTTTGTTAACTTTTCAGTTAACATTGTTAACATTTAAAAAACAGTTTACAAATGCCTAAAATGGTGGGGGGTGTAAAATAAATAAAGCAGACAAAAAAAAAATAGGTCAAAAAAACAAATCAAACAACATCACAAACAATATGTACCTTGAATCCAAATATCCAGAAGATCCAAATCCAAATGGAAAAGATGAAGCGCTCTAGCGACTCAGACAGGATCGCAAAACCCACCACTGCGCCACAAACAGGATCGCAAAACTCCGACACACGATACTATCCTCGCAACAACGCACAAAGCACTGTTGGTCACCCACAAAGCGCTCTGGAAACAATGGATGGGGGCGCAGTTATTGCTGAGGTGATGTTGTGGTCACCAATCGGAGCTGAAGGACGTTAACTAAAGAAAACCCAGTCCCGCCTGCGCCGCTGACTAATGCGTCGTCAACGAGGTCGCACATCGTTCACAAAAGGTGCCAAACACAGCGATTCAGGCTCACTAGCGGGACGCCAACGATCAAAATAAGGCCCAAACCGTTCGTGCACGACCAACGACATCACAGCAGGGGCAACATCGCTGCTACATGCCACACACAGTGACGTCGCTAACGAGATCGCTAAATAGTGACGTAGCAGCGATCTCGTTAGCGATCTCGCTTAGTGTGGCATACCCTTAAGTCTGTCCTCTGGCTTATCACCTTGAA
Organism: Oophaga sylvatica; assembly: GCA_033576555.1. Lineage (NCBI taxonomy): Eukaryota > Metazoa > Chordata > Amphibia > Anura > Dendrobatidae > Oophaga > Oophaga sylvatica. The sequence continues at coordinate 654,646,167 of JARQOD010000001.1, read as the reverse complement.
AAAATAAACAAGTAATACTAATGAGTACGAACCACCATGATAATGCAGTAAGTATCCGGGAAGATAAAAAACCTAACATGATCTTGGACTGTAATGCAACCAAAGGTGGTGTAGACACATTAGATCAGCTCATTAGTACATACAGGTCCTTCTCAAAAAATTAGCATATAGTGCAAAATTTCATTATTTTCCATAATGTAATGATTACAATTAAACTTTCATATATTTTAGATTCATTACACACCAACTGAAATTTGTCAGGTCTTTTATTGTTTTAATACTGATGATTTTGGCATACAACTCCTGATAACCCAAAAAACCTGTCTCAAAAAATTAGCATATCAAGAAAAGGTTCTCTAAACGACCTATTACCCTAATCTTCTGAATCAACTAATTAACTCTAAACACATGCAAAAGATTCCTGAGGCTTTTAAAAACTCCCTGCCTGGTTCATTACTCAAAACCCCCATCATGGGTAAGACTAGCGACCTTACTGATGTCAAGAAGGCCATCATTGACACCCTCAAGCAAGAGGGTAAGACCCAGAAAGAAATTTCTCAACAAATAGGCTGTTCCCAGAGTGCTGTATCAAGGCACCTCAATGGGAAGTCTGTTGGAAGGAAACAATGTGGCAGAAAACGCTGTACAACGAGAAGAGGTGACCGGACCCTGAGGAAGATTGTGGAGAAGGACCGATTCCAGACCTTGGGGGACCTGAGGAAGCAGTGGACTGAGTCTGTGTAGAAACATCCAGAGCCACCGTGCACAGGCGTGTGCAGGAAATGGGCTACAGGTGCCGCATTCCCCAGGTAAAGCCACTTTTGAACCATAAACAGCGGCAGATGCGCCTGACCTGGGCTACAGAGAAGCAGCACTGGACTGTTGCTAAGTGGTCCCAAGTACTTTTTCCTGATGAAAGCAAATTTTGCATGTCATTCGGAAATCAAGGTGCCAGAGTCTGGAGGAAGACTAGGGAGAAGGAAATGCCAAAATGCCTGAAGTTCAGTGTCAAGTACCCACAGTCAGTGATGGTGTGGGGTGCCATGTCAGCTGCTGGCGTTGGTCCACTGTGTTTCATCAAGGGCAGGGTCAATGCAGCTAGCTATCAGGAGATTTTGGAGCACTTCATGCTTCCATCGGCTGAAATGCTTTAAGGAGATGAAGATTTCATTTTTCAGCACTACCTGGCACCTGCTCACAGTGCCAAAACCACTGGTAAATGGTTTACTGACCATGGTATTACTGTGCTCAATTGGCCTGCCAACTCTCCTGACCTGAACCCCATAGAGAATCTGTGGGATATTGTGAAGAGAAAGTTGAGAGACGCAAGACCCAACACTCTGGATGAGCTTAAGGCCGCTATCGAAGCATCCTGGGCCTCCATAACACCTCAGCAGTGTCACAGGCTGATTGCCTCCATGCCACGCCGCATTGAAGCAGTCATTTCTGCAAAAGGATTCCCGACCAAGTATTGAGTGCATAACTGAACTTTATTATTTGATGGTTTTTTTGTTTGTTTTTAAAAAACACTTTTATTTTATTGGACGGTTGAAATATGTTAATTTTTTGAGACAGGTTTTTTGGGTTATCAGGAGTTGTATGCCAAAATCATCAGTATTAAAACAATAAAAGACCTGACAAATTTCAGTTGGTGTGTAATGATTCTAAAATATATGAAAGTTTAATTGTAATCATTACATTATGGAAAATAATGAAATTTTGCACTATATGCAAATTTTTTGAGAAGGACCTGTATATGCTAATTTTTTGAGAAGGACCTGTATACCTGCAAAATAAAATCAAATTGGTGGCCTATGATTGTGTTTTACAATATTGTGGATTTGTCGGCATACAATGCTTTTGTGTTGTGGAGGGAAATCAACCCGAATTGGAATACAAACAAACTCCACAAACGAAGACTCTTTATCGAAGACTCTTTATCGAAGAACTTGGAAAATCACTGGTTAGGCCGTATATTGAGCAAAGAAAGGTAACACCCAGAACGGAAGGAGCAGCAGGCCTTGTACAGAGCATCCAGCAACATGCTCAGGAAACTGAAACCATGGCCTCCACAAGCACTTCTAACCCCATGGCCTCTACCAGCGGTGCTTCCAGAATAAAAAGAAAAGGGTGCAGCTATTGCCCTTATTCTTGTGATAATAAAACAACTATTACATGTTCTGGATGCAAAAAATTCTTATGCAAAGCCCTTGTTTATTGTTCTTCATGCAAGAATACATAAATTAATATTACAATGTGAATATGTTCAAATTTAAGAGTTTATTAGCTTTGATTTTTTTTCACAAAATGTTTGATTTGCTTGATTTGGTTTGTTTTTTTTACCACATATGTGTAGTTTGCTATTTTTCGTTTTGCTTATTACTAAGTTTTTTCGGAATAAAAAAACAAAAATAAAGATTTCAATTTCATTTTTTTTTATTTCCAAACATGTACCCATACTGTCTAGTAAGCAAAAGGTATAAAAATAATTGAGTTAGAGCATCTAAAATCAAGATTTAATAAACCGGGTCATAGTGACCAAGGAGCAATACAAGTGTATAGTACATGGGAATAGAACAGCAGGGTTAAGGGCTAATTAGGGGGTATATAGATTGCAGTGCTAGATAGGCTGTGGAGTCTATGTGCCCATATCCACATCAGTGCAAGACATGCAGGCACTATATGTGAGTGTATAGATCTGATTGCATACTTTAAAAGGGTCCATTACTGGCTGGTGCTTGTGTGTGTATGTATGTATGTATGTATGTGTGTGTGTGTGTGTGTGTGTGTGTGTGATGTTTTATATAATTATATATATATATATATATATATTATATACATACATACATACAGTGCCTACAAGTAGTATTCAACCCCCTGCAGATTTAGCTGGTTGACACATGCGGAATTAACTTGGCATTGTGACATTTGTACTGTAGATCAGCCTGGAAGTGGGAAATGCACTGCTGCCAAAAAATTTTTTTTAATTTTTTTTTTTTAAAAAACGTTAAAAGTTAATTCAGAGTGTCATTTATTATTCAACCCCTCAAACCACAAGAATTCTGTTTGGTCCCCCTAAAGTATTAAGAAGTAGTTCAGGCACCAAGAATAATGAGCTTCACATGTGTGGATTAATGATCTCTTTTGCCAGCCTTTTCTGACTATTTAAGACCCTCCCCAAACTTGTGAACAGCACTCATACATGGTCAACATGGGAAAGACAAAGGAGCATTCCAAGGCCATCAGAGACAAGATCGTGGAGGGTCACAAGGCTGGCAAGGGGTACAAAACCCTTTCCAAGGAGTTGGCCCTACCTGTCTCCACTGTTGGGAGCATCATCCGTAAGTGGAAGGCTTATGGAACTACTGTTAGCCTTCCACGGCCTGGACAGCCTTTGAAAGTTTCCTCCCGTGCCAAGGCCAGGCTTGTCCGAAGAGTCAAGGCTAACCCAAGGACAACAAGGAAGGAGCTCCGGGAAGATCTCATTGCAGTGGGGACATTGGTTTCAGTCAATACCATAAGTAACGTACTCCACCGCAAAGGTCTCCGTTCCAGACGAGCCCGTAAGGTACCTTTACTGTCAAAGCGTCATGTCAAGGCTCGTCTACAGTTTGCTCATGATCACTTGGAGGACTCTGAGACAGACTGGTTCAAGGTTCTATGGTCTGATGAGACCAAGATCGAGATCTTTGGTGCCAACCACACACGTGACGTTTGGAGACTGGATGGCACTGTATACGACCCCAAGAATACCATCCCTACAGTCAAGCATGGTGGTGGCAGCATCATGCTGTGGGGCTGTTTCTCAGCCAAGGGGCCTGGCCATCTGGTCCGCATCCATGGGAGGATGGATAGCACGGCCTACCTGGAGATTTTGGCCAAGAACCTCCGCTCCTCCATCAAGGATCTTAAGATGGGTCGTAATTTCATCTTCCAACAAGACAACGACCCAAAGCACACAGCCAAGAAAACCAAGGCCTGGTTCAAGAGGGAAAAAGTCAAGGTGTTGGAGTGGCCTAGTCAGTCTCCTGACCTTAACCCAATTGAAAACTTGTGGAAGGAGCTCAAGATTAAAGTCCACATGAGACACCCAAAGAACCTAGATAACTTGGAGAAGATCTGCATGGAGGAGTGGGCCAAGATAACTCCACAGACCTGTGCCGGCCTGATCAGGTCTTATAAAAGACGATTATTAGCTGTAATTGCAAACAAGGGTTATTCCACGAAATATTAAACATAGGGATTGTATAATAATTGACCCACACTTTTATGTTTAAAATGTATTAAAATTCAACTGAGCAACATAACTTTTTGTTTTGTAAGATTTATGCTTCTGTTAATAAATCCTACTCTCGTTTGCAGTTTGAAGGCTCTAACTTATTTGCATCTTATCAAACCAGCTAAATCTGCAGGGGGTTGAATACTACTTGTAGGCACTGTCAGTGGCGCCGCTATAATGAGGCGACTTGAGACTCTGTCTCAGGCGGTGGCAGCTAGGGGGTGGCAAAGCAGGGGCGCACAGTGAATGAAAAGGCCCGTGGGCCAACCGACATTGAACTGACAGTTCAGTGCCGGCGGGCCCTTTAATCGCGGGTGGAATGCTGTGAGTAAGGAAGGCCTTGCGGCCTTCCATATGCAGCACAGGCGACGTGATCGTCATCACGCCGCCTGCGCGCCGTGATGACGTCACGCCGCCTGTGCCAGGAGAAGACGGAGTCCAGTGCGCTTCTTCAGAGCTGCGGGGGAGATAGGTGAGTACTGATTTTTTTTTTTTTTAACGCCGGGCCCGGCTTATGGGGGACTATGCTGGCTATTGGGGGATTATGCTTGCTATGGGGGATTATGCTGGCTATTGGGGGATTATGCTGGCTATTGGGGGATTATGCTGACTATGGGGGGATTATGCTGGCTGTTGGGGGATTATGCTGGCTATTGGGGAATTATGCTGGCTATTGGGGGATTATGCTGGCTATTGGGGGATTATGCTGGCTATTGGGGGATTATGCTGGCTATTTGGGGGAAATGATTATGCTGGCTATTGGGGGATTATGCTGGCTATGGGGGATTATGCTGCGTATTGGGGACCTATGCTGCGTATTGGGGACCTATGCTGCCTATTGAGGACCTATGCTGCGTATTGGGGACCTATGCTGCCTATTGAGGACCTATGCTGCGTATTGGGGACCTATGCTGCCTATTGGGGTCCTATGCTGCCTATTGGGGACCTATGCTGCCTATTGGGGACCTATGCTGCCTATTGGTGACCTATTGTCACGCTGTCTCAGGATAGAGGTGGACCGGGGTCTATGCTGACCCTAAACTGGGGTCCTGACTAGTCCCTCTACCTGGAGGTACTGTTAATGGTACAGAGGTCCAGGCCGCCAGCCTAACCCTGTCTCCTGTAGATCCCTGACCACTGTAATCCAGTCCTGAGAAGGACCCTGATTACCACCAAAGGGAATGGGCAGATCACAGCTTACTAACAGTATAAGACACACGAGACAGACAAGGGGTAAAGTAAATACTGCCTTGCATACAAAAACTACAACACAGAGGGAACACAAAAGGTTAAGGAGATAAACAATAAGCGAGGAGAGGATTAACCACAACAGGCACTCTTAGCTTAAGTCTTCTCAGAAACGATCCGCTCTGCTGGTCAGAATGAATGCTTTCACCGACATCTCCCAAGCAAACTGGCAGGTATATGAAGGGAGCTAATTAGTGCATAATCAACTGCAGCCGGGCGGGGCTGAACCTAGTCTTAGCACAGAGCTAGGTAGAATTAACTCCCTCATTGCCAAACACAAAGCACCAGCAACTCAGCTGCGAGAAGTCAGAATGTGTAATCGCGACGATCTTCGTGGCGATACACCCATGACAGTACCCCCCTTCTACGAGGGGTGAGTCGCACTTAGTACCAGGGCAATGGGGTACTCGGCACCGAGCCCATGAAAGTCTATGGGCTTTGTCACTGGCAGCGGGACTCGGTCCGTGGCCCTGGGCGCTCATACAATGGGGGGGATATTTACAGGGGATTATTAGAATAGGTAGTTCGTGACGCCACCTGTGGTATCTGGTTAATCGAACCAGCGCTGCTATAAGGATTTTCACAGGGGATGTTATGGGGGCAGCTGGGTGGTAGTCTCCCACAGGTGAGACGGGTCCCTGGAAGTCTATGGTGATGATGATGCAGGTGTAGATAATAATTCAGTCGCACACAGTGCAGCTTCTTTCATACCTTTTACTGGTAGATGGTTCATCAGATCCCGGGGAACTGGTCGGGGTGGAGAGTGCACATTCTGGTAACAGCTGAGCAGGTTAGAGGCCTCCTTAACTTCAATATGTAGGTGAGTCCAACTTGCCTGAAGCGAAGTTAACTCTGAATCTCCAGCTTTCTCAATAGCTGTACTGCCCGGCCAACATTGTGGTGGAGCCTTCTGAGTGATGAAACTAAGTCCTTACTTTTGCATGGCCTTGCTCAAAGTCCCTGTTCCACCTGACTCCGGTTACGTATTGACACTTAGGGCTGCTCTCTGCGACCTGTAGTCCAGATGCCTCCGGTTTTCTTGTTACTAAGCTTGAAACTGTAGCAACGCTTCGGACCCCGGTGTCCGGCAATCTAGTGCAGGCAATCCAATACCTAAAGCACTTCTCTAACTTCTCCACTGTGCCCTTCGCCCTGCTTCACGCTCTTAACATAAGCACTTGTAGATTTCAATGGCGAAGTCAGCTTTCTCTAGGACTCGCTGAGCAGCCCTCAGTATACTCTAAGTCCCAGCTGGACTGATACTGAGCTGATCCGTCCGAAGACAGGAAAACAGATTCCACTACTCTCCCTCCTAGGTTGGCTGACTGACTAACCACCTATGCTACGTGTCACTCCCTCCTATATATTAGATGGGTGTGTCTGAAAGAGTGAGTGACAGTGAATGAATATCAAGCGTTGCTGTTACCTTCCTGTGCACTCTCCTGGATTTTCATGTGTGCCTGCGTAGCTGGGCTACACATCCCCCCTTGGTAAAACACAGCACTCCCGGGCTGTAAAAGACAAAAAGAACATTTTGTTTTGCATTAACAATAAACATTTTTAACTCATCCCATCCGGGAGGTACGAATTCTTGAACGTTACAATTTGTACAATAGAAAATACAAAAGTATCAAAACATTTTTCTCATAAATATTCACAATATCAGACAATATTCTTGTGGAGGACCCGCACCAAAAACCTCCCACGTGGGTCCTGGGTGGGCTGCAGGACTTCTGACTGCAGACCTCACTCTAGGCCCACCATACGGGTTTTTCTTCAGAGGTAGAATGTAGTAGTGGTTTTATGTAAAACCAAGATAATGCACCGTAGCGCAACTACTTACATAGACAAGTTCTTGGGCTGGCATAGTCCACAGCCTCTCAGTCCATAAGGGTTAAATACATATATACATTTTAGAAATCCACATTATAATTTAACTTTTACTTTACCCAACCAGGGTATACTATGCATACCATGCACATTATGTAAACATTTATTCTTTAACTTTTCAAATTCTCCTTTCCTTGTACCCAGCCGGGTGTTCTACTCAATATGTAAACTCTATACATACACAGTAATAAAGTGCAAAAATGGCAATTATTTCTTCAAAACTTTTTACAATTTCTAGAATGCGGTAAACCCCTGTCTGGGTCCTACCAGTCCTCACTTTTACAACTTTCAATGACGTCTTCCACTCCTGGGGCTGGAACGACGCGATGCATTTTGGATCTCATAACAAATAAGTCATGGCCCGATATCAGTGTTTGCGTGGCCACAGTCCTTGTGCGAACCACCTGGGACGCAACGGGTGTCTCAAGCAAATATTGGCTTTTAATCAAAGATGCAGGCTTAGGCTGCGATCTAACTGTGGTCGCATCATCCGGTTGCGATACAGAATGAGTCGCAGGTTGCGTTGCGGGATACTTTGCTGATTGCGATGTCGAGCAGGTCGCTGTTTGCGAAGCAGGGGGCGATGCCGAAGTAACCACAGGTTGCGATGCAGAGCAGGTCGCCGATTGCGATGCAGGGGGCGATGCCGGGGCACGGCCTGGTGGGGTGGGAGCTCGGGACACTGAGACACGGGAGACATTCAAGGCAAACCACCCCCGCTGACTACAGTGCCGAGTGTAGGTGACGGTATCCCCTTTTAGCAGGTGGAACCCCGCATCACAGCGGTGAACATAGATCCTTGAAGAGAACCCGGGCTCACATATGTAACCCCAAACTCCTCGGGCCTTAGAGGCACACACCGTCCCCTGGCGCCACGGTTCTCGACGCGTACCTTGGCCTCGCCTGATGTTTTCCTTTTCAGCGAGAATCTCCTCCTGGTACCGCTGACGGAACCGCTGCACTTCCCTCTGCTCCTGCTGCCGTCGCTGCTCCATCTCTTCCCAGTCGATCTCCATCATTAACGACTGGGTCCCCTCCGGTGTCCCTACCGGGGAACTGTGCGCCGCTGCGGCCTCCTGGCCTGGCTGGCACTCCGGAACGAGCAGGGCCTCCTCAGCCTCCTTTTCTCCCGCCGCTTCATCGGTGGAGTCGGTATCAGCACTTTTGGAGCCGGCTTCCGGTTCTTCATCAGCCGTTTGCAGTGGTGGCACAGGGAGTACAGGTAATGGCTTCGTTCTTGGGGGAGAGAGCATTGCGTCCCACAGCAGCCGCTGTTTCAGGGCACGCCAGCTTCTCTCCATCTCCACTTCTTTACGGTGGCGGGCCACTTCTTCCAGCACCGCATCCACCTTCTCCATGACATAGAGGATCAGGTCCCGATCTGGGGACAGCTCCGGCACAGGTAGGAAATCTTCAGGGGAGCAGGGCCTGCCTGCCACTGCTCTACTGCAGAGCTGTTCTGGTCCTTCTGCCACCTCGTCCCAAGCCAGACTGTAGTGTCCATCAGGAACAATCTGGTCTCTTCCGTGGAGGCGGGATTTGCGTCTCCTCCTCTTTGGATAGAGGATGAAGAGGAGGCGGATTTCCTTAGCAGTGGGGCAGGACCTCACATTGTAGTAGCATTTGGAGAGGGCGGCCATAACTTTCGCGCCTCAGGGGGGTACACGCCCACGAATGCACGCCCACCTTCTTCACCAGCGCCTCAGGGCGCCAACTTGGCGGTAAAATGGCGGTATTTGGCGCCAAATGCAGCAAACAGTCTTTTTCTCACAAAACAGTTCAATAGGCACACAGGACTCACAATTGCAAGTTTCGCATCCTGTTCGTGACGCCAAAGATTTGAGTCGCACTTAGTACCAGGGCAACTCAGCTGCGGGAAGTCAGAATGTGTAATCGCGACGATCTTCGTGGCGATACACCCATGACAGTACCCCCCCTTCTACGAGGGGTGAGTCGCACTTAGTACCAGGGCAATGGGGTACTCGGCACCGAGCCCATGAAAGTCTATGGGCTTTGTCACTGGCAGCGGGACTCGGTCCGTGGCCCTGGGCGCTCATACAATGGGGGGATATTTACAGGGGATTATTAGAATAGGTAGTTCGTGACGCCACCTGTGGTATCTGGTTAATCGAACCAGCGCTGCTATAAGGACTTTCACAGGGGATGTTATGGGGGCAGCTGGGTGGTAGTCTCCCACAGGTGAGACGGGTCCATGGAAGTCTATGGTGATGATGATGCAGGGTGTAGATAATAATTCAGTCGCACACAGTGCAGCTTCTTTTCATACCTTTTACTGGTAGATGGTTCATCAGATCCCGGGGAGCTGGTCAGGGTGGAGAGTGCACATTCTGGTAACAGCTGAGCAGGTTAGAGGCCTCCTTAACTTCAATATGTAGGTGAGTCCAACTTGCCTGAAGCGAAGTTAACTCTGAATCTCCAGCTTTCTCAATAGCTGTACTGCCCGGCCAACATTGTGGTGGAGCCTTCTGAGTGATGAAACTAAGTCCTTACTTTTGCATGGCCTTGCTCAAAGTCCCTGTTCCACCTGACTCCGGTTACGTATTGACACTTAGGGCTGCTCTCTGCGACCTGTAGTCCAGATGCCTCCGGTTTTCTTGTTACTAAGCTTGAAACTGTAGCAACGCTTCGGACCCCGGTGTCCGGCAATCTAGTGCAGGCAATCCAATACCTAAAGCAGTTCTCTAACTTCTCCACTGTGCCCTTCGCCCTGCTTCACGCTCTTAACATAAGCACTTGTAGATTTCAATGGCGAAGTCAGCTTTCTCTAGGACTCGCTGAGCAGCCCTCAGTATACTCTAAGTCCCAGCTGGACTGATACTGAGCTGATCCGTCCGAAGACAGGAAAACAGATTCCACTACTCTCCCTCCTAGGTTGGCTGACTGACTAACCACCTATGCTACGTGTCACTCCCTCCTACATATCAGATGGGTGTGTCTGAAAGAGTGACAGTGAATGAATATCAAGCGTTGCTGTTACCTTCCTGTGCACTCTCCTGGATTTTCATGTGTGCCTGCGTAGCTGGGCTACACAGGGGCCTCAGGGCCAGGTCTGTCCGGGTGAGTTGTGTGGAAGGTCCGACGTGAGTCAATGATCTTCGACACCTGAAATTCCAAGTTACCATTGACCACCACTGGAGGAGGAGGTAGAGGTGACGGTATAACTGGTGCCACGTACCTCTTAAGCAACGATTTGTGGAACACATTGTGGATTTTAAACGTAGGAGGGAGGTCCAGACGAAATGCCACAGGATTAATTATAGAACTGATCCTGTACGGCCCGATGAACCTGGGACCCAGTTTCCAGGAGGGAACCTTGAGTTTTATATTCTTGGTAGACAACCATACCAGATCGTTTACACTAAGGTCCGGACCAGACACTCTCCTCCTATCAGCCATACGTTTGTAACGGTTCTAGGCACGACCGCACTGATGACCGTGTTCATGCAGTTACTATTGCAAAATTCACCCCCCTGGCTTATCTCTCTGGTTTGCCAATTAATAACTGGGTTATGTTTAGTTAACCAAGGAAGACCCAACACAATAGGAGTGGGGAGACCCTCCAACACATAACAAGACAATAGTTCTTTATGTATTGCCCCCACTCGAAGGTCAATGTTATGTACGGCTTGCAAAAAGCTACCTTGACCGAGAGGCCTGGCGTCGATAGAGAATATGGGGATAGGTTTGGCTAGTACACTCAGTTGCATACCTTGAACCTGGGCAAACCGAGCGTCCACCAAATTAGCCCCGGCCCCACTATCCAGAAGAACAGAAATCCTCTCAGTTCTCGTACCTACCACCACCTCCGCTGGTACGAGAAACTGAGACGAACTTGGGGACGAAATACATACTCCCAGATTGCCGTCCACCACACAACCTGGGATTAATAGTTTTCCGGCGACTTCTTGCTCAGTGCAGTACGGGATGGACACCCCTCAATAAAATGTCCCTTTCTCCCGCAGAAGAAACACCTTCTTGTTTTGCGACGTACCGCCGACCCCTCCCTCGGTATGATGTCCCTCCCAACTGCATAGGTTCCTCGGAACAAACCAGGGGAACCTCAATATTAGGGACTTTAGAAGGAGGTGGAGTCATCACAGGGGGCGGAGTTACCCCACACCTCTCCCGAAGCCGTCTATCAATGCGAATTGCAAGAGCCATAGCGGCCTCCAGTGACGGGGGAGGATCATACTGAGCCAACACATCTTTTAATTTATCAGATAAACCTTGACAAAACTGGCTCCTAAGAGCCGGGTCATTCCACTGAGTATCCGTGGCCCACCTACGGAACTCTGAAGAAAATTCCTCCGCCGGACGATCTCCCTGCTGTATCCTACGTAACTTCATTTCAGCAAGGGAGACCCGATCCGGGTCATCATATACCAGACCCAGGGCTGTAAAAAATCGGTCCACTGACTGGAGAGCCGGGGAGTCCGGGGGAAGAGAGAACGCCCAGGATTGAGGGTCCCCTTGTAAGAGCGAGATGACAATTCCCACCCTCTGATCCTCACTCCCCGACGACCGCGGCCGCAGCCGAAAATACAATTTACATGCTTCCCGGAAAGTAAAAAACTTGTCCCGCCCACCAGTAAACCTGTCCGGGAGAGCCACTTTAGGTTCAGATCTGGCTTGCTCCCGGGGGTACAAAACCTTGGATTTAACGTCCGTCAGCTCCATGGACAAACTCTGCAACTGCTGAGCTAAATGGCTACTGGATCCATGGTGGCTGGGGAGAATCTTTAGTATGGTCGGTGAAAATGTCACGCTGTATCACAGATACACATATGATGTCAGTAATCAATACTAAGAGGGACAACATGCAATATAACATATAAATAGGAAATCTCAACATGTATATAAAGTATAGTATTACCTGACATAATATCCGTTGTACTGTGGGTGAATCCTGAAGACTATAATACTGTACTCAGGCTGCAGGTGGACCGGGGTCTATGCTGACCCTAAACCGGGGACCTGACTAGTCCCTCAACCTGGAGGTACTGTTAATGGTACAGAGGTCCAGGCCGCCAACGTAACCCTGTCTCCTATAAATCCCTGACAACTGTAATCTAGTCCTCAGAAGGACCCTGATTACCACACAGGGAATAGGCAGGTTACTGCTTAACTAACAGTACAGACCAACGAGACAGACAAGGGGTAAAGTAAATACTGCCTTGGATACAAAAACTACAACACAGAGGGAACACAAAAGGTTAAGGAGATAAACAATAAGCGAGGAGAGGATTAACCACAACAGGCACTCTTAGCTTAAGTCTTTTCAGAAACGATCCGTTCTGCTGGTCAGAATGAATGCTTTCACCGACATCTCCCAAGCAAACTGGCAGGTATATGAAGGGAGCTAATTAGTGCATAATCAACTGCAGCCGGGCGGGGCTGAACCTAGTCTTAGCACAGAGCTAGGTAGAATTAACTCCCTCATTGCCAAACACAAAGCACCAGCAACTCAGCTGCGAGAAGTCAGAATGTGTAATCGCGACGATCTTCGTGGCGATACACCCATGACACCTATGCTGCCTATTGGGATCCTATGCTGTCTATTGAGGACCTATGCTGTCTATTGAGGACCTATGCTGTCTATTGAGGACCTATGCTGTCTATTGAGGACATATGCTGCCTATTGGGGACCAATGCTGCCTATTGGGGACATTTACCTGCCTATTAGGGATTCTCCACCCCACCAGTCTGAGCCTGAGCTAAAAGCAGAGTTGCGCCAATATGTGCACTGATGAGGATGAAATGATATGGATTGGCAAGGCTGCAGTGATGGGCAGTGCAGGCTGTATGTCTCTGTGTGGGCAGTTTTATTGCTGGAATATTGTTTTTGTAGCACTGTATATATATTGGTATTTTACTAATAGCAATTTGGAATCCCTAGGAAATAATGATATCAAGAAAGAGAAAAATTGCTTCACTTGTGACAAATATGGAACCGAACATTAACCATCTCATTAGCCAAAAGCAGGCCCATAGTTCCCACTGAAATACCAGTAAGTTTGTTGATTTTTAACTTTACTTGTTCTTTATTTTAAGTATTGTATTTGTTCCTGTTTCTTTTTTTTTTTTACTTCAAAATAAGAGTGTAGTATATGGTGTATACAGGGTCATACACATCGTGTGCGGTATATGATGTAGTATATGGTGTATAAGGTATAAATGTGTGCGTATATGAGTGTATAAGGGTTACAGGTCATACACATCGTGTGCGGTATATAGAGTGTAGTATATGGTGTAACAGGGTCATACACATCGTGTGCGGTATATAAGGTAGTATAAGGTGTATACAGGGTCATACACATCGTGTGCGGTATATACAGTGTATATACACTGCTGTATTATACTTTTCATATACAGGTTATAATGCTCTTATTCTTTGTATAGAGGTGAGTGTGCCATGTATAATATATGGTTATACAGCGTAGTGTCACATACACTGCTGTATTACACAATATGCAACAGTTCTAATGCTCCATACCTAATATGCAGTATAATGTACAGTGTATATGATGTAACCTGTATAAGATGTGACATTGGCTTGCCCCCCCCCTAGTTTTGATCCTGGGTACGCCCATGCTCCTGCTCCTGCTGCTGCGCACGGTGCTGCTTCCTTGATATCCTTGTGACTCCCTCCCCTCATGTCCAGAGTTAGGAGAAGTCAGGTCGGTGACTAGTTATTAATGCAACTACTTAAGTTACTATATGGGACTTGAAAACATGATCTCCCGACAAGGGAAATACACAGGCCTGTGTAGCGCTGTGGTGATTCCGGATGTGTTCAATGAGCACATCCGGATTCACCGCGCGTTCAGAAGGAGGCGGAGCTTTGTACTGATTTTACAATGGGGGGGCGCCGTTTTGCAGTTTGCCTCAGGCAGCAGAGAGGCTAGGTTCAACCCTGGGCACTGTGTATATATATATATATATATATATATATATATATATATATTCATATTCCGTGGCTATGACTAGTTTTTTTTTTTACTGTAGTATTTCTTGGAATGTCTTACATTTTTGGCCAACATTTTGCTGACCAAAAAATCTTTAGGTGGCCAAAAAATATTTATCTACATTTCTTATTTATCACTGTGTTTTAACGCCACACACATCACATATTATTGCGATAACTATTTTACAATTTTAGTTCTCCATCAATTTTTTTTTTTGTAGCCTAGTTATTAACACAATTTTGGTGGTCCCAAAAAAATCCAGCCCACATATGTAACAGTGTTTTATCTCTGTCAGACGCCAGATCTGTGGTCTACAAATTGTGGCAATTCAGGCCTACATTTCACTGTATTTGCTGTCTGTTTCCCTAGTTTTGTACAATATTTTGGGGTATAAACTAAAAAAATACAGGCTACATAGTGACCAGTGTGGTATCTGTGTCAGGCTCCTATCTTTGTATGCCTAAAACTGTGGCATATCTGGGAAACATAACCCTTTTTTTTGCTGTGTCTTACCCTTTTTCTTGACAGTCTTTTTGGGTAAAAAAAATGTAAACTCCAAGGCACATATTGAACAGTCTGTTATCTCCGTCAGACACCAGTTGTATCTGTGCTCTACAAATAGTTGCTTTTCAGGCCTACCTTGCCCTTTTTTTTTTCTGTCTGCTACCCTAGGTCTAGTATACACTATTTTGGCCTAAGAAATACTGGACTCATATTGAAGAGTCTGGTATCTCAGTAGCATGCCTCATCTATCTGTGGGCTAGAAAGTGTGCTTTTGAGCATTCCCTTCACCTTATTTTGCTGTGTTACAGTAGCTCAAAACAGTTTTTATTTGTGTAAAAAATACAAAAAGACCAGCGGCATATTGAACAGTCCGGTATCTCTGTGACATGCCTCCTGTATCTGAGGGCTACACAGTGTGCTATGGAGGCTTTCATTCACCTTTATTTGCTGTGTATTACCCTAACTGTAAACACTATTTAGAGCTAAAAATGTAAAAAATACTGCCCACATATTGAACAGTGTGGTATCGCTGTCAGAAGGCTGAACTATTTGTGGCATACCAATTACAACAATTTTGGTCTACATTCCACTGTATTTCCTGTCTGTTACCCTAGTTCTGTACAATATTTTTGGGTATAAACTAAAAAAATACAGGCTACATAGCGACTAGTGTGGTATCTGTGTCAGACTCCTATCTGTCAGACTCTTATCTCTGTGTGCTAAAAATTGTGGCATTTCAGGGCTACATTAGACAGTTTTTTCTTCATCTTATCACAGTTGTTGACAGTGACAACAGTTGGTTAAACAAATAAAGTACATTGCAGATATTTGAAAGTGCATTTTGCCCGCACACGGATCACCTCTAATTTTGCTCCAAATTGTAACTTTTTTATTGAACGTTGAAAATATTGTACTACATTTAAAATGGAAAGGCGCGTGGCAAGGGACGTGGAACTGGACGTGATAGTGCATGCAGAGGGAAAGCGGCAATTGTGCCACAACAAATTTCTCGTCTGCTTGCACTCGAAATGTTGCCTTGTAGGCTCGTGGAGACCGATGCTTTCTGAAACTTGATGGGGCGGCCATCCCAAGGTACTCTATTTCCTGCCGACACTATGTTTCCCATTGTGCCGACCCGGCATTACACAAGCACGTGTACCACAACATTACCCATGCCTTCGACAATGCAGTTACAGGGAAAGTACACTTAACCATGGACAAGTGCATATGAGTCACCCACCAGGGCCTGTGGGGTACTCGGCACCTAACCGTTCACTTCAATGGGGGATGTCACGGGTAGCGCAGCTCGGTCCATTGCCCTGGGCGATCACCATAAAAATGTGGGATATTTACAGGGGATTATAGGTTTGTAGAAATGTTTGTGACGCCACCTGTGGTTCCTGATCAGGGTGACCAGCGCTGCAGGGTAGATCCGCTGAGGGGTTGTTACTGGGCAGCAAGGTGTTAAGTCTTCCACAGGCAATACTGATCCCTCAGGGTATATGGCGGTGTAGGGGTGCAGTATCAATAAGGCAGACACACACACAAAAGTCTCTTTCTGTACCTTTACTGATGGTATAGTTGCAGGCACGTCCCGGGAAGCTGTCAGGGTGGAGGATGCACGTCCAGTAATCCCACTGAGTAGGTGTAGGGCCTCCGTACTCCTGTATGTGTGTGAGTTTCTGACCTGTATGAAACGAAGTCTAACTCGGTCCTCTTGTATACGCCCGGCTGACTTTGTGGTGGAGCCTTCTCTTGGATAGAACTCAGTCTCTAATGGTTGCGCTGACCAGACTCCTGTTCTTCCTGACCCCGGTTACGTATCAGCACTGCTGGGCCCCTGCGACTTGAAGTCCCACAGGGTCTCCGGTTTCTCCTACTAGTCGTGTAGATGCTAGCAAGCTCGGACCCGGTGTCCGGTTGTTCAGAGTAGAGGTAAGCGATCAATGCTGTTTCAACCTCTGTCACTCTCTTTTCCCTTCCACTCGCCTTTCGTCCTACTCTCACCTTTAACATAAGCACACACTAGCAGTAGATGGCAGTTTCTCCTTCTCTTCACCGCTCTCAAATTGTCGGCACGCTTTCTCACTGAAAATACCTCAGTTGACTCAGTTTTGACCAGGCTAAGTGGCAATCTCCCTCCACCATTACTGGACTCCACAAAATAAACTAAGTGCAAGCTGTAGCCTTCAGTCTTTCTGTAACTGCTGTTCCCTTTCCTTCGCTACCTTCTGAGGCTCTGTCTGAAGTAGCTATCAGGACCTTCCGTCAGACTGATCTATGCACACTTCAAGAGCTACTTCCCACTTTCTAGGGTAACAGACAGTCTTTCACGTTCAGAGGTAACTTTCCCTCTCAGCTCGTCTGAGGTACAACCAACAACCAACTAGATCTAGTTCTGACTGGAATCTCACCTCCTCAGCCCTCAGGCTAATCTGATCTAACCCCGTCTCTCCACAACCCTTATATATATAATACTCTCCAAGGGCTCCCTCTGGTGGCTCCAGGAAATAGTGAAGGTGTGAATGAATATCAGGTGTGAGTGTGGGTTTTCCTTCTGTGCATCCTCCAGGGTACATGTGGCTCCAAGCGCAGCTGGGCTACACATCCCCCCTAGTTATCATCAGCACTCCCGGGCTGAAAAGAAATAATTTGTATATAACATCAACAATAACTCATCCCTGAGTGAAGTGAGGACACTTCAAACGTTGCAATAAATACAAGTACAAATAGAAAATAGCAAATACTTTCAAGTGCAAAATTCACAAGGTTCTTGTGGAGGACCCGTCAAAAACCTCCCACGGTGGTCCTGGGTGGGCTGCAGGACTTCTCTTCTGCAGACCTCACTCTAGGCCACATCATACGGGTTTTTCTTCAGAGGTAAAACGGTTTGCGTAAAACCAAGATGGGGCACCGAGTGCCAACTATTTACATAAAAGTTTTTGGGCTGGCAAAGTCCTCAGCCACGCAGTCCACATCATAGACATTAGAAAACCACATTACCCAACAGGGGTTCAATACACATCATCATGTAAACATTTTTACAATAAAGTGCAACTCTTCAACACAACTTCTCTGGCAACTTTGTACAGTACAGTAAACCTGTCCGGGTCCTACTGGTCTTCTTCAGTGAACATTGCAGCATCTTCCATACCTGGGGCTGGAAGCACACTGTGGGTTCTAAACCTCATCACCATGAAGTCATGTTCTGCTACCGGTGTCTGGGTAGCCACAGTTCTCTTTTCTATTTTCGTTCTGCGACTGCCTGGAGGCCTGACAGGTGCCTCTCCTAAGCTTAGGCTCTGCAGGTCGCACAGGCTTGGCTCAGCAGGGGACGCTTTTGCAGTCGCTGCGCTCTGCAGTGTTTCAGAATAGAACGCAGGTGCGCGGACTGGCTCAGTAGAGGGCGCACTAGCAGTCGCTGCGCTCTGCAGCGTTTCAGACTAGGACGCAGGTGTGAGGCCAGGCGCAGCTGTGGCTGGGGCCTGGGACGCTGAGACGCGGGGTGCATTTCCTGCTTCAGGGACTGGGGCGCTGACTCTGGAGATGTTCAGGGCATACCACCCTTTAAGCCCCCAATGCTGCGTGTAGGAGACTACATCCCCTATCAACAGATCCCTGTCCGGGTGCCCCTCAGGCAGTGAGACTCCACATCCCTGCGGTTGACAAAGACTTCCTGGTACAGGCCGGGTTCGTGGATGAACCCCCAGCCTCCCTGGAGTTTGAAGTCTCGTATAGCCCCCTGGCGCCGCGGTTCCCGGAGCGTACCTTTATCTCGCCGGACGATCTCCTTATCGGCAAGATCCTGCTCCCGGTACCTCTGGCGAAGCCGCTGCGCCTCACGCTGCTCCCGCTGCTCCTGCTCACGGCGTCTCCACTCGTTCTCCTTCTGGGCGGCGTACTCCACGTCGTCCAGGAGCTCCATTTCCTCCCAATCAATCTCCATTTCATCGGGCAGGATTCCTTCCGTCGTCCCTACCGGGGGACTGCATTCTGCTGCTACCGGTGCGGCCTCTGGTTCCAGGCCAGGCTGGCGTTACGGTCCGGGCAAGGCCTCCTCTCCTCCCGCCGCGGCCTCGGCGGGGTCAGGTACAGCTCTTTTGGGGCCGGCCTCCGGTTCCTCTTCAGCCGCTGGTTCCAGTGGTGGCGCGGGTGGCAGTTGCGCATCCAGGGAGGAGAGCAGCTGGTCCCACTGCAGCCGCAGCTTCAGGGAACGCGAGCTCTGCTCCATCGCCTCCATCTCTGTGCGGTGTCGGGCCAGATCCCGCAACGCTGCATCCACCTCCTCCACTCTATACATCGCTTCGTCGTTCTCCCGACCTGGGGATGGTTCGGGCACAGGATACACCTCTTCAGGGGAACGGGGTCTGCGCACCGCCATTCCCCCACACAGTGACTCCTGTCCTTCCGCCATCTCACTCCAAGCCAGACTGTGTTTTTCATCCAGAACACTCTGGTCTTTTCCGTGGAGGCGGGACTTTCGCTTTCTCCTCTTTGCACTGAGGATGAAGAGGAGGCGGATCTCTCTTGCAGTGGGGCATGCTCTGACATTGTAGAAGCACTTGGATAGGGCGGCCATAACTTTCGCGCCACGGGGGGTACGCCCACGAATACACGCCCTCCTTCTTCACCAGCGCCTCAGGGTGCGAATATGGCGGCAAATGGCGCCAAAAATCACAAAACAGCAATACAGTCTTTTGCACAAAAACAGTCCATTCAGGCACACAGGACTCATATATAGCGAGCTTCGGATCCTGTTTGTGACGCCAAAAACGAGTCGCCGCCAGGGCCTGTGGGGTACTTGGCACCAAGCCCGTTCACTTCAATGGGGGATGTCACGGGTAGCGCAACTCGGTCCGTTGCCCTGGGCGATCACCATAAAAATGTGGGATATTTACAGGGGATTATAGGTTTGTAGAAATGTTTGTGACGCCACCTGTGGTTCCTGATCAGGGTGACCAACGCTGCAGGGTAGATCCGCTGAGGGGTTGTTACTGGGCAGCAAGGTGATAAGTCTTCCACAGGCAAGACTGATCCCTCAGGGTATATGGCGGTGTAGGGGTGCAGGATCAATAAGGCAGACACACACACGAAAGTCTCTTTCTGTACTTTTACTGATGGTATAGTTGCAGGCACGTCCCGGGAAGCTGTCAGGGTGGAGGATGCACGTCCAGTAATCCCACTGAGTAGGTGTAGGGCCTCCGTACTCCTGTATGTGTGTGAGTTTCTGACCTGTATGAAACGAAGTCTAACTCGGTCCTCTTGTATATGCCCGGCTGACTTTGTGGTGGAGCCTTCTCTTGGATAGAACTCAGTCTCTAATGGTTGCGCTGACCAGACTCCTGTTCTTCCTGACCCCGGTTACGTATCAGCACTGCTGGGCCCCTGCGACTTGAAGTCCCACAGGGTCTCCGGTTTCTCCTACTAGTCGTGTAGATGCTAGCAAGCTCGGACGTGTCGTTGTCGATAGGGTATAGGACATGCTGTTAACTCTGTCACCTCTTTCCTTCCTAGGGCTTGTCTACTACTTTAACATAGCAACCTAGCAGCAGATGGCAGTTTCTCCTTCTCTTCACGCTCTCAAAGGTCGGCACGCTTGCTTTACTGAAAATACCTAGTTGACTCAGTTTTGACCAGGCTAAGTGCAATCTTCCTCCCATTATGACTCCCAAAATACTAAGTGCAGCTGTGCTCGTCTTTCTGTACTGCTGTTCCTTTCCTTCGTACTTTAGGGCTCTGTCTGAGTAGCTATTTAGACCTTCCTCAGACTGATCTATGACAATTCAGAGTACTTTCCACTTCTAGGGTAACAGACATTCTTTCCGTTCAGAGGTAACTTACCCTCTCAGCTCGTCTGAGGTACAACCAACAACCAACTAGATCTGTTTTGACTGAATTCACCTCTGCCTCAGGCTAATTATCATAACCCCGTCTTCACAACCTTATATAATAATACTCTCCAAGGGCTCCTCTGTGGCTCCAGGAATAGTGAAGTGTGAATGATGTCAGTTGTGAGTGTGGGTTTACCTTCTGGCATCCTGCCAGGTACATGTGGCTTCCAAGCGCAGCTGGCTACACATATGTGCAGGAACGTTGCTCTTGCTGCAGCACATCTGTTAACATAGTGGAAGCCCGACCAGTCCGACCTACAACGCAGATTGCAGCCTGTCAATAGGGTGCCCCCACAGTCTAAGCTTGCACATCTCTGGGTCTCCTCCTACTCTTCAGACCTGTATCTCTAAATGACCATATCTTCACAGTAGAAGCACTGCTCAGCCAAGCAACACAGGCTGTGCTGAAGCTATATGCTTAGGAAAACCTCCCAATGCTAGGTTGTGGAAGTCTGAAAGCAGGATGTGTGACTGCACTCACTGAACCTACAGCCAGCATGGTGGGGTGTGACAATGCCGTTTTGATGGCGGCTCTAACGAGCTCATACAGTACCATACCTGGCCCATGTACTTAAACTTGTGGTTCAAGAAATTTCTCAAAAACTTACCCGGAGCTGCCGATCTGCTTGCGAAAGTACGTACTTGTGACCATTTTGAAGTCAGCTACACTTCACCCCTTTCGTTTCACCGTTTTGCGTTCCGTTCACTGACTGGTGTGGGATGTCCATGCATTGGAACTCTACCCAAGCTGGAGGATTTGTGAAGGGGCCGTTACGAGTACAGCAAGACAAGAGGCATCGGTATTCGCTTCAGCTTACCATTAGACCACGGGTGGGCTGAATGTCAGACTGTACCACACAACTTAAGGAGTCCACCAAGATGGTGATCAGGAGAACAGAGCTAGTTTCCGCACATAGCTACTTCAAGCATAACTGTCAACATCGTTTCACGTGATGCCTTGAGGATCAGGAGTGAGGAGGACAGCAGGTCTATCGCCTGTGGTGACAGAAGTTGCAGTTATCAGTCTGCACGCAGGCAACTCATGTTGCGCTGCCTTTTCGTGACCCTCACATTACAAAATTTTGAGGACACTCCGTACTGGTTGGGATGGTGGTGACTTCAGACCACATACAAGAGACTTTCAATCTCTATTCAGAGTCAGTAGGTGTTTAAATTGCAGTACAGAGTGCCATGTGCGGATTTACTGAAAAATCCCAATCTGAAAACGCTGGCGGCAAGGTCACAGTCATTGCAACAGGGGTTGAGCGAGAGACACCCAATACATCCAGCAGAGGCAGGGGAGCACTGCAAAGTACTGGAACTTTCTCAGACTCTCCATGCCTGCCCTAATGTCGCGGGGCAGTCTCACAAGGCCTGGAAAGTTTGGGAAGATGTTGAAGGAGTACCTTACTGACCATACCAACGTCCTCCGGGATTCCTCTGTGCCTTTTAATTATTGGGTATCCAAGCTGGACATGTGGCATGAACTGGCTCTCTACGCCTTGGAGGTCCTGGCCTGTCCTGCCGCTAGCGTTTTGTCAGAGCGGGTTTTTAGTGCCACTGGTGGAATAATAACTGATAAGTGCATCCGCCTGTCAACAGAAAATGTTGACAGGCTGACTCTTATAAAAATGAACAAGGCATGGATTGGGTCAGACTTCTGTACACCACTGAATGAGAACAGCGAAACATAACCTTCAATACAGTATGTTTTTTTGGGAGGTGTATTTTCATGCACCTCTTCACACCCACACTTGGGTATATGCTTCCTGACTTTGACTATTTGGTGTGTTATTATCCTCATCCTCATCATCCACCACCACTAAAACACGAGGGTGACCGTGGTCTGTGATGCAACAACCAGTATAAATTTTTTCAAGGGTGTTTTGATTCCTGTTACAAAAATATTTACACTCTATGTGGAGGTGTCACCCCCCAGGGGTAAATGTTTTTCAGCCTATGCACTTAGTGTATGTCACGCTCACGCATTGACTAGTGGGCGTGAGCCAGTGGGTTGTGGCCCCACTGTGCCATAAACCAGACTACCCTGGAAGGGGATTGACTATGACAGCTGCCTCGGTCTTCTTTTTCATGAGGTCCTCCTGTATGTCTCATCACAGGGGTATTGGGGTGTGTCCTAATTTTTGGCAGCCCAGCCACTCAGTGCCTAGTCAATAACCGTATAGGAGACCCACTGTTTAATATTGGCCCTTTAAGAAGATTAATGCTGCCTGATTCCCCTATTAAAATTGGCTTTGTAACTTTGAGTCCCTCCTTCATAAATGAAACAAGATGTGTCTGTCACACACCACATGGCCAGCTAAGGTTGTTAAATCTTGCAATGACATTTCACTGTAAATGCATTTGTATTGAAAGCAATGGTAACGTTGAAAAACGCATCAAAAATACTACGTTTGAACGTAGACAAATTGGGGGAGGAACTTTTTTACTTTGGGTTAATTATTTTGCGTTATATAAAAGTCATTAGCCTAAAAAAGGATGTTCTTTGACCTATTTCCCAGGAAAATCCATTTTGGTTTCGTTTTTGTAACTTTTTTTTGGTGTGCCTGTAAAAATGGCGTAAGACTGACAACATTGCTCACATCTGTGACCTGGGAGTCAGAAATGCTTCCAGGGGCATTCCCCATGATGTTCACATGTCATTTGAGCTGTGTTTCCATCATTTACAGACATTTTTAGACTTTAAAAGAACCCCTGGGGGGATCACGGCAAAAATGCTCATTTTTCCCATAGACTTATATTGGTCTTGTTGCTTGGGTCGAGTACCCAAGTATTCCAATTTGCTCAACCCGAATAACGAGCACCCGAGCATTTTAGTGCTTGCTCATCACTAATGAATCCATTCTGAAGCAAAAAGAAAAAAATTCCAGATTGCTCACCTCCTTCAATTTAATGCTACGTGCACATGTTGCATATTTGGTCAGTTTTTTTAACTTTCGTATTTGTATGCCGAAACCAAGAGTATGTAAAAAATACAGAAGTGTTGACACCGTTCTATTGTACGTTTCCTGATTGTTTCTCTTCTGGTTTTGGCTTACAAATTCTGAGGTAAAACAACTCGTCAAATACTCTATGTGCACGTGGCCTAAATGGACTGCTGGAATAGGATAACTGTTTAAAATAAGTACAGGTGTTTGGAGTTTCATGGTGTCGCCAATCTGTTGTGCACACCCTCCTACCTGCTTTTCCCAAACACTTCTTTGACAGCTCTAAGTATTATAATGCCCTATAAATATCTTCCATGCTGTGCCCCTGAAGAAATAATTGTCCCTTACTGTACTACTTGTGTGAGCAGGTTGCGAGATGCAGTGACGGACAGCAGGCAGAGCAATGGTTAACAGTTTTACTTAACAGGGGAATACTCCATGCAGGGAGGCAAACAGTTAAAGGGAGGACAAAACAGTACAATTTTGTAAAGGATATTTAGGGTTAAGAACAACGGATAGAGTAATGGCAGTTCTGTTGCATTCTGGCTAGAAAGTCAGTAGCTACTCAGACTATGAAGTCAATAGTGCCGACAACAGAAAGTGAGGTGTCTTTTTCCAATGGGATACTGTAGACAACAATGCTCCATCTTCTGGCGGCAGCGGTCGGTCTCCGGTACCCTCCGCAGAACCTCTAGTCCATATGCTGCAGTGGCTGACAAGGGTGCGGCTGTTCTGTTTCTTGTTTATGCCTCTGACACGATTGTGGTAATGTCTCGACCACGCACCACAATTGTGGGTTTCCAGGGCAATGGGTACTCAGAGCCGAGCCCGTAGAAGTCTATGGGATTGTCACAGGTAGCGGTGGCTCGGTCTGTGGCCCTGGCGGTCAGGCGTATGTTGGGGGGTATATTTACAGGGGATATATATATACAGTTCGTGACGCCACCTGTAGTCTCTGGTAATTTGTACCAGCGCTGCTGTAGATCTCTGAGGGGATGGTGAGGCAGCTAGATGTCGGGTCCCCTACAGGTGGGACTCTTCCCTCAGGTCGATAGTTATGATAGGGTAGTGCAGGAATGCAATCAAATAACACAGTCTCACACATCAGCGTCTTTCCATACCTTTACTTGTAAGATGGTAAGGCAGGTCCCAGGGAGGCTGATCCAAGGAGAATGTATTTCGAGATAGCAGCTGGACAAGTTAGGGGCCTCCTTTACTTTCAAATGATGATGAGTACAACCAGCATGAAGCGTAGTTCCCTCTATAATCTCCAGCTTCTCCAAGCTGTACTGCCCAGTCAGTTTTGTGGTCGGAGCCTTCCTGTGAGAGAGCTGAATTCCTATCTTGTCCTGCAGAGACTCAAGGTCCTCACTCCCCCTGACCCCAGTTACGTACCGACTATTTAGGGGCTGCTTGCCGCGACCTAAGGTCCGATAAGCCTCTGGTTTTCTTACCACTAAGCTTGAAACTATAGTGATCCTTC
Source organism: Oophaga sylvatica (assembly GCA_033576555.1). NCBI lineage: Eukaryota > Metazoa > Chordata > Amphibia > Anura > Dendrobatidae > Oophaga > Oophaga sylvatica. The sequence continues at coordinate 654,620,938 of JARQOD010000001.1, read as the reverse complement.
GGTCCCCAGTGACCGGTAACAATGTGCAGGACTTCTCCAATCCAAAAGCACTTTTAAATATTCCTTCCACTGTGCCTTTCGCCTTGTCCGCGCTTGTAGCATAAACACTCACACTTGCAAAAAGTCATATAATCACTCCCTTCTTTTCTTCCTTCAGAGTTAGTTGCCAGACTCTCAGTAATCTTCTAGGCAGGAGCACGTCTCTGAACCTTCACTGTCCTTGAGACAGGAGACTGAAGTATTTCTGTACTAAACTCTTCCTTCTTTATCAATGTCTTCAGTGAGGTACAGCTCTGACCAGGCTGAGGTGATCTATATCTCGTCCTTACTGGCCTCCACTTGCTGAACTGCTGATAGAACCAAGCTGGACTGCTTCCTCCCTCCAAGTCCCAGCTAGACTCCACACGTCTGCTCTGTCCGAAGACAGGAAACTGACTACTAAATCACTCAACGAATCTACACTGACCACTCCCTACGAGTCACTACACTACCCTAAGGGTGTGTCTAGTGTATATTGAGTGAATGGGTATAAAGCATTGAACTGCTATCTCTCCACACATTCTCCAGGGTACTGCGTGTGCCTTCACACCAGGGCTACACATTCCCCCATGGTAAAAGACAGCACTCCCGGGCTGTAAAATACAAAGAGACAATTTTGTTTATGCATTAAACATCAACATTAAACATTAATTCGTCCCATCCGGGAGGTAAGGATGTCTTGAACGTTGCAAACAAAACATTATATATAGAAAAATACAATATTAAATAACATTTTCATATAAATAGACAATATGCTTGTGAAGGACCCGCACCAAACCTTCAACGTGGGTCCTGGGTGGGCTGCAGGACATATGAATGCAGACCTCACTCAGTGCCACACCACACGGGTTTTGTATTCAGAGGTAGTTGTGGTGGTTTTATGTAAAACCAAGATAATGCACTAGGTGCAACTATTTACAAAATCAGTTCTTGGGCTGGCTCAGTCCTCAACCTCGAAGTCCATTGTAAGAAAAAGACACATTATATCAAATCACATCACAATAAAGTGCAAAAACTTTTTATCTGATTACCCAGCCGGGCATTCTTCTTTTGGCAATATATATATACGTTATATACACATTTAACTTGTGCAAAACATTTCACTTTTATAAAACTTATGTACATCTTCTTAGTTGCGGTAAACCCTGTCTGGGTCCTACCGTTCTTCACATTTCTTGACTTCAATGACATCTTCCACCCCGGGGGCTGGAACAATGCGATGGTCCCTAGATCCCATTACTAACAAGTCGTGTGCTGCTATTAGGGTCTGGGTCGCCACAGTTCTCGTGCGAACCTCTAGGGGCGCAACGGGTACTTTCTCCTTGCGAGACACCGATTGCGTTTCAATTTGTGTTACAGTTAGCGATATTGATCGTGTCATAGATTGCGATGGAGACTGGGTCGCAAGTTGCGATGTAGAAGAATAACGAGTTAGTGGAGAGTATACAGGTGTTGCTTCTATTTGCGAGATACCTGCAGGGGCGATGCTGGGGCACGGCCGAATGCTGTTTGAGCTGGAGACGGGGACGCTGCGGTAGTGGTGACGTTACCAGCGTCGGGGACGGGGTCACGGACGATGGCGACGTTAAGGGCATACCATCCCTTCATTCCCCAGTGCCGTGTATATGTGACAATGTCTCCATTAACTAGGTCCCTCCCGGGATGACCCTGCGGTAGGTGGGATTCTACATCACGTCTGCTGACAAAGACCCCTGGGTAGAGGCCCGGTTCTCTTATGAAGCCCCAGCCCTTCCGGAGCTGGAACTCTGTCACACACCCCTGCCGCCGTGGTTCCCTCAGAGTACCTTTTTCTCGACGGACACTCTCCTTGTCCGCGATCAGCTCTGCATGTTGCCGCTGTCGGTTCCGCTGAGCTTCCCGCTCTTCCTCCTGCTGGCGTTGCTGCTTCTCCTCACGACGCTGCCACTCACATTCCCACTGGGCGGTATAGGCGACGTCATCCAGGCGCGCCATCTCGTCCCAGTCCACGTCTGGCAATGACGGACAGGACCCCTCCGGTGTCCCTGCCGGGGATCGATCATCTGCTGCGGCCTCCTGGCCGGGCGGGCGTTCCGGAACTGGCGGTACCTCCTCAACCTCCTTCGCCTCCACCGCTTCACCGGTGGGATCAGGATCGGTACTTTCGGGGCAGCCTCCGGTTGCTCCTTTGCCTTGGGCAGCAGAAGTTTTGGTAACTCCAGACGTAGGGGGTCATCGAAGGGAGAGATCACCGCGTCCCACAGCCGCCGCTGCTCCAGGGTACGTCGGCGTCTCTCGATCTCCTCAAATCCAGATTGGTGCTGGACCATCTTTTTCAGTCGTGCATTTTCTTCTTTGATTTCCAGCAATGCTTGCTGCAGGTGCAGGACCACGGATGACTCCGGTTCTAGTGGCAGCTTGGCTGGGGCACGGGGCCTGCCTTCCTCCGCTTCCCTGCTCGGCTGCACACGTCCTGCTTCCATGATGTTCCAGAGCGTTCTTACATCTTCCTCCAGAGACGTCCGGTCTCTTCCGTGGAGGCGGGTTTGCGTCTCCTCCTCTTTGCAGGGAAGGTGAAGAGGAGGCGGACCTCTTTTGCTGTAGGGCAGGATCGCATATTGTAATAGCACTTTGAGAGGGCAGGCATTTTCTTCGCGCCACAGGGGGTACACGCCCACGAAGGTACGCCCACCTTCTTCTCCAGCGCCTGAGGGCGCGAATATGGCGACAAAGATGGCGATTTTTGGCGCCAAAAGTGCAAACAGTCCTTTTTCACAAAAACAACTCCATAGGCACACAGGGCTCGCAATTTTGCGCGTTTCGCATCCTGTTCGTGACGCCAATTTGTCTCGACCACGCACCACAATTGTGGGTTTCCAGGGCAATGGGGTACTCAGAGCCGAGCCCGTAGAAGTCTATGGGATTGTCACAGGTAGCGGTGGCTCGGTCTGTGGCCCTGGCGGTCAGGCGTATGTTAGGGGGTATATTTACAGGGGATATATATATACAGTTCGTGACGCCACCTGTAGTCTCTGGTAATTTGTACCAGCGCTGCTGTAGATCTCTGAGGGGATGGTGAGGCAGCTAGATGTCGGGTCCCCTACAGGTGGGACTCTTCCCTCAGGTCGATAGTTATGATAGGGTAGTGCAGGAATGCAATCAAATAACACAGTCTCACACATCAGCGTCTTTCCATACCTTTACTTGTAAGATGGTAAGGCAGGTCCCAGGGAGGCTGATCCAAGGAGAATGTATTTTGAGATAGCAGCTGGACAAGTTAGGGGCCTCCTTTACTTTCAAATGATGATGAGTACAACCAGCATGAAGCGTAGTTCCCTCTATAATCTCCAGCTTCTCCAAGCTGTACTGCCCAATCAGTTTTGTGGTCGGAGCCTTCCTGTGAGAGAGCTGAATTCCTATCTTGTCCTGCAGAGACTCAAGGTCCTCACTCCCCCTGACCCCAGTTACGTACCGACTATTTAGGGCTGCTTGCCGCGACCTAAGGTCCGATAAGCCTCTGGTTTTCTTACCACTAAGCTTGAAACTATAGTGATCCTTCGGTCCCCAGTGACCGGTAACAATGTGCAGGACTTCTCCAATCCAAAAGCACTTTTAAATATTCCTTCCACTGTGCCTTTCGCCTTGTCCGCGCTTGTAGCATAAACACTCACACTTGCAAAAAGTCATATAATCACTCCCTTCTTTTCTTCCTTCAGAGTTAGTTGCCAGACTCTCAGTAATCTTCTAGGCAGGAGCACGTCTCTGAACCTTCACTGTCCTTGAGACAGGAGACTGAAGTATTTCTGTACTAAACTCTTCCTTCTTTATCAATGTCTTCAGTGAGGTACAGCTCTGACCAGGCTGAGGTGATCTATATCTCGTCCTTACTGGCCTCCACTTGCTGAACTGCTGATAGAACCAAGCTGGACTGCTTCCTCCCTCCAAGTCCCAGCTAGACTCCACACGTCTGCTCTGTCCGAAGACAGGAAACTGACTACTAAATCACTCAACGAATCTACACTGACCACTCCCTACGAGTCACTACACTACCCTAAGGGTGTGTCTAGTGTATATTGAGTGAATGGGTATAAAGCATTGAACTGCTATCTCTCCACACATTCTCCAGGGTACTGCGTGTGCCTTCACACCAGGGCTACACAGTAACGGGTTACTTTTATTCTGTGCACGTTCTCTCAGCCACCATTACATGAATCCTTCCTGTCTCGTGCCCTTACCAACGAGTCCCTCCTCTCTATCCTCTGAATACATCCAGGTAGTGAGACCCCTAGAGGCGGCTCAGCATATAACATATTGCTACATCCTTTGTCTTTTAACTGAAGAAATAACTAAGCTAATATAACTAACATACATGTGAACATTTCAATATTCAAGATATTGGTGACATAAACATAACTGGCAAGCATCATGCTATTAAGATACTTTAAAATACTTGGTTGTATATATAGTCCTTGAGGTGTGCTGGCTTTGTGATCATTCTGCCCGATCTAGTAACATACGATGCGTTACTGCCACTATTCGGTGGTTCTCTCGATTCGGGCGTTACCGCATCTGGTATTGCCTGTCTCCGACCGGAATCTCCACACTGAACCTGGGCCATCCCTATAGCCCCTCTGCTTAGACTTGCTGTTTCCTCATCTTGGATATGAGGATACTGTTCATATGACCATGTATCAGATCCTTCTTGCGTTTTCCTCAGATGTCTCCGATTTCTCCTTAGTTTTCTTCCCTCCTCTGTCACAATCTCGTAGGATCTAGGTCCTAGTTTCTGGAGCACCTTTGCTTTTCTCCATTGTTTGTCATATTTGCTCGGCTGCATCCTGATGTTGTCATTTTGTCTCAGTTCTGGTAGATATTTTGCCGACTGATTATAATAGAACCCTTGTCTATCCTGATTTTTCTTTAGTTTTGACCTCATTCCCCTCACCAGATTTGGCTTCAGAAGAAGACTAGCTGTTGGTATGAGTGTCCTTGTCCGTTTACTCAGAAGCCCCTGTGCTGGGCTGCTGTCTAGACCTTGGGAAGGTGTGTTTCTGTGGTCCATTATAGATAGATATACATCTGTCCCTGCCTGTTTCGCTCTCTTAATCAACTTCTTTGCTGTTTTCACCGCTGATTCCGCTTTGCCATTGCTTTGAGGATATCCAGGAGATGATGTATTGTGTTCAAATTCCCATAACTTGCTGAACTCCTTGAACTCTTCTGACCTAAATTGAGCGGCATTATCAGTAAAAATAATCTCTGGAATCCCATATCTGGCAAAATGAGCCTTGAGTTTTTTAATAACTGTTCTTGCTCTTGTATCCTTCAAATGGTCCACTTCCCAAAACTTAGAAAAATAGTCCACAGTTACCAGGTATTCTCTTTCCTCCAATGTGAACAAATCTATTCCTATTTTTGACCATGGTCTATTTGGAACGGCATGCGGTTGCAATGGCTCTTTCGGTTGTTTATCCCCGCCGGACGCACATATCTCACATTGTGCTATGTAACTTTTTATGTGATCATTCATACCCGGCCAATACACTGATTCTCTTGCTCGCCGCAAACATCCTTCAATGCCCAAGTGGGACAAGTGTAATTTCTGTAGTATGTCTCTTCTCAGAGTCTCCGTATCACTGCCCTTTCTCCCTTTATGATGATTCCTTGGTGTACTGACAGTTCATCTCGTATATGGAAGAATGGAGCAACTTCCTTTGGAGCATGCTGCTTATATTTTGGCCAGCCCTGCAGGATCACAGTTTTTAATATCTGTAGTGTTTTATCTTTTCTGTGAAGGTCTGTATTTGTTTCAGTTTATCTTTAGATACTGCAAGATAATCACACATATTGATGTTGTCCATTTCTTGTCCTTTATCCTCTGAGTTGGGTAAGTACGCTCTGCTTAGAGTATCTGCAATCAACAAGTCTTTTCCTGGACAATATCCAATTTCATAATCATATTTTTGAAGTCGCAGAAGCATGCGCTGCAGTCTCTTTGGTGCATTTAGTAGTGGTTTTTTTGTAATGCTCTCCAACGGTTTGTGATCTGACTGTACTGTTACCTGTCGACCGTATGTGTACTGATGAAACCTTTCCATTCCAAACACCACAGCTAGTAACTCCTTTTCGATTTGGGCATATCCCTGCTCTGTCGGTGTTAGCGCTTTGCTTTCAAATGTGATTGGTTGCCGCTCTTGCATTAATGTGGCACCTAGGCCTTTTTCTGATGCATCACATTGGACTACCACCTCTAACTGTGGATCAAAATATTTTAAGGTTGCTGTGTCTGCAATGGCTGTCTTTACTGATTGAAAAGCTGTCTCCTGTGCTTCTGTCCATTCCCACAACACATCTTTATGAGTTAGCTGTCTCATTGGCTCACACATGTCTGATAGATTCTTGCAAAACTTGGACAGATAATTCACCATGCCCAAAAATCGTTGTACTCCACACACATCTGTTGGGGTAGGCATCTCTTGTATCGCCTTCACCTTTTCTGGATCCACTTTCACTCCATTTGAGGTTAGAAGATGTCCTATATATGGCACTTTCGTCATTTTCAGTTTCAACTTTTCCAAGTTCAACTTTATCCTTTTTTCTCTACACCTATCTAAAAATCGTAGCATCCTTGTATCGTGATTCTTTATTGCAGATTGCATATCATCACCTTCTCCCACTATTAATATATCATCTGCTATCGTCTTTACCCCTGGAGTCCTTCCAAAGCTTGCATCAACTTCTGCTGAAATATTTCTGGAGCTGGTGTCAGTCCCATGGGCATTCTCAGCCATTTACGGCGACCAAATGGAGAAGAAAACGTTGTCAATAAACTGGATTCTTCATCCAGTTCCACATGCCAAAATCCATTTTTTACGTCACAAACTGAAAATATTTTTGCCTTTGATAAATCTGGTAGCACATCCTCTATTGTAGGCATCGGATAGTGATTCCTTTTGAGAGCTTTGTTGAGTGGTTTGGGATCGATACAAATTCTTAGTTTTCCTGATGGTTTCTGCACTATGACCAAACTACTTATCCAGTCTGTGCTCTGATGGACGACTTCTATCATGCCTCGCTTTTCTAAATCCTGTAGTTCTTCTTTCAATGGCTGAAGTAGCGCTACAGGCACTTTTCTTGTCGGTAATCTGGTAGGTTGTACTGTGTTATCAATTTCCAGTTTGTGTTTTCCTTCAAAACATCCATCACCCTCAAATACATCCGCATACTGTGTTTTTATAATCTGTAAATCTAGATTGCTGTCTGCTTTTGGGATATCCTTCATACTCTGTTTGACTTCCACAGACATAATGTTATGGAATTGTACCTTTATTAAGTCCATTGCCTGAACTGCTTTTATACCTAGTAACGGTATGTGGTCACCACCCTGCAGCACTGTAAATTGGGCTCTATAACTCTTTCTGTTGCATGGGTTACTAACCTTCAGTTTGCATGTCCCAAGAGGTTTCAGTATCGTTTTGTTGTACATCATAAGTACCTTATCAGTAGGTTCAATGGACACCTGTTCATTTAGTAGATCCTCCGGTATGACATTGCAACTTGCTCCACAGTCCAACTGAAATCTAATGGGTTTGTCATTTAATAAAAGAGTTGCAAACAGTTGTCTTGTATCTTTAGGTTCTGGCTGTCTGACTGTATTGACATTCTCTGTTGCAGACTGTAGCTGTATCCATGTAATACCTTCTGCACTGTCACTGTCATTGTCCTGTGTCACACTGTGAATTTCTCTGTGCCTTTTAAAGGGCTTAAGTCTGCAGAGAGCTGCGAAATGATTCATCTTACCACAGGTCCTGCAGCTTTGTCCATATGCTGGACACTTCTCTTTGTCTCTCTCATGTCTTCTGCCACAGTATCTGCATTGGACTGTTCTCGCTTGGTGCTCTGCTTTTCCTCTCATGGTTACTGCATGTACTGGCTCCTCAGTGGTGTCTGCCATCATCTTCAGGCTGTCTCTTGTTAGCTCTGCAGCTCTGCTTATTTGCATGCATTTCTCTAGGGTTAACTCCCCCTCTCTCAGCAGTCTCTCTCTTAGCTGTGGCTCTCTGATGCCGCACACTATTCTATCTCTGATAAGAGAATCTCTGATCTCTCCAAAGCTGCATGTTGCTGCCAGTCTTTTCAGCTCAGTCACATATGCGTCTATATTCTCTCCCATCTCCTGATTTCTGGTGAAAAACTTAAATCTTTCCACTGTCTCATTCTTCTTGGGGTCACAGTGCTTATCAAATGCCTGTACAATGTCTGCCAGACTGTCCGTACCGTCCTGGATCAGGGTCTGAGTAAGTTCTCTGCCTTTTTCTCCAATCAGATAGTAGAAGAGCTTCACCTTACGCTTCTGATCATTGGTGTCTACTGTAAGATCCACATACAGAGTAAACTCCTCCTTCCAATGTCTCCAGGTCTGCGATAGATTTGAGGACATGATGTCTAGTCTCTGAGGAGGTTTTAATGCGGTCTCCATAATGCTGTACTGTGGGCACTGTACTTACAGTTGAGCTTTGTACCACAAGCTGCCTGGATTGTCTGTCCACTTGTTCTTTATAGGTTCAGCCCTGCTGCCACCATGTTCTGTTTCTTGTTTATGCCTCTGACACGATTGTGGTAACGGGTTACTTTTATTCTGTGCACGTTCTCTCAGCCACCATTACATGAATCCTTCCTGTCTCGTGCCCTTACCAACGAGTCCCTCCTCTCTATCCTCTGAATACATCCAGGTAGTGAGACCCCTAGAGGCGGCTCAGCATATAACATATTGCTACAGGCTACAGTCCTGTATGAGCCCAACGTGACTCGGCAAATATAAACTGGCAAAGTCAGGGCGCAAGTGTCTGTCCCGTACCCGGTCACTCTTATGTGGCACGTGCACTGTATTCACGGACACTGAGCGTACGGAGTCTTTCTCTCACAATGCTAGTGGTCCCTGGACGGAGCACTCCTCTCTCTGAACTGCTGGACACATGGCTCCCTGAGCACAGCAGTCCCTCTGCAGACAGCGGGGGACTCTCCCAATGCGGCTTGTCACAGTGCCGGTACTCAGTGGGGAGATGGGGCAGAGCATGCTGCTCGCCTGACTACACACTGCGCTGTATTGGCGCCAAACTCCCAGCTGTTGCGCGCACTTTACCTTTTATATCTCCCTGCCTCCCCGGGTTCATAGGATGGTTCGTCTTCCTATCTCTTCCCCCAGGCAATAGGGGATGCAGCCTTAACAGTTCCAGACCCGGCACACAGGTACCCGCGATCTGGTCGGCCCCCTTACACTTGAAAATGTCCTCCTCCATATGACCCCTCTCCATAATGTCTCCCCCCACATTGTCCCTCTTCCAAATATCTCCCAAACTGCCCCTTTCCATATTTCCTCCACACCCATCTGACCCTCACTATACTATGCCTCCTTTCACTGCTGCACAATATCCCTATTGCCCCAATATGTGCCTCCATAGTATCACAACCCTCCCTGTCATCTAAAATAATAGTACAGTTAATCTTCAGCCCCAGGAATGGAATCGATAAAAACCCTGAAATTTGCCATGTCAGGAAGGGTGGATAGAGGCAGACCTCATTTCAGATGTGCAGTAAACGATCTGTAATAGATTGTTCAGTGCATGTAGGCTTACATTGTCCTTAGCAGTACAAGGGCTGTTTAGGTTGTGCCTACACAGCAGTGTCCTGTGACAACAATCGGTGATGCTTCTTGTCTGCAACTTGCTGTAGCGCTACTATTTTAGAGCTGTGATTTTGCTATAAAATTCCAGAGACGTTGCACACAAGTTGCAGTCACATCTGACTTGCATTTGATTCTATAGCAAATTAAATGCATTTGGAAACATTGCACCAAAGTAGGAAATTAATAGATGCTATGTCACAATGAAACACTGTTTCAATGAACTGCAAGCTAGTTTTCCTTGCATCACCAGCAGTCTCAAAATGTATGATTACTGAGCTACAACTCATTGTTCCCAATTTTTGCAGCAATTCCAGAAAGTAACATCACTGGCGTATAACCCAGTTTTTCCAGCATCAACATTTGGCTCAGAAGGTCACAGAGCTGTAAGCCAGCTTTCCCATTGTCAACAGCAGTCTGAGGGAGGGAGAATAAATTTTTTCTTTCCTCCTAAAAATTACTAAAATGTTGAAAAACAATTATACTGTCCGTATTAATTTGCCTTATTAAAAGATAATAAACATCACAAATCCGTGAATAAAGCAGACATATTTAGCATCCCTTTTAGGCCTCTTTCACACATCAGTGTGTCCGGTACGTGTGGTGACAGTTTTCACACGTTCCGGAGACACTGACCCACATAGAACCATTCAAATGAATGGGTCTTTGCTCATGTCAGTGTGTTTTCACGGATCGTGTGTCCGTGGGCAAAACACGCTGGCATGTACAGTTTTTTTCCGGCAGCACGGTCCACAAACTGTCCCGCACATGGAGAACACACATTGCTGTAATCCATGTGACATGCATCTGCATCAGCTGCTGTGTAGGTACTGATGCGGCACATGGGAGACACACGTATGTTGCAAATATCACATTCATGAGACAAGGATATCTCCAGTACCGTTTTTTCTGGTACTGGAAATATCAGGATGTGTGAAACCGGCCTTAATCGCAGTGACCCACACAACACAGCAATCAGATTATCTATGGGAATCGGTAAATGGTATAAAATTAATAAAAAAAAAAAAGTGTGACATTTTTTTCTATTAATACCTTCTAATACCTTCACCAACCAACCTTTTTTTTCACCTTTTTATGACCAAAGCAAACTTTACTATTCTGACCGGTATCAATTTATGCAGTAATAACTCTGGAACGGTTTAATGGATACCAGTGATTGAAAGATTGTTTGTTTTTTTTCATAACAAATTGTACTTCATGATAGTGGTAAAATTTGTTCAATATGATGTGTTTATTTGTGAAAATATTGGAAATTTGGCAAAAACGTTTCAATTTCTCAATTTTCACTTTAAATTCTTATGCTCTTATATCACACAAAATATTTAATATAAACATTTACCACATGTCTACTTTACATCTGCATCATTTTTTAAGCATAATTGTTTAGTGTTAGGAAGTGATAATTAATAGTTGACCAGCAATGTCTCATTTTTCCAACAAAATTTACAAAACCATTTTTTTTCTTTTAAGGACCACATCACATTTGAAGTGACTTTGGGGGCCTATATGCAAGAAAATACCCAAAAGTAACACCATTCTAAAAACTGCACCCCTAAAAGTTCTTAAAACCCCAACTAAGAAGTTTATTAAACTTTCAAGTGCTACACAGGAATTAAAGCAATGTGGAAGGAAAATTGAGTATTTTACTGTTTTTCACAAAAAATTTAACTTCAGCCCTAATTTTTTATTTTTACAAGGGTAACAGGAGAAAATGCATCTAATAGTTTATTGTGCAATTCACCTGAGCATGTCGATACTCCATATGTTGGGTAAAACTACTGTTTAGATGCATGGTAGGGCTTGGAAGGGATGACTTTTTGAACACAAAAAGTGGTTGAATCAAGAGCAAACGCCTTGTCGCATTGGAAGCGCCCTGATGTCTGTAAACAATGGAAACCCCTCAGTGACCCAATTTTGGAAATTTGACCTCTCAAGGAATTTATCTAAATGTGTGGTGAACACCTTGAACCTCTAGGTGTTTCGAATACCTTTATAACATAGAGCCTTGAAAATAAAAAAGCAAAATCCATTTTTCTCACAAAAATATTCTTTCAGCCTCCAATTGTTTCATTTTCTCAAGAGTATCAAGAGAAAATGGACCCCAAAATGTGTTGAGAAATTTCTCTTGAGGATGCCAGTACCCCATATGTGGGGGAAAACTACTGTTTGGGTGCATGGCAGAGCTTGTAAAGGAAGAAGTGATGTTTTAGAACGCACACTTTGATGGAATGGTATGAAGGCGTCAAGTCATGTTTGGAGAGCCTCTGATGGACCTAAACAGTGGAAATGCCCAAGAAGTGACCACATTTTGAAAACTAGACCCTTAAAGGATTTTTCCAGGACGTCCCTCCTGACCGCACTACCAGGAGGTTGTCCTTCGTATCCTTGATAGTGACAGGAACACAGAAGAGGTTAAATAGCCCCTCCCCACCATCACCCTTCAGTGTTTTTCCTGTCCCTATTAGGGACAGACGCAGGAGAGAAGCACAGGAGAAGCAAAGACCACATCCCTCCCTAGGGGGCTCTGGGGCAGTGGAGGCTAGTCTGACTGGTATACTCCACAGCGTTGCTGATACCGCAGGAGGTCCCTCAGCATCCAGTCGAGCTGTGCACTCCCGGCATCTGCTTCATCCCTCCTCAGGGGGCTCTGGGCAGTGGCATCTCGGGCCTGGGCTTCTAGTCAGGAGACATGCCGGTGGCGAATTCCAGGGGCGTGGCCTCAGGATACTGGGTACGGGCCTGATCAGGTTACTGGCCGGCATCTTGCTCCTGCACTTCTGGTGCACCGTATTATCAGGAGGCGAGCCGATGACAACATCCGGGGGTGTGACCACAGGTGCCCAGGTCCAGTCAGGAAGCAGGACTTTCGTCGCTCCATATTGTCAGTGGCGAGCCGGGTCAGGACCTGGGGGAGTGTCTGCAGGATCCCCAGGGGAACATGGTGCCATTCCGGTTGGCATGCTTTCCACATGGGGCATGCGCGGTTCACACCAAGATTGACAGCAGCTGAGCTCAGAAGGAGGACAAATCGGACGTTTTGAAGCCGGGTAAGGCAGAGTACTTAAAGACAGACAGCTGACAGCACAATTGACTTTGTAAAGATGGAGAGTGCAAGCCGTCCTGACGTCCAGTCCTTAGAGCCATCCCTGGACCATGTGAGTAGAGCATAGTAAGGGTCTCTTAGCTGTGCTAGATCCAATAGCTACAGGGCCTTCTTTCTACATTGTCTTTTAGGACAAGGAGACGCCTAAGCAGTCCACTTCAACAGCTAGAAAGAAGGCTAATAGAATGTCCATTATGCACCGCCAGACTTCCAGAGGGATATGAGAAAAGCTATGTGAAGCATGCATTGCCAAATTGCTTAAGGAGGACCAGACCTCTTTACTGACCAATATAAGAACAATGATCAGAGAGGTAGCTCACGATACTGTCTCTGCACCAGGGCTGTCCCAATCTCCCTCTCCTAAGAGATCCAGATGGATCCAAGTTTAGAGGAAGAAGAAGCATCGGGCTATTCTGATCCGGACTCTGATGAAGGCGAGGGTTCCTCTGTGCTACTTTTAGAGGAACGGAAAAGATATCTCCTTTCGTCCGAGAACACGGATATGCTCCTGCAGGCGGTCAGGGGTACTATGAAGGTTGAGGACTCCATGAAACCATTGACAATTCAAAATGAAATGTTTGGCAGCCTGAGAGCCCTTAGGAATAGAATATTTTCAGTGAATAATCACTTAACGGAAATTATACTGGAAGAGTGGGAAGACATGGGGGAAAAAGCTTGTGGCCTCAAGGGATTTTAAGTACCGCCTTACCTTCGATCCGGAAGAGTCCAAGATTTGGGAAACCGTACTGAAAATTGACAATTCTTCTGAAGACTCATCTGGCCTTAAAGATCTGATGGACAAAAGATCGGAAGACCTTAAGAAAGCCTGGGAATCATCTGCAGTCATCATGAAAGCAAACATAGCGGCCACCTTGGTAGCCAGAACAATGAGTCTTTGGATAGATGAGCTAGAGAGCCACATCAAGAACAGTACTCCCAAGGAGGAAATCCTTAAATCACTACCGTTGTTGAGAATGGTGAATGACTTTATGGCAGATGCATCAGCGAAGTCAGTCTGTTTTGCTGCAAGAAACAATGAGCTATCAAACGCAGCAAGGTGGGCTCTGTGGCTAAGATCATGGATGGGGGGATACCCAGTCAAAAACAAGCTTTGCTCAATACTATTCTCTGGCCTACACGTATTTGGACCAGTTTTAGATGAATTGCTTGAGAAAGCATCAGGTAAAAAGAAGGGCTTCCCCGAAGAAAAACCAAAGAAGATGCCGTCATTTTGGAGGACTCACTCACCCTAGGCAGGATTATAAAGGAAAAGGTAAATCCGGCAGGTGGAGCTACCACAAGGGTGGCAAAGGTAGAGGCTCCTTTCGAGACCAGGGGTCTAGACCCGGCAGACAATGACGCCAGAGGCATCGGGGGAGACTTCAGTACTTCCTGGAGAATCGGCAGGAGATTACTCAGTATCAGTGGATCCTGCAGACTGTTGCTCAGGGGTACAGGATAGAGCTCACCCAGTTACCTTCCAAGAGATACTGCCTAACACATACCCAGTCTCCAGTGGTCCATCAAAGACTTCTAAAAGACAAACGGGAGCTTATAAAATTGCGGGTAATAATTCAGGGGCCCCATTCCCAAAAGTTCCATGGACATTATTCCAGTCTGTTTTCCATAAAAAAAAAACTAGGACGGGAATACCTAACAATAATAAACCTGAAGCCATTTAACCTATGGGTAACCAACAGGCAGTTCAAAATGAAGTCTCTCAGATCAGTAAACAACATTTCTAGTTCCAGTGCCTGCCATTCAGTCTCTCCTCCGCTCCCCGAATCTTCACAAAACTCATGGCAGACGTTAATGCTTTCTTGAGGGAAAAGAACATTCTCATCGTCCCATACCTGGACGACCTACTGCTAGTGGCAGACTCGCCACAATGGATAGAAGAATGTTTAACAACAACCATACACACACGCCAGAGCTGGTATGTCACTCTCCACAAGGAGTAACCTTACCCCCCAGACCCCAGTCCAGAGCCTCTCATCTAGCCAAATCAGATCTCTCCTACTTTGCACTGACGAGGACCAACAGTCCGAAACACCGTGTCTGCAAATGGAGATTCTGATTTGGCTTTTATCCTAAGTCATATTACAAGACTCGTTAAAGGGTTGATTGTGACTTGTAGGATTGCTACTTCCAATAGGTGGCGCTATAGAGTACAAGTCCTCTTTGTTTGAAGAGGCAATTTGCATATTAAAATTTCCCAGAGGAGCATTGCACGGCGAATAAGCCTCCTTACCTCGACACGCCAGAGCTGGTATGTCACTCTCCATCCACCCCCAGACCAGCCGGCTCTCAAGAATAACCACTTTCGACCCCCACACAGACATACAGCCTAAAAGCAAGTCCATAGAGGCCTTTCATTCATTACCAAACAAGATCTCTCCTACTTTGCACTGTCGAGGTACATCAACCAGTCGAAACACCGTGTCTGCAAATGGAGATTCTGATTTGGCTTTTATCCTAAGTCATATTACAAGACTCGTTAAAGGGTTGATTGTGACTTGTAGGATTGCTACTTCCAATAGGTGGCGCTATAGAGTACAAGTCCTCTTTGTTTGAAGAGGCAATTTGCATAACAACAACCATGTCACTCCTGGAGAGGCCCGGTGTGGTTAATAAACCTAAAGAAATCAGGTCTCAGGCCAGAAATTAAGAAAATGTTTCTGGGGTGTAATGCAGCCTTGGCTGGCATTCCTTTAATGGCTCAGTGTGTGTGTTTTGACTGTCCATGTTCCTTTCCCCCCAGCTGACTAGTCACATGACTGTGACATCACACAGGTCCTTTTACACACACAAGTCTGAACACATGACTGTGACATCAGCTCAGGTCCTGTGTGTGTGTGTGTAATGGTATATAAACCCTGCTTAATTGGAGACAGGGCCCGTGTCAGTGATGGGCGTGAGGCCTGTTCCTGTTCCCCTGGTGTGGGGGACACCGTTTGTGTGAGGCCTAGTGAGGCCGAGTGAAGCCTGACTGCCTGAAAGGTCAGAGACTGGATCCTGTGTGGATGCTAGTGGCCTTGGAAGGCAAATGGACTGTAGTGAAGAGCCCCAGAAGGCGAAGGCTGGATGTTAGAGTGAAGGCATACCAGTAGCCTTAGAGGGAACGACGGCTAGAGACCCCAGCTGGGAAGCCGCAAAGCCGCAGTGGTGGCGGACTAAATGGACTGAAGCAGCCAAACCCCGGACAAGGTAATACTCGTTGTCATATGGACATTTATATGGACATTGTTCAATTGTTACCTAGCGGGAGGCTGTACCTGGAGCAAGTGGGCCTGTGTGCCACTTGGCTCACGAATACTGTTTATATGTGTGTCGGCGAGCCACGGAGTGGACCCAGAAACATGGAGTTTATGAAGTAATAAACTGCTACATAATGAAAATAAGGAAAAGACATTGCAAGTGTGAATTGATTGGTGCAGCGAAGCGAGTATTCCCCAGGATGATGACAAGCGCTGCCTTACAGGGGGTACTCCTAGACTCAGAACAGTAGTATTCATTCCTTCCATTGCACAAACAGACAAGAGGTTTAGACGCTACAAAAGCGAAAATACATCTTCATCACTTCAGGAAAGCCATGAGTATTCTGGGTCTAATGACTTCATGTATTTCCAGCGTCCAATGGAGTCCGTTTCATTCGAGAGATCCTTTCAGCATGGGATGCCAAGGAGACTTCGATGGACAGCAGAATGTTAATATCCAGAGAAGTAAAACAGTCTGTCATGGTGGGCATAGCAAACCTCGAGAAAGGGAGACCCTGAAGTGTTCCCATGTATAAACATCACTACGGACACAAGCCTCAGGGGTTGGGGAGCCCACATAGAAGGACGTTACCTCCAGGGAACGTTGCCCTCATATCAGTGGTCAACAGTTCATCAAACTAAAGGGAACTCACAGCACTTTGGGAAGCACTGAGGAGATGCCAAAAGGAGCTACACAATCATCATGTCAGGGTTTTCTCGGACAACTCAACCATGGTATCCTTCCTACTACATCAGGGAGGTCCGAGGCACCGTCACTTGCAGGATTTAGCAGAGACAATATTTTCCCGGGCAGAACTCACGGTAAAATCCATCACCGCAGTACACCTGAAAGGTGCAAAAAATCAGGTAGCAGACTTTCTCAGCAGGGAGAAGGTGCAACCCGCAGAATGATTTCTTAATGAAGAAGTCTTTGTTCAACTAACCAGGCACTGGGGTTCACCAGACAGACTTATTCGCCTCAAAGAAAAATGCAAGGACAAAAGATTTCTTATCGTTAAATCTGGGAGACAAACGGACTGGAGTAGACGCCTTGGCACAGAGCTGGGATATGGAACTTGCTTACCCAGTTCCACCACTTACTTTAATACCAAGAGTTCTAAGGAAGATCCAGGAGAGTCGGTAATCCTAATAGTCCCCTACTGGCCCAAAAGGAGCTGGTTATCTTTATTAAAGCAGATGGCGTTGGAAGAGCGAATACTCCTACCATCATGATGGGATCTTCAGAGGCAGGGCCCTCTTGCTCATCAGAATCTAGAGATATTACAGCTGTCAGCTTGGATCCTGAGAAGGAGATCCTCAGACTGAAGGGCTTGTCAGAACCAGTCATCGCTACCTTGCAAAAGAGTAGGAAACCAGATAATAATAATAATAATAATATTTATATAGCGCCATTATTTCCATGGTGCTGTACATGAGAAGGGGTTATATACAAAGTTATAGATATCCTTTACAGTAAACAAATTTACAATGACAGACTGGTACAGAGGGAGAGGACACTGTCCTTGCGGACTTACATTCTACCCGTTACCTCAGCTGTACATCTAAAAGTCTGGAAGAAACTCTGTTCACACTGCACAGGTCCAGTATCCATCAATCAGAGTCCAAATTTTCCTCAGGTTCAAGACTTCCTTCAGGCTGGCTTTGATAGGGGTCTGAGGCCTAGTACTTTAAAAGTACAGATTTCAGCCCTGGGTTCCTTTTTTGACTATCCACTGGCCAATCATCCCTGGGTGGTAAGGTTCATTAAAGCTACTCAGCTTATTAGGCCTACAATATGTAGCTCTGTACCCCCCTGGGACCTCAACTTATTTCTAAACGAATTATGGAAAAAACCTTATGAACCTCTAGACCAGGCTGACCTAAAGTCGGTAACATTCAAAGCGGTTTTCCTTGTAGTGATAACTTCAGCGAGACGTATAGGTGAGCAGAGGTGTTTCTAGGCTTTCTGGCACCCGGGGCAAGAATTCGGTTCTGCGCCCCCCCATGTACCAACGAGCTGTTCTCCCTAATGCTCTCAATGTTCAGTAAAATATTGAGAGAAGCAGAAAGAGAAGCTCGTTGTCACAGGACCATAAGTATGAAAGTCGCATATGAGTGAAGTGTCCATGTGACTGCTGGAACCTGCAGAGCTGAATCCTGACATTGCAGCTTCTGAATTCTCACGATTGCACTGCACACTTTTAGGGTTCTCCATTACCGGTGGCAAGAGTACACCGTCATGTCAGCACAAGCATGTGATTTATATATTTCTGGCCACATTCCGACTAGACGTGCCCGGCCTCGCTCTGTTCATTTTCATTGAGGCCACACACTGGGATAAATGTAAGGTCATGCACTTGGGTAGAACAAATAAGATGTATAATTATGTGCTTAATTGTAAAACACTGGGCAAAACTGTCACTGAAAAAGACCTGGATGTATGGGTGGACGACAAACTCACATTTAGTGGCCAATGTCAGGCAGCTGCTGCCAAGGCAAATAAAATAATGGGATGCATTAAAAGAGGCATAGATGCTCATGAGGAGAACATAATTTTACCTCTATACAAGTCACTGGTGCGACCACACTTAGAATACTGTGTGCAGTTCTGGTCTCCGGTGTATAAGAAAGACATAGCTGAACTGGAGCGGGTGCAGAGAAGAGCGACCAAGGTTATTAGAGAACTGGGGGGTCTGCAATACCAAGACAGGTTATTACACTTGGGGTTATTTAGTTTGGAAAAACGAAGGCTTAGGGGTGATCTTATTACAATGTATAAATATATGAGGGGACAGTACAAAGACCTTTCTAATGATCTTTTTACTCTTAGACCTGTGAAGGGACAAGGGGGCATTCTCTACGTCTGGAGGAAAGAAGGTTTAGCCACAGACGCAGATTCTTTACTGTAAGAGCAATGAGACTATGGAACTCTCTGCCGTCTTATGTTGTAATGAGTGATTCCTTACCAAAATTTAAGAAGGGACTGGATGCCTTTCTTGAAAAGTATAATATTACAGGCTATATTCACTAGTTTCCTAGATACAGCGTTGATCCAGGGAGCTAGTCTGATTGCCGTATGTGGAGTCGGGAAGGATTTTTTTTCCCCAATGTGAAGCTTACTGTTTGCCACTTGGGTTTTTTTTGCCTTCCTCTGGATCAACATGTTAGGGCAGGTTAGGATAGGATATGGGTTGAACTAGATGGACTTAAAGTCTTCCTTCAACCTTAATAACTATGTTACTATGTTACTATGTTACTGGTCAGCATGTGACCACATGTATGTAAACTACCGGAACGAGAGAATCCTGACAGCGTGCAGTGCGCACTGTGAGAAGTCAGAAGTCTGCAGTCACATTGAATGACTGCAGACTCAACACAAACCTGGACAACCCCTTTAATGCTCCTAACATAAATAAAAACATGAGAATTAGTCAGTTTCACAAATTTTACACTAGGTACTTTATAGAGGACGCTGTCTCTGGAGTCGTTCTCCTTTTCTTCTTCTTGTCCAGACTCCATGATGAGTTTTCTCATCCACAGCCGTCTCTGCAGACTTCCAGCTTCTCCGGTCTTCTGCAGCAAATCTCCACACGATGCCCTTAAAGACAGGAGTGTCATTATAATGCTCCTAAATAAAAATATCTGCAATATAATGTCGCCTCACACTATTCCCCTCCCTCCTCATACTGTCTACTCTCACGTCCCACCTGTTCACCATACTGTCTCCTCATACAGTTATATGAAAAAGTTTGGGCACCCCTATTAATCTTAAGCTTAATGTTTTATAAAAATTGGTGTTTTTGCAACAGCTATTTCAGTTTGATATATCTAATAACTATTGGACACAGTAATGTTTCTGCCTTGAAATGAGGTTTATTGTACTAACAGAAAATGTGCAATCTGCATCCAAACAAAATTTGACAGGTGCATAAGTATGGGCACCCTTATCATTTTCTTGTTTTAAATACTCCTACCTACTTTTTACTGACTTACTAAAGCACTTTTTTTGGTTTTGTAACCTCATTGAGCTTTGAACTTCATAGCCAGGTGTATGCAATCATGAGAAAAGCTACTTAAAGTGGCCATTTACAAGTTGTTCTCCTGTTTGAATCTCCTCTGAAGAGTGGCATCATGGGCTCCTCAAAACACCAGCATCAGGTCCCGCATCAGCACCAGCAGCAGATACGCAAATGGAGCGCCAGGACAGCAGATGGTAAATATCACATCCCCCACCCCTAAAATTTAACCACGCATCTGTCACCACTGCTGCCTGAGGTAGTGCAGTGCGGTGTCCTTGACACCCTGGTACTGTTTAAAAATCATGTTTTTGCTGTGATGGGGTTGGTCCTCCTGGTACTGTATAAAATGTTAATGGTTTTCCAGTGATGGGGTGGGTCCCCCTGGTACTCTATAAAATGTGCATGGTTTTCAAGTGATAATGTGGATCCCCTGGTACTGTATAAAATGTTCATGTTTTGCAAGTGATGGGGTGGGTCTCCCTGGTAGTGTTTTAAAATGTGCATGGTTTCAAGTGATAATGTGGATCTCCTGATACTGTATAAAATGTTCATGTTTTGCAAGTGATAATGTGCATCCTCTGGTACTGTATAAAATGTGCATTTTTTCAAGTGATAATGTGGATCCCCTGGTACTGTACAGGTCCTTCTCAAAAAATTAGCATATAGTGCTAAATTTCATTATTTTCCATAATGTAATGATTACAATTAAACTTTCATATATTTTAGATTCATTACACACCAACTGAAATTTGTCAGGTCTTTTATTGTTTTAATACTGATGATTTTGGCATACAACTCCTGATAACCCAAAAAACCTGTCTCAAAAAATTAGCATATCAAGAAAAGGTTCTCTAAACGACCTATTACCCTAATCTTCTGAATCAACTAATTAACTCTAAACACATGCAAAGATTCCTGAGGCTTTTAAAAACTCCCTGCCTGGTTCATTACTCAAAACCCCCATCATGGGTAAGACTAGCGACCTGACTGATGTCAAGAAGGCCATCATTGACACCCTCAAGCAAGAGGGTAAGACCAGAAAGAAATTTCTCAACAAATAGGCTGTTCCCAGAGTGCTGTATCAAGGCACCTCAATGGGAAGTCTGTTGGAAGGAAACAATGTGGCAGAAAACTCTGTACAACGAGAAGAGGTGACCGGACCCTGAGGAAGATTGTGGAGAAGGACCGATTCCAGACCTTGGGGGACCTGAGGAAGCAGTGGACTGAGTCTGGTGTAGAAACATCCAGAGCCACCGTGCACAGGCGTGTGCAGGAAATGGGCTACAGGTGCCGCATTCCCCAGGTAAAGCCACTTTTGAACCATAAACAGCGGCAGAAGCGCCTGACCTGGGCTACAGAGAAGCAGCACTGGACTGTTGCTAAGTGGTCCCAAGTACTTTTTTCTGATGAAAGCAAATTTTGCATGTCATTCGGAAATCAAGGTGCCAGAGTCTGGAGGAAGACTGGGGAGAAGGAAATGCCAAAATGCCTGAAGTCCAGTGTCAAGTACCCACAGTCAGTGATGGTGTGGGGTGCCATGTCAGCTGCTGGTGTTGGTCCACTGTGTATCATCAAGGGCAGGGTCAATGCAGCTAGCTATCAGGAGATTTTGGAGCACTTCATGCTTCCATCAGCTGAAATGCTTTATGGAGATGAAGAATTCATTTTTCAGCACGACCTGGCACCTGCTCTCAGTGCCAAAACCACTGGTAAATGGTTTACTGACCATGGTATTACTGTGCTCAATTGGCCTGCTAACTCTCCTGACCTGAACCCCATAGAGAATCTGTGGGATATTGTGAAGAGAAAGTTGAGAGACGCAAGACCCAACACTCTGGATGAGCTTAAGGCCGCTATCGAAGCATCCTGGGCCTCCATAACACCTCAGCAGTGTCACAGGCTGATTGCCTCCATGCCACGCCGCATTGAAGCAGTCATTTCTGCAAAAGGATTCCCGAGCAAGTATTGAGTGCATAACTGAACTTTATTATTTGATGTTTTTTTTGTTTGTTTTTAAAAAACACTTTTATTTTATTGGATGGTTGAAATATGTTAATTTTTTGAGACAGGTTTTTTGGGTTATCAGGAGTTGTTTGCCAAAATCATCAGTATTAAAACAATAAAAGACCTGACAAATTTCAGTTGGTGTGTAATGAATTTAAAATATATGAAAGTTTAATTGTAATCATTACATTATGGAAAATAATGAAATTTAGCACTATATGCTAATTTTTTGAGAAGGACCTGTATAATGTGCATGTTTTCAAGTGATAATGTGGGTCCCCCTGGTATGTGCATGTTTTCCCTGTGATGAACTGGGTCCCCCGGTACTGTTTAAAATGTGCATGGTTATCAAGTGATAATGTGGATCCCCGGTTACTGTATAAAATGTGCATGTTTTGCAAGTGATAATGTGGGTCCCCCTGGTACTGTTTAAAATGTGCATGGTTTTCAAGTGATAATGTGGATCCCCTGGTACTGTATAAAATGTGCATGTTTTCCCTGTGAAAATGTGGGTCCCCCTGGTACTGTTTAAAATGTGCATGGTTATGAAGTGATAATGTTGATCCCCTGGTAATGTATAAAATGTGCATGTTTTGCAAGTGATAATGTGGGTCATCCTGGTACTGTCAATGTTCATGTTTTACCTGTGATGAAGCGGGTCCCACTGGTACTGTAAAATGTGCATGTTTTCCCTGTGATGAAGTGGGTCCCACTGGTACTGTAAAAAATGTTCATGTTTTCAAGTGATAATGTTGGTCCCCCTGGTACTGTATAAAATGTGCATGTTTTCCCTGTGATGAAGAGGGTCCCACTGGCACTGTAAAAAATGTTCATGTTTTCAAGTGATAATGTTGGTCTCCCTGGTACTGTATCAAGTGTGCATGTTTTCCCTGTGATGAAGTGGGTCCCACTGGTACTGTATAAAATGTGCATGTTTTCAAGTGATAATGTTGGTCCCCCTGGTACTGTATCAAGTGTGAATATTTTCAAGTGATAATGTGTGTCCCCCTGGTACTGTATAAAATGTGCATGTTTTTCCAGTGATGGGGTGGGTCCCCCTGGTACTGTTTAAAATGTGTCCAATTCATGATGGGATGTTGTATTCCGTACACCATAAAGCTCACTCCAGTCCATGTTGTACTTTTATATTTTTCAGCCAGGGCCAAGGAATATACATATATTCACTGGCCCTTTTTGTCTCTTTATTCCACAGCAGAAGACTACAAAGAGAGGCAGCAGCAAGGGGAGAGGAGGAAGCTTTGCTACATGCAGAGGAGAGGAGGACAGCCAGCAGAAAGTAAATATGACATCCCCCATTCCCAAAAAATGTAATCAATTTTTTTCTCTTTCAGCCAGGGCCAAGGAATATACATATATTCACTGGCCCATTTTGTGTCCTTATTCAACAGCAGAAGACGGCAAAGAGAGGCGGCAGCAGCAAGGGGAGAGGAGGAAGCTTTGATACATGCAGAGGAGAGGAGCAGCCAGCAGAAAAGTAAATATGACATCCCCATTTCCCAAAAAAATTAATCAATTTTTTTCTCTTTCAGCCAGGGCCAAGGAATATACATATATTCACTGGCCCTTTTTGTGTCCTTATTCAACAGCAGAAGACTCCAAAGAGAGGCGGCAGCAGCAGCAAGGGGAGAGGAGGAAGCTTTGATACATGCAGAGGAGAGGAGGACAGCCAGCAGAAAGTAAATATGACATCCCCCATTCCCAAAAAAATTAATCAATTTTTTTCTCTTTCAGCCAGGGCCAAGGAATATTCATATATTCACTGGCCCTTTTTGTGTCCTTATTCCACAGCAGAAGACGCCAAAGAGAGGCATCAGAAAGGGGAGATGAGGAAGAAATAGAGCCAGAGGAGAGGAGTACAGTCAGCAGACAGTAAATATGACATCCCCCATTCCCATAAAATATAATCAATTTTTGCTTTTTCAGCCAGGGCCAAGGAATATACATATATTCACTGGCCCTTTTTGTGTCTTTATTCCACAGCAGAGACCGGCAAACAGCAGCAGCACTTGCGGCTTTAGCAGAGGAAGCTGCAGCTTCAGCGTCCGCTCCACCGGAGTCAGTGGAGCTGCAGCATGATGTGGAGACATCTTCTTCTGGGAGCCTTCCTTCCCATCGTCAGCATTTGGCGGTAAAAATATATATATATTTTTTTCTCCTCAATCCATCTGTGGGATATATGTATTGATTGTCTTTTTTTTTTAATAACAGGAATCGCAAGATGAAGAGGAGCTCCCAGAGGAAGAAGGACGGGGTGGAGAGATACCCGGAGTGGGCTCACAATTCATAAGTATCCTGCATCAATCGCAGAAACACAACATCACACTACACACAACACATAGAAAACCATTTAGTACATACTTCACACAGCGCCCAACACATGCCTATATCACAAATTGTTATTTTTTCTTTAGTCTCTCGGATCTGGTTCCCAGCAAAGGGGTCCTCACAGCGCCTCCCAGAGTCGTCGTCGTGAGAGCCGCGGCGGTTACCATCGTGTAAGATTTTTTTATTTTTTTTTTAATATTTTTTATTGTTTTTCAACTTTTTTTTAACATTTTTAGTATTTTTCCATTAATTATTACATAATTTTTTTATTTTTTTAAAATATTTTTTGAATTTTTGTATTTATTTATTTTTATTTTTTTTCCCTTTTTTTTAATTTTTAATTTTTTTCTTTTTCACTTGCTAGTGTGGAGGCTAATGTATTTTTTTTCTCTTTTTCTTTAACAGGCTTCACAGCGTGCTCCCGATTCGGATGGTGAGGAGGGGATAGACGTCGACCTCCTCATTGATCTGGTCCGAGAAAGGGAGCCACTGTGGAACATGGGGGACCGCCGCCATTCTGATCAGACAGTGACCCAACGGCTCTGGGAGGAAGTGGCATCGACAATGGTGGACCGCTGGGAGGACCTCGATGTTCGGGCCCAGACTAAACACCGTAAGTATAGTTCAGGTTGCTGACTGTAAAGCTGTGTTTCCCAAACTTCAGTCCTCGTGGCCCCCACGGTTCATGTTTTCAGGATTTCCTTTTGTGCAACACTATGGAAATACTGAAAACATGACCTCTGGGGGACACGAGGACTGAAGTTTGGGAAACACTGATGTTGTATAGTAACCAATGTGTGCTTTCTCGTTTCAGGGGAGAGAGTTGTGAAGCGGTGGCGGTCTCTGAGGGATCGCTTCAAGAAGGAGTTCAACAAGGAGATGCAGGCCCCGAGTGGATCTGCAGGACGCCAGAGCAAGTACAAGTACGCACGAGCCCTGGCGTTCCTGCGGGAAACTATGGTCACCCGAAGGTAAACATTACCAGAAAATGTTAACATCTATCAAATGTTTTTTTGCAGCCAGGGCCATTCCACATCTGTATATTAATTGTATGTTTTTTCTTTATTCCACAGCACGTTGACCAGCACTCGGGCGCTCGCAGAGTTGGACCCTTCTGGGGCGATCACTCAGGAGACCGACACCGAGGGACACTTCGACCCGGTACATCTGCACCTTCACAGCCTTCCCTCACATTCGATCCCACAGTCCCATCCACCAGCACTGGAGCATCGTGGCCGCCTGCATTACATGCATCTGCTGGTGAGGAGATAGCATTCCCTTTACCCCACCCTTCTGCCACTCCCACCTGTAGTACACCTGCGGGTACTGGGTGCCAGCGGCAGAGGGGTCAGGAAAGGAGCTATGCGCCCGAGTTCTTGCATTTGAATGCATCTTTCCAGAACTGTCTCAAAGTATTATCTGAATAACTTGCCGCAGGCATTAATCAGGTAACCTCCAGCATTTTGGAGGTAAAGACACTTCTGCAAACCATGCATTCAGAAGCAAGAACATCTCCAAATCACAGCTTTTTTAGGTCTGTGGCGGAGCGCATGGATACGCTATCTACTGACCAGCAGATGTATGTAATGCATATGTGCCACGCTGCTCTAGTGCCGGCTACCACCCAACCTCCTCCATCCACCCCAGTCGTTCCTCCACCTCCCCCCCCTCCAGCCGCCGTCCCCCTCCCCCTCCTATTCAATACCAGCCACCTCCCCAGCTCCAGCAACCTCCCCAGTACCAGCCACCTCCCCAATTCCAGCCACTTCCCCAACTGCAGTCACCTCCCCAGTACCAGCAACCTCCCCAGTACCAGCCACCTACCCCGTACCACACTCTCCTACCTCTTACCAATCTCCTTCCCCCTTCCAATTCCCTATCATATCACCTGCTCCTCCTGCCCAACCTTCCACTCCACCACCCATCACCTGTTCTGCCTCTAACTTGTCCTCCCATTCTCTTACTCTTTCCACCCCTTCACCTCTTTCTGTTCCTTCACCACCACCATCCCGGTCGTCCCTCCACACTCCCACGGTCGAAGTGTCCCGCAGCCCCTCCAGCACTATTTCCACCCCACACTACACACAACTGTAAATATTTTTTTTTCCTTCAATAAAAAATACAAACTTTATTTGAATAAAAAATAAACTTTATTACAATTGCACCAGTTTGCAAAAATGCAACATTTTCAAAAAATTATATTAAAAAATTATTTTTTTAATAAAAGTTAAAATGGTTTACAATTGTTGTCTGTCATTTCTTTATAGGATGTTAAGTTACAAATGTATTAAACCAGGTAAACATGTGGTGGGTACACAAACACCAACATCAGTTAGGGTAATAGGTAAAAAATATCTATATAACTTTGGGTAAAAGGAACATAAATTTTACCTTTTTGCCAAAGTTGGGTCCCGGGTTGTGTAGTATCCAAAGTATCTTACCTTTTTCCCAAACTTGTGTCCTTTGTTAGGTTATCCCCTAGAAGGTACACATTTTTTGAAAAAAGGTGAAATACTTTGGGTTACAAAAAAAAAACAGCCAGGGACACAACTATGGCCAAAAGGAAACATACAGTACAAAACACACAAGAAGGTAGACAAGTTTCCTTTTAAAGGTTTATTGTGGGTACAGAAAGAGTTTTAAAAGAAATAATCAATTGATCACACTGCCAGTCTACTCTACCTTCTGGTGAGAGAAAGTATTGTGCAAAATGGTCCCTCATTCTTGAAACCGCCAGTGTACTCCGAGTGGTAATGTTGCTGTAGTCGTGCAAGGTTGTTTCTTGATAGTGGTCCTCAATAGAAATCGGTTCCTTGCTGATCACAAAATTATGTAGGACCACGCACGCTTTTACAACGTCATCCACAGTCTCTGTCTTCAAGTTTATCGCAGTCAAAAGGACACGCCATTTGGCTGTCATAATCCCAAACGCACACTCCACCATCCGTCTGGCTCTTGTGAGGCGGTAGTTAAATATGCGCTTTGTATGGGTCAATCCTCTGCTGGCGTACGGTTTCAAGAGATGTTCGGACAGCTGGAATGCCTCATCACCTACACACACGAAAGGCATAGGTGGACCAGAGGTTTGAGGCAGCGGCCTAGGGGGTGGGAACTGAAAAGTGTTTCCGTACAGTCTCCGCCCCATAGCTGAAAGTTTAAACACTTGATAGTCATTGGACCGTCCATAAGCCCCAATGTCCACAGCAATAAATTTGTACTCTGCATCAGCAATAGCCATCAGGAAGACCGAAAAATATTTCTTGTAGTTAACCCCTTCCCGACCTGTGACGCCACGTAGGCGTCATGAAAGTCAGTGCCAATCCGACCCATGACGCCTATGTGGCGTCATGAAAGGATCGCGTTCCTGCGGGCCGGGAGACCGGGGTCACTCAAAGGTCACCCGACCCGCAGTTACAGGACCCTTTGGCTTAACCCCCCCGTGGCCACGATCGCTCTGATTGGCTGTTAAAAGTGAAACAGCCAATCAGAGCAATCTGTAATATTTCACCAATTTAAAAGTGAAATATTACAATCCAGCCATGGCCGATGCTGCAATAGCATCTGCCATGGCTGGACACCGAGCCCTGACCCCCCCACACGGATTCACGGCGGCGATCGGCCGCCGCCACCGAAAGATGGCAGCGATCGGTCACCGCCGTCACTAACAGCTCCCCTCCTCCTTTGCTCCGGTGCCCCCACCTTCCGATCCCCCCCCCTAACATTCCGACCACCCTACTCACCTCTCCCGATCCACCGATGTCCCTGGATCGGTCCCGGCGTCCGCCCGGGCCTCTTCATGGGCGCCGCCATCTTGGAAAATGGCGGGCGCATGCGCAGTGCGCCCGCCGGCCGGCGCATGCGCAGTGCGCCCCCCAGTGTCCAAAAATGTATTTTGATCACTGTGATAAACTGTCACAGTGATCAAAATAAAAAAAAGTAAATGAACCCCCCCCTTTATCATAGGTAGGGACAAATAAAAAAAATAAAGATTTTTTTTTTTTCCTTTTTTTTTTTCCTATTAGGCCCTGTGCACATGTTGCTGATTTTGCTGCGGATCCGCGGTGTATTTTGCTGCGGATCCGTGGCGGATTTCGCTGCTGATCCGCGGCGGATCAGCAGCGAAATCAGCCGCGGATGCGCAGCGATATCCGCCGCAGATCAGCAGCGAAATCCGCCGCAGATTTCGCTGCGGATCCGCGGCGGATTTCGCTGCAGATCCGCGGCGGATTTCGCTGCTGATCCGCGGCTGATTTCGCTGCTGATCCGCGGCGGATTTCGCTGCTGATCCGCGACTGATTTCGCTGCGGATCCGCGACTATTTCGCTGCGGATCCGCGACTGATTTCGCTGCGGATCCGCGACTGATTTCGCTGCGGATCCGCAGCGGATTTCGCTGCTGATTCGCTGCGGATCCGCGGACTGATTTCGCTGCTGATCCGCGACTGATTTCGCTGCGGATCCGCGACTGATTTCGCTGTGGATCCGCGACTGATTTTGCTGCGGATCCGCGACTGATTTCGCTGCGGATCCGGACTGATTTCGCTGCGGATCCGCAGCGGATTTCGCTGCTGATCCGTGGCTGATTTCGCTGCGGATCCGCGACTGATTTCGCTGCGGATCCGCGACTGATTTCGCTGCGGATCCGCAGCGGATTTCGCTGCTGATCCGCGGCTGATCTCGCTGCTGATCCGCGGCTGATTTCGCTGCGGATCCGCGACTGATTTCGCTGCGGATCCGCGACTGATTTCGCTGCTGATCCGCGGCTGATTTCGCTGCTGATCCGCGGCGGATTTCGCTGCTGATCTGCGGCGGATTTTGCTGCGGATCCGCGGCTGATTATCTGCTGATTCATCTGCGCTAGCGGGTATAGCATAACGCGATCGCGTTATGCTATACCGTCACCAGCCGGTCAATGCTACGTGTTGAACGGGCTGGTAAAACGCAATATGAACCCAGCCTTAGGGTTAGCATTAGGGTTAAGGTTAGAATTACGGTTAGGGTTGGAATTTGGGTTAGGGTTGGAATTAGGGTTAGGGTTGGAATTAGGGTTAGGGTTGGAATTAGGGTTAGGGTTGTAGTTAGGTTTATGGTTAGAGTTGGGATTAGGGTTAGGGGTGTGTTGGGGTTAGGGTTATGATTAGGGTTTGTATTAGGGTTAGGTGTGTGTAGGGGTTAGGGTTGGGGTTAGGGGTGTGTTGGGGTTAGGGTTAGAGTTAGAATTGAGGGGTTTCCACTATTTAGGCACATCAGGGGGTCTCCATACGCGACATGGCGCCACCATTGATTCCTGCAAATTTTGCGTTCAAAAAGTCAAACAGTGCTCCCTTTATTCCAAGCCCCGACGTATGCCCAAACAGTGGTTTATCCCCACATATGAGGTATCAGCGTACTCGGGAAAAATTGCACAACAACTTTGGGGGTTCTAATTTCTCCTGTTAACATTGGGAAAAAAAATTGGGGACTAAAAATTATTTTTGTGGAAAAAAAATGATTTTATATTTTCACGGCTCTGCGTTATAAACTTCTGTGAAGGACTTGGAGATTCAAAGTGCTTATCACACATCTATAGGAGTTCCTTGGGGGATCTAGTTTCCAAAATGGGGTCACTTGTGGGGAGTTTCTACTGTTTAGGCACATCAGGGACTCTGCAAACGTAACATGACGCCCGAAGACCATTCCATCAAGTGGGCATTTCAAAACGTCACTACTTCCCATCCGAGCCCCGACGTGTGCCCATACAGTAGTTTTCTCCCACATATGGGATATCAGCATACTCAGGACAAATTGGACAACAATTTTTGGGGTCTAATTTCTCATGTTACCCTTGGGAAAATAAAAAATTGGGGACTAAAAGATCCTGATTGTGGAAAAAATATGATTTTTTTATTTTCATGCCCGGGCGTTATAAACTTCTGTGTAGCCCTTGGGGGTTCAAAGTGCTCACAACACATCTAGATAGTTCTTTGCCGGGTCTAGTTTCCAAAATGGGGTCACTTGTGGGGAGTTTCTACTGTTTAGGCACATCAGGGGCTCTGCAAACGTAACAAGATGCCCGCAGACCATTCCATCAAGTCGGCATTTCAAAGCGTCACTACATCCCTTCCGAGCCCTGACGTGTGCCCAAACAGTGGTTCCCCCCCACATATGGGGTACTAGCGTACTCAGGAGAAACTGGACAACAACTTTTGGGGTCCAATTTCTCCTGTAACCATTGTGAAAATAAAAAACAGTGGGCTAAAAAATAATTTTTTGAGAAAAAAAAATGATTTTTTATTTTCACGGCTCTGCGTTATAAACTTCTGTGAAGCACCTGGGGGTTCAAAGTGCTCACTATGCATCTAGATAAGTTCCTTAGGGCGTCTAGTTTCCAAAATGGGGTCACTTGTGTGGGAGCTCCAATGTTTAGGCACACAGGAACTCTCCAAATGCGACATGGCAACCGCTAAATATTCCAGCATATTTTCCATTCAAAAAGTCAAATGGCGCTCCTTCCCTTCTGAGCCCTGCCGTGCGCCCAAACAGTGGTTTATGACCACATATGAGGTATCTGTGTACTCAGGAGAAATTGCCCAACAAATTTTAGGATCCAATTTATACAGTTGCCCATGTGAAAATGAAAATAACTGAGACTAAAAGAAAATTTTTGTGAAAAAAAAGTACTTTCTTTTATTTACGGATCAATTTGTGAAGCACCTGGGGGTTCAAAGTGCTCACTATGCATCTAGATAAGTTCCTTAGGGGTCTAGTTTCCAAAATGGGGTCACTTGTGGGGAGCTCCAATGTTTAGGCACACAGGGACTCTCCAAATGCGACATAGCAACCGCTAAATATTCCAGCATATTTTCCATTCAAAAAGTCAAATGGCGCTCCTTCCCTTCTGAGCCCTGCCGTGCGCCCAAACAGTGGTTTATGACCACATATGAGGTATCTGTGTACTCAGGAGAAATTGCCCAACAAATTTTAGGATCCAATTTATACTGTTGCCCATGTGAAAATGAAAATAACTGAGGCTAAAAGAAAATTTTTGTGAAAAAAAAGTACTTTCTTTTATTTACAGATCAATTTGTGAAGCACCTGGGGGTTCAAAGTGCTCACTATGCATCTAGATAAGTTCCTTAGGGGTCTAGTTTCCAAAATGGGGTCACTTGTGGGGGAGCTCCAATGTTTAGGCACACAGGGACTCTCCAAATGCGACATGGCAACCGCTAAATATTCCAGCATATTTTCTATTCAAAAAGTCAAATGGCGCTCCTTCCCTTCTGAGCCCTGCCGTGCGCCCAAACAGTGGTTTATGACCACATATGAGGTATCTGTGTACTCAGGAGAAATTGCCCAACAAATTTTAGGATCCAATTTATACTGTTGCCCATGTGAAAATGAAAAAAACTGAGGCTAAAAGAAAATTTTTGTGAAAAAAAAGTACTTTCTTTTTTTACGGATCAATTTGTGAAGCACCTGGGGGTTCAAAGTGCTCATTATGCATCTAGATAAGTTCCTTAGGGGGTCTAGTTTCCAAAATGGGGTCACTTGTGGGGGAGCTCCAATGTTTAGGCACACAGGACTCTCCAAATGCGACATGGCAACCGCTAAATATTCCAGCATATTTTCCATTCAAAAAGTCAAATGGCGCTCCTTCCCTTCTGAGCCCTGCCGTGCGCCCAAACAGTGGTTTATGACCACATATGAGGTATCTGTGTACTCAGGAGAAATTGCCCAACAAATTTTAGATCCAATTTATACTGTTGCCCATGTGAAAATGAAAAAACTGAGGCTAAAAGAAAATTTTTTGAAAAAAAAGTGCTTTCTTTTTTTACAGATCAATTTGTGAAGCACCTGGGGTTCAAAGTGATCACTATGCATCTAGATAAGTTCCTTAGGGGTCTAGTTTCCAAAATGGGGTCACTTGTGGGGAGCTCAATGTTTAGGCACACAGGAAACTCTCCAAATGCGACATGGCAACCGCTAAATATTCCAGCATATTTTCCATTCAAAAAGTCAAATAGCGCTCCTTCCCTTCTGAGCCCTGCCGTGCGCCCATACAGTGGTTTATGACCACATATGAGGTATCTGTGTACTCAGGAGAAATTGCCCAACAAATTTTACGATCCATTTTATCCTGATGCCCATGTAAAAATGAAAGAATTGATGCTAAAAGAAAATTTTTGTTGGAAAAATTAAAATGTCCATTTTTTCCTTCCACGTTGCTTTAGTTCCTGTGAAGCACCTGAAGGGTTAATAATCTTCTTGAATGTAGTTTTGAGTAGCTTGAGGGGTGCAGTTTTTATAATGGTGTCACTTTTGGGTATTTTCTGCCATATAGACCCCTCAAAGTGACTTCAAATGTGAGGTGGTCCCTAAAAAAAATGGTTTTGTAAATTTTGCTCTAAAAATGAGAAATCGCTGGTCAACTTTTAACCCTTATAACTTCCTAACAAAAAAAAATTTTGTTCCCAAAATTGTGCTGATGTAAAGAAGACATGTGGTAAATGTAATTTATTAACTATTTTGTGCCACATAACTCTCTGGTTTAACAGAATAAAAATTAAAAATTTGAAAATTACAAAAT
The DNA here is from genome assembly GCA_033576555.1 of Oophaga sylvatica. Classification (NCBI taxonomy): domain Eukaryota; kingdom Metazoa; phylum Chordata; class Amphibia; order Anura; family Dendrobatidae; genus Oophaga; species Oophaga sylvatica. Next base: position 654,587,923 of record JARQOD010000001.1, on the reverse strand, counting down.
TTTCAGAATTTTCGCCAAATTTCCATTTTTTTCACAAATAAACGCAAAAATTATCGACCTAAATTTACCACTAACATGAAGCCCAATATGTCACGAAAAAACAATCTCAGAATCGCTAGGATCCGTTGAAGCGTTCCTGAGTTATTACCTCAGAATTGCAAAAAATGGCAAGGTCTTTAAGGTCAAAATAGGCTGGGTCTTGAAGGGGTTAAAGAATTCTGATCCGGTTCCTGCAGGCTTTTGAATGCCGATGTGTTTGCCATCAGCAGCGCCCAGGCAATTTGGAAAACTGGCAGATCCGGAGAAACTTGTCCGCTATTTCAAGCCACCGGTCTGTAGTTGGCTCTGGAAGAAATTCTCCAACCAAAGAGTCCCACAGAGCACGACAAGTGTACTTGATGATGCCTGATAGCGTAGAAATTCCCAGGCGGTATTGGAAATGGAGCGATGACAGCGTTTCTCCAGTTGCCAGAAATCTGTAAACAAAATAGAAAAAATAAATTAGTTCACAATCACAACATTACATAGCAGAACTCAGCTATAACTATTGGAGATACAAAAAAAAAAAATTAAAGGAAAGAAACACACAGTTTTTGACCATCTTTTATTGTACTGATATTACTTAGATTCCCTTGTTCTCCTGTGATTTAAAAAAAATAATAACAACAATACAAGTGTGCTCAAGCGAGCAGATCCAATGCATATAGCTTACCTTATAGTGACCATGAGACGCTCCGCCGGAGAAATCGAGAAGCGACAATAGGTGTTAGATCTTCGGATTTGTTCTCCAACACGCTCCAGCAAAGAGTCAAAATTCTCTTTCTTCATCCGAAGATAGGCAAAAAATTTCTCTGGATTTTCTCTCAGCTCCATGTTGAGTGTAGAATACACACCACGGGTTAGTCTCTGTACTGTGATGGGGTGGATCCACATACGGCGTATTCTGTGGCGCTGACGCATAATGCGCTGATCTATCTTTCTCTCGTTCTCCATAACGATAATCTTCAAGCGATTCGCCTCCGCAGTAAAATCCACCAGATTCTTGAATATATTTCCAATAATAACATCCATGTTCGCCAGTCACTTCTTGCTACTTCCTCTTCTCTCCAACCTGCACTTGCTCCTCTACAACCTGTCAAAGATGGGCTGTAGGAACAGTGTATATATAGGATTACAGTAGCCAATCATGTTTGGAACCCCAAAAAAGGGTGTTTTTAAAAACCGGATCCGGCGTAATCCGTCGGAAAACGGATAAAAAACCGGATACACTGGATGAGACGGATCCGGTTTTTGGTCGGATGCCCGAGACGGATCCGGCGAAAAACCGGATGCGTCTCATCTGGTTTTACAAACTAGTTGCCGGATCCGGCGATCCGGCAAAACACCGGTGGCGCCGTCAGGCGCAAAACGGATGTGTGAAAGAGGCCTTAGTGGTAAGAGCAATGACAAAATACAAAAGTGACCAAAACAGACAAAAAGGTGAGAACAGAGAAATGGTCTGTGGTCACCCCCTGCAGACTAACTCCTTTATAGGGAATGTCTTGCTAATTGCCTATCATTTATACCTGTTGTATGTTCCATTTCCGCAACAGCAGGAGAAATTGATTCACAATCAGTGCATCTTCATAACTGGACTGTCACGACTCAGCTGTTGGGTGACCCAGGACCAGGGGCTCCTTTCCTGTCCCTAGCCCTAGGGGGCACCCTATCTCGCCCTATTTCCCGGGATACTTCTGAAGGTGAAGGTGCCGGGGCTGCTACCTTGCCTTCTCTCCTGCGTTAGCCCTCTGGCTCTTCTCTTCCCCCATTCAAGGAAGAGGTGCGCTACTGTGAACCGCATTACACTAATCCAACTAACAAGGCAACACAAACAAGGGTAAACTGAAAATATCAAGCATACAAATATTCACTCACATATAATAGAGTAATGCACCGGGGAGTAGAAGATGGTGTAAAACCAATGTAAGAGGAGGGAAGGGAATTATTACACTTACAAATCAAGCAACAGTCACAGATAACACCTCCATAACTCCTTCTCATATGAATGCCTCTCCTCCAAGCCATGCAGCAAAAGCTAGCTCTGATTTGAGTTTGAATCAGGATGGGGGTGGCTAACTGAACTCAACTGAGAGCTCATACTCCCAGAGTTTCCAACATGGCCGATTATTTATTTTTGCAGAACAGGGGTTAAACACCATTTTAAAATGAAGTGCTTCTTTTCAGTGCAGGAGTACGTGCAATCAGATGCTGTGGTCTTCTGGCTCCTCTGTTGCAGTGACAATGACAGGTTGATTTCACAGAAGTGTGATTGACTTTGTGTTGGAATTTGTGTTGTTTAAGTATTCTCTTTATTTTTTTTTGGCACATAGAATCCTGCATCTGCTTGTTGTAAAACTGTTCTCCTTTGCATAATCAGCCAGACTTATCTGTGTGTGATTGCTCTCCTCAATATTTAAGGTATGGGGGTAGAGTGTTTAATCCCTTAACCCCCAAGGGTGGTTTGCACGTTAATGACCAGGCCAATTTTTACAATTCTGATCACTGTCTCTTTATAAGATTATATCTCTGGAACGCTTCAACGGATCTTCGCTATTCTGAGAATGTTTTCTCGTGACATATTGTAATTCACGTTAGTGGTAAAATTTCAAATATGGCGAAAATTTTGAACATTTTGCAATTTTCAACCTTTGAATTTTTATTCCCTTAAAACAGAGAAAGATGTCACACAAAATAGTTAATAAATAACATTGTCAGGAATCGAACCCAGTGTCTCTTGTCCACCGGCCAGCAGCTCTACCATCTGAGCTATTCTGCTGGCTACAAAGTTCCTTGCTGAACCCAGATACCATTGACTGTTCTTCCTGATCGGCTTCACCCAGTGCTCTCTCGTTTGGCCTCTGATTGCCAGTTACACGCCCTATATAAACCTGGCCCTGTGGGTGTGTCATTGCGAGATTATTGTGCTCTTAGCCTTTAGTCAAGCGTTTCCTGCTGTTCCTGCTGCTACAAATACTGCTCTCCTGTGAACCGACCTCGGCCTGCCTTCTGACTACGCTCTCCGCCTGATCCATTGCTACAAACACTGCTCTCCTGTGAACCGACCTCGGCCTGCCTTCTGACTACGCTCTCCGCCTGATCCATTGCTACAAACACTGCTCTCCTGTGAACCAACCTCGGCCTGCCTTCTGACTACGCTCTCCGCCTGATCCATTGCTACTAATAACGCCTTTCCAGTGTACCAACCCGGCTATCCTCTGACCACGTTACCTGCCTCTGCTTCCCCTAGTGTTTGCAGTAACATCGGCTCCAACCCAGACGGGATCTTGACAAACATTTTCCACATGTCTACTTTACATCAGCACAATTTTGGAACCCAAATTTTGTTTTGTTAGGAAATTATACGTGTTAAAAGTTGACCAGCGATATCTCATTTTTACAGCAAAATTTACAAAGCCATTTTTTTTAGGGACCACCTCACATTTGAAGTCACTTGGAGGGGTCTATATGGCTAGATGCTAGAATGAATGTGCTGCGTGTTGGGGGTAAATGCTAGAATGGATGGGCTGCTGGTAGGGGGCAGATGCTAGAATGGATTGGCTGCTGGTAGGGGGCAAATGCTAGAATGGATGGGCTGCTGGTAGGGTGCAGATGCTAGAATGGATGGGCTGCTGGTAGGGTGCAGATGCTAGAATGGATGGCCCCCTACCAGCAGCCCATCTATTCTAGCATCTGCCCCCCCTACCAGCAGCTTATCCATTCTAGCATCTGCCCCCTACCAGGAGCCCATGCATTCCAGCATCTGCCCCCCTACCAGCAGCCATTACATTCAAGCATCTGGCTCCCCTACCAGCAGCCCATCCAGTCAAGCATCTGGCCCGTCCTACCAGCAGCCCATCCAGTCTAGCATCTGCCCCCTACCAGCAGCCCATCCAGTCTAGCATCTGGTCCCCCTACCAGCAGACCATCCAGTCTAGCATCTGGCCCCCCTACCAGCAGCCCATCTAGTCTAGCATCTGCCCCCCTACCAGCAGCCCATCCATTCTAGCGTCTGCCCCCAACCAGCAGCTCATCCATTCTAGCATCTGCCCCCTTACCATCAGCCCATCCATTCTAGCATCTGCCCCCTACCACCAGCCCATCCATTCTAGCATCTGCCCCCTACCAGCAGCCCATCCATTCTAGCATCTGCCCCTTACCAGCAGCCCATTCATTCTAGCATCTGCCCCCCTACCAGCAGCCCATCCATTCTAGCGTCCGCCCCCTACCAGCAGCCGATCCATTCTAGCATCTGCCCCCCCTACCAGCAGCCCATCCATTCTAGCATCTGCCTCCCCTACAAGCAGCAAATCCATTCTAGCTTCTGCCCCCTACCAGCAGCCCATCCATTCTAGCGTCTGCCTCCCTAACAGCAGCCAATCCATTCTAGTGTCTGCCACCCTACCAGCAGCCCATCCATTCTAATGTCTGCCCCACTACCAGCAGCCCATCCATTCTAGCGTCTGCCCCCCTACAAGCAGCCCATCCATTCTAGGGGCAGATGCTAGAATGGATGGGCTGCTAGAAGGGGGGGCAGATGCTAGACTGGATGGGCTGCTGGTAGGGGGACCAGAGCTAGACTGGATGGGCTGCTGGTGGGGGGGCCAGATGCTAGACTGGATGGGCTGCTGGAAGGGGGGCCAGATGCTAGACTGGATGGGCTGCTGGTAGGGGGGCCAGATGCTAGACTGGATGGGCTGCTGGTAGGGGGGCCAGATGCTAGACTGGATGGGCTGCTGGTAGGGGGGCCAGATGCTAGACTGGATGGCTGCTGGTAGAGGGCCAGATGCTAGACTGGATGGGCTGCTGGTAGGGGGACCAGAGCTAGACTGGATGGGCTGCTGGTGGGGGGGCCAGATGCTAGACTGGATGGGCTGCTGGAAGGGGGGCCAGATGCTAGACTGGATGGGCTGCTGGTAGGGGGCCAGATGCTAGACTGGATGGGCTGCTGGTAGGGGGGCCAGATGCTAGACTGGATGGGCTGCTGGTAGGGGGGCCAGATGCTAGACTGGATGGGCTGCTGGTAGGGGGGCCAGATACTAGACTGGATGGGCTGCTGGTAGAGGGCCAGATGCTAGAACTGGATGGGCTGCTGGTAGGGGCCAGATGCTAGACTGGATGGGCTGCTGGTAGGGGGCCAGATGCTAGACTGGATGGGCTGCTGGTAGGGGGCCAGATGCTAGACTGGATGGGCTGCTGGTAGGGGGGCCAGATGCTAGACTGGATGGCTGCTGGTAGGGGGGCCAGATGCTAGACTGGATGGCTGCTGGTAGGGGGGCCAGATGCTATACTGGATGGGCTGCTGGTATGGGGGGCCAGATGCTAGACTGGATGGGCTGCTGGTATGGGGGCCAGATGCTAGACTGGATGGGCTGCTGGTAGGGGGGCCAGATGCTAGACTGGATGGGCTGCTGGTAGGGGGGCCAGATGCTAAACTGGATGGGCTGCTGGTAGGGGGGCAGATGCTAGACTGGATGGGCTGCTGGTAGACGGGCCAGATGCTGACTGGATGGGCTGCTGGTAGGGGAGCCAGATGCTTGACTGGATGGGCTGCTGATAGGGGGCCAGATGCTGACTGGATGGGCTTCTGATAGGGGGCCAGATGCTGACTGGATGGGCTGCTGGTAGGGGGCCAGATGCTAGACTGGATGGGCTCTGATAGGGGGGCCAGATGCTAGACTGGATGGGCTGCTGGTACGGGGGCCAGATGCTAGACTGGATGGGCTGCTGGTAGGGGGAGGCCAGAGCTAGACTGGATGGGCTGCTGGTAGTGGGGCCCGAAGCTAGACTGGATGGGCTGCTGGTAGGGGGGGCAGATGCTAGACTGGATGGGCTGCTGATAGGGGGGGCCAGATGCTAGACTGGATGGACTGCTGGTAGGGGGGGCCAGAGCTAGACTGTACGAGCTGCTGGTAGTGGGGCCAGAAGCTAGACTGGATGGGCTGCTGGTAGGGGGGCCAGATGCTAGACTGGATGGGCTTCTGGTAGGGGTGCCGGATGCTAGACTGGATGGGCTGCTGGTAGGGGAGCCGGATGGTAGACTGGATCGGCAGGTGGTGGGAGTAGCTAGATGCTAGACTGGATGGGCTGCTGGTAGGGGGGCCAGATGTTAGACTGGATGGGCTGCTGGTAGGGGGGCCGGATGCTAGACTGGATGGGCTGCTGGTAGGGGGGCCGGATGCTAGACTAGATGGGCTGGTGGTAGGGGGGCAGATGCTAGACTGGATGGGCTGCTGATAGGGGGGGCCAGATGCTAGACTGGATGGACTGCTGGTAGGGGGGGCCAGAGCTAGACTGTATGAGCTGCTGGTAGTGGGGCCAGAAGCTAGACTGGATGGGCTGCTGGTAGGGGGGGCCAGATGCTAGACTGGATGGGCTTCTGGTAGGGGGTGCCGGATGCTAGACTGGATGGGCTGCTGGTAGGGGGGCCGGATGGTAGACTGGATCGGCAGGTGGTGGGAGTAGCTAGATGCTAGACTGGATGGGCTGCTGGTAGGGGGGCCAGATGTTAGACTGGATGGGCTGCTGGTAGGGGGGCCGGATGCTAGACTGGATGGGCTGCTGGTAGGGGGGCCAGATGCTAGACTAGATGGGCTGGTGGTAGGGGGCCACATGCTAGATTGGATGGGCTGCTGGTAGGGGGGCCAGATGCTAGACTGGATGGGCTGCTGGTAGGGGGGGCCAGAGCTAGACTGGATGGGCTGCTGGTAGGGGAGCCAGAAGCTAGACTGGATGGGCTGCTGGTAGGGGGGCAGATGCTAGACTGGATGGGCTGCTGGTAGGGGGGCAAAAACTAGGCTGGATGGACTTCTGGTAGGGGGGGCCGGATGCTAGACTGGATGGGCTGCTGGTAGGGGGGGCCAGATGCTAGACTAGATGGGCTGGTGGTAGGGGGGCCACATGCTAGATTGGATGGGCTGCTGGTAGGGGGGCCAGATGCTAGACTGGATGGGCTGCTGGTAGGGGGGCTAGATTGTAGACTGGATGGGCTGCTGGTAGGGGGGGCCAGATGCTAGACTGGATGGGCTGCTGGTAGGGGGGGCCAGTTGCTAGGCTGGATGGGCTGGTGGTAGGGGGGCCAGATGCTAGACTGGATGGGCTGCTGGTAGGGGGGCTAGATGCTAGACTGGATGGGCTGCTGATAGGGGGGCCAGATACTAGACTGGATGGGCTGCTGGTAGTGGGGGCCAGATGCTAGATGGGATGGGCTGCTGGTAGGGGGGGGCCAGATGCTAGACTGGATGGGCTGCTGGTAGGGGGGGCAGATGCTAGACTGGATGGGCTGCTGGTAGGGGGGCCAGATGCTAGACTGGATGGGCTGCTGGTAGGGGGGCAGAGCTAGACTGGATGGGCTGCTGGTTGGGGGGCCAGAAGCTAGACTGGATGGGCTGCTGGTAGGGGGTGGGGCCCAAAACTGTCTAGGTAGGACAGCACAGGAGAGAATACTGTCTGCAACCCAGAAAAACCCTAGGAAAAACTCCAGCATTTCTGAATCCAATGAAAATCTGAGACCACACTGTCTCGACCACCTATATCAGATCTCTGGTGAGAACACGCAGCTACCCAGCAGTAAAAAATCACAAGGACTGAGCAAAAGAACAAATACAAAAAGAAAACAGAGACCAGCACAAGCCCCCAAAAGGGACCCAGCTGAACTCAAAAAGCAAGGCGGCAAAAACAAGGAAAATCAAACCACAGTAAAAAAAAATGAAAGTAACTTATCTGAAAGCTAGCAGGAGACAGCAGAAAGGCAAGCTGAATTCCAACGAAGACCAGGAAGTAACAATTGATCACCGGCGAGGATCATGGGAGGTCAGCTCACTTATATCAGGCCAGTCTGTCCTACCTGATAACCATTCATCAATAGCAGGTGGTGGACTTTTGCTGTTCAACATAAGTTCAATACCCTTAGTAACCACCAGAGGGAGCTTCAGCTCCGAAGTCGTCTCCAACACGTTCATAACAGCCCCCCAAGGAGCCAGACACCCGTGCTCAGTCCCGCAGTGGACTGTTCACCACCTGCTCGTCCCAGCCTGTCCAGATAGGAGGCCTTCTTTCAAGCGGCTATGGCGCAGCTGCAGGCTGGTAACGACTTTGCCTATGACAGACTCCTGGTGGTGGCAGAGAAAGCAGCAGAGCGTGAGCATACAGAGCGTGTGTTGCAGGCTGCAGAACGCCGTGAAGCTGCAGAGCGCCGGCACTGATGGGAGATGGCTCAGCACAGGCTCCCACTGGACTCTCCAGCCCCACCGGAGACCAAGGCTTCCAAGGTCCGGGCGGAGGACTTTCCCTTGCTTGAAAAGGATGGAGACCTGGATTCCTTTCTGCTGGCCTTTGAGAGAACCTGTCTCCAACACCATCTGGCCCTGGATCAGTGGACAAGGTAGCTGACCCCCCATTTGAGGGGTAAGTCCCTGGAAGTTTTGGGGGATTTACCTGCCGGGGAGGAGCAGGACTACAACAGCATCAAGCGGGCCCTGATCCAGCACTACAACCTCACCCCGGAGTCGTACCGCAGGAAGTTCCGAAGCCTGCAGCAGGGCTCAAAGGACACCTGGACTGACCACATGCAGGCCCTGCTGAGAGCTGCGGAGCACTGGACCTCGGGTCTAGAGCTCACCACCCGCCAGGAGGTCTAGGAACTGTTCGTTACAGAGCAGTTCTTGTGGAACTGCACAGAGGAACTCCAGCAGTTCCTCCGTGATCGGAAACCAAAGGATGCTTCTGTTACAGCCGCCCTGACAGACGAGTATGCCAACAACAGGGCGCCTGAGCCAAAGAAGCCTGCTGACTGCACCTGGAGAGGGGGTAAGCCCAATCCTGCCCCGTTCCCCCAGCCCCCAGAATGCAAGGGGTGTACCCCCCTGCTGACCTCTCCAGGCCAGGAACAGAACTCAGGCGTTGTCATCATTGCAACCAGCCAGGACACTTTAAGGCTGCGTGTCCCCAGCGCCATAAGGCCCTATCCCTGTCACAGAAACAGTCCACTGTTTTGTGTGTGAGAGGGGGTGGTGGAAGGTCCCTGGACAATTACCAACCCATCACCATCGGCCGCTCAGCTGTCATGGGACTGCAGGACACAGGCGCTGAACGAACCCTGGTAAGTCCTGAGGTGGTGTCCCCTCAAGACTTGGTACCTGGGAAAACCCTTTCCGTCCCGGAATTGGAGGCGTTGAACCGGCGCTGCCCATCGCCAAGGTGTTTTTGGACTGGGGCGCTGGGAGGGGAATGCTGGAGGTGGGAGTAACGCCAAATATTCCTGCCAATGTGTTTCTTGGGACCGATTTGGGGCGGCTAGTGTCTCAGTATGTGGCCACTGAACCCCCAAGTTCGGCTCCCCAAGAATGTCATGACTCTACTGTGAATGCTAATATTAATGTATTGAATGTGCCTCCAACAGTGGAGGAGGGAGTGAAACCTGATGGTAAGCCATGCACTGACACTACACACACAGGGCTCACAGTGAGTACAGGTGAGGAGACTGCTTGGTAGAGCTCAGAGGTGAAGGGAGGGGCTGCTATGGGCAGTGTAGGGCCCCTAAGGGAATCCAGCCTGCTGAGTCTAGGGCCTCTGCAGAAAGAGGAACAGGCCATGGGGGGAGGGGGCGTCCCGGGAGAGGAGCCACCAGGTAAGACCCCAGGGCAAGAGTTCCCCACATCCGGGATGCCAGGAGGCCAGGGAAGTCTGCCTGACCCGGCGACTTGGTCAGGGGCTTGAGGGGAAGCAGGCGCTACATTACTTGTGGTCTCAGCGGTCGTGGCCACTGTTAACAGGAGTGGGAGCGCTGGAGCCCAAGGAGCCTCGCAGAGGTCCGACGGTTTTCCCCTCTCCGACCAAGTGGCTGCCGAGTCAGACAGCGGCCAGGAGACAGATCCCAGGGAGCTGACAGAGGATGTGGCAGTTTCGTCAATTCTTGCCACATCGAGTCAGGGATTTCAGGTAGTGTTGGAAGCTGACGCTAGCCTGAAAGCTCTCAAGGAGCAGGCGGCACAGCCTCTCCTGGAGTCTGACCACGAGCGAGTGGTCTGGGACCAGGGATGGCTGTACCGGGTAACGGTCCAGCAGGGTTCACTGGAGGCGTGGCCCAGGGACCGACAGTTATTGGTACTCTATCCGTTCAGGGCGGAATTGTTGCGGATCACACACGAGATTCCCATGACTGGACACCTAGGGATCGCTAAAACCAGGGCCAGGCTAGTTCAGCATTTCTACTGGCCTGGAATGAGGACCGAGGTGACTACCTACTGCCATTCGTGTGACACCTGTCAGAGGGTGGGGAAGACGGGGCGGCGCACAAAAGCCCTACAGGTAAGTCTGCCCATCATCGAAGAGCCTTTCTCGAGGGTGGCTGTGGATCTCATTGGACCTCTGTCCACTCCCAGCCACTCCGGGAAATGCTTCATACTAATGGTAGTGGACTATGCCACCCGGTACACGGAGGCGGTAGCTTTGTTGTCCATTTGGGCCGACAAAGTGGCCACTGCCTTACTGGAGATTTTCTCCAGAGTGGCGTTTCCCCAGAAAATGCTCACCGACCGAGGGACCCAGTTCATGTCGCAGCTGATGGAGTCTCTCTGTAAGCAGATACAGGTGCAACATCTGGTAGCCAGCCCGTATCACCCTCAGACCAATGGCCTGTGTGAGCGGTTCAATGGCACCTTAAAGCAGATGCTGAAGATGTTGGTTGACTCCCATGGGAGAGACTGGGAGCGGTATCTCCCATACCTGCTGATCGCCTACCATGAGGTCCCACAGGCCTCAACGGGGTTCTCCCCTTTGAGCTCCTGTATGGGCGACATGTACGGGGGCCCCTTGCTCTGGTGAAGGAAGCATGGGAAGGGGATTTTGTCACCCCTGGAGTGTCGGTCATTGAGTATGTCGTGCGCTTCCGGGACCGAATGATGGCCTTGACACGGCTGGTGTATGACAATATGGCCCAAGCCCAGGCTGACCAGAAGCGATTGTATGACCAGAATGCTTGTGAGCGGACCTACCAGGTGGGTCAAAAGGTGTGGGTACTGGTCCCCCCTACCTCAAAACAAGCTTCAGGCAGCCTGGGAGGGTCCATACCTCGTGCACCAGCAGCTCAACGCTGTCACCTATCTGGTCACCCTGGACCACGCCCGTGGAAGGAGGAAGGCCTTCCACGTGAACATGATGAAGGCCCATCATGAGCGGGAGGCTTGTGTCCACCCAGTGTGCAACTGTGGAGCCCAGCTGCGACTGGATCCATATCTTCCAGAAGGGTGCACTGAAAGAAGATACCACTAGAGGTCATTATTCATATTCACACACGTTCATCTTATCCCCAAAGACCACCAGAGGGAGCTGTGTAGGACACATAAAAGAAGCTGACACAGGAAGCATTGGGGTCAGTTCTGCTCAGTCATCTCTGAGAGCAGTTCAGTGCAGCCACCTCAGAGGGCTCAGTCAGTCTGCAGTGAGGGAAGTGCAGAGCTGAGGTTAGAGAGGCTGCAGAGCTATTCAGTTCAAGAAATCAAGTGGAGTCTAGTAGAGGGTGAAACAGAAGCCACCCCAGCCTAGTCAGAGCTGAATCTAGGAGTGCAACTTAGTTAGAAGCGTGCCGACGCTGAGAGAGCGGTGAAGAGGCAGCCCACCAACTGCCAGTGTGTGATAGTGTGAGGATCCAGGTAGGCGAAGGCGAGTGGAAAGTTATCGAGACAGAGGAGCCTCTATAGCTCATCTCAGCAAGCATTACCGGACACCGGGGTCCGAGCATATAGGGATCTCCACGGCCCATTAGGAGAACACCGGAGTTCCTGGAGGACTACAAGTCCCAGGAGTACCACAGAGCTGATACGTAGCAGGATCAGGAGGACGGAGTCTAGCCGTGCACGGCAAATAGAGACTGTGTACTTCAAGAAGAGGTCCAACCACAAGGTCAGCCAGGTACAAGACGGAGACTAAGTTAGGCCCAGCTACACGCAGGCCAAGACTTCATTACAAAAAGGCAGAGAACAGGAGGCCACACACCTACCAGTGGAGGAATCTGGATGTTCACCCTTCACCCTACAGCGCTCTGGGAAGTGCCTGCAACATCTTCAGTAAAGGTACCAAAGTGACTTGTGTGTGTGTCTCCCTTATTGCCCCTGACTGACCGGGTCCCCGTCTGTCCTGCACCCTTGCACATCTATCTGCCCTGGAGGAGAACTCAGCCTTACTTGTGGAAGGCTTAACACCTAGCTGCACAATATTAACCCTCCAGTGGATCTGCATAGCAGCGCTGGTCATCCTGACCAGATACCACAAGTGGCGTCACGAATCCCCATATCATCATTCAAGTCACCTGTAAATATCCCACATTACAGTGAGCGCCCAGGGCACGGACCGAGCTGTGCTACCCATGACGTTCCCCATAGACATCAACGGGCTCGGTGCCGAGTACCCCAAAACCCTGGCTGTGCGACTCACAACCTTCCCAAGGAAGGAGAGGCAGAAACCCTCCTGGATCTGCTCACCCAAGCCAAGGCGGGTGGATCCATCGAGGATGTGGCCACCAGCTCTCGGAGGACCAACGTTCACAGCTGGGGTTCACCCTATACCCCTTTCGGGAGCTGTTCAGCAGCCAGCCTGGAAGGACTGAGACAGCTTTCCAGGCCCTCAAGACCGCCCTTTCTAGCTCTCCTGTACTACAGGCAGCCGACTTCACGCGGCCTTTCGTAGTGCAGACCAATGCCAGCGACTTCGGCCTCGGTGCTGTGCACAGCTAGGTCGTCACTACGGGCCATGAACACCCCGTTTTGTACCTGAGCCGGAAGCTCCTGCCGAGGGAAGTGGCCTATTCCACGATGGAGAAGGAATGTCTGGCAATTGTGTGGGCCCTGCAGCGTCTGCAGCCATACTTGTACGGACGCCAATTCACCGTGGAAACAGACCACAACCCCCTCATCTGGTTACACACGGTCTCTGGGACGAATGGGAGGTTGCTACGCTGGAGCCTCGCTCTCCAGCAGTATCACTTCACCATTCGCCACAAAAGAGGCAGGGACCATGGTAACGCTGATGAGTTGTCCCGGCAAGGAGAGGGTGCGGAAGGGCGCATGGGGGAACAAGAATGTGATACCCCCTAGCGCCCTCTAAAGCAGGGAGGTGTGATGTTGGAACAGCTGCCATCTTGGATATGGGGCATAATGCTCGCCTCATGTCTGAGCTTGGCGTGTCCCAGGTGCCATTTTGTTTGAGTTCACAGAGTCACAGGCAGCTAACTGCTCCTACCCCCATCCCTGTAAGCATATTGAAGAAAACAGGGTTTAGTGCTCCACTGTTGAATAACAAGGTATTTTAGTATGCTAAGTAGATCAGGCCAAAACAGGACTTCAAAGCTTGAGTAAGGAGCCACGCGAGCATGGGGCCTGGAGGTGCCTGGGGACTTTAATTAGATTATACCTGTCAGCTGGACACAGAAATACACATCCATTGTCTCTCCCAGCCACTCCGACTCCATCCTAGGATTATGGATTATGAGCACTCCTTTCGAGGTACAGACTCAAAAAAAGATATCGCGCATCTGACAGTGCGACTCGCGAGTCGGTGAGGGCTCTGGGACCTGAGAAATGGAGATTGGCCCTCCACAGCGACTCAATTGGGCCATGTTTGCTCTCCACACGACAGGCAAAACAAACCGCATTCACTGGTACCTCTCGTGTCCTGATCCGATCATCCTGGGGAAAGTTACCCCTTTTCTTAGATATTGGGAATAAATTGTGCAGGGAGCTGAAGGGTGGAGATTATTAGCCCACCCTCTGACACCGGGGGGAGGAACCCAGCATGTTTAAGAACTGAGAGCCCATGGCAGAGAGACTCACTCTCACAGAAGAACAAGACGATGATCTAAGAAGGAATACCCAAGAAATTATGGACTAAGAGCAATTATAAAAATTAATAGGTTTTTCTTTGGGATTATATATATATATGATCTAAGAAGGAACAGGGGACAGATCTGCCAAGGGAGCAGCGGCACGCGCTTTGGGGACTGTCCGGCAACTAAGATTCTTATACCTGTGGACTGCAGAGCTCCCGGCATCCACATGCAACCTACAACCTGGTAAAATTGACCTCCAGCTTAATATCTCTAAGCCTTGTACCATTATTGTTATATTTTACTCTGACTGCAAATCCACTGTAATTCCGTTGTATATCTTACTGTATATTTCTGTAATTATCTAGTGCGCCCTTAAGGCAATTAACCCATAAAATTAATTTTGGGCTGATGCTTTTACTCTGATTACGAATCTTAGAATACACAGTGGGTAGCAGGACATCCTCCCCGACGGCCAATTACTCTAGGTGCAGTTCCCTCACTGACCTGAGAGACAAAGGGGGCGCCGGAGAGCTGTGACTGTGTAGTTACGTCACATTGGTGACATGGGAGGAACCTGTTTCCTTCACAGAAGGTAAGTATGATGGGGAAGATGGGGAGCCTAGCGGAGCCTTGCATGCAAGGATGGGAGGGTGGGAGCTTAGCCATACATACAAGGGTGGGAACGGGGCCATGCATACTAGGTTGGGAGGGGGGAGCGGAGCCATGTATACTAGGATGGGAGGGGGAGCGGAGCCATGTATACAGGATGGGAGGGGGGGAGCGGAGCCATGTATAATAGGATGGCAGGGTGGGAGTGAAGCCATGTATACAGGATGGGAGGGTGGGAGTGGAGCCATGCATGCAAGGATGGGAGACTGGGAGCAAAGCCATGCATACAATGATGGGATTGTGGGAGCTGAGCCATGTATACAGGATGGGACAGGGGAACCATGCATACAGCAGGGGGAGCCACACCGTGCTGGACAGGACTGGGGGAACCACACATACCGGGATAGGAATGAGGGGACAATGCATACCTGGCTTATACTCAAGTCAATAAACTTACCCAGTTTTCCGTGGCAAAATTAGGTGCCTCGGCTTATACTCGGGTTGGCTTATACTCAAGTATATACAGTACTGTATATACAGTATAAATTAATCAGCACCTTGTGGGGTCATCATACTATACATGGGGCCCTGGGGGGATTATTTGTGTGGGACCATCTTGCTATACATACTACAACTCCGTCCATAGCCCCATCCCCATATGACCAAAGCCCCGACCCTGCCCCACCTCCATCCCTGCCCTGCTGGGCCATGGAAGAATGGTCTTGTTTGAAGCCGGTCCCTGGTGCAAAAAAGGTTGGGGACCACTGGAATAGACTATTCACTCAAGAAAAAACTCCTCTGCGCTTGAAGGGTTTCTCGTCTTTGCTGATCCGGAAGGTGAAGTCGTCCGTCTTCAGATCCCAAAGCCATCCAAGGCTCCACTGCATGGGAAGGGAGTCGATGCTTAGGTCTAAGTCCTTTAGATCGTTGAAATAGTCTTGACAGGGAAAGGCTTCCATCAACTCTCGGCTGTTGGAAGAAATCTTGTGTAACCTTAGGTTAGACTAAGCAAGCATTTCTTAAGTCCTTTTTAGTAGACTGATTGCAACTTCATTTGTCGGTGTGGACTTCAAACAGTCATCTACATAGAAGTCCATTTCTATGAAAGATCTGACATCTAACCCGTACTCTTCTTCGCCCTCTTTGGCGGAATTTCAGAGGCCATAGATAGCGACTACTGGGGAAGGGTTGTTCCCAAAGATGTGTAACCTCATCTGGTATTCTGCGATGTCTTTGTCCGGGTCGCTGTCATGGTACCAGAAGAACCTCAAGTAGTTTCTGTGTTCCTCTTTGACGAGAAAACAGTGGAACATCTGTTGTATGTCAGCCATAAATGCCACCGTATCTCTGCGGAAACAGAGTAGTACTTCTAGAAGTCTGTTGTTGAGGTCTGGGCCCAACAGTAGGACATCAATCAATGAGACGTCTTCGCATTTGGTACTTGAGTCGAATACCACTCTTATGATGGTACACTCCAAAGATGGGCAAGTACCAACACTCCTCTGAGTGCCGAAGTGCAGGTGCAATCTCTGTGTGGTTGTTCTGGAATATCTTCCCCATAAAGGCAAAGAAATGTTCCTTTGTCTCAGGTGACTTCTGAAGCTTATGTCTGAGGGAGATGAATTGGCTGTAGACCAGTTCCCTGTTGTTGGGTAGACATCTTCTCTGAGGTCGAAATGGTAAAGGTGCGACCCAACTGTTTGACTTGTCCTTGACTATTTGTCTATCCATGATGTCCAAGAACATCCTGTCTTCTATAGACATCACTACCTTGTTGCCTTCCTTTGTCCTGTGGAAGACTGTACATCCTATGTGGTCTTGTTCACCTTCACAGGCGTGGTCTTTGTTGGCAGGAACTGAGAAAGGGCAAGGTAGGGGAGTGCTGCTCGGTAATTCCTTTACCAGCAGACTATTGTGACATGGCTGGAAGAGAGACGGATGTACATTTTCTAGTGTGCTGGTAAGCATATTGTTAACTGAGGCCGGCTTGTGTGCTCCTCCTAGATAGACGTCTACTATAATGACCCATCTAAGGTCGAGTCTCTATGCGTATGGAGCGTTCCAGAAGCCGTTGATATATTCTCTAATCTTGCGGACTCGTAGTATATCTCTTCCTAGGAGTAAAGCTATTGGGGCTTCTGGATCCAACTCGGGTATCAGGTGGGCTATACACTTCAGATGGGGGTGATGTTTCGCCATCTCCAGGGAAGGTATCTCTGACCTGTTTTCGGGAATCTGGTTGCACTCCAGGATGGTCGGTAGCGATAGGCAGGTCTGGCCATCTATGGACTCAAACTTGTATCCGATTGCTTTGCTCCCCGCCATCTCAGCGGTACTTGTACGCGTCCTCAAAGAGTAGGGAGAACCGGGCCTACAATGCTGAAGTTGTCAAAGAAGATGGACCTGGCTAGAGACCTGTATCTTGAGTGCTTTGTCTCTGCGGCCTGCTGGGTAGACTCGGACGAGGCAGATTTTTTAACAGGATCTTCCTCCTGTGAGTCCCTTACAGATCTTTGTATATTGAGAGGTGACCACAGGGGTGTCTTCATCAGTGTTCTTCTGCTTCCTATCTTACTCCTCTGCTTGCGACAACACTCGTGTAGGTGGTTCAGGGTGCAAGGCTGTATTGTGATCAGTGCTGCTTCATTCTGCACATTTCACGCTAGCTTCACAGTTCCTGGAAAGGTGATAGGTTGTGGCTAGGGTTGAGCATTCCGATACTGCAAATATCGGGTATCGGCCGATATTGGCTGTATCGGAATTCCGATTCCGAGTACCGATATTTTCGTCATATCGGATACCGGAATCGGGATTGTCACTGTCACTGTCAGTGTCCGTCGGTCGGGTCTGTCAGGAGTCAGCGGCACTTACCCGGCAGAAGATCTCCGGCGGTCACATCCCGGACTGCTTAATGGCCGCCATCCTCTTCTCCCCGGCGGTCACATGCAGTTTCTCGCGATAACTGCAGTGACTGCTGGGTAATCGCGGCCGTAAAGCAGTCCGATGACGTCACCGCCGGGGAAGCTGGTAAGCAGCTGTGCTGCGCCGGGATGTCAGGCTCTGCCTGTCATTCCGATGTGTAAGGAAATCAACCGCACTCAATGTTTCATGCAAAGAGAAATATCCATTTATTTATATGCACACACACCACAAGGTTTCAGTAGACATGCGGTATGGGATATTGACGGATGATAATGTAGGAGTTAACGTTTCGACCAGAGTTGGTCTTTTTCAAAACTCGCTGTAAAATAAATACAAACACAATAAGGCAAGTGCTGTACAACAAGGTAAAGTGAAAAACATGAAAAAATACAAAATAACAAAATAACAAAACACCGATTCTTGTCAGAATTAGATCATGGAAGAAATTTATGAGCACAACATTTTTTAGCTATATAGGGATATAGCTATATATACATTTAGCTATATAGGGATATAGAATTGTATCCCGTAACGGTGTCCGGTACAAACAGCGTCCCCAATGAAGCATATACAAGTAAAATTAACAGATTTATGATCAAGCGAAAAAACAGGACATAATAAGATACTGTCTACTTATCATTTTTATGTGATACCTAGTTACTTCATTATTTGTCATAAGTTCAGACAAATGCCTTGTTATAATGTTAATCATTAATGTTAGTTTCCATAGATAAGGCATCTCACTAACGGACATGTGAAAGGAAATCAATATTGTCATAAATCTCACAAGTACCAATGGTATTTGCACAAATGTCTATCTCTATATATGAGATAGTTGGTAGATTTTTGATCAAGTGAAAATAGGGTATAATAAGGTATTGTCTTCTTATCATTTTTATGTGATAATTAGTTACATTAATTATGCATCAATAGTATAGAAAAATGCCTTGTTGAAGTGTTAGAACATTAATGTCAATTTCCATAGATAAGGCAACTCACTGACGGACATATGAAAGGAAATCAATATTATCATAGGTCTCACAAGTACCAATGGTATTTGCACAAATATATCTCTATACATGTGATGGTTGATTGGAAAGCATGTATAAAAAACAACATGGCTGTCAAGACATGATATATACACACACATTCAGCAGAAAGTGAAATCCAGTTCCCTATTGAGCCCTTTGGGTGCCAAGCCTCTTTTAGGCTTCCACAGCGCACACTAATCCCTGACAAACACGGAAGTGATCCCGGGAGCAGGTATTTATAGCGCCACTTCCACCACCGCTACACACACCCTCATTTCCTGGACGGATATACCTTTACCGATATTGCTTCAAGGTTGGTGCCTTCTCTACCCACTGGAACGCTTATACTTCTCGGTGACACACTTATCTGAAGGTGATTTCTAACTATTTCTCCTATCTATATATAGTGCACGGAACCTGCCCTCTGCAATTTTCCTCTCTTTCTACCAATAAGGTTAGTTTTATTATGTACCATCCTGATCAGTCTTCCTGAAACTCCTACTATATACTTATGCCTTACTCAGATTCTTTCTTTGAAAACCACGGATGTGTTGTTTTTTATACATGCTTTCCAATCAACCATCACATGTATAGAGATATATTTGTGCAAATACCATTGGTCCTTGTGAGACCTATGATAATATTGATTTCCTTTCATATGTCCGTCAGTGAGTTGCCTTATCTATGGAAATTGACATTAATGTTCTAACACTTCAACAAGGCATTTTTCTATACTATTGATGCATAATTAATGTAACTAATTATCACATAAAAATGATAAGAAGACAATACCTTATTATACCCTATTTTCACTTGATCAAAAATCTACCAACTATCTCATATATAGAGATAGACATTTGTGCAAATACCATTGGTACTTGTGAGATTTATGACAATATTGATTTCCTTTCACATGTCCGTTAGTGAGCTGCCTTATCTATGGAAACTAACATTAATGATTAACATTATAACAAGGCATTTGTCTGAACTTATGACAAATAATGAAGTAACTAGGTATCACATAAAAATGATAAGTAGACAGTATCTTATTATGTCCTGTTTTTTCGCTTGATCATAAATCTGTTAATTTTACTTGTATATGCTTCATTGGGGACGCTGTTTGTACCGGACACGTTACGGGATACAATTCTATATCCCTATATAGCTAAATGTATATATAGCTATATCCCTATATAGCTAAAAAATGTTGTGCTCATAAATTTCTTCCATGATCTAATTCTGACAAGAATCGGTGTTTTGTTATTTTGTATTTTTTCATGTTTTTCACTTTACCTTGTTGTACAGCACTTGCCTTATGTGTTTGTATTTATTTTACAGCGAGTTTTGAAAAAGACCAACTCTGGTCGAAACGTTAACTCCTACATTATCATCCGTCAATATCCCATACGCATGTCTACTGAAACCTTGTGGTGTGTGTGCATATAAATAAATGGATATTTCTCTTTGCATGAAACATTGAGTGCGGTTGATTTCCTTACTTATTGGACACATCGTTCAACCAGCACCAATTCTTAGATTAACAGTGTGCACATCATCTTGTTTACAACTCTTGTCTTTCCCGATGTAGCAGAGCTGGATCGTCGTGGGACTGTTGTTATGGACTGCGTCGGACAGGTGGTATACTGTTGGTTTGTTTTTTTATTTTTTTTACAGGAGATCGATGGCGTCGCAGGAATGAGAGAGTAATAAAAAAAATGAAAACTGTGTTGTCTCTTTTATTTCATTAAAAGACTTTTTTCTTGCTGTGTCTTTTTTTTACACATTTAAAAAACTTTGGGATTAATAATGGATCGGTGTCTTATTGACACCTCTCCATTATTAACCGGGCTTATTGTCACCGTGCAATCAACGGTGACATTAACCCCTTATTACCCCGCTTGCCACGCTACAGGGCAAGTGGGAAGTGCCACAATTGGACATCTTTTGATGCGCCAAATGTGGGGCTGCTGTAGCCTGGTATTATCAGGCTGTTGAGGGCCAAAATCCATGGGCCTTGACAGTTTTTAATACCAGGCCGCAGCAGTCTGCATTTTACTTGGCTGGTTAACAAAAATAGGGGGACCCCTACGCCGTTTTTTTTTCGAGGGGATCCCCTATTTTTGTTAACCCGCCAAGCTAAGCAGACTGCTGTGGCTGGTATTATCAGGCTTGCAAGGTCCATGGATATTGGATCCTTACAGCCTGAAAAACCAGCCTCAGCGGTCTGCTTCATCTGGCTGGTTAACAAAAATAGGGGGACCCACGCCAATTTTTTTCGAGGGGATCCCTATTTTTGTTAATCAGCCAAGATATGCAGACTGCTGTGGCCTGGTATTATCAGGCTGGCAAGGTCCATGGATCTTGGCTCCTTAACAGCCTGAAAATCCAGGCCTCAGCGGTCTGCTTCATCTGGCTGGTTAACAAAAATAGGGGGGACCCCACGCCATTTTTTTTTCGAAGGGAACCCCTATTTTTGTTAATCAGTTCCCTCTGACGTCACTGATGGTGTCCCTGGCTGACCTGAAGTGAAAGTGGAAAGCAATCAATTAAGCTTTCCACTTCCTCTCCTGTCAGCCAGGAGAGGAGCTCATTCTTTTGGGGGTTTACTGTGAGGCTGCAGCATTAGCTGCGGTCCTGCAGTAAACATTAACCCTTTCTGAAGGATTACACCGTGGGACCTGACTGTGCATCGGATTGGTAAGAATAATTTGCTTTATTATTTTATTTTTATTACAGGAAATGGTTTTAGCAGGTAAATAAAATTGGTCAAAAACTGTGTGATTATTTCATTAAACTTCTTTTTTATTAAAGTGTGTGTGTTTGATTTTTCTTTCATACAATAGGATTAATAATTGATAGTTGTCTAATTGACAGCTCTCAATTATTAACCTGGCTTAAAGTGACCTTTCAATTGCAAGGTCATTTTAACCCCTTATTAACCCATTCGCCACCGCTACAGGCAATGGGAATAGACGGGCAAAGTGCCAGAAAGGGCAAATCTAATTAGAGATTTGCCCTTTCTGGGGTGTCTGGGGGCAGATGTTAAGTAGCCCGGGTGGGGCCAAAAAAATGGTCCCTCTCTGGGCTATTATTATCTGCCCCACTCACTGGCTTTGTCTGTCTGGTTGCGAAAATAGGGTGGGAGCCCATGCATTTTTTTTTAGCAATTTTACACTCATATATATATTATATATATATATACATGTCATTGAATTTGTGACACATATATATATATATTTATATTTATAGTTCATACACTTCTACATAGTATATAGCCGCTAATTCAATTGCCGGCTTTTGTGAAATGCAGAACCCGACATGAAATGCACTTGGTTTCAAGGGTTAACCATGTCTTTTCATGTGTTTGTATTGATTTGCCCAAACAATTACTGAGTGTAAGTGTGCAAAATTTCACCTGTAGGGGTTAATTAAAGGTGTAAATTCGTGCAAAAAGTCAGTTTTTTTTTACAACGAATTTACACCTTTAATTAACCCCTAAGGTGTGAAATTTTGCACAATAGGCTGATGTAATTTTTTTGTGCAAATTGATGCAAAGGAATGAAAAGACATGGTTAACCCTAGTCACAAGTGTCATTTATGTCGGGTGTTTGTCTTTCACGAGCCGGCTTTACCCGGCAATTGAATGAGGATATTTTACAGTAGAAGGTTAAACTATACTATATTTATATTATATATGTCACAATGAATGTTTTTATATATATATATATATATTTTGTTTCTATGTGTGTATATTTAGTGTTTAAGGAAAAGAAAGGGGTTTTTTTGTTGCGTATTTTTTTCCCCATAGACTTACATGGGCTTCCGTTTCGGTATGGGTATCGCTTTTTTTTGGGTATCGGCGTTACCATTCCGATTCCGGTACTTTTGGATATCGGAAAGTATCGCTCAACTCTAGTTGTGGAATCTTTTGAAGCGATGTTTTCCTTGAGGAAAACCATTGCGATCCTCCAAAGTCTTCTTCTTGAAGGCTTGCATTTTGTAGAGGATTGGTTTCTGTGTAGAGGACACTGCTTCTGACATCTTTGAGGTTTGTTCCCCTCTGGAGGGGGGCTTATCGCTTGTGAGGAGTCCCTTTGGGGAAACAATATTACTTTTATGGACTGCCACTGGTGTCCTAAGGGGCTTGACCAGGGGCAGTGGAACATGACATAGTGAAGTCAAAATAGGGTATATCTGATCTTAGCTTGTTAGGTAACAAAATCTACGAATACAGTGAAAAGGGGAACAGTACATTATGATTTGTTGTTTCCGTGAACCAATGTAAACCACAATTTCTTGAAGGTTGAAAGGAAAATTTTTTTTGTCTTATCGGATTGAACCCCTAGCGGTTTTTCTAAGAATGCCAATCCGGGATGTTCCTTCCCCCTGGGCAACTGTAAATATTAATAAATACTCATTCCTTAAGCTTTTGATAATTTAGCCTATCTTAGGAAATCTCATTTATTTTGAAAAAGCTTTTCTCTATGACTTCTACTGTCCCATGGCATTCATCAAGTCTTTCCCAACTTTACGTAGATGTGTGTGGATGCTTTTATTAAAATTCTTTGTCTTTTGGCATGCTGACTGACTCACTTCCGAGCCACTTTACTATGAGATCTAACTCCTCACTACTATAAAGGTACAGACCAGAATGGCGTTTGGAACAAAGGCCGCCATGACCTTAGTTCTCAGGTTTTTGGTGAACTTTGCAAGTCCTTTTGTAACCAGTTCTTGGGTGCAAAAATTTGCAAAGTCTATGGTGGTTTTGGCCAGTGCTGGTACGAGCCAGTATGTTAGTCCTGTCTGTGTGTGGTGTATCACATACCTGTGAGTACCCCTGGCTTTGGAAGACTGTATAGTACCTTTCTGGTGAAGGTGTTCTTTAAGGTGGGATGGGAGCTGTACTTCAGATGGTGGAACAGTGCTGTGGTGACATCTCTGTGCTGGACATTTCTTGTTTGCAGTAGGAAAAGGTTGGGGTTGGATCGTGGTAAATGGCATAGGTGGTCGATGTAGTGCGTCAGGGGCTTTTCATTCTGCCGGAATGTTGGCGAGCTGTGTGGATCTTGCTGCTCTGATCTGTTCGGAGAATGTTGAGTGTCTCCGTAATAGGTCCTTCACGCTTCCAAGTACCTGCCTTGCTATTACAGTGCTGTCTTTGTCTGCCGCGGCTTTCTAGACTCTCGCAGGCACGCACTCAAACCCTCTTGTTCTGCCTGCAAAAGTGTGGTTTTGGGGTTGCGGCTGTAGTTTCTGCATCTTTGTCTGCATGGACGTAACTTTGTGCTTCGTGCTGTTGTCTCAATTTAACGCATTCTTGTTTGGTGAAGGGGACTCACTTTGGCACCTTTTGGCTTCGGATGATGACAGCGGAAGCTCTGCTTTTTGACAACTTGCTAGTGTTGCTCGTGAAATCTTTTGAGTGAGGTGTGTCGGTTGGACATTGTGCGCTTAGTGTGTACTGCGGAGTATTTGGGGGAAATGAGTCTCAGTCTGGCAAAAGTTTTTAGAATGACAAAATATTATATTTTCAATGATCTGCTGCCCTCTGGTTTTTATGTGTGTTTGAAGATGTTTTATCACAGACGAAATATAATAATTGCAAAATATGAGTAACAAAAGCTTATATTGACAGTTAGAATGAGTTAATGCAGCAAAGTCAATATTTGCAGGGTTGACCCTTTTTTCAGGACCTCTGCAATTTCCCTGGCTGTTCTCAATAACTTTGGACAAACCTGATGATAGCAGTCATTTTGCACAATCAATGTTTTTTTTGTCGAATTTTTAGTTTTTTTTTGTCCACCGTCTTGATGATTGACACAAGTTCTCAATGGGATTAAGATTGGGGAGTTTCCAGGCCATGGACCAAAATCTCTATGTTTTGTTCCTGAGCATTTAGTTTTCCCCCTTTGCTTTATGGCAAGGTGTCCATCATGTGGAAAAGGCATTGTTTTATCCGCCAAACTGTCTTGGAGGGTTGGGAGAAAAATTGTTTGGAGGCATTCTAGTTTAAAATTCTTTATTCATGATGTGTTTTTTAGGCAAAAATGTGAGAGAGCGATTTCCCTTGGTGAGAAGCAACCCCACACATGAATGGTTTCGGATGCTTAACAGTTGGATGAGACAAGGGTGGGTGTAGGCTCCTGTTATGTTACGGTTAGTGAGGAGTGCAGGTAAAAAGGCAATACACCGGCAGTTGGAATTATGGATTGCGTCCCTGACTAACCACCAAAATAGAGGCAGCCGTGGAGCTTCCTAGTTGGTCCTAGACGCCTCGACAGCCTGAGAAACTAACTACACTAAAGTAGAAATTTGGAAAGCTATCTGCCCGGAGCAGAACCTCAAAAATAATAGAAAGCCCCCAAACATGTAATGGCGGGTAGCAAAGGAAATACTGACACGAAAGAAAATAGTATGAGCAAACTGGGGCCCAAATATCTAAATAGAAAAGGGACAGGAAGGGGTACTTACTGCAATCCCCGAAAACCTGAAAAAACCAACTTACTAATTTCAAAAACCCTGAGATCACACGACCTCTACCACCTAAATTAGCTCTCTGGGTAACAAAAACAAAAAAGCAGCCACTGAAAAAACGGAAAAAAAACAAAAAAACAAAATCAGTGGGTGAACTAAATGGGGAAGGCAGAAGCCCGGAGGGGACCCGAAGGGCCCCAAAGAAGTGGGGAAAAAATGAAAATATAGCAAACACAAAAGAAAAAAAATTTTATTGGTGCAGGGATGCGAAACGACACAGAGGTACAAGGGAAACTGGAAAAGGATTAGACCAGAAAATTGATCACGGCAAATGATGGGAAAAGCCCCCTTAATAACCCCAGTCAGTAACCCTTTTCCCAGTCCTCAAATCTTCCTAGTACGTTGTAACCACCAGAGGGAGCCTTGCTAAAAAAAAATATCAAAAACCCATTCCAACAGCCCCCCCCCTGGGGGGGGTCCCAAAACCCTTGAGCAACAGTTGGTCGGATGAGTTTATGTACGCAGGATAATTCCCCTCATGGTGCCCGAAGAAAAAAACCCAAAAATTGTCTTCCTCCCCATAACCCCCCATTTAACCAAATACGGAGTTTGTTCTAGAAAACGAGAATCCAATTTTTCTCAAAAATACTCCAGTTTCCCCCTAACCCCAAAAACAGGGTCAGGGGCCAGTAGCAGGAACCACTGGCCAAAAACCCTTCAAAAGGATTGGGGAACAGTTTGGATTTAAAGCCCCCGGAAGAAGCACGAAAAAAAACAGGATTAATTCCGATCTTTAAGGTCCCAAAAACCTGGCTTAAATTTGGAGTGCTACTTCTAGGAATATTTTTTTAGGAAAAACCGCCCCAAACCCCCACTTTAAACGGGACCATCGTCCTATGCCGGTTAGAAAAACCCCCGGGGGGCCTTTCTGAGAGAGGGACAACCTCTCCACTACTGGCCCCAAAAATTTTGTACGCTCAACAACAGAGTAAAACCCTGGAAGACGAAGTTCCGTCTGTCCTGAAGAAATCGGGGTAAAACCAGAATTACGAAAAAGGGAAAAATAAAAGGGGGAGAGTGCCCATTTAAAGAAAAACTCCCCCAAGGGGGCAAAAAAAGAGCCCAGTCCCCCTGATCAGCAAAAAAAGCATTTAGATAAGTCTCTAATGTTGGTTTTTTCTTATTTTTTCCTTTTGGGCTGGGATGAAATGCCGAGGAGAAAGACAATTGAACCCCCATTTTTAACAAAAGTCCTCAAAATCGGAAAAACTGGACTCCTTGGAAAATGTTCTCGGAAATCCGTGTAAAAAACCTGCTGAAGAAAAAAAGGCACCAATTCAGGGAGGAAGGGGAAATTAGGTAATGGCAAAATGTATCATTTGGAAACTATCACAAATTACCCAGTGGTGGTCATTCTTGAAAAAACGGGGAAATCGGAAAAAGAAACCCCCGAGTATGGGTCCAGGGGCTTTGGGCCGGAATGGCATCAACAAACCACTGAGCGAGAGCAAGGTTGGGCGAGGGGAAGCCCCCCGGGTCACAAATTCCCCCACATCGCGGAAAGGAGGGGCCCCAAAAGGCCCCCTAACCAAGTCTCTGGTACCAAAAACGGGATGCCCCCCCAATGCGGAAAAAAGAATTTTTAGACATCACACTCTTTTTCCTTGGTCCGGGACAAAAATTTCCCCAAAGGGGGGCGCTCGGGCCTTCTCCTGACACCCTCCAGAGCAGTTAAATTGGGCGAGATGGCGGAAAGAAAAAACACCCTCTTTCAAAAAAAGAAAGGCAATACTCGCAGAGTCCCAAGGAAACTCCGAGAGGGGATCGCCTTAAAAATTTTAGTGCCAGAAGAAAGGAAAACCCCCAAAAATTTAAAAAGTGTGAAAAACAAGGCCCACCCCGGCTGTTAGGATTGAGTGTTGGCGATTCCGATAAAAACCGATTTTTATGGCCCCAAGGACCCCCCCCTGATGTTGGTCCCCGCCAATGTTCATCTTCAAAAGCCCCTTCATGGCCAATAACTCCGATTACCCCTCTAAATTTGTTCAGTAGGAAAAATTTTTTTGGGGGGAAAAGGCACAAGGTTATTTTTTAGAGGTCTCGGGGTTTTTTTTGGGCAAAAAGGCCCTCCCCCCAAATTTAGGGGATAACCCCCCCCTGAAGGGGAGAGAAACATCAGGCCCCCCTTTAGACAGGAGCGAAGTGAATTCTGTTAAATTTCCTAAATGCAGAGACTCCCCCAGGGGCCAATTCACCACTCAGAACCCTTTTTGGTAAAAACATTTTAAAGGTTTAACAAAAACCCCCAGAAATTCCCCTAAATTTTCGATAAAAAATTTGGCCCCCCCCCCCCCAAAAATCTCTGAAAGCCTTTAATGAAGTAGGTTGGACCCAAAAACAGATGGCCTGAACCTTGACCGGGCCATTTTTAAAAAGTGGGGACAAAAAAAAATCCCCAAATGGATTTCGTACGCCAAAAAGACATTTGATCCCTTTACATACAGAGGATTTCCCCCAAAAAGGAACCAAAACCGAACTGTTTCACATGAGGTTTCCCGTCATTTTAAAAAATCAAGATCATCCAAATAAAAAAAAGAAATTGTCACAAAATCCCCCAAAATCATTCATGAAGGACTGGAAGACGGGGAAAGGGGCATTAGTGGCCCCCAAAGGGGGCACTAGGGGCTCAAAATCCCCCTTGGGGTATTGAATGCCATCTTCCATTCACCCGTGCAATGCGAATAAGGTTTACGCCCCCTGAGGTCAATTGGGAAAACCAAGTAGGTTTTTTCACCCGGGGGAAAAAGGGGCAGAAATCAAGGGAAAGGGTTTTTGTTTTTCACGTTTAAAATTGTTCAAGAGACGTAATCAAACCGGCCTTAAAAACCCTTTTTTTTGGCCCCAAAGAAAAAACCGGACCTAGGGTGAAGGGATGGTTGATATGCCCTTCTCCAATGTTTTCCTTTTATAAAGACCCCATAGCGTCATGTTCGGTACAGCAAGTTAAAAGGGGCCCCTTTGGGAAATTTTCTCCCCGGACAAAATTAATAGCGCAGTCAAACTCCTATGGGGGGGTAAGGTGAGTTTTTCTTTCGCTAAAAAACTCAGAAAAATCAAAAAAAAAGTCAGGAACATCCTGGTTGGGGGGGGGCAGAAAAAACAGGGGTTTTGGTATTAACACTTGGAGCCCAATGGTTAAGACACATTTCCCCTCCAAACGGGGTTTTGAGACTGTAACCAAGGGAAACCCAGCCCTAATGTCATGCCGATTATATAGAACCAAAAATTTGCAGCATCCTGGTGATGGGGTTAAAACCCTCATTACCCCTGGTAAAAATGGGGTTTTTTTCTCCCCCAAAGGGGTTAGAATCGATCCCCAGTAGGGGAATAGACTTTGTAGGGGTTCAGGGAAACCCCCCAAAAATTTGCAAAATCATAATCCTCAGGTTAAAGCTGCTCCAGAATCAACGAAAGCCGGCGAAAAAAGGACAGAGAGCATATCGAGTGACAGTAAAAAAAATTTTGTCTAAACCCTACCCAAGACAATGAGCGGAAAAAAATTTCCCCCCTTTTTTTGGGCAGACTAAAAATGCATGAGGGGCATCCCCGTAGAAAAATAATATTGCTTTTTTGAAATCATGACGCTGGCCCCGACACCCCCCCCTACACTGATGGCTCAGAAGCTGGCTCACAAGGCAACCCATCCAGTATTCTCCGCTCACGAAAAAGTTTTAAAATTTAATGTAATGAATGAATCATTGAGACCAGGGGGACGGGGGAATCCACCATAACATCCTTTAATTATCGACAGCCCTTTTGGGAAAGGCCCCCAAAAGGTCGTCATTCCATTTGGTCAGGACTGCCCACCTACGGATCTCTGACGTATAACTGCGGCATCAAGCCCCTGATTTAAAACCCAAAAAAAGGGTTTTTCAGTGATCAGTGACTTTTGGGTCATGTACAAAAACCCAAAGCCGAAAAAAAGCATCAACATCACTCAAAACGGATCCCCGGTACAGGGAAAAAAAAACCCCAAACCCAGGTCGCCGCGCAGGAGAGAGATGTAAAATTTAACCCCCTGCGCTGGTTTCTGAGGACTTAGTTTTAAGGAAAAAACAATTTACAATTATTTTTGAATTCTAAAAAATTAGTCGACCCCCCCAAAAAAAATTGGTTTGGGGGTCTGGTTCCCCAAAAAGGAACCAGAAGTAGTTAGCAATACTCGAACCTCGTGGCAAGCTGATCCACACGGCCGACAACTGTGAAAAAACCCCCCGGGGGGAAAAAAAATCCCCCCCAGCACCAGAGATACAGGGGAAAAAAAAAAAAAAAAAAAATGCAACAAACAGAAAAATATCTTGACAACTTGAAACCTTTTTTCTACCAATATTTTTTCCCTTTGGGGTCCCCAAAAATTTTTAATTTTTTTGGGCCGGGATACTGTTTGTTACGGTAGCTGAGGAAAATGCAGGTAAAAAAGGCAATACACCGAGCAGTTGGATCTTTGGGGGTTCGTACCCCGATAAAACCCCAAACTAAAAGGGCTTTGGAGCGTTCTCTTGGTCCTAGACACCTGTCACAGCCTGAGAAAAAAACTACCCAAAAAGAAAGGAAAGCTTCTGCCCGGAGCAGACCCCAAAGATAATTAAAAAAACCCCCAAAAATGTAAAAGGCGGGGTTGACAAAAAGGGGAAAAACTGACACAGAAAGAAAATGTATGAGCAAACGCTGGGGCCCCAAATATCTAAAAGAAAAGGACAGGAAGGGTACTTACTGCAACCCGAAAACCCCCAAAAACACCCAAATCTACTAAATTTAAAATCACCTGAGATCACACGCCTCTACCACCTAAATTAGCTTCTGGTGTAACAAAAAAAAAACAGCAGCCACAAAAAAAAGGAAAAAGCAAAAAAAAAACTCAGTGGCTGAACAAAAATGAGAAGGCAGAAGCCCCCCAGGGGCCCCCGAAGGCCCCCCCCAAAAAAGTGCAGGACAAATGAAAAAATTTTTGAAAAAACACAAAAAAAAGAAAAATTCTTATTGGAGAGGAGAAGGGAAAAACGAACAGCAGGCTACAAGGGAAAGGAAAAAAAAGGATTGCCCCAAAAAAATTGTCCCGGCCCCCCCTGAGGGAAAATGACTCCTTATTAAGACCAGTCAGTAACCCCTGATTCCGTCCTCACAATTTTCACTAGTCCCCCCCTTTAACCCAGAGGGAGCTTGCTCAAAAAATCATCTCAAACCCTTTTACAAGTCCCCTTGTTTTCCCCAATGAGGGGTTTTTTCCCGGTCACAAACAAACGAAAAGGGGATTCATCAGAAAAATAACTTACCCCTCCTCAGCAGTCCCTGCCTGTACCCCTTTTCGAATACAGTCTGTCCTGATGTTTTTTTGGAGAGAATGGCTTCTTTGCTGCCCCCTTGAACCGGGGCCCTTTCTCCAAGAGTCTCCCCCCCAAGTGCGTGAGATGCACTCCTACTGTGCTGACATTCGAGCAAACCCTTTTATGCTGGTAGCCCGATCCCGCAGTGAAAAAACTTTTAAGAATGGCCTGGCGCTTGCTGGCTTTTTTGGGCCCCGGGGCCCTTTTTTTGGAAAAAAAGGAAACCCTTTTCCCCTTTTAAGTTTTTTATGAGCGATAGTTTTTTTTATGAGGTGCAATCTTTCTACGGATACTTTCCTGTTAGGCCATTTTTGTGCATTGAAATGATGACTGCAGTGTTTTTTTAGAGAAAACCAGGGTTTAAAAAGAAGGAAAAAAAGATCCCAAGCACCACCCTTTTTTTAAAGTGTCCGTGGTTTTTTTTCTTATTAAAATATGGATTGATCTCCACCATGTCTCATAACACCACACCTTGTTAATGGAGAAAACACTGAAAATTTTTGTGCCTTTTAAGGCGGGCTTAATGATGTTGAAATGTGTTTGGGGGAAAAGTTCATTTTTAGCCAAAATTGATTTGCAGTAATTGCTGTTAAGTGATCACTCTTATAACTTGGGTATATGCAAATTGCCATAAAAAAAAAGAAAAAGCAGTAGACTTCAAAAAATTAAAATTTTTTTGTGTCTTCAAAAAAATTTTGGGCCCCATGACTGTATGTGTGGGTGGTTTCCCCAGGGGCGGAAAATGGTGTGCACTTCTTGGGGGGCTGCAGTTCTTTGCAGCTGATGAGGCTGTTTTTATACCCGTATTGGAGCAGTGTGGGTGCTGGCGGTCCCTTACAATCTGAAATACAGCTGCGACCGGTTCGTTTCATGGGGCATTAAACCCCATTCTTACTGGGTTGGGGGACTCTTGTACATCGTGGTTTTGGCTGCGCTGTAATACCCGTAGCGGTGAAAATCTGGGTGGTAGGGGTTTTGTAGGGTTTTTTTTTCAATCACTGCCTTGCCCGGGGGGCGTCTTTACTGGGGATGGATTTGGGGTTCCCCTGGCGTAGGCGGCTGCGAAAAACCCCGATGCTTTAGTTTGGGTTGTAGCGGTCCCGTAAGCCTGTACACAACCCCCCGCAACCGCTTTCCTTTTTTTTTTTCTTTTGCCCTTCCTCCCGTATGGTCTCGTGGATTTCAGCTACGGCCAAACCTCATATTCCAGTAAAAAAAAGTAGGATTCTTAAGTCTATTTTATTGAGATGTGAACGATAACGGTGGTGATAATGGAATCCCCCGACAGGAGGAGAGATTGAAGTGAAAGGAGCCAGGGGCACAGTGTTGATCAGAAAAACCCGGGAAAAAAGTCGCGAATTTTTTGCCCGGGAAACTAAAAGGGGGTGTTCTAGTGAAAACCCTATTCCTTAGAGGGAAATTTCCCCTTACAGATCAAAAAAAATGGGAACTCTGATCATAAAGATTGTAATGGTACTATATGAAAATTTTTTTGTGCTCAGAAGGGCAGAACACTGGTGCTGAAGGAGTTAATCAGCCCCGTTTGGGTGGGTTTGTGTTTTTAGGTAAGAGTGGCAGGACACTTTCCCTATCTCCACCCAAAGGGGGTGACTGGGATGTTAAATGTACAGCCCCCGTTTTTTTTCTTGTGTTGTGTTTGGAGAGCAAAGAATCTAGTGTGTCCGGCGGAACTGAAGAACGGGGGGTTGAGCGGGCGAACCCCCCGATATAAGGATTTGTTATGTTTCTTTTTGTTTTACCAATGCCGAAGGCTTGTTTACTTTGCTAAACCCTGCTATGGTTTTGTGTTCCTAATAAAAAAGCAGCTGTTTTACCCAAGAGTGTTCTATGTCTACTTTGGAAAGCAGCTCGTGTGTCAACCCCCAATAAATAACATTTATTGTTGTTGGTTGCAGAGAGGAGTTAAAGATTTCCATCTCACGTTTTCAAGCCCCAAAAGACACCGTGGGTACGGAAGTATCAGCCCCCATAAATTTTTCACTTTGTTTTATTACAGCCTTTGGTAAATTAAAAAAAAATTCATTTTTTTTAATTTTAAAGTACACTCTGCACCCATTTGATGAAAAAAAAAAAATGTAGAAATTTTTGCAAATTTATTAAAAAAAAAAAAACTAAAAATCCTGGTCAAAAAGTTTTCGGGGCCCCTTTTCTAAAAACACTATTTTTAAGTCACATGCTGTCCTTTCCTTTTGATCCCCCCTTTAGATGGTTCTACCCTTCAATGAAGTCCCGCGGTTTTAATTAAAAGATAGAACTGATTTGAAAGAAGCACCTGTTTATAAGCCCCCACAGTACAATGCATGTCAGACCAAAAGAGAATAAAGGGAAAAAAGGGAATGGCCAAGGAGTCGGACAGTTTTTTGCAAGGCACAATTTGGCCAAGGTTTCAAAAGAATTTCTGCAGTATAATTTTTTAAGGCACGTGGCCTTCTTAATCCTTAAAGGGGAAAATTTTTGGGCCAACAAAAATTTTATAGACCGGCCCCTCACCCCCAAATTTAGAATTGGGAGAAAACCTTGGGGCTAGGCAACGGGTTTCTCCCTGACGAGGTGGATCCCAAGCCTTGTCTTCCCCTGCGGTCTTCATTGGGTCCAACAGCAGAGATGTCCCCCCGAGATTTGGTCTCGGCATTTGTCAGACTCGGGCTGTGGTTTTTATGCCCCTCTTGAGTTCAGTTTGTAATAGCATGACGCGGCGAGCGGCCTTCCGACACTAAGTCAAGTTTCACTCTTCTGAGCATGTCGTGAGGTGACCTCTATTTGTGGTCTCCCCCAGCTGTTCAGGTCCTGTAAGGCTCCTAAAATTTGGGCCCGCAAGCAAGGTCCGTTTTTGGGGCTTGGGGGCAGTCAAAAAAGGGGGATTGGCGCGAAAAAATCATTTGTGTTTGTGTGAGTGGATACGCTAGTTCGTACCCTCTGTGTGACGGTGTTTGGGGGGGACTGCGCCTGCGGAGTGTGAAGTCCGTTTATTTTAAAGGGAGGTTTTTCCGGGGTTTACCTAGCGCCTGTTCAGTCAGTGTATGTTAGCCGGTCTTTTTACAGGGACAGTAAACCAATGCTCTAGCACACACCTTTGGTACCGCTTGCGGACAGCGAGTCTGTGCTTTTTTTTTTGCGCCCCCCCGGTGCCTTATTAGTGGGGCTTTGTCACCTCAGTTTTTGCGGTTTTGGTTCCCCTGGGTCAGGCCCCCCTGTTGGTTGAGAAGTTATAGAACAGGGTGATCATGTTATTCCCAAAAGGGTGACTTTAACCCCCCATGTTTTAGGTGACTCTCCTTTTAGTTCGCCTGTGATTAGCTGCATTTTACACCTCAGCACGGTGAACCCTGGGTTGAAAAACGCCTTTGTCATTTATTTATTTAGTGTTTCCCTTTTCAACGTAACTTTTGGTGAGAGAGGTAAAGAAGAACTCCAATCACTGTGGCTGAGTCCACAGATGCAGTAGGGGGGGGGAGAAATTCCCAAAAAATCAATATCTTGCGTCCTCCAATAGTGGGCCTTTATGACAGAGGGCCCCCAACGGAAGCTCTCCCAGTGCAGACTATAATGTCCCATGTTTGCAAAAAAAAAACATAAGGACTTTTTTGGGGAATCCTTGGAGGGACTTTGGGGGGTCCCCCGGGGGGTTGCGGGGGGAATGAACTAATTACTGAATGCTTAGCGGTTAAGGGGTTGATATAAGGCCTGGTTTCCCCCAGCCCCTTCCGGTAAAAATTTTTCCCCCCTGCTCTTGCTTGGAGCACTTTTTTTTCCCTGCTCTCTTTCAGATAAGTGTTTAGCTTTTTTTTTTTTTGTTGGATTTTCTCTGGGGGTTTTTGCTTGCAGTGGACTGAACCCCTGGCCCCTTTTGGGGTTTTGCGTGCAAGTGCTCATTGGTTTTTGCATTTTTTTGTTCCTTTGACTTTTTATTTGCTTTTGTTGCTGTGTGTTTTACCAGAGTTGATTTAGGTGTAGAGACGTGTGATCTGAGGTTTTTTTTTTATCAGAAGTGTTGGTATTTTTTTTTGGGTTTTTTTTTGGGTTTTAGTCGAATTCTTTCCTTACTTTCTATTAGACAGATTTTTGGGCCCCCCATTTGCTATTCTATTTTCTGTCTGTGTCTATTTTTTCTTTTTTAACCGCCTTCATGTTGGGGGCTTCCCCATTTCTTTTGGGGATTGCTGGGGCGTAGTTCATCTTTCTCCCCTTTGGTGTGTTTTACTGGCGTGACGGGTGTCTAAACCCCCAGGTACGCTCCACGGTACTTCTGTGTGGGGTTGTTTAGGTTACTGCAACCAATAGTTTCCAGCCTCTTGGTGTATTGCTCTTTGGCTATTTTTTTCGTTTCTCCTCAGTCCCCAAATAAACAGACCCAAAATTTGAGAAAAATATTTTGGGATGAGTGAAAAAAAATTTTTGGTGATAATTCAAGGGTGTTTTTTGGAAAAAACCCGGCATGATACATGCCCAATAAAATCCAACAGTGGTGGGAGCTCTGCTATGGGGGGTTTTTCGCTGCAGGGACGAAAACTGGTTTCAATGAAACATGAATGGGCCCCCAAATACAGAGATACCTTGATGAAACCCTTTCCAGAGTGCTCTGGACCTCAGATTGGCCCCAAGGTTCCCCTTTCTAGCAATGCCCTAAGCACACAGTTAAAATAACAAGGGTGGCTTAAAAAAACTCTGTGACCATTTTGGGGCTGGCTACCAAAACCCCGACCAAACCCAATTGGATTCTGGAGGCCTAAAAAAGGTGTTCCCAACATTACCATCAAAACGGAACTGGGAGGATCTGCAAGGAAGGATGGAGAGGTTCCCAAAATCCAGGTGTGAAAAACTTGTTGCATCTTCCCCGAAGATTTGGTGTTCTAGCTCAAAGTGTGCTTCACTCAATTTGAGCAAAGGGGGTTAAATTTGACCTTGTGTATTTAGTTTTTTTTTTTAATAAATTTGCACAAATTCTCATTTTGTTTTTTTTCGTAAAGATGGAGTGCGGGGGTTTCATTAATGGAAAAAAGAGTTTTTTTTTATTACCAAATGGATGCAATGAGACAAAATGAAAAATTTAGGGGGTTGATACTTTCCGAAAAACCCCTGTAGGGGAAGGCACTTTTGGATGCTGGGTAAACATTAAAAAAAAAAGGGATTCTGTAAATCTAACGTGGTTTTGTAGGAGAAACCATCCCGGGGGTAGTTTACCCCGTCTTTGGAGCAGAAATAAAAAGGGGAAGTATTTTTTTAAAGTCTGGTTTTTCCCCTTCCATTGCCCCTTTTTAGCTGGTACGAGAGGAGAAATCAGAAATATTTTGTAATTGCAAAAGCTCTCTAAAATTTAGATGTAAACTGGACCCCGCAGTCAAAGAAAAATAGAGAGAGAGCATGGAGCCCAAAAACATGCGGGAAAGAATTTTGTGGAAAGCTTGGGCGAAAGTGGGCCCCGCCCAAGGGATAAGTGAGCCATTTTAGAGAAATGGTCCCCCACGTCAGTAGGTGAAACTTGGAGAGGGGGGCCCATGATGAAATCCATAGCGTTATGTTGCAGGGGTGGTGTAAAGAGGGAAACTGTGTTTAAAACCCCGAAAAACCTAGGACCCTATGTGTTTGTCTGCTGCGTAAGGACAGGTGCTCCCTGTCCCCGGGAATCTGTGTGGTGAGGGGTGGGGTTTTTCCCGCAGGAGGGGGAAGCTTCCGAAGGGGGGGAATGAGAATTTGCTCTGAGAGATTGTTTTGTGTGGAGCAGCTTGCAAGAAGCAAAGAGAGAATGCTTAAAAAGAGTTTATGCTACCCCCCCTTTTTTTGGAAGCCCGAGGCTTTTCTATGAAAGGAGGAGAGAGTTCCTGAGAGCTGTGAGATTGGTGCTCCCGTAAAGTCCCTGTTTTGTGAGGGGGAAAAAAAAAAACCCTATTGGTTGAACTTTTTACAGAAACTGGCATATTCTTCTAGGGGAAATTGTGAGGATGAGGAGGAGGACGGGATCTTGACAGAACTATAAGACTTGGTGTTGGGCTCGGCAATGCCCAGACAAAGAATCTGTTTTCTACAACTTTTTGGCGTCAAAGATTTGGATGACTGCAGCCCTTGCAATCTCAGGCCCGAGAGGAAAAAATACCCCGATTAAAAGGGCCATATAGTCGGATACCAGTTACCCTGTAGAAGCACTTAAAGCTCTTTGTATTATATTTTTGTATTGTATTTGTAGGTTTTGGGAGGTTATATCGTATGCCATTCCAGGGGGGGCCCCTTTTATCACTAATGCATGCGATTTAACCTATTCTCTGAGTATTGAATTGACTCCTTATGGGTAAAATTTACCCAAAACCCGTTAATCTTTTCAGGAAAAATTGGTTGTCACGTGATTTCAGCTGTGGTTGAGAGTGTGTCGTATAAAGGGGATTTCAATTGTTTCTCCATTCTAAGTTCTACTATTTCGGCTGTTTGACTAAATAAAAATTTTTGGGGTTTGTGCCTCAGCCTTGGTTTTTTGACACTGGTCTTTTTGGACCTTTTTCATTAATTTTTGGCGTTGTGGGAGGA
>JARQOD010000001.1:654453069-654551008 GCA_033576555.1 Oophaga sylvatica | reverse complement strand
TGGGGGGCCAGATGTTAGACTGGATGGGCTGCTGGTAGGGGGCCGGATGCTAGACTGGATGGCTGCTGGTAGGGGGCCGGATGCTAGACTAGATGGGCTGGTGGTAGGGGGCAGATGCTAGACTGGATGGGCTGCTGATAGGGGGGCCAGATGCTAGACTGGATGGACTGCTGGTAGGGGGGCCAGAGCTAGACTGTATGAGCTGCTGGTAGTGGGCCAGAAGCTAGACTGGATGGGCTGCTGGTAGGGGGGCCAGATGCTAGACTGGATGGGCTTCTGGTAGGGGTGCCGGATGCTAGACTGGATGGGCTGCTGGTAGGGGGCCGGATGGTAGACTGGATCGGCAGGTGGTGGAGTAGCTAGATGCTAGACTGGATGGGCTGCTGGTAGGGGGCCAGATGTTAGACTGGATGGGCTGCTGGTAGGGGGGCCGGATGCTAGACTGGATGGGCTGCTGGTAGGGGGGCCAGATGCTAGACTAGATGGGCTGGTGGTAGGGGCCACATGCTAGATTGGATGGGCTGCTGGTAGGGGGCCAGATGCTAGACTGGATGGGCTGCTGGTAGGGGGGCCAGAGCTAGACTGGATGGGCTGCTGGTAGGGGAGCCAGAAGCTAGACTGGATGGGCTGCTGGTAGGGGGGGCAGATGCTAGACTGGATGGGCTGCTGGTAGGGGGGCAAAAACTAGGCTGGATGGACTTCTGGTAGGGGGGGCCGGATGCTAGACTGATGGGCTGCTGGTAGGGGGGGCCAGATGCTAGACTAGATGGGCTGGGGTAGGGGGGCCACATGCTAGATTGGATGGGCTGCTGGTGGGGGGGCCAGATGCTAGACTGGATGGGCTGCTGGTAGGGGGGCTAGATTGTAGACTGGATGGGCTGCTGGTAGGGGGGGGCCAGATGCTAGACTGGATGGGCTGCTGGTAGGGGGGGCCAGTTGCTAGGCTGGATGGGCTGGTGGTAGGGGGGCCAGATGCTAGACTGGATGGGCTGCTGGTAGGGGGGCTAGATGCTAGACTGGATGGGCTGCTGATAGGGGGGCCAGATACTAGACTGGATGGGCTGCTGGTAGTGGGGGCCAGATGCAGATGGGATGGGCTGCTGGTAGGGGGGGGCCAGATGCTAGACTGGATGGGCTGCTGGTAGGGGGGGCAGATGCTAGACTGGATGGGCTGCTGGTAGGGGGGCCAGATGCTAGACTGGATGGGCTGCTGGTAGGGGGGGCAGAGCTAGACTGGATGGGCTGCTGGTTGGGGGGCCAGAAGCTAGACTGGATGGGCTGCTGGTAGGGGGTGGGGCCCAAAACTGTCTAGGTAGGACAGCACAGGAGAGAATACTGTCTGCAACCCAGAAAAACCCTAGGAAAAACTCCAGCATTTCTGAATCCAATGAAAATCTGAGACCACACACTGTCTCGACCACCTATATCAGATCTCTGGTGAGAACACGCAGCTACCCAGCAGTAAAAAATCACAAGGACTGAGCAAAAGAACAAATACAAAAAGAAAACAGAGACCAGCACAAGCCCCCAAAAGGGACCCAGCTGAACTCAAAAAGCAAGGCGGCAAAAACAAGGAAATCAAACCACAGTAAAAAAAAATGAAAGTAACTTATCTGAAAGCTAGCAGGAGACAGCAGAAAGGCAAGCTGAATTCCAACGAAGACCAGGAAGTAACAATTGATCCCCGGGCGAGGATCATGGGAGGTCAGCTCACTTATATCAGGCCAGTCTGTCCTACCTGATAACCATTCATCAATAGCAGGTGGTGGACTTTTGCTGTTCAACATAAGTTCAATACCCTTAGTAACCACCAGAGGGAGCTTCAGCTCCGAAGTCGTCTCCAACACGTTCATAACAGCCCCCCAAGGAGCCAGACACCCGTGCTCAGTCCCGCAGTGGACTGTTCACCACCTGCTCGTCCCAGCCTGTCCAGATAGGAGGCCTTCTTCAAGCGCTATGGCGCAGCTGCAGGCTGGTAACGACTTTGCCTATGACAGACTCCTGGTGGTGGCAGAGAAAGCAGCAGAGCGTGAGCATACAGAGCGTGTGTTGCAGGCTGCAGAACGCCGTGAAGCTGCAGAGCGCCGGCACTGATGGGAGATGGCTCAGCACAGGCTCCCACTGGACTCTCCAGCCCCACCGGAGACCAAGGCTTCCAAGGTCCGGGCGGAGGACTTTCCCTTGCTTGAAAAGGATGGAGACCTGGATTCCTTTCTGCTGGCCTTTGAGAGAACCTGTCTCCAACACCATCTGGCCCTGGATCAGTGGACAAGGTAGCTGACCCCCATTTGAGGGGTAAGTCCCTGGAAGTTTTGGGGGATTTACCTGCCGGGAGGAGCAGGACTACAACAGCATCAAGCGGGCCTGATCCAGCACTACAACCTCACCCCGGAGTCGTACCGCAGGAAGTTCCGAAGCCTGCAGCAGGGCTCAAAGGACACCTGGACTGACCACATGCAGGCCCTGCTGAGAGCTGCGGAGCACTGGACCTCGGTCTAGAGCTCACCACCCGCCAGGAGGTCTAGGAACTGTTCGTTACAGAGCAGTTCTTGTGGAACTGCACAGAGGAACTCCAGCAGTTCCTCCGTGATCGGAAACCAAAGGATGCTTCTGTTACAGCCGCCCTGACAGACGAGTATGCCAACAACAGGGCGCCTGAGCCAAAGAAGCCTGCTGACTGCACCTGGAGAGGGGGTAAGCCCAATCCTGCCCCGTTCCCCCAGCCCCCAGAATGCAAGGGGTGTACCCCCCTGCTGACCTCTCCAGGCCAGGAACAGAACTCAGGCGTTGTCATCATTGCAACCAGCCAGGACACTTTAAGGCTGCGTGTCCCCAGCGCCATAAGGCCCTATCCCTGTCACAGAAACAGTCCACTGTTTTGTGTGTGAGAGGGGGTGGTGGAAGGTCCCTGGACAATTACCAACCCATCACCATCGGCCGCTCAGCTGTCATGGGACTGCAGGACACAGGCGCTGAACGAACCCTGGTAAGTCCTGAGGTGGTGTCCCCTCAAGACTTGGTACCTGGGAAAACCCTTTCCGTCTCCGGAATTGGAGGCGTTGAACCGGCGCTGCCCATCGCCAAGGTGTTTTTGGACTGGGGCGCTGGGAGGGGAATGCTGGAGGTGGGAGTAACGCCAAATATTCCTGCCAATGTGTTTCTTGGGACCGATTTGGGGCGGCTAGTGTCTCAGTATGTGGCCACTGAACCCCCAAGTTCGGCTCCCCAAGAATGTCATGACTCTACTGTGATGCTAATATTAATGTATTGAATGTGCCTCCAACAGTGGAGGAGGGAGTGAAACCTGATGGTAAGCCATGCACTGACACTACACACACAGGGCTCACAGTGAGTACAGGTGAGGAGACTGCTTGGTAGAGCTCAGAGGTGAAGGGAGGGGCTGCTATGGGCAGTGTAGGGCCCCTAAGGAATCCAGCCTGCTGAGTCTAGGGCCTCTGCAGAAAGAGGAACAGGCCATGGGGGGAGGGGGCGTCCCGGGAGAGGAGCCACCAGGTAAGACCCCAGGGCAAGAGTTCCCCACATCCGGGATGCCAGGAGGCCAGGGAAGTCTGCCTGACCCGGCGACTTGGTCAGGGGCTTGAGGGGAAGCAGGCGCTACATTACTTGTGGTCTCAGCGGTCGTGGCCACTGTTAACAGGAGTGGGAGCGCTGGAGCCCAAGGAGCCTCGCAGAGGTCCGACGGTTTTCCCCTCTCCGACCAAGTGGCTGCCGAGTCAGACAGCGGCCAGGAGACAGATCCCAGGGAGCTGACAGAGGATGTGGCAGTTTCGTCAATTCTTGCCACATCGAGTCAGGGATTTCAGGTAGTGTTGGAAGCTGACGCTAGCCTGAAAGCTCTCAAGGAGCAGGCGGCACAGCCTCTCCTGGAGTCTGACCACGAGCGAGTGGTCTGGGACCAGGGATGGCTGTACCGGGTAACGGTCCAGCAGGGTTCACTGGAGGCGTGGCCCAGGGACCGACAGTTATTGGTACTCTATCCGTTCAGGGCGGAATTGTTGCGGATCACACACGAGATTCCCATGACTGGACACCTAGGGATCGCTAAAACCAGGGCCAGGCTAGTTCAGCATTTCTACTGGCCTGGAATGAGGACCGAGGTGACTACCTACTGCCATTCGTGTGACACCTGTCAGAGGGTGGGGAAGACGGGGCGGCGCACAAAAGCCCTACAGGTAAGTCTGCCCATCATCGAAGAGCCTTTCTCGAGGGTGGCTGTGGATCTCATTGGACCTCTGTCCACTCCCAGCCACTCCGGGAAATGCTTCATACTAATGGTAGTGGACTATGCCACCCGGTACACGGAGGCGGTAGCTTTGTTGTCCATTTGGGCCGACAAAGTGGCCACTGCCTTACTGGAGATTTTCTCCAGAGTGGCGTTTCCCCAGAAAATGCTCACCGACCGAGGGACCCAGTTCATGTCGCAGCTGATGGAGTCTCTCTGTAAGCAGATACAGGTGCAACATCTGGTAGCCAGCCCGTATCACCCTCAGACCAATGGCCTGTGTGAGCGGTTCAATGGCACCTTAAAGCAGATGCTGAAGATGTTGGTTGACTCCCATGGGAGAGACTGGGAGCGGTATCTCCCATACCTGCTGATCGCCTACCATGAGGTCCCACAGGCCTCAACGGGGTTCTCCCCCTTTGAGCTCCTGTATGGGCGACATGTACGGGGGCCCCTTGCTCTGGTGAAGGAAGCATGGGAAGGGGATTTTGTCACCCCTGGAGTGTCGGTCATTGAGTATGTCGTGCGCTTCCGGGACCGAATGATGGCCTTGACACGGCTGGTGTATGACAATATGGCCCAAGCCCAGGCTGACCAGAAGCGATTGTATGACCAGAATGCTTGTGAGCGGACCTACCAGGTGGGTCAAAAGGTGTGGGTACTGGTCCCCCCTACCTCAAAACAAGCTTCAGGCAGCCTGGGAGGGTCCATACCTCGTGCACCAGCAGCTCAACGCTGTCACCTATCTGGTCACCCTGGACCACGCCGTGGAAGGAGGAAGGCCTTCCACGTGAACATGATGAAGGCCCATCATGAGCGGGAGGCTTGTGTCCACCCAGTGTGCAACTGTGGAGCCCAGCTGCGACTGGATCCATATCTTCCAGAAGGGTGCACTGAAAGAAGATACCACTAGAGGTCATTATTCATATTCACACACGTTCATCTTATCCCCAAAGACCACCAGAGGGAGCTGTGTAGGACACATAAAAGAAGCTGACACAGGAAGCATTGGGGTCAGTTCTGCTCATCATCTCTGAGAGCAGTTCAGTGCAGCCACCTCAGAGGGCTCAGTCAGTCTGCAGTGAGGGAAGTGCAGAGCTGAGGTTAGAGAGGCTGCAGAGCTATTCAGTTCAAGAAATCAAGTGGAGTCTAGTAGAGGGTGAAACAGAAGCCACCCCAGCCTAGTCAGAGCTGAATCTAGGAGTGCAACTTAGTTAGAAGCGTGCCGACGCTGAGAGAGCGGTGAAGAGGCAGCCCACCAACTGCCAGTGTGTGATAGTGTGAGGATCCAGGTAGGCCGAAGGCGAGTGGAAAGTTATCGAGACAGAGGAGCCTCTATAGCTCATCTCAGCAAGCATTACCGGACACCGGGGTCCGAGCATATAGGGATCTCCACGGCCCATTAGGAGAACACCGGAGTTCCTGGAGGACTACAAGTCCCAGGAGTACCACAGAGCTGATACGTAGCAGGATCAGGAGGACGGAGTCTAGCCGTGCACGGCAAATAGAGACTGTGTACTTCAAGAAGAGGTCCAACCACAAGGTCAGCCAGGTACAAGACGGAGACTAAGTTAGGCCCAGCTACACGCAGGCCAAGACTTCATTACAAAAAGGCAGAGAACAGGAGGCCACACACCTACCAGTGGAGGAATCTGGATGTTCACCCTTCACCCTACAGCGCTCTGGGAAGTGCCTGCAACATCTTCAGTAAAGGTACCAAAGTGACTTGTGTGTGTGTCTCCCTTATTGCCCCTGACTGCCGGGTCCCCGTCTGTCCTGCACCCTTGCACATCTATCTGCCCTGGAGGAGAACTCAGCCTTACTTGTGGAAGGCTTAACACCTAGCTGCACAATATTAACCCTCCAGTGGATCTGCATAGCACGCTGGTCATCCTGACCAGATACCACAAGTGGCGTCACGAATCCCCATATCATCATTCAAGTCACCTGTAAATATCCCACATTACAGTGAGCGCCCAGGGCACGGACCGAGCTGTGCTACCCATGACGTTCCCCATAGACATCAACGGGCTCGGTGCCGAGTACCCCAAAACCCTGGCTGTGCGACTCACAACCTTCCCAAGGAAGGAGAGGCAGAAACCCTCCTGGATCTGCTCACCCAAGCCAAGGCGGGTGGATCCATCGAGGATGTGGCCACCAGCTCTCGGAGGACCAACGTTCACAGCTGGGGTTCACCCTATACCCCTTTCGGGAGCTGTTCAGCAGCCAGCCTGGAAGGACTGAGACAGCTTTCCAGGCCCTCAAGACCGCCCTTTCTAGCTCTCCTGTACTACAGGCAGCCGACTTCACGCGGCCTTTCGTAGTGCAGACCGATGCCAGCGACTTCGGCCTCGTGCTGTGCACAGCTAGGTCGTCACTACGGGCCATGAACACCCCGTTTTGTACCTGAGCCGGAAGCTCCTGCCGAGGGAAGTGGCCTATTCCACGATGGAGAAGGAATGTCTGGCAATTGTGTGGGCCCTGCAGCGTCTGCAGCCATACTTGTACGGACGCCAATTCACCGTGGAAACAGACCACAACCCCCTCATCTGGTTACACACGGTCTCTGGGACGAATGGGAGGTTGCTACGCTGGAGCCTCGCTCTCCAGCAGTATCACTTCACCATTCGCCACAAAAGAGGCAGGGACCATGGTAACGCTGATGAGTTGTCCCGGCAAGGAGAGGGTGCGGAAGGGCGCATGGGGGAACAAGAATGTGATACCCCCTAGCGCCCTCTAAAGCAGGGAGGTGTGATGTTGGAACAGCTGCCATCTTGGATATGGGGCATAATGCTCGCCTCATGTCTGAGCTTGGCGTGTCCCAGGTGCCATTTTGTTTGAGTTCACAGAGTCACAGGCAGCTAACTGCTCCTACCCCCATCCCTGTAAGCATATTGAAGAAAACAGGGTTTAGTGCTCCACTGTTGAATAACAAGGTATTTTAGTATGCTAAGTAGATCAGGCCAAAACA
Organism: Oophaga sylvatica; assembly: GCA_033576555.1. Lineage (NCBI taxonomy): Eukaryota > Metazoa > Chordata > Amphibia > Anura > Dendrobatidae > Oophaga > Oophaga sylvatica. The sequence continues at coordinate 654,543,794 of JARQOD010000001.1, read as the reverse complement.
GGACTTCAAAGCTTGAGTAAGGAGCCACGCGAGCATGGGGCCTGGAGGTGCCTGGGGACTTTAATTAGATTATACCTGTCAGCTGGACACAGAAATACACATCCATTGTCTCTCCCAGCCACTCCGACTCCATCCTAGGATTATGGATTATGAGCACTCCTTTCGAGGTACAGACTCAAAAAAAGATATCGCGCATCTGACAGTGCGACTCGCGAGTCGGTGAGGGCTCTGGGACCTGAGAAATGGAGATTGGCCCTCCACAGCGACTCAATTGGGCCATGTTTGCTCTCCACACGACAGGCAAAACAAACCGCATTCACTGGTACCTCTCGTGTCCTGATCCGATCATCCTGGGGAAAGTTACCCCTTTTCTTAGATATTGGGAATAAATTGTGCAGGGAGCTGAAGGGTGGAGATTATTAGCCCACCCTCTGACACCGGGGGGAGGAACCCAGCATGTTTAAGAACTGAGAGCCCATGGCAGAGAGACTCACTCTCACAGAAGAACAAGACGATGATCTAAGAAGGAATACCCAAGAAATTATGGACTAAGAGCAATTATAAAATTAATAGGTTTTTCTTTGGGATATATATATATATATGATCTAAGAAGGAACAGGGGACAGATCTGCCAAGGGAGCAGCGGCACGCGCTTTGGGGACTGTCCGGCAACTAAGATTCTTATACCTGTGGACTGCAGAGCTCCCGGCATCCACATGCAACCTACAACCTGGTAAAATTGACCTCCAGCTTAATATCTCTAAGCCTTGTACCATTATTGTTATATTTTACTCTGACTGCAAATCCACTGTAATTCCGTTGTATATCTTACTGTATATTTCTGTAATTATCTAGTGCGCCCTTAAGGCAATTAACCCATAAAATTAATTTTGGGCTGATGCTTTTACTCTGATTACGAATCTTAGAATACACAGTGGGTAGCAGGACATCCTCCCCGACGGCCAATTACTCTAGGTGCAGTTCCCTCACTGACCTGAGAGACAAAGGGGGCGCCGGAGAGCTGTGACTGTGTAGTTACGTCACATTGGTGACATGGGAGGAACCTGTTTCCTTCACAGAAGGTAAGTATGATGGGGAAGATGGGGAGCCTAGCGGAGCCTTGCATGCAAGGATGGGAGGGTGGGAGCTTAGCCATACATACAAGGGTGGGAACGGGGCCATGCATACTAGGTTGGGAGGGGGGAGCGGAGCCATGTATACTAGGATGGGAGGGGGGAGCGGAGCCATGTATACAGGATGGGAGGGGGGAGCGGAGCCATGTATAATAGGATGGCAGGGTGGGAGTGAAGCCATGTATATACAGGATGGAGGGTGGGAGTGGAGCCATGCATGCAAGGATGGGAGACTGGGAGCAAAGCCATGCATACAATGATGGGATTGTGGGAGCTGAGCCATGTATACAGGATGGGACAGGGGAACCATGCATACAGCAGGGGGAGCCACACCGTGCTGGACAGGACTGGGGGAACCACACATACCGGGATAGGAATGAGGGGACAATGCATACCTGGCTTATACTCAAGTCAATAAACTTACCCAGTTTTCCGTGGCAAAATTAGGTGCCTCGGCTTATACTCGGGTTGGCTTATACTCAAGTATATACAGTACTGTATATACAGTATAAATTAATCAGCACCTTGTGGGTCATCATACTATACATGGGGCCCTGGGGGATTATTTGTGTGGGACCATCTTGCTATACATACTACAACTCCGTCCATAGCCCCATCCCCATATGACCAAAGCCCCGACCCTGCCCCACCTCCATCCCTGCCCTGCTGGGCCATGGAAGAATGGTCTTGTTTGAAGCCGGTCCCTGGTGCAAAAAAGGTTGGGGACCACTGGAATAGACTATTCACTCAAGAAAAAACTCCTCTGCGCTTGAAGGGTTTCTCGTCTTTGCTGATCCGGAAGGTGAAGTCGTCCGTCTTCAGATCCCAAAGCCATCCAAGGCTCCACTGCATGGGAAGGAGTCGATGCTTAGGTCTAAGTCCTTTAGATCGTTGAAATAGTCTTGACAGGGAAAGGCTTCCATCAACTCTCGGCTGTTGGAAGAAATCTTGTGTAACCTTAGGTTAGACTAAGCAAGCATTTCTTAAGTCCTTTTTAGTAGACTGATTGCAACTTCATTTGTCGGTGTGGACTTCAAACAGTCATCTACATAGAAGTCCATTTCTATGAAAGATCTGACATCTAACCCGTACTCTTCTTCGCCCTCTTTGGCGGAATTTCAGAGGCCATAGATAGCGACTACTGGGGAAGGGTTGTTCCCAAAGATGTGTAACCTCATCTGGTATTCTGCGATGTCTTTGTCCGGGTCGCTGTCATGGTACCAGAAGAACCTCAAGTAGTTTCTGTGTTCCTCTTTGACGAGAAAACAGTGGAACATCTGTTGTATGTCAGCCATAAATGCCACCGTATCTCTGCGGAAACAGAGTAGTACTTCTAGAAGTCTGTTGTTGAGGTCTGGCCCAACAGTAGGACATCAATCAATGAGACGTCTTCGCATTTGGTACTTGAGTCGAATACCACTCTTATGATGGTACACTCCAAAGATGGGCAAGTACCAACACTCCTCTGAGTGCCGAAGTGCAGGTGCAATCTCTGTGTGGTTGTTCTGGAATATCTTCCCCATAAAGGCAAAGAAATGTTCCTTTGTCTCAGGTGACTTCTGAAGCTTATGTCTGAGGGAGATGAATTGGCTGTAGACCAGTTCCCTGTTGTTGGGTAGACATCTTCTCTGAGGTCGAAATGGTAAAGGTGCGACCCAACTGTTTGACTTGTCCTTGACTATTTGTCTATCCATGATGTCCAAGAACATCCTGTCTTCTATAGACATCACTACCTTGTTGCCTTCCTTTGTCCTGTGGAAGACTGTACATCCTATGTGGTCTTGTTCACCTTCACAGGCGTGGTCTTTGTTGGCAGGAACTGAGAAAGGGCAAGGTAGGGGAGTGCTGCTCGGTAATTCCTTTACCAGCAGACTATTGTGACATGGCTGGAAGAGACGGATGTACATTTTCTAGTGTGCTGGTAAGCATATTGTTAACTGAGGCCGGCTTGTGTGCTCCTCCTAGATAGACGTCTACTATAATGACCCATCTAAGGTCGAGTCTCTATGCGTATGGAGCGTTCCAGAAGCCGTTGATATATTCTCTAATCTTGCGGACTCGTAGTATATCTCTTCCTAGGAGTAAAGCTATTGGGGCTTCTGGATCCAACTCGGGTATCAGGTGGGCTATACACTTCAGATGGGGGTGATGTTTCGCCATCTCCAGGGAAGGTATCTCTGACCTGTTTTCGGGAATCTGGTTGCACTCCAGGATGGTCGTAGCGATAGGCAGGTCTGGCCATCTATGGACTCAAACTTGTATCCGATTGCTTTGCTCCCCGCCATCTCAGCGGTACTTGTACGCGTCCTCAAAGAGTAGGGAGAACCGGCCTACAATGCTGAAGTTGTCAAAGAAGATGGACCTGGCTAGAGACCTGTATCTTGAGTGCTTTGTCTCTGCGGCCTGCTGGGTAGACTCGGACGAGGCAGATTTTTTAACAGGATCTTCCTCCTGTGAGTCCCTTACAGATCTTTGTATATTGAGAGGTGACCACAGGGGTGTCTTCATCAGTGTTCTTCTGCTTCCATCTTACTCCTCTGCTTGCGACAACACTCGTGTAGGTGGTTCAGGGTGCAAGGCTGTATTGTGATCAGTGCTGCTTCATTCTGCACATTTCACGCTAGCTTCACAGTTCCTGGAAAGGTGATAGGTTGTGGCTAGGGTTGAGCATTCCGATACTGCAAATATCGGGTATCGGCCGATATTGGCTGTATCGGAATTCCGATTCCGAGTACCGATATTTTCGTCATATCGGATACCGGAATCGGGATTGTCACTGTCACTGTCAGTGTCCGTCGGTCGGGTCTGTCAGGAGTCAGCGGCACTTACCCGGCAGAAGATCTCCGGCGGTCACATCCCGGACTGCTTAATGGCCGCCATCCTCTTCTCCCCGGCGGTCACATGCAGTTTCTCGCGATAACTGCAGTGACTGCTGGGTAATCGCGGCCGTAAAGCAGTCCGATGACGTCACCGCCGGGGAAGCTGGTAAGCAGCTGTGCTGCGCCGGGATGTCAGGCTCTGCCTGTCATTCCGATGTGTAAGGAAATCAACCGCACTCAATGTTTCATGCAAAGAGAAATATCCATTTATTTATATGCACACACACCACAAGGTTTCAGTAGACATGCGGTATGGGATATTGACGGATGATAATGTAGGAGTTAACGTTTCGACCAGAGTTGGTCTTTTTCAAAACTCGCTGTAAAATAAATACAAACACAATAAGGCAAGTGCTGTACAACAAGGTAAAGTGAAAAACATGAAAAAATACAAAATAACAAAATAACAAAACACCGATTCTTGTCAGAATTAGATCATGGAAGAAATTTATGAGCACAACATTTTTTAGCTATATAGGGATATAGCTATATATACATTTAGCTATATAGGGATATAGAATTGTATCCCGTAACGGTGTCCGGTACAAACAGCGTCCCCAATGAAGCATATACAAGTAAAATTAACAGATTTATGATCAAGCGAAAAAACAGGACATAATAAGATACTGTCTACTTATCATTTTTATGTGATACCTAGTTACTTCATTATTTGTCATAAGTTCAGACAAATGCCTTGTTATAATGTTAATCATTAATGTTAGTTTCCATAGATAAGGCATCTCACTAACGGACATGTGAAAGGAAATCAATATTGTCATAAATCTCACAAGTACCAATGGTATTTGCACAAATGTCTATCTCTATATATGAGATAGTTGGTAGATTTTTGATCAAGTGAAAATAGGGTATAATAAGGTATTGTCTTCTTATCATTTTTATGTGATAATTAGTTACATTAATTATGCATCAATAGTATAGAAAAATGCCTTGTTGAAGTGTTAGAACATTAATGTCAATTTCCATAGATAAGGCAACTCACTGACGGACATATGAAAGGAAATCAATATTATCATAGGTCTCACAAGTACCAATGGTATTTGCACAAATATATCTCTATACATGTGATGGTTGATTGGAAAGCATGTATAAAAAACAACATGGCTGTCAAGACATGATATATACACACACATTCAGCAGAAAGTGAAATCCAGTTCCCTATTGAGCCCTTTGGGGTGCCAAGCCTCTTTTAGGCTTCCACAGCCGCACACTAATCCCTGACAAACACGGAAGTGATCCCGGGAGCAGGTATTTATAGCGCCACTTCCACCACCGCTACACACACCCTCTTTCCTGGACGGATATACCTTTACCGATATTGCTTCAAGGTTGGTGCCTTCTCTACCCACTGGAACGCTTATACTTCTCGGTGACACACTTATCTGAAGGTGATTTCTAACTATTTCTCCTATCTATATATAGTGCACGGAACCTGCCCTCTGCAATTTTCCTCTCTTTCTACCAATAAGGTTAGTTTTATTATGTACCATCCTGATCAGTCTTCCTGAAACTCCTACTATATACTTATGCCTTACTCAGATTCTTTCTTTGAAAACCACGGATGTGTTGTTTTTTATACATGCTTTCCAATCAACCATCACATGTATAGAGATATATTTGTGCAAATACCATTGGTCCTTGTGAGACCTATGATAATATTGATTTCCTTTCATATGTCCGTCAGTGAGTTGCCTTATCTATGGAAATTGACATTAATGTTCTAACACTTCAACAAGGCATTTTTCTATACTATTGATGCATAATTAATGTAACTAATTATCACATAAAAATGATAAGAAGACAATACCTTATTATACCCTATTTTCACTTGATCAAAAATCTACCAACTATCTCATATATAGAGATAGACATTTGTGCAAATACCATTGGTACTTGTGAGATTTATGACAATATTGATTTCCTTTCACATGTCCGTTAGTGAGCTGCCTTATCTATGGAAACTAACATTAATGATTAACATTATAACAAGGCATTTGTCTGAACTTATGACAAATAATGAAGTAACTAGGTATCACATAAAAATGATAAGTAGACAGTATCTTATTATGTCCTGTTTTTTCGCTTGATCATAAATCTGTTAATTTTACTTGTATATGCTTCATTGGGGACGCTGTTTGTACCGGACACCGTTACGGGATACAATTCTATATCCCTATATAGCTAAATGTATATATAGCTATATCCCTATATAGCTAAAAAATGTTGTGCTCATAAATTTCTTCCATGATCTAATTCTGACAAGAATCGGTGTTTTGTTATTTTGTATTTTTTCATGTTTTCACTTTACCTTGTTGTACAGCACTTGCCTTATTGTGTTTGTATTTATTTTACAGCGAGTTTTGAAAAAGACCAACTCTGGTCGAAACGTTAACTCCTACATTATCATCCGTCAATATCCCATACCGCATGTCTACTGAAACCTTGTGGTGTGTGTGCATATAAATAAATGGATATTTCTCTTTGCATGAAACATTGAGTGCGGTTGATTTCCTTACTTATTGGACACATCGTTCAACCAGCACCAATTCTTAGATTAACAGTGTGCACATCATCTTGTTTACAACTCTTGTCATTCCGATGTAGCAGAGCTGGATCGTCGTGGGACTGTTGTTATGGACTGCGTCGGACAGGTGGTATACTGTTGGTTTGTTTTTTTTATTTTTTTACAGGAGATCGATGGCGTCGCAGGAATGAGAGAGTAATAAAAAAAATGAAAACTGTGTTGTCTCTTTTATTTCATTAAAAGACTTTTTCTTGCTGTGTCTTTTTTTTACACATTTAAAAACTTTGGGATTAATAATGGATCGGTGTCTTATTGACACCTCTCCATTATTAACCGGGCTTATTGTCACCGTGCAATCAACGGTGACATTAACCCCTTATTACCCCGCTTGCCACCGCTACAGGGCAAGTGGGAAGTGCCACAATTGGCACATCTTTTGATGCGCCAAATGTGGGGCTGCTGTAGCCTGGTATTATCAGGCTGTTGAGGGCCAAAATCCATGGGCCTTGACAGTCTTTTAATACCAGGCCGCAGCAGTCTGCATTTTACTTGGCTGGTTAACAAAAATAGGGGGACCCCTACGCCGTTTTTTTTTCGAGGGATCCCCTATTTTTGTTAACCAGCCAAGCTAAGCAGACTGCTGTGGCCTGGTATTATCAGGCTTGCAAGGTCCATGGATATTGGATCCTTACCAGCCTGAAAAACCAGGCCTCAGCGGTCTGCTTCATCTGGCTGGTTAACAAAAATAGGGGGGACCCCACGCCAATTTTTTTCGAGGGGATCCCCTATTTTTGTTAATCAGCCAAGATATGCAGACTGCTGTGGCCTGGTATTATCAGGCTGGCAAGGTCCATGGATCTTGGCTCCTTAACAGCCTGAAAATCCAGGCCTCAGCGGTCTGCTTCATCTGGCTGGTTAACAAAAATAGGGGGGACCCCACGCCATTTTTTTTTCGAAGGGAACCCCTATTTTTGTTAATCAGTTCCCTCTGACGTCACTGATGGTGTCCCTGGCTGACCTGAAGTGAAAGTGGAAAGCAATCAATTAAGCTTTCCACTTCCTCTCCTGTCAGCCAGGAGAGGAGCTCATTCATTTGGGGGTTTACTGTGAGGCTGCAGCATTAGCTGCGGTCCCTGCAGTAAACATTAACCCTTTCTGAAGGATTACACCGTGGGACCTGACTGTGCATCGGATTGGTAAGAATAATTTTGCTTTATTATTTTATTTTTATTACAGGAAATGGTTTTAGCAGGTAAATAAAATATGGTCAAAAACTGTGTGATTATTTCATTAAACTTCTTTTTTATTAAAGTGTGTGTGTTTGATTTTTCTTTCATACAATAGGATTAATAATTGATAGTTGTCTAATTGACAGCTCTCAATTATTAACCTGGCTTAAAGTGACCTTTCAATTGCAAGGTCATTTTAACCCCTTATTAACCCATTCGCCACCGCTACAGGGCAATGGGAATAGACGGGCAAAGTGCCAGAAAGGGCAAATCTAATTAGAGATTTGCCCTTTCTGGGGTGTCTGGGGGCAGATGTTAAGTAGCCGGGTGGGGCCAAAAAAAATGGTCCCTCTCTGGGCTATTATTATCTGCCCCCACTCACTGGCTTTGTCTGTCTGGTTGCGAAAATAGGGTGGGAGCCCATGCATTTTTTTTCAGCAATTTTACACCTCATATATATATATATATATATATACATGTCATTGAATTTGTGACACATATATATATATATTTATATTTATAGTTCATACACTTCTACATAGTATAATAGCCGCTAATTCAATTGCCGGCTTTTGTGAAAATGCAGAACCCGACATGAAATGACACTTGGTGTACATAGGGTTAACCATGTCTTTTCATGTAGTTTGATATCTGATTTGCACAAACAATTACATGAGTGTAAGTGTGCAAAATTTCACACCTGTAGGGGTTAATTAAAGGTGTAAATTCGTAGCAAAAAAGTCAGTTTTTTTTTACAACGAATTTACACCTTTAATTAACCCCTACAGGTGTGAAATTTTGCACACATAGACTGATGTAATTGTTTGTGCAAATCAGATAGCAAAGGACATGAAAAGACATGGTTAACCCTATGTACACCAAGTGTCATTTCATGTCGGGTGCTTCTGTCTTTTCACAGAAGCCGGCTTTACCCGGCAATTGAATCAGAGGATATTTTACTATGTAGAAGTGTATAAACTATACATATATGTATATATATATATGTCACAATGACATGTATATATATATATATATATATATATTGTATTCTATGTGTGTATATTTAGTGTTTACAAGGAAAGAAAGAGTTTTTTTTAGTTGCGATATTTTGTTCCCATAGACTTACATGGGACTTCCAGTATCGGTATCGGGTATCGCCGATATTTTAATGGTATCGGCGATACCATTCCGATTCCGTACTTTTGGATATCGGAAAGTATCGCTCAACTCTAGTTGTGGCACATCATTTGAAGCAGATGTTTTCCTTGAGGAAACCATTGCGATCCTCCAAAGTCTTCTTCTGAAGGCTCTGCATTTTAGTAGAGGATGTGGTTTCCTGTGTAGAGGACACTGCTTACTGACATCTTTGAGGTTTGTTCTCCTCTGGAGGGGGCTTACTCGCATTGTGAGGAGTGCCTGTGGAAACAATATTACTTTTATGGACTGCCACTGGTGTCCTAAGGGGCTTGACACCAGGGGCAGTGGAACATGACATAGTGAAGTCAAAACTAGGGTCATATCTGATCTTAGCTTGTTAGGTAACAAAATCTACGAATACAGTGAAAAGAGGGAACAGTACATTATGATTTTGTTTATACCGTGAACCATATGTAACCCACATTTCTTGAAGGTTGTAAGGAAATTTTTGTCTTATCGGATTGACACCCCTAGCGGTGTCTAAGAATGCCAATCCGGGCATGTCTCCTTCCTCCTGGGCAACCTGTAACTATTAATAAATCACTCAATTCCTTAAGCTTTTGATAACTTTAGGCCCTATCTTAGGGAAATCATCATTTATTTTGTATAAAGCATTCTCTATGACTTCTACTGTCCCATGGCATTCATCAAGTCTTTCCCACACTTTACGTAGACCTGTGTGTGGATGCTTTATATTAATATCTCTTAGTCTTTTGGCATGCTCGACTGACTCACTTCCGAGCCACTTTACTATGAGATCTAACTCCTCACTACTATAAAGGTACAGACCATGAATGGCGTTCTGGAACGAGGCTCGCCATGACCTATAGTTCTCAGGTTTATCGGTGAACTTTGCAAGTCCTTTTGTAACCAGTTCTTGGCGTGCAAAGAAACTTTGCAAAGTCTATGGTGGCTTGGCCAGTGCTGGTACGAGCCAGTATGTTAGTCCTGTCTAGTGTGTGGTGTATCACCATACCTGTGAGATACTCCTGGCTTTGGATAGACTGTATAGTACCTTTCTGGTGAAGGTGTCTCTTTAAGGTGGGATGGGAGCTGTACCTTCAGATGAGTGGAACAGTAGCTGTGGTCGACATCTCTGTGCTGGACATTTCCTTGTTTGCAGTAGGAAAGGTTGGGGTTGGATCGCTGGTAAATGGCATAGGCTGGTCGATGTAGTGCGTCAGGGCTATCATTCATGCCGGAATGTTGGACGAGCTGTGCTGGATCTTGCTGCTCTAGATCTGTTCGGAGAATGTTGATGTGTCTCTCGTAATCAGGATCCTTCACAGCTTCCAAGTACTCTGCCTTAGCTATTACAGCTGCTGTCTTTGTCTGCCGCGAGTCTTTCTAGACTCTCGCAGGCACGCACTCACCGCCTCTTGTTCTGCCTGCAAAAGTGTGGTTTTGGCTTGCAGGCATGTAGTTTCTGCATCTTTGTCTGCATGCAGACGTAACTTTGCTGCTTCGTGCTCTGCTTGTCTCAACTTTAACTGCATCTCTTGTTTGGTGAAGGAGGACATCACTTTGGCACCTTCGGCTTCGGCATGAGTGACAGCGGCAAGCTCTGCTATTGACAACTTGCTAGTGCTTGCTCGTGAAATCGTTTTGAGTGAGGATGTGTCGGTTTGAGACATTGTGCGCTTAGCTGTGTACTGCGGAGTATTTGGCGGGAAACTGAGTCTACAGTCATGGCCAAAAGTTTTGAGAATGACACAAATATTATATTTTCACATGATCTGCTGCCCTCTGGTTTTTATGTGTGTTTGACAGATGTTTTTATCACAGACCGAAATATAATAATTGCAAACATATGAGTAACAAAAGCTTATATTGACAGTTAGAATGAGTTAATGCAGCAAGTCAATATTTGCAGTGTTGACCCTTCTTCTTCAGGACCTCTGCAATTCTCCCTGGCATGTTCTCAATCAACTTCTGGACCAAATCCTGACTGATAGCAGTCCATTCTTGCACAATCAATGCTTTTCATTTTGTCAGAATTTTTAGTTTTTTTTGTCCACCCGTCTCTTGATGATTGACCACAAGTTCTCAATGGGATTAAGATCTGGGGAGTTTCCAGGCCATGGACCCAAAATCTCTATGTTTTGTTCCCTGAGCCATTTAGTTTTCACCTTTGCTTTATGGCAAGGTGCTCCATCATGCTGGAAAAGGCATTGTTGATCGCCAAACTGCTCTTGGAGGGTTGGGAGAAGTTGCTCTTGGAGGACATTCTAGTAACATTCTTTATTCATGACTGTGTTTTTAGGCAAGACTGTGAGAGAGCCGATTCCCTTGGCTGAGAAGCAACCCCACACATGAATGGTTTCAGGATGCTTAACAGTTGGCATGAGACAAGACTGGTGGTAGCGCTCACTGTTATGTTACGGTAGCTGAGGAGTGCAGGTAAAAAAGGCAATACACCAGAGCAGTTGGAATCTATGGGATTGCAGTACCCTGACTAACCACCACAACTAGAGGCAGCCGTGGAGCGTTCCTACGTTGGTCCTAGACGCCTCGTCACAGCCTGAGAAACTAACTACACCTAAAGATAGAAATAGGAAAGCTATCTGCCCCGGAGCAGAACCTCAAAGATAATAGAAAGCCCCCAAACATGTAATGGCGGTTAGACAAGAGGAAATACTGACACAGAAAGAAAATAGTATGAGCAAACGCTGGGGCCCAAACTATCTAAATAGAAAAGGACAGGAAGGGTACTTACTGCAATCCCAGAAAACCCTGAAAAACACCAACTCTACTAATTTCAAAATCACCTGAGATCACACGACCTCTACCACCTAAATTAGCTCTCTGGTGTAACAAAATCAAAACAGCAGCCACTGAAAAAACTGGAAAAAGCAAAAGAACAAAACTCAGTGGCTGAACTAAACTGAGAAGGCAGAAGCCCCCGGAGGGGACCCTGAAGGCCCCCAAAGAAGTGCAGGACAAAATGCAAAAATATAGCAAACACACAAAAGAAGAAAAATTCTTATCTGGTAGCAGGAGATGCAGAAACGACACAGCAGGCTACAAGGGAAACTGGAAAGAAGGATTCAGACCAGAACAATTGATCACCGGCAACCCTGATGGGAAAATGACTCCCTTATATAAGACCAGTCAGTAACACCTGATTCCCAGTCCTCACAATCTTCACTAGTACCGCTTGTAACCACCAGAGGGAGCCTCTGCTCAGAACTCATCTCAAACCCATTCACAACAGTACCCCCCCCTTGAGGAGGGGTCACCGAACCCTCATTTGAGCAACCAGGTTGGTCAGGATGAGTTCTATGATACGCACGGATAAGTCTCCTAGCATGGATGTCCGAAGCAAACAACCAAGAATTGTCTTCCTGACCATAACCTCTCCATTTAACCAAATACTGGAGTCTTCGTCTAGAAAAACGAGAATCCAATATTTTCTCAACCACATACTCCAGATTGCCCTCAACCAAAACAGGGTCAGGAGGCACAGTAGCAGGAACCACTGGCTCAACAAACCTCTTCAACAAGGACTTGTGGAACACGTTATGGATCTTAAATGTCCCTGGAAGAAGCAAACGAAAAGAAACAGGATTAATAATCTCCATGATCTTATAAGGTCCAATGAACCTAGGCTTAAATTTAGGAGATGCTACTCTCATAGGAATATTCTTTGAGGACAACCAGACCAAGTCCCCCACTTTAAACCGAGGACCATCAGTCCTATGCCGGTTAGCAAACCGCTGGGCCTTCTCCTGAGAGAGGGACAACCTCTCCACTACCTGGTCCCAAATCTGTTGCATACGCTCAACAACAGAGTCAACACCTGGACAGACAGAAGCTTCCGTCTGTCCTGAAGAAAATCGAGGGTGAAAACCAGAATTACAGAAAAACGGAGACATCAAAGTGGCAGAGCTAGCCCTATTATTAAGAGCAAACTCAGCCAAAGGCAAAAAAGAGACCCAGTCATCCTGATCAGCAGACACAAAGCATCTTAGATAAGTCTCTAATGTCTGGTTTGTTCTCTCAGTTTGACCATTGGTCTGAGGATGAAATGCCGAGGAGAAAGACAATTGAACACCCAGTTTAGAACAAAAAGTCCTCCAAAATCTGGAAACAAACTGGACTCCTCTGTCAGACACAATGTTCTCAGGAATGCCGTGTAAACGAACCACGTGCTGAAGAAACAACGGCACCAATTCAGAGGAGGAAGGCAACTTAGGTAATGGCACAAGATGTATCATTTTGGAAAACCTATCACAAATTACCCAGATGGTGGTCATTCTCTGAGAAACAGGAAGATCGGAAATGAAATCCATAGAGATATGGGTCCATGGTCTCTTGGGCACAGGCAATGGCATCAACAAACCACTAGAGCGAGAGCAAGGCTTGGAGCGAGAGCAAGTCCCGCAGGACTGCACAAATTCCCTGACATCGCGAGACAAGGTAGGCCACCAAAAGGACCGACTAACCAAGTCTCTGGTACCAAAAATTCCGGGATGCCCAGCCAATGCGGAACAATGAATCTCAGACATCACACTCTTTTTCCATTGGTCCGGGACAAACAATTTTCCAACAGGGCAGCGCTCGGGCCTATCCTCCTGACACCCCTCCAGAGCAAGTCTCAAATTGGGCGAGATGGCGGAAAGAACTACACCCTCTTTCAAAATAACAGAAGGATCAGATAACTCAGCAGAGTCCGCAAGGAAACTCCTCGAGAGGGCATCCGCCTTAACATTCTTAGTGCCAGGAAGAAAGGAAACCACAAAATTAAAACGTGTGAAAAACAAGGCCCACCTGGCCTGTCTAGGATTGAGTCGCTTGGCAGATTCCAGATAAACCAGATTCTTATGGTCCGTAAGGACCACCACCTGATGTTTGGCTCCCTCCAGCCAATGTCTCCACTCTTCAAAAGCCCACTTCATGGCCAATAACTCCCGATTACCCACGTCATAATTACGTTCAGTAGGAGAAAATTTTCGAGAGAAAAAGGCACAAGGGTTACTTTTAGAGGTCTCTGGATCTTTTTGGGACAAAACGGCACCTGCCCCAATTTCAGAGGCATCAACCTCCACCTGAAATGGCAGAGAAACATCAGGCTGCCGTAGAACAGGAGCAGAAGTGAATCTCTGCTTAAGTTCCTGAAATGCAGAGACTGCCTCAGGAGGCCAATTCACCACATCAGAACCCTTTCTGGTCAAATCAGTTAATGGTTTAACAATAACCGAGAAATTACCAATAAATTTACGATAAAAATTGGCAAAACCCAAAAATCTCTGAAGAGCCTTTAATGAAGTAGGTTGGACCCAATCACAGATGGCCTGAACCTTGACCGGGTCCATTTCAATAACAGATGGGGACAAAATGAATCCCAGAAATGAGATCTTCTGTACGCCAAAAAGACACTTTGATCCCTTCACATACAGAGCATTATCCCTCAAAATCTGGAACACAGTCCGAACATGTTTCACATGAGGTCCCAGTCATTAGAAAAAATCAAGATATCATCCAAATAAACAATCAGAAATTTGTCCACAAAATCCCTGAAAATGTCATTCATGAAGGACTGGAAGACGGAAGGGGCATTAGTGAGCCCAAAGGGCATCACTAGGTACTCAAAATGCCCTTCAGGGGTATTGAATGCCATCTTCCATTCATCCCCGTGCTTAATGCGAATAAGGTTATACGCCCCCCTGAGGTCAAGCTTGGTAAACCAAGTAGCGTTTTTCACCCTGGAAAACAGGTCAGAAATCAAGGGTAACGGGTATTGATATTTCACAGTAATATTGTTCAAGAGACGATAATCAATACACGGCCTTAATGAACCATCTTTTTTGGCCACAAAGAAAAAACCGGCACCTAAGGGTGAAGAGGATGGTCTGATATGACCCTTCTCCAATGATTCCTTGATATAAGACCGCATAGCGTCATGTTCAGGTACAGACAAGTTAAAAAGGCGACCTTTAGGGAATTTACTACCCGGCACTAATTCAATAGCGCAGTCATAGCTCCTATGGGGAGGTAAGGATGCAGATTTACTTTCGCTAAACACATCAGAAAAATCAAACAAAAAGTCAGGAACATCCTGAGCTTGGGGGGAGGCAGAAAAAACAGGAGTGTTGGTATTAACACATTGGCAGCCCCAACTGGTTACAGACACAGATTTCCAATCCAAAACAGGATTATGAGACTGTAACCAAGGGAAACCCAGCACGATAATGTCATGCAGATTATATAGAACCAAAAATTTGCAGCACTCCTGGTGATCAGGTTCAACCCTCATTATCACCTGAGTAGAAAACTGCGGTTTATTCTCAGCCAAAGGGGTAGAATCGATCCCCAGTAGGGGAATAGACTTCTGTAGGGGTATCAAGGGAAACCCACAACGTTTAGCAAAATCATAATCCATCAGGTTAATAGCTGCTCCAGAATCAACGAAAGCCTGAGCAGAAAATGAGGACAGAGAGCATATCAGAGTGACAGTTAATAAAAACTTAGTCTGAACACTACCCAAGACAACTGAGCGTGCAAAACGTCTTCCCCGCTTAGGGCAGACTGAAATAGCATGAGAGGCATCACCACAGTAGAAACATAACCTATTGCGCTTTCGAAACTCATGACGCTGTGCCCCAGACACCACTCCATCACACTGCATGGGCTCAGAAGCTGGCTCACAAGGCAACACCACTCCACGCATACTTCTCCGCTCACGCAAACGTCTGTCAATTTGAATCGCTAATGACATAGAATCATTGAGACCAGAGGGGACAGGGAATCCCACCATAACATCCTTTACATTATCCGACAGACCCTTCCGGAAAAGGGCCGCCAAAGCGTCGTCATTCCATTTGGTCAGGACTGCCCACCTACGGAATCTCTGACAGTATAACTCAGCGTCATCAAGCCCCTGATTTAATGCCAACAAGGCTTTTTCAGCTTGATCAGTGACATTAGGCTCATCGTACAATAACCCCAAAGCCTGAAAAAACGCATCAACATCACTCAAAACAGGATCCCCAGGTATCAGGGAAAAAGCCCAATCCTGAGGATCGCCGCGCAGGAGAGAGATGATAATTTGAACCTGCTGCGCTGCGTTTCCTGAGGACTTAGATTTTAAGGCAAAAAACAATTTACAATTATTTTTGAAATTCTGAAACTTAGCTCGATCCCCTAAAAACAAATCTGGCATGGGGATCCTAGGTTCCACAACAGGCAACCCAGCAAGATAGATAGCAATACTCCGAACCTCAGTGGCAAGCTGATCCACACGGCCAGACAACTGTGCAAACTCCATTGGGAGAAAAGATCCTCCCCAGCACCCAGAGATACAGAGGGAAAAAAAAAAAAAAAAAAAATGCAACAAACAGAAAAATATCTCTGACAACTCTGACAACCTTTTTTCTATCACAATATTTTTTCCCTTCTGTGAGTACCATACAATTTTCAATTTTTGGGCCGGTGATACTGTTATGTTACGGTAGCTGAGGAGTGCAGGTAAAAAAGGCAATACACCAGAGCAGTTGGAATCTATGGGATTGCAGTACCCTGACTAACCACCACAACTAGAGGCAGCCGTGGAGCGTTCCTACGTTGGTCCTAGACACCTCGTCACAGCCTGAGAAACTAACTACACCTAAAGATAGAAATAGGAAAGCTATCTGCCCGGAGCAGAACCCCAAAGATAATAGAAAGCCCCCAAACATGTAATGGCGGTTAGACAAGAGGAAATACTGACACAGAAAGAAAATAGTATGAGCAAACGCTGGGGCCCAAACTATCTAAATAGAAAAGGACAGGAAGGGTACTTACTGCAATCCCAGAAAACCCTGAAAAACACCAACTCTACTAATTTCAAAATCACCTGAGATCACACGACCTCTACCACCTAAATTAGCTCTCTGGTGTAACAAAATCAAAACAGCAGCCACTGAAAAAACTGGAAAAAGCAAAAGAACAAAACTCAGTGGCTGAACTAAACTGAGAAGGCAGAAGCCCCCGGAGGGGACCCTGAAGGCCCCCAAAGAAGTGCAGGACAAAATGCAAAAATATAGCAAACACACAAAAGAAGAAAAATTCTTATCTGGTAGCAGGAGATGCAGAAACGACACAGCAGGCTACAAGGGAAACTGGAAAGAAGGATTCAGACCAGAACAATTGATCACCGGCAACCCTGATGGGAAAATGACTCCCTTATATAAGACCAGTCAGTAACACCTGATTCCCAGTCCTCACAATCTTCACTAGTACCGCTTGTAACCACCAGAGGGAGCCTCTGCTCAGAACTCATCTCAAACCCATTCACAACAGCTCACCTTGTCTTCTCCGAATGAGGCGTTTACCTGATGTCACAAACAATCGAAAAGGGGATTCATCAGAGAAAATAACTTTACCCCAGTCCTCAGCAGTCCACTGCCTGTACCTTTTGCAGAATATCAGTCTGTCCATGATGTTTTTTCTGGAGAGAAGTGGCTTCTTTGCTGCCCTCCTTGAGACCAGGCCTTGCTCCAAGAGTCTCCGCCTCACAGTGCGTGCAGATGCACTCCTACATGCCTGCTGACATTCCTGAGCAAGCTCTGCACTGCTGGTAGCCCGATCCCGCAGCTGAAACACTTTTAAGAGATGGTCCTGGCGCTTGCTGGTCTTTCTTGGGCGCCCTGGAGCCTTTTTGGCAACAATGGAACCTCTCTCCTTGAAGTTCTTGATGATGCGATAGATTGTTGACTGAGGTGCAATCTTTCTAGCTGCGATACTCTTCCCTGTTAGGCCATTTTTGTGCATTGCAATGATGACTGCACGTGTTTCTTTAGAGATAACCATGGTTAACAGAAGAGAAACAATGATGCCAAGCACCAGCCTTCTTTTAAAGTGTCCAGTGGTGTCATTCTTACTTAATCATGACAGATTGATCTCCAGCCATGTCCTCATCAACACCCACACCTGTGTTAATGGAGTAATCACTGAAAAGAGGTTAGCTGGTCCTTTTAAGGCAGGGCTGTAATGATGTTGAAATGTGTTTTGGGGGATAAAGTTCATTTTCTAGCCAAATATTGACTTTGCAAGTAATTGCTGTTAAGCTGATCACTCTTTATAACATTCTGGAGTATATGCAAATTGCCATCAGAAAAAGTGAAGCAGTAGACTTCGTAAAAATTAATATTTGTGTCATTCTCAAAACTTTTGGCCATGACTGTATGTGTGGGTGGTCTTCCACGTGGCTGGAATGGTGTAGCACTTCTTGATGGGCTGCAGTCTCATTCTGCAGCTGTATGTAGGCTGCTGTGATACCCGTATGTGGAGCAGTGTGGGTGCTGGCGGTCCCGTACAATCTGATAAACTACAGCCTGCGACCGGCTATCAGTTTCACTGAAGGCAGCTAATCCATTCTTACTGGGGCTTGGACTCTTGTACATCGTGGCTGTATGGCTGCTGCTGTAATACCCGTATGCGGTGCAGTCTGGGTGGTAGCGGTCTCGTACGGTTTTTGCAATCACTGCCTGTGACCGGCGGTCCGTCTTTACTGGGGACTGGACTATGGTTCCCCGTGGCTGTATGGCGGCTGCTGTAATACCTGTATGCAGTGCAGTTTGGGTTGTAGCGGTCCCGTACAGCCTGTACAACAACCGCCTGCAACCAGCATTTCCGTTTTTACTGTTCTGCCTTCCTCCACGTATGGTGCTCTGTGGATTTCAGCATACGGCTAAACCCTCATCCACTTCCCAGTAAACAAACTGTATGGATTCTTAAGTCTATATTTATTGAGATGTGAACGATAACGGTGGATGATAATGGAATCCGCTGACAGGAGGAGAGATTGAAGTGAAAAGAGAGCCAGAACACACGTGTATGACTCAGAAAACCCGGGAAAACATGTCTGCAGATATTTTTCTGCCCGGGAAACTAAGGGGGCTGTTCTAAGCTGAACACACTATTCCTTAGAGGAGAAATTCTCCTATTCACAGAATCAAGATAAATGGGTAACTACTGATCACTAAAGATTGTAACTGGTACTACGCTATGAATTTTATCTTGCTGCTCATGAATGGGCAGAACACTAGGTGCTGAAGGAGTTAATCAGCCATGTTATGGGATGGGTTTGTAGTTGACTAGGTAAGAGATGGGCAGGACACCTACTCACCATATCTCCACCTCAAGGGTGTGACTGGGATGTTAAATGTACAGCCACTGTTTTTTTTCTCTGTGTTGTTGTTTGGAGAGCAAAGAATCTAGATGTAGCTCCAGGCGGAACTGAAGACACATGGTGGTCTGAGCGGGCGAACCCCTCAGATATAAGGAATTTGCTATATGTTATCTTTTTGTTTTACCATTATGCCAGAAAGGCCTTGTTTACTTTGCTGAACCCTGCTATGGTTTATGCTGTTCCATAATAAATCAGCAGCTGTTTTACCACAAGAAGTGTTCCTATGTCTACCTTTGGAAGCAGCTCAGTGTGTCAATCCCTCACACTACACTACACATTTCAGTCTGTTGTTGGTTGCAGAGTAGAGAGTTAATGATCTATCCATCTCACAGTTTCTCAAGTCCAACAGACACACAGTGGGTACGGAAAGTATTCAGACCCCTATAAATTTTTCACTTTGTTTTATTACAGCCATTTGGTAAATTCAAAAAAAGTTCATTTTTTTCTAATTAATGTACACTCTGCACCCCATCTTGACTGAAAAAAAAATTAAATGTAGAAATTTTTGCAAATTTATTAAAAAAGAAAAACTGAAATATCACATGGTCAGAAGTATTCAGACCCTTTGCTCAGACACTCATATTTAAGTCACATGCTGTCCATTTCCTTGTGATCCTCCTTGAGATGGTTCTACTCCTTCAATGAAGTCCAGCGGTGTTTAATTAAACTGATAGAACTTGATTTGTAAAGGAACGCACCTGTCTATATAAGACCTCACAGCTCACAATGCATGTCAGACCAAATGAGAATAAGGTCAAAGGAACTGGCCAAGGAGCTCAGAGACAGAATTGTTGCAAGGCACAGATCTGGCCAAGGTTTCAAAAGAATTTCTGCAGTACTCAAGGTTCCTAAGAGCACAGTGGCCTTCATAATCCTTAAATGGAAGAAGTTTGGGACCAACAGAAGTCTTCATAGACCTGGCCGTCCAGCCAAATTGAGCAATCATGGGAGAAGAACCTTGGTGCTAGGCAACGGGATTCTCTCCCTGCACGAGGTGGATCCCAAGCCTTGTCTTCTCCTGCGGTCTCTCATTCGGGTCCAACAGCAGCAGATGCTGCCCAGCAGAGATGTTGGTCTCGGCATCTTGCTCAGACTCGGGCTGTGCGTATTGTTACTGCTGCCTCTCTGAGTTCAGCTTTTGTAACTAGCAATAGACAGCGGCGAGCGGCCTTTCCTGACACTAAGTCAAGTTTCACTCTTCTGAGCATGCTCGTGAGGTGACCTCTCATTTGTGGTCTGCCATCAGCTGTTCAGGTCCTGTACAGGCTCCTGATTGGCCAGCAAGCAAGGTCCTGTCTGATTGGACTTAGGTGCAGTCTATAAAAGGGTCCATTGGCGCGCTAAGATCATTTGTGTTTGTGTGAGTGGATACGCTAGTACGCTACCACTCTGTGTGCACGTGTGTTTGGGCCGAGACTGTCGCCCTGTCGGCATGTGTGAACGTCCAGCTTTACTTAAAGGCAGGTTTTTCCTTGGCTTGACCTAGCGCCTGTCTCAGTCACGTGTACTGCTTAGCACGGTCTGTTTACAGGGCACAGTCAAACCACATGCTCTAGCACACACCTTTTGGTACCGCTCTGCGGACAGCTGAGCTCTGTGCTCTTATTTTTGCGCCACCCCATGGTGCCCATTAGTTAGTGTTGGCTTTGTCACCACTCAGCAGTTTGCTGAGTTGGTTCCCCTGGGTCAGTGCTCTCCTGTCTGGTCTGAGAAGTTATCAGAACAGGGTGACTCATGCTTACTTCACACAGGGTGACATTTAACCCCATGTATTCTAGGTGATCTCTACCTTAGTTCGCCATTGTGCACATTAGCTGCAGTTTTACACCTCAGCACGGTGAAGCCTGGGTTGCGAACGCACTTTGTCATTATATTTCATTTAGTGCTTTCCATCAACCGTAACACTTGGTGAGAGAGGTAAAGAAGAACTCCAAGATCACTGTGGCTGAGCTCCACAGATGCAGTAGGGAGATGGGAGAAAGTTCCACAAAATCAACTATCATTGCAGTCCTCCAATAGTCGGGCCTTTATGACAGAGTGGCCCAACGGAAGCCTCTCCTCAGTGCCAGACCTATGAATGTACGCATAGTTTGCTAAAAAACAACATGAAGGACTCCTGTTGTGAATACCTTGGAGGCGACTTCTGAGCTGGGGCTCCCTCCGGTGGTTGCTGAGGGTAATGAACTAATTACTGAATGACCTTCAGCTGGCTCTGAATGGTATGATATAAGTGACCTGAGTTCCCAGCAGCCTTGCCGGTAATCAATTGTTCCTCCTGCTCTTGCTTGGAGCACATCTTGTTTTCCTGCTCTCATTCAGATAAGTGTTTAGCTTTTTTTTTTCCTTTGTTGGATTTTCTCTGCTGGTTTTCTGCTTGCAGTGGACTGCAACCTGGCCCCCTTTTGGGGTCTTGCGCTGCAATTGTGCTCATTGTGTGTTTGCATTTTTGCTTTGTTCCTTTGTCACTTTTTATTTGCTGTGTTGCTGTGTGTTACACCAGAGATCTGATTTAGGTGGTAGAGACCGTGTGATCTGAGGTTTTTTGTTAATCAGAAGTGTTGGTATTTTTGTTAGGGTTTTTTTGGGTTGCAGTCAGAATTCTTTCCTATACTTTTCTATCTAGACAGATTGGGCCCCAGCATTTGCTCATTCTATTTTCTGTCTGTGTCCATATTTTCTTCTTGTCTAACCGCCATTACATGTTGGGGGCTTCCTATTTCTTTGGGGATTCTGCTCCGGGGCAGATAGCATTCATCTTTCTGCCTTTAGGTGTAGCTATCACTCCGGCTGTGACGAGGTGTCTAGAATCACCGTAGGTACGCTCCACGGCTACTTCTAGTGTGGCGGTTAGTTTAGGTTACTGCAATCCAATAGTTTCCAGCCTCTCTGGTGTATTGCTACTTTGGCTATTTTTTTGCAGTTTCTCCTCAGCTACCGAAACATAAACAGACTCCCAAACTATGAGAAATAATATTCTCTGGGATGAGATGAAGATAGAACTTTTTGGTGATAATTCTAAGCGGTGTGTGTGGAGAAAACCAGGCACTGCTCATCACATGCCCAATACAATCCCAACAGTGGTGGCAGCATCATGCTATGGGAGTGTTTTTCAGCTGCAGGGACAGAACAACTGGTTGCAATGAAACATGAATGCGGCCAAGTACAGAGATATCCTTGATGAAAACCTCTTCCAGAGTGCTCTGGACCTCAGACTTGGCCGAAGGTTCACCTTTCATCACGACAATGACCCTAAGCACACAGTTAAAATAACAAAGGAGTGGCTTCAAAACAACTCTGTGACCATTCTTGACTGGCCTAGCCAAAGCCCTGACCTAAACCCAATTGAGCATCTCTGGAGAGACCTGAAAATGGCTGTTCGCCAACATTCACCATCCAACCTAACGGAACTGGAGAGGATCTGCAAGGAAGGATGGCAGAGGATTCCCAAATCCAGGTGTGAAAAGCTTGTTGCATCATTCCCAAGAAGATTCATGGCTGTACTAGCTCAAAAGTGTGCTTCTACTCAATACTGAGCAAAGGGTCTGAATACTTATGACCTTGTGATATTTCAGTTTTTCTTTTTTAATAAATTTGCACAAATTTCTACATTTCTGTTTTTTTTCAGTAAAGATGGAGTGCAGAGTATACATTAATGAGAAAAAAGAGCTTTTTTGCATTTACCAAATGGATGCAATGAGACAATGTGAAAAATTTAGAGGGGTCTGAATACTTTCCGAACCCACTGTAGGAGAAGGCACTTTAGGATGCTGGAGTAAACATTAAAAAAAATGGAGATTCTCCGTAAGACTCTCAACGTGGTTGTTGTAGGAGAACTCCATCCAGGGGAATAGTTGTACCCAGTCATCTTGGCACGCAGAAATAAAGAGGTGAAGATATTTTTCAATAGTCTGGTTAACCCATTCCACTTGCCCATTGGTCTATGCATGGTACGCAGAGGAGAAATCCAGCTAAATATTCAGTAACTTGCAAACAGCTCTCTAAAATTTAGATGTAAACTGGACTCCGCAGTCAAAGACAAAATAGAGAGAGAGACCATGGAGACAAAACACATGCTGGAAGAACTGTGTGGCAAGCTTGGAGCAGAAAGTAGGCCGACCAAGGGGATAACGTGAGCCATCTTAGAGAAATGGTCCACCACGATCCAGATAGTGTTGCAACTCCTGGAGAGGGGCAGGTCCATGATGAAATCCATAGCGTTATGTTGCCAGGGGATGGTGTAAGAGGGTAACTGTGCTTAAACCCAGAGAACACTAGGACCCTATGATGTTTGTCTGCTGCAGCTAAGGACAGGTGCTGCCTGTGCCCGGGAATCTGTGTGTGCTGAGGGGTGGGGTCTGGTGTCCGCAGGAGAGGGAAGCTTCCTGAAGAGAATGAGAATTTGCTCTGAGAGATTGTTTTGTGTGGAGCAGCTTGCAAGAAGCAAAGAGACTGAATGCTTAAAAAGACTGTTTACTGCTACCCCCCTTTATCTTGGAAGCCTGAGGCTTTGCTATGAAAGGAGGCAGAGAGTTCCTGAGAGCTGTGAGATTGTGTAGCTCTGTAAAGTCCCTGTTTTGTGAGGAGGGAAAAAAACCATATTGGATTGAACTTTTATACAGAAACTGGCATACTTCTTCTAGGAGAAATTGTGAGGACTGAAGGAGGAGAGACGGCATCTTGACAGAACTATAAGACTCTGGTGTTTGGGCTCGGCAACTGCCGAGACAAAGAATCTGTATTTCTACAACTTTTTGGCGTCAAAGATTTGGGACTGACTGCAGCCTATGCAATCTTCAGGCCCGAGAGGAAACTCACCTCAGATTAAGAGTACCATATAGTCAGAGATACCCAGTTATCCCTAGTAGAAGCACTTAAAGCTCTTTGTATTATATTTATATGTATTGTATTTGTAGGTTGTGTAGGTTATACTCAGTATGCCATTCCAGGGGGACCCTTTATATCACTACATGCATGCGATTTACACCTATTCTCTGAGTATCTGAATTGACCTTCCTTATGGGTAAATTGACTCCAAATCCCTGTATAATACATTTTTCAGGAAACCTTGGATTGTCACAGTGATTTCAGCTGTGGTTGAGAGTGTGTACTGTATAAGGGTATTTCAATCTGTTTCTCCCATATACTAAGTTCTACTATTTCGGCTGTTTGACTAAATACAACTTTTGGGAATTTGTGCCTCAGCCTTGGTTTGTGACACACTGGATCTTTTTCGGACCTCTGGTCATTACATTTTTGGCGTAGTCGGCAGGATCAAGTGTTTGTCATGGACGGAGGCAAGGAAAGAAATGAAATTGCTGCACCAGCATCACGTGATGGCTGCGGATTCCCGGCAGCCACATAATTCTGGGAGGGTATGTGCCTGTAGGAGCATTACTTCAGCACATGCCAAAATATGATGGATGCAACATGGCGTTACAAGATTGGGCTGAAAGGGTTTGGAGTATTCTGCTTAAGTGTAATCTCGCCCCGCATTACGAGCCAAGCTACCATTAAATGCACTAGAGGGCGATGCCAGATGGATGGTGATGGTGCACCCACAATCAGAAAGAGGAATACGTTAGAGAAGATTTTGGAACTGTTAGAGGGGAGTCTGGGCAGCGTAGCTCGTGTGACCCAGCTTCAGTCCCTATTCTTTAATCGCCCACAAAAGGAATGTGAGTCCCTGATGGAATATTCCAATATCTTGCAAGAGACGTTGAATGAGGTGCAGCGACTAGACCCAGGGGCCATGGGGGCATTCCAAGAGGTAGACTGCTTGCTTCGGGATCAATTCATCACTGGGTTGGCTAATAGACTTCTCAGAGACAAACTGATGGAAATGGCCTGGACTGCCCAGAATTCTCTTTCTGGCAGATTTATCAAGCCATGGTGGAAAGGGAGGAGGAATCTGCCTTGGTGACCGAGGGGTCAGTGAACAGTGCACAGCTGGAGGGAAACCGGTCGTCCGAGTCAGGAGAGGAAGGGCTAGTAAACATGGTACAAGCTCTGCGTGCCGAGCTGAAGGGGATGCTATGTCCCATGGAACGGTGGTTCTGCAGGCGGCCGGGTTGCCCTCCTTAAAGGAGTCGAGTCCTCGTCCACGAGAAGCAGTCAACTGCTGGAAGTGTGGATGCCTGGGACACATCTCTCGTTACTGCTGGACGCCTATAGCCCCAGAGGCCACACCGCCAGCTTTAAAATCCCAGCCGCTGCCATGAATGGGTGAGCAGCAGTGGCTCACCCCTCACACCCTCACAAAGCCCTCAAAGGGATGAAAAAGATTTGTTCGCATGTAGTCCAGTGTTGAAAGCAGTGTTTGAAGGGCTGAAGTTAAGGTGCTTAGTTGACACGGGAACATGAATGTACTATAATGCCTTTGGAAGTGTATGAGAGGTACCTCAGTCAACTAGCGGTGCCAGAAAATGGCCGAGTGATACGACTTACCACTGCAAATAATGGCCAACTGTCGGTTAAGGGGATCGTGTGGATGCAGCTGAAAATGTCTGGTCAAGAGCTGGGATAAAAAGGGATAGTACTGGTGGATCATCCCCCCCAGAAAAGGGATAGAGGTGATGCTCGGAATGAACGTGCTGTGAGATTTGAACCACCAGATGTATGCCAGTGAGGGACCCTGATACTGGACCCGTGCTACAAACCACAGCCCCACGCAGAGAATGTTACACTGTCTAGTGCTGAGCTGTGACTTGCTGAAAAGTGCGATCCTGGGGGGCCTGGTCCATGTGCCATCACGGGCCGCGATCCGGCTGGCACCCAGACAAGAGGAATTCGTAATGCTGCCGGTGGGAGCTGCTCAGAGATTGAATGGGCTTGAAGTGCAACTCGAGCCAGCCCAAGAGAAGTCTTCATTTGCCAAGGTACATGTGGCCTGGTTTGTGGCGATTGTGAAGAATGGACGGGTGCCGGTCCGCTGCATCAATGTTCTAGATGAGGCTGTTACAATTCCCGCTGGGACCATTCTGGCTGAACTGTTTGAGCCAGCGGAGAAGGTGCCTGACCAGGCAGGATTCAAACTGCGCCAAGACTAACAGTCATCCTGAACATTGGTGGTCGCGGTAAGCCGGACTGAATCTCCTACCGAAGAATGGAATGGTCGTGTGATCATGGAACAGATGGAAGTGGATCCGGAGAAGCTGACCTCTGTGCAGTTGGAGCAGTTGGAGAGAGTTTTGTGGGAACATCAAGAGGCCTTTTCGCAACATAAGGAGGACTTCGGATGAGCCCGGACGATTTGAGCATGAGATCCCCACTGGGATACTCCTCCCATTAGGGAAAGGTATCGTCAAATCCCTCCGGCACGCTATCAAAAGGTGAAGAGCATGTTGGCCAGTATGCTGGACAATCAAGTGATCCGGGTGAGCAGGAGCCCCTGGGCGGCTCCTGTAGTCTTGGTCCGGAAGTAGGATGGGACCCTTCGATTTTGTTTGGACTAACGAAAATTGAATGCCCACATGGTACGGGACACATATCATTAACCCTGTATCACAGAATCTCTGTCGGCATTGGGTCGGGCCAAGTATTTCTCGACGTTGGATTTGGCAAGTGGTTACTGGCAGGTCCCGATGGCCAAAAAAGATCGGGCCTAGACGGCATTTGTCTTGCCAATGGCGCTCTTAGAGTTCAACCGGATGCCCTTCAGCCTCGCTACCACCCCAGGAACCTTCCAACATCTGATGGAACATTGCTTAGGTGATATGAATTTTGAATCAGTCCTGATATATCTATACGACATTGTGGTGTTCGGGATCTCATTTGATGATCATCTTGAAAAGCTGCTTTAAGTTCTCCGGCAACTCAGTAGCTACGGCCTGAAAATAAAGCCAAAAAAAGTCAACTATTCCGGAGCCAGATTGAGTATTTGGGGCACCTGGTGACCCCGAATGGGGTGCTACCTGTGGCCAGTAAGGTTAAGGCTGTACAAGAGTGGCCACCTCCTCGCGACCTGTGAGAAGTGCGGGCCTTCCTGGGCCTAGCAGGATACTATCGGCGGTTTGTGCCTAAATTCTCACAAGTGTTGGGTCCCCTAAGTGAACTTTTAAGAGGGACAGCACATAGTCCTTGAAACCGCCCCATCCAATGGGGGCCCCAGCAGGAAAAGGCGTTTGATGAAGTGAAAAAAGCCCTATCGAGTGCCCCGTTATTGGCGTATGCCAGGTTTGACACCCCTTCCTGTTGTACGCTGACGGTAGTCTTCATGGATTGGGGGCAGTACTAGCACAGGTGCAGGATGGCCGAGAGCTAGTGATTGCCTATGGCAGCAGGTGTTTAAGAGACTCTGAGCGAAATCCGGATAATTACAGCTCATTCCGGCTGGAATTGCTTGTTCTGGTGTGGGCAATGACAGAACGCTTTGCTGAGTATCTCACCGGGCTGAGGTGCTAGTCATGATGGATAATGATCCATTGGCTCATTTAGAGAATGCAAAACTGGGGTGGGCGGTGGAGCAGGGGTGGGTTGCCCGCCTTGCCAAATTCATTTATCGCATCAAGTTTCGCTCTGGCCAAGAAAATGGAAATGCAGATGCATTGTCAAGGGTACCCCTTGGGTCCTCGGGGGAAAATGTTGATGACCAACTTGAGGACACTGAGACTCCAGCCCTGGGGCAGAAGCCTATTTTCCGAAGTGTGGTACATTCAAGTCATTCAAGTGGGTTGGACTCAGGGATGCCTTGTGTCCAGGGTAAAACAATCTCAGATTGGGCAAAAGACCAGGACGAGTGCCCAGACATTGCACTTTGGCGCAGTTGGGTACAAGATGAGGTCTGGCCCTGAGCAGAGGACAAAGCTCAACTGTCTGCTGAAGGAATTAACCCCTCTCTGCCATCAGACGTACTATTCCGTCCATGTGACCCTGGACCTTATTCCCATGGACGGAATAGTACGTCATGGGCGATCAGCTGCGCTCCCGGGGGGAGCGCAGCTGATCGCCGCCGGGTGTCAGCTGATTATCACAGCTGACACCCGTGACTGTGTGTCAGGAGCGGTCACGGACCGCTCCCGCACATTAATCCCTGGCACACCGCGATCAAACATGATCTCGGTGTACCCGGGGCACAGGGAGGATCGCGCAGGCAGGGGGCTCCCTGCGCGCTCCCCTGAGACCCTCAGAGCAGCGCGATGTGTCGCGCTGTTCCGAAGGTCCGTCCTCCCTCCAGGTCCCCGGATCCAAGATGGCGCCGGGGTCCTGCAGGGAGGCGGCTTCCTCAGTGCCTGCTGAGAGCAGGCGCTGGGGAAGCCTGCAGCAGTGTCAGAGCGATCGCTGGTGTGACAGAGTGCTGTGCACACTGTCACACCAGCGATCTGCTAAAGTACAGTGATGTCCCACCCTGGGACAAAGTATAAAAGTAAAAAAAATAAAAATAAAAAGTGGTAAAAAAAATCATAAAAAAAAAAAAATATTCCCCAATAAATTCATTCTTTCCTGTAAATAAAAAAAACAAAACAATAAAAGTACACATATTTGGTATTGCCGCGTCCGTAACGACCCCCCCTATAAAACTGTCCCACTAGATTACCCCTTTAGTGAACCCCTTAAAAAAAAAAAGAAAACGAAGCAAAAAATCAATGCTTTATCATCATACCGCTGAACAAAAAGTGGAATAAGACGCGATCAAAAAGACCGAGATAAATAACCATGGTACCGCTGAAAACGTCATCTTGTCCCGCAAAAAACGAGCCATCATACGGCATCATCAGCGAAAAAATTAAAAAGTTATAGCTCGCAGAATAAAGCGATGCAAAAATAATAATTTTTTATATAAAATTGTTTTCATGCTATAAAAGCACCAAAACATAAAAAAATGATATAAATGAGGTATCGCCGTAATCGTACTGACCCGAAGAATAAAACTGCTTTATCAATTTTACCACACGCGGAACGGTACAAACGCCTCCCCCAAAAGAAATTCATGAATTGCTGATTTTTGTTCATTCTAACCTCCCAAAAATCTAAATAAAAAGCGATCAAAAAATGTCACGTGCTCAAAAATGGTACCAATAAAAACGTCACCTCGTCCCACAAAAAATAAGACCTCACATGACTCTGTGGGCCAAAATATGCAAAAATTATAGCTCTCAAAATGTGGTGATGCAAAAAACTATTTTTTGCAATAAAAAGCGTCTTTTAGCGTGACAGCTGCCAATCATAAAAACCCGCTATAAATAGTAAATCAAACCCCCCTTTATCACCCCCTTAGTTAGGGAAAAATAATAAAATTAAAAAAATGTATTTATTTCCATTTTCCCGTTAGGGTTAGGGTTGCGGCTAAAGTTAGGGTTAGGGTTGGCGCTAACGTTAGGATTAGGATTAGGGTTGGGATTACGGTTAGGGGTGTGTTGGGGTTAGGGTTGGAGTTAGAATTGGGGGGTTTCCGCTGTTTAGGCACATCAGGGGCTCTCCAAATGTGACATGGCGTCTGATCTCAATTCCAGCCAATTCTGCGTTGAAAAAGTCAAACGGTGCTCCTTCACTTCTGAGCTCTGCCATGCGCCCAAACAGTAGTTTACTCCCGCATATGGGGTATCAGCGTACTCTGGACCACAAGAGTTATTGTGCAATTTGTCCTATTTCTTCTGTTACCCTTGGGAAAATAAAAAACTGGGGGCGACAAAATCATTTTTGTAAAAAAAAAATGATTTTTTTGTTTTTACGGCTGTATGTTATAAAACTTCTGTGAAGCACTTGGAGCTTCATAGCGCTCACCACACTTCTAGATAAGTTCCTTGTGGGGTCTATTTTCCAAAATGGGGTCACTTGTGGGGGGTTTCCACTGTTTAGGCGCATCAGGGGCTCTCCAAATGCGACATGACGCCCCCAGACCATTCCATCAAAGTCTGCAATCCAAAACGTCACTACTTCCCTTCCGAGCCCCGACGTGCGCCCATACAGTAGTTTACTCCCACATATTGGGTATCAGCATACTCAGGACAAATTGGACAACAACTTTTGGGGTCCAATTTCTCCTGTTACCCTTGTGAAAATAAAATATTGAGGGCGAAAAAATCATTTTTGTAAAAAAAAAAAAGGATTTTTTATTTTACGGCTGTACGTTATAAACTTCTGTGAAGCACTTTGGGGTTCAAAGTGCTCACCACACATCTAGATAAGTTCCTTGAGGGTCTAGTTTCCAAAATGGTGTCATTTGTGGGGGGTTTCCACTGTTTAGGCATATCAGGAGCTCTCCAAACACGACATGGCATCCAGCCAATTCTGCGTTGAAAAAGTCAAACGGCGCTCCTTCCCTTCCAAACTCTGCCATGCACCCAAACAGTGGTTTACTTCCACATATGGGGTATCAGCGCACTCAGGACAAATTGCACAATAACTTTTGGAGTCTTGTTACCCTTGGGAAAATAAAAATTGGGGTGAAAAAATCAATTTTGTGGAAAAAATATGATTTTTTAATTTTACGGCTCTACGTTATAAACTTGTGTGAAGCACTTGGGGGTTCAAATTGCTCACCAAAGATCTAGATAAGTTCCTTAGGGGGTCTAGTTTCCCAAATGGGGGCACTTGTGGAGGGTTTCCACTGTTTAGGCACAGCAGGGGCTCTCCAAATGCAACATGGCGTCCAATCTCAATTGCAGCCAATTTTGGTTGGAAAAAGTCAAATGGTGCTCCTTCCATTCCGAGCTCTGCCATGTGCCCAAACAGTGGTTCCCCCCCACATATGGGGTATCAGCATACTCAGGACAAATTGGACAACAAATTTTGTGGTCCAATTTCTCCTGTTACCCTTGGGAAAATAAAAAATTAGTGACTAAGAGATAATTTTTGTGGGAAAAAAATAGGATTTTTTATTTTCATGCTCGGGCATTATAAACTTGTGTGAAGCACTTTGGGGTTCAAAGTGCTCACCAAAGATCTAGATAAGTTCCTTAGGGGGTCTAGCTTCCAAAATGGGGTCACTTGTGGGGGTTTCCACTGTTTAGGCTCATCTGGGGCACTACAAATGGAACATGACCCCCATCAATGTTTGCATTCCAAAACGTTACTGCATCCTTTCCAGGCCCTGCCATGCGCCCAAACAGTCCCCCCCCCACATATGGGGTATCAGCGTACTCAGGACAAATTGGAAAACAACTTTTGGGGTCCAATTTCCTTGGGAAAAATCAAAAATTTGGGACTAAAAAATCATTTTTGTGGAAAATTGTTTTTTTTTTTCACACCCAGGCATTATAAACTTTTGTGAAACACTTTGGGGTTCAAAGTGCTCACAACAGATCTAGATAAGTTCCTTAGGGGGTCTAGTTTCCAAAATGGTGTCACTTGTGGGGGGTTTCCACTGTTTAGCATATCAGGGGCTCTCCAAACGCGACATGGCATCTAATCTCAATTCCAGCCAATTTTAGTTTGAAAAAGTCAAACGGCGCTCCTTCCCTTACGAGCTCTGCCGTGTGCCCAAACAGTGGTTTTCCCCCACATATGGGGTATTGGCGTACTCAGGAGAAATTGCACAACAACTTTATCTGCCCATTTTCTCCTTTTACCCTTGTGAAAATAAAAAAACGTTTGTAAAAGATCATTTTTGTGGCTAAAAAGTTAAATATTAATTTTTTCCTTCCACATTGCTTCAGCTCCTGTGAAGTACCTGAAGGGTTTTTAAACTTCTTGAATGTGGTTTTGAGTACCTTGAGGGGTGCAGTTTTTAGAATGGTGTCACTTTTTGTATTTTCTGCCATATAGACCCCTCAAAGTGACTTCAAATGTGAGGTGGTCCCTAAAAAAATGGCTTTGTAAATTTTGTTGTAAAAATGAGAAATCACTGGTCAACTTTTAACCCTTATAATTTCCTAACAAAAAAAAATTTTGGTTCCAAAATTGTGCTGATGTAAAGTAGACATGTGGGAAATGTTATTTATTAACTATTTTGTGTGACATATCTCTCTGTTTTAAGGGAAAAAAAATTCAAAGTTTGAAAATTGCAAAATTTTCAAAATTTTCGCCATATTTGCGTTTTTTTTCAAAAATAAACGCAAGGTATATCGAAGAAATTTTACTTCTAACGTGAAGTACAATATGTCACGAGAAAACATTCTCAGAATCGCGAAGATCCGTTGAAGCGTTCCAGAGTTATAACCTCATAAAGAGACAGTGGTCAGAATTGTAAAAATTGGCCCGGTCATTAACGTGCAAACCACCCTTGGGGGTGAAGGGGTTAAACTACTGCGACAGTGGGACAAATTGTATGTGTGTAACAGGGCCTTTTGTTTCGTAAAGTGTATCTGCCATCCGAACTGCAGCATCGGTTCCAACTGGTAATCCCTGAATGGATGTGTCCAGTGGTCACGTGCGAGGCGCACGAAAAGGGAGCCCACTTTGTAAGTGAAAAGACACTTCAGTGGCTACAGAGAGTTCTCTATTGCCCTGAGTTGGGGGGGATGGTAGGAGACGCGTGTCGGCAGTGTCGGATTTGTGGGCTCAGTAAAAAACCCTGAGCAGCGGGCTCCCACGCAGTCTATTAAGACTTCCGCTCCATTAAAGCTACTCACGATTGACTATGTTCTGAGAGGGTACTCTACGTCTGGGTATTCCTATCGCCTGGTTATGACAGATCATTTTACCAAATATGCTGTAGCGGTGCCGACGAGATCAGACGGTAAAATCAGTGGCTGAGGCCGTGTGTCGACACTTCTTCCAAGGGTTCTAGTGTCCGCAGAGAATCCACTCGGATCAAGGGCATGCTTCCAGGGAATACTGATGAAGGAGCTGCACTAGTTCTATGGTATCAAACAGTCAAGGATAACGCCTTATCATCCTCAGGGTAATGGGGCATGTGAGCGCTTCAATCGGTTCCTGTTACAGATGTTGAGGACATTAGAAATTAAACAGCAGGTACACTGGCCTGAGTTTCTCCCCGAATTGAAGTGGGCCTACAATAACAGAGTGCACAGCACTACTGGCTATTCACCACATATGATGATGTTTGGGAGGCCCGGCAGAGACATTGAGGATTTGAGCATGCTGGACCCCTCCTCCTCCAATCCCCCTCGGACTGCGTCCGAGTGGGTACAGGAGCACCAGCGGCGATTGAGGGTGGTGCATCAAGTGGTGGGTGTTCGCCTGCATCAGGTGGCCCATAGGGACAC
The DNA here is from genome assembly GCA_033576555.1 of Oophaga sylvatica. Lineage (NCBI taxonomy): Eukaryota > Metazoa > Chordata > Amphibia > Anura > Dendrobatidae > Oophaga > Oophaga sylvatica. Next base: position 654,510,538 of record JARQOD010000001.1, on the reverse strand, counting down.
GCGACCCATTCAAAGGAGCTGTTTTCCCCAGGGGATAGAGTGTTGGTGAGAGCCAAGGGATGATCATGAAAGCTGAGTAACTGATGGGAGGAGTCTCCATATTTGGTAAAAAAAAACAGGTGAATCCTGAAATTCCAGTGTACGAAGTTGAGCCTGTGGGGACAGGGGCCCAACCCATAATTTGCGCCGTAACATGTTACAACGGTGCTGGTTTCAAGACTCGGCTCCCATTCCCATGGAACCGGAGGCCACTTCTAAAGGGATGGGTACTCATAATGATCTTGATTTGATGGTGTGCCTTCTCCTGCACCTGCTTACTTGCCTCATTTGACCAATCTGTCCCGTGTGACGAGAGTGTTGAGGATGTGGTGGATCCTGCGGATGAGACTGCTTTCAGGGCAGCCGCTTGGTCCTTTCGCCGTGTTACCGGATGCCGTGTCGCAGGAGGAGGCTGCCTCACTCACTTCCTCTTGCACTCCATGGAAGGGGCTTCCGCTCCCTCTGGGACTACGCTTGGTGAGGTAGGCCTCAGGAGAACTACCCGATCTACGGCAGGAATACCACCCCAGCGATATGCTCAGGATGATTTTGAGTGGGGAGGTATGTCTAGTGGGGTGGCATGTAAGAGGGTGAACTGCTCTTACACCCAGAGAACACTAGGACCCTGTGGCGTTTGTCTGCTGCAGCTAAGGACAGTTGCTGCCTGTGCCCAGGAATCTGTGTGTGCTGAGGGGTGGGGCCTGGTGTCGGCAAGAGAGGGAAGCTTCCTGAAGAGAAGGAGAATTTGCTCTGGGAGATTGCTTTGTGTGGAGCAGCTTGCGAGAAGCAAAGAGACTGAATGCTTAAAGAGACTGGTTACTGCTATCCCCTTTTATCTTGGAAGCCTGAGGCTTTGCTGTGAAAGGAGGCAGAGTGTTCCTGGGAGTTGTGAGACTGTGTAGCTCCGTAGAGTCCCTGTTTTGTGGAGGGGAAGAAGCCATATTGGACAGAACTTTTATACAGAAACTGGCATACTGCTTCTAGGAGAAATCGTGAGGACTGAAGGAGGAGAGAACGCATGTTGAGGAGACAGAGCTATAAGACCCTGGCGTTTGGGCTCTGCAATGGCCGAAAAGACAAAGAATCTGTGTTTCTACAACTATTTGGCACCGAAGATTTGGGACTGGCTTCAGCCTATGCAATCGTCATGCCCAAGAGGAAATTCACCTCAGGTTAAAGGTTCCATATAGTTATAGATACTGGGTGTCCCTAGTAGAAGCGCTTAAAGCTCTTTGTACATACCTCCCAACTGTCCTGGATTGAGTGGGACAGTCCCGATTTAGACACTTTGTATGCACAGGGCTCCGTGCTTGAGCCGTGTGTGTACGAGGTGTACAGAGCTTATCCCTGTGTGTACGAGGTGTACGGAGCGGAGCCCTGTGTGTATGGGGTGTACGGAGCAGAGCCCTGTGTGTGCGAGGTGTACGGAGCGGAGCCGTGTGTGTACGAGGTGTATGGAGCGGAGTCGTGTGTGTATGAGGTGGATGTACCAGTGCTGTGTGTGTGCGGGGCGTACGAAACGGAGCCCTGTGTGTACAAAGTGTACGGCACTTAGCCGCACAGATCCATACACTTTGTACGCACAGGGCTCCGTGCTTGAGCCGTGTGTGTACGGAGTGGAGCCGCGTGTGTATGGAGCGCAGCCGGGTGTGTACGAGGTGTACGGAGTGGAATTGCGTGTGTACGAGGTGTATGGAGTGGAGCTGTGTGTGTACAAGATGCACAGAGCGTGGCTGCGTGTGTACAAGGTGTACGGAGTGGAGCCATGTGTGTACTGAGTGGAGCCATGTGTGTGCAAGGTGTACGGAGTGGAGCCGTGTGTGTAAGAGGCATACAAAGCGGAACCGTGTGTGTATGAGGTGTGTAGAGCAGTGCGTGTACAAGGTGTATGGTGGGAGCATTCATACCTCCCAACCATCCCAGATCCAGCGGGACAGTCCCGATTTTGAGAGTCTGCCCCGCTGTTCCAGCTGAGAGTTTACTTTTCCCCGGACACAGGAGTACACGGCGGAGCCCCGAGGAGCACTTTAAAATTCGCACGTGGTGATGTGCTGGAAGCTGACCGGAAATTAGGTAATTTCAGGAGGAGATTGTGACGGAACCATGGAGGCACTTCAGGGAATGCTTCAGATACATCACCATGTCCTCCGACAGCGGGATCGCCTTGGAATCGGGGATGTCGACCATGTGAGCAGATCATGATATGTCCTGCACCGGGAGGCTCTGGTGGGCATTACAATGGGAGCCACGCTGCTATAGTATCTTTATAGAATCTTTATTTCTTTCTCTCTCTGTTTCTTTCTCTCTCTGTTCTTTCTTTCTCTCTCTAATCCTTCTTTCTTTCTCTCTGTGTTCTCTTTCTTTCTTTCTGTTCTTTTTCTTTCTCTCTGTTCTTTCTCTACCCTCTTTCTGTCTATTTCTCTGTTCTTTCTTTCTATCTTTCTCTGTTCTTTCTTTCTCTCTCGCTCTAATCATTCTTTCTTTCTGTTCTCTTTCTTTCCCATCTTTCTCTCTCTGTTCTTTTTCTTTCTTTCTTTGTGTTCTTTCTTTCCTTCCCCTCTCTCTTTCCCCTCTTTCTTTCTCATTCTCTCTGTTCTTTCTTTCTCTTTCTTTCCCCTGTTTCTTTCTCTCTGTTCTTTCTTTCCTTCTCTCTCTGTTCTTTCTTTCCCCCTTCTTTTTTTCTCTGTTCTTTCTCCCTCTTTTCTTTCTTTCGCATCTTTCTTTCTCTCTCCCTGTTCTTTCTTTCCCCTCTTTCTTTCTCTCTGTTCTCTTTCTTTCCCCTTTTTCTTTCTCTCTCCCTCTGTTCTTTTTTTCTGTCCACTCTTTCTTTCTCTGTTCTTTAACTTTCTTTCTTTCTGTTCTTTCTCTCTCTGTTCTTTCTTTCCCCTTTCTTTCTTTCCTTCATTCTCTGTTCTTTTTCTTTCTCCTCTTTCTTTCTCTCTCTGTTCTTTTTATTTCCCCTCTTTCTCTCTGTTCTTTCTTTCTCCTTCTTTCTTTCTTTCTTCTTTCTTTCTTTCTTTCTTTCTTTCTTTCTTTCTCTCTGTTCTTCCTTTCTCTCTCTCTGTTCTTTCTTTCTCTCTGTTCTCTTTCTCTCTGTTCTTTCTTTTTCTCTCTCTGTACTTTCTCTCTCTCTGTTCTTTCTTTCTCTCTCTGTTCTTTCTTTCTCTCTCTATACTTTCTCTCTCTCTGTTCTTTCTTTCTCTCGCTCTGTTCTTTCTTTCTCTCTATCTCTGTTCTTTCTTTCTCCTCTTTCTTTCTCTCTCTGTTCTTTCTTTTCTTTCCCCTCTTTCTTTTTTTTCTCTCTCTGTTCTTTTCTTCAGTCCCCTCTTTCTGTTTTCTTTCTCTCTCTCTGTTCTTTCTTTCTCTCTGTTCTTTTTTTCTTTCCCCTCATTCTTTCTCTCTTGCTCTCTGTTCTTTCCCCTCTTTTCTCTCTCTATTCTTTTTTCTGTCCACTATTTCTTTCTCTCTCTGATCTTTTTATTTCTTTCTCTCTGTTCTTTTTCTTTCCCCTCTTTCTCTCTGTTCTTTATTTCTTTCCCCTCTTTCTTTCTATCTATCTGTTCTCTTTCTTTCCCCTCTTTCTTCTTCTTTCTTTCTTTCTTTTTTCTTTCTTTCTTTCTTTCTTTCTTTCTTTCTCTGTTCTCTTTCTTTCTTTCACTCTGATCTCTTTCTCTGTGTTCTTTTTCCTTCTCTCTCTCTGTTCTTTCTTTCTCTCTCTGTTCTTTCTTTCTCTATCTCTCTGTTCTTTATTTCCTCTCTTTCTTTCTCTCTGTTCTTTCTTTCTTTACCCTCTTTCTTTTTTTTCTCTCTCTGTCCTTTTCTTCTGTCCCCTTTCTTTCTGTTTTCTTTTTCTCTCTCTTTGTTTCTTTCTTTCTATCTCTGTTCTTTTCTCTCTGTTCTTTTTTTCTTTCCCCTCTTTCTTTCTCTCTGTTCTTTCTTTCCCCTTTTTTTCTCTCGCTTGCTCTTTGTTCTTTCCCCTCTTTTCTCTCTGTTAGGGTCTGCGGAACGCACCTAATAGATATATTAGAGAGGTGCGTTCGCAGCCCGGGGTCCACCGTGCAGGCGAACTCCGCTGCTAGTAAGATGGCGAAAGTAGCGAACTCTGTTATCCCGCAGAGACGCTAAAATAAACGCCGTAGCGCTCTGTGGCAGTAAGTGCGAACTCTGTTAATCCCCAGAGCCGCTAACAGGAATGCCACAGCGCTATATAGCGATAGGTGCGAACTCACTTAGCTTCAGTGAGCCGCAAAGTAAAACGCTAGGGCGCTGAACCAGCGTTATAAAGCGAACCCTGTTGCGTCACAGACCCGCTGAGAAAAAGACTGTGTCCTGTTAACACCACAGGGATACACAGATAACTGCTGTGCAGATAGCAGTCCGTAATCATGCAGACAGCAACGCAATCAAGCAATCTCCTCACCGGTATTCTAGGGCTTATTTCAGCCAAGCCAAAACCAGGGGAGGAGTCCTGAGGAGATCATTTGCATATTCCCAGTTCATTCTGGGATAAGTGAAGAGTCTCCGCGAGCTTCAAGAACACTGGGTTTTGGCTGTTGCAGCTGAAAGGAGGACATCGGTAAACCAGGGGAGGAATCCTGAGGAGATCATTTGCATATTCCCAGTTCATTCTGGGATAAGTGAAGAGTCTCCGCGAGCTCCAAGAACACTGGGTTTTGGCTGTTGCAGCTGAAAGGAGGACATCGGTAAATTTTGGTACTTTTTTCACCGCTGTGATATCTCTTTAACAATAAGAGCATGGAAGAGGCCAGGAGCCATGTGGTGAGTTGCATTTCTTGCTACATGTTCACAGATTTACCACTGGAAAAGCCAAATTTCACATGCCACAAATGCAAGCTTGTGTCCATGTTGGAGGAAAAGTTGCGAAATCTGGAAGAGAGGTTATCTACATTGAAGATCATTAAGGATGATGAAGAGTTCTTAGACAGAGCAGAATTATCTCTTCATGGTGCAGAAAGAGAAGAAATTCGAAGAGCACCTGAAGAAACAGAGGAATGGAAGCATGTGACCCAGAGAAGCAGGAGGATCGTGAGGCAGTCAGCACCCATACTGCTCAGGAACCAGTACCAGGCTCTCACACAGGAGAATGATGAAGAAATATATCAGGATAAGACTTTGCCCACAAAGAGCAACCTTGTAAGCCCTCAGAGTCCTCCTGAATGGAGAAAGAAAAATGTTGTGAAGAAGAAACGGAGAGTTGTGGTCATGGGGGATTCCCTGTTGAGAGGAACAGAGGCTGCTATCTGCAGATCGGATATAACCTCAAGAGAAATGTGCTGTCTTCCAGGTGCAAAAATTAAAGATGTGTCTGACAGGATATCAGGACTCTTCAGACCTAAAGATGACTACCCATTCCTGCTAATACATGTGGGGACAAATGACACCACAAGAAGTGACCTGGAAACCATCTGCAGTGACTTTGAAAACTTAGGCAAGAAAGTGAAAGAACTGGGTGCGCAGGTGGTCTTCTCATCCATCCTCCCAGTGGATGTCCATGGAACAAGGAGGTGGAAGAAGATTCTGCAGGTGAACAACTGGCTACGTCGATGGTGCCGTCAGCAAGGATTTGGATTTCTGGATCACGGAGTGAATTACCTATACGATGGACTACTTGCTAGAGATGGGGTGCACCTTACGAAGACTGGAAAACATGTATTTGGAAGTCACCTTGCTACACTCATCAGGAGAGCTTTAAACTAGAACAATGTGGGAAGGGAAGCAAAACGCCAGAAAAAGCCATACACCTGACAAATGCTATTGAGAACTCGGCTATTAGAAGTGGAAAGGAAGAACGAAGACAAAACAATCTAAATAATAAAATTATTGGAGGAAGAGAAACCAATCACAAACTAAAATGTTTTTATACAAATGTACAAAGCATGGGCAACAAACAAGGAGAATTGGAAATACTAACGCTGGAGAAGAAGTATGATGTCATTGGAATCACTGAAACTTGGTGGGACGATACACATGATTGGAATACAAGGCTAGAAGGATACAACTTATTTGCAAGAAACAGACTTGATAAACGAGGAGGAGGTGTCGCATTGTATGTTAGAAAAGCGTATATTTGCACAGAGATTGATGCTTCAGAGACTGGTAGTTCTGTGGAAACTGTTTGGGTAAGAATACAAGGACAGAACAATGGAAAGGACACCATTGTAGGCATTTACTACAGGCCACCTAAGCAAGCTGAAGATATGGATGAACTTTTTATGCATCAAATGGCCAAGTTCTCCAAAAAATATGACATAGTGGTCATGGGAGATTTCAACTATCCAGACATTTGTTGGGAATCGCTCTCAGGCAAAACTAATGTGTCGACCCGCCACCACAATTGTGGGTTACCAGGGCAATGGGGTACTCAGAGCCGAGCCCGTAGAAGTCTATGGGATTGTCACAGGTAGCTGTGGCTCGGTCTGTGGCCCTGGCGGTCTGGCGTATGTTGGGGATATATTTACAGGGGATATTTATGTACAGTTCGTGACGCCACCTGTAGTATTCTGGTAATTAGTACCAGCGCTGCTGTAGATCTCTGAGGGGATGGTGAGGCAGCTAGATGTCGGGTCCCCTACAGGTGGGACTGGTCCCTCAAAGTCTATGTGAGTAGTGAAGTCGAGTGCGGTTAAAGAACACAGTCTCACACGGTCAGCGTCTTTCCATACCTTTACTTGCAAGATGTTAAGGCAGGTCCCAGGGAGGCTGATCCACGGAGAGTGTATTTTGAGGCAGCAGCTGGACAAGTTAGGGGCCTCCTTTATCTCCAATATAACGAGGACAACCAGCCTGAAGCGTAGTTCCCTCAGATCTCCAGCTATTCTTAGCTGTACCTGCCCAGTCAGCTTAGTGTTAGGGGCCTTCCTGTGAAGGAGCTGAATCCTTTCGTGGTCCTGCAGAACTCCAAAGTCTTCACTCCCCCTGACCCCAATTACGTACTGACTATAAGGGCTTGTCTGCCGCGACCTAGGGTCCGGTAGATTCCTGGTTTTCCTGTCACTGTGCCTGAAACAACAGTGACTCTTCGGTCCCCAGTGACCGGTTACAACGTGCTGGACTTCTGCAATCCGTTAAGCACAAATCTTATAAATCCACTTGCCTTTCGCCTTGTCCACGCTGGTAACATAAGCACTCTTACTAGCCAAGGGTCGAGCAGTCACTTCTTTCCTTTTCCTTACTATCAAGTTAGCCACAGATGCTCAGTTATCACAGGCAGGAGCACGTCACTGTACCTGATACCGTCCTCTAGACAGGAATGCTGAAGACTTTCTGGGTTACAACTTGTTCTTTCCTTCAATGTATGCTGAGGAGATGACACAGCTCTGACCAGACTAAGGTGTATTCCAACACCTATACCAGACTCCACTTTCCAAGCTGATGAGATAGCAATCTAGACTCCTTCCTCCCTCCAGATGCAGACTCTCTTACTGTAGTCCAGACGCAGACTCTCCACGTCCTTACTGCCCGAAGACAGGAACTACACTCACTGACTAAAATCACTCCTACACATACCTTCTTGACCACTCCCTAGAGTATACTCCACTACCCTAAGGGTGTGTCTAGTGTGTGTAGAGTGAATGCATATTGAGCATTAAGCCGCTGCCTCGCCATACACTCTCCAGGGTACTGCGTGTGCCCACCACCAGGGCTACACATTCCCCCATGGTAAACGACAGCACTCCCGGGCTGTGAAATACAAAAGACATTTTATTTATACAATAACATTTAACAATAACATCTTCCCATCCGGGAGGTAAGAATACTTTGAACGTTACAAACTTTAATACAAAAATACAAATAGTATCAAATAGCATTCAATAAATAAATTTACAAGATACTTGTGAAGGACCCGCACCAAACCTTCAACGTGGGTCCTGGGTGGGCTGCAGGACGTCCAAGTGCAAACCTCACTCAGTGCCACACCATACGGGTTTTGTTTTTCAGAGGTAGATATGGATGGCTTATGTAAAACCAAGATAGGGCGCCGAAGCGCAACTAGGTACAAGAAAGTTCCGGGTTAGCATAGTCCTTAACCTCAAAAGTCCATTTGTAAAGAAAGACATAATAAATCACATTATCAAAGTGCAACTGTTTATCATATATCAATTATCAATTATCATTTACCAATTACCCAGCCGGGCATTCTATAACTAGAAATATATATTCATTATATATAACTTGTGCAAAACTCTTTTTTTTTTTTTTTTTTCAAAAACATTTTAAACTTTCTGCTATAGTACTGATGGTAGACCCGATATGGATCTCACCAACTCCTTACTATTTATTCATTTTCTGCAAATACTTTTTCCACCACATCTTTCACGCCGGGGGCTGGAATGATGCAATGAGCCCTAGATCCTAAGACCAGCAAATCATGTGCTGCGATCAGGGTTTGGGTTGCGACAGTTCTGGTTTGAACCTCCAGGGCGCAACTGGTACAGTCTCTTCGCATGACACCGATTGCGTCTCCATTACAGTCAACGATATAGACCGCGTCAGGGTTTGCGATTTAGACTGGGTCGCATGTGGCGATGTGGAGGTGGCTTTAACTTCCGATGAACTTTGGGTCGCATGTTGCGATGACTTTGAAGGGGGCGATGCTAGGGCACGGCCGGATGCTGCTTGAACTGAGTACGGGGACGCTTCGGTAATGGTGACGATACCTGCGTCTGGGACGGGTCGCGGACGATGGCGACGTTCAGGGCATACCACCCCTTCATTCCCCAATGCCGCGTATAGGTGACTATGTCGCCGTTTACTAAGTCCCTCCCGGGATGGCCTTGTGGCAGGTGAGATTCCACGTCACGCCTGCTGACGAAGACCGCTGGGTAGAGGCCCGGTTCACGAATAAAGCCCCAGCCCTTCCGGAGCTGGAACTCAGCCACACACCCCCGCCGCCGCGGTTCCCGTAAGGTACCTTTGTCGCGACGGACAGTCTCCTTGTCGGCAATCAGTTCAGCATACTGTCGCTGGCGGTTCTTCTGGATTTCCCGCTCTTCCTCCTGCTGGCGCCTCTTCGTCTCCTCACGACTCCGCCATTCTTGCTCCCACTGGGCGGTGTAGGCGACGTCATCCAGGCGCGCCATTTCGTCCCAGTCCACATCTGGTAGTGACGGACAGGACCCCTCCGGTGTCCCTACCGGGGACCGATAATCTGCTGCGGCCTCTTGGCCGGGCGGGCGTTCCGGGATTGGCTGTACCTCCTCAACCTCCTCCGCATCCACCGCTTCACCAGTGGGATCGGAACGGTACTTTCGGGGCAGCCTCCGGTTGCTCCTTCGCCTTGGGCAGCAGACTCTTCGGTACTTTGAATCGTGGGGGTTCGTTGAGGGGAGGGGACGCCGTGTTCGTCATTTGCCACTTCAGCAGGTTACATCGGCGTCTCTCAATCTCCTCTAGTCCAGGTTGGAACAACTTCTTTAGGCGTGAGTTCTCCTCCTGAACCTCTAACAACGCCTGTTGCAGGTGCAGGATTGCATATGTCTCCGATGCTGATGGCAGCTTGGCGGGGGCACGGGGCCTGCCTTCCTCCGCTGCCCCGCTCGGCTCCACACGTCCTGCCTCCATCATGTTCCAGAAGATTCTTTCTTCCTGCGGAGACATCCGGTCTCTTCCGTGGAGGTGGGATTTGCGTCTCCTCCTCCTCGCAGGGAAGGTGAAGAGGAGGCGGACCTCCTTTGCTGTAGGGCAGGACCGCATGTTATAGTAGCACTTTGAGAGGGCAGGCATTTTCTTCGCGCCACAGGGGGTAGACGCCCACGAAGGTACGCCCACCTTCTTCTCCAGCGCCTGAGGGCGCGAATATGGCGACAAAAATGGCGATTTTGGCGCCAAAAGTGCAAACAGTCCTTTTCACAAAAACAAGTCCTTAGGCACACAGGGCTCGCAATTTCGCGAGTTTCGTATCCTGTTCGTGACGCCAAGTTGTTGTGTCGACCCGCCACCACAATTGTGGGTTACCAGGGCAATGGGGTACTCAGAGCCGAGCCCGTAGAAGTCTATGGGATTGTCACAGGTAGCTGTGGCTCGGTCTGTGGCCCTGGCGGTCTGGCGTATGTTGGGGATATATTTACAGGGGATATTTATGTACAGTTCGTGACGCCACCTGTAGTATTCTGGTAATTAGTACCAGCGCTGCTGTAGATCTCTGAGGGGATGGTGAGGCAGCTAGATGTCGGGTCCCCTACAGGTGGGACTGGTCCCTCAAAGTCTATGTGAGTAGTGAAGTCGAGTGCGGTTAAAGAACACAGTCTCACACGGTCAGCGTCTTTCCATACCTTTACTTGCAAGATGTTAAGGCAGGTCCCAGGGAGGCTGATCCACGGAGAGTGTATTTTGAGGCAGCAGCTGGACAAGTTAGGGGCCTCCTTTATCTCCAATATAACGAGGACAACCAGCCTGAAGCGTAGTTCCCTCAGATCTCCAGCTATTCTTAGCTGTACCTGCCCAGTCAGCTTAGTGTTAGGGGCCTTCCTGTGAAGGAGCTGAATCCTTTCGTGGTCCTGCAGAACTCCAAAGTCTTCACTCCCCCTGACCCCAATTACGTACTGACTATAAGGGGCTTGTCTGCCGCGACCTAGGGTCCGGTAGATTCCTGGTTTTCCTGTCACTGTGCCTGAAACAACAGTGACTCTTCGGTCCCCAGTGACCGGTTACAACGTGCTGGACTTCTGCAATCCGTTAAGCACAAATCTTATAAATCCACTTGCCTTTCGCCTTGTCCACGCTGGTAACATAAGCACTCTTACTAGCCAAGGGTCGAGCAGTCACTTCTTTCCTTTTCCTTACTATCAAGTTAGCCACAGATGCTCAGTTATCACAGGCAGGAGCACGTCACTGTACCTGATACCGTCCTCTAGACAGGAATGCTGAAGACTTTCTGGGTTACAACTTGTTCTTTCCTTCAATGTATGCTGAGGAGATGACACAGCTCTGACCAGACTAAGGTGTATTCCAACACCTATACCAGACTCCACTTTCCAAGCTGATGAGATAGCAATCTAGACTCCTTCCTCCCTCCAGATGCAGACTCTCTTACTGTAGTCCAGACGCAGACTCTCCACGTCCTTACTGCCCGAAGACAGGAACTACACTCACTGACTAAAATCACTCCTACACATACCTTCTTGACCACTCCCTAGAGTATACTCCACTACCCTAAGGGTGTGTCTAGTGTGTGTAGAGTGAATGCATATTGAGCATTAAGCCGCTGCCTCGCCATACACTCTCCAGGGTACTGCGTGTGCCCACCACCAGGGCTACACACTAACAGGTCAAGGAAATTCTTATCCTCTCTTGCTGACAACTTTATCTTTCAAAAGGTAGGGAGAAAACAAGGGGAACTGCTACCTTGGATCTAATCCTTATAAATAGGGAGGAAATGGTTGAGGAGGTAAGAGTGGCTGGGACCCTAGGAGGTAGTGACCATGCTATTTTAGAATTTTGGATAACAAGAGGAGGAAGACCTGTGAAGACTCAGACGTCAAGGTTAGATTTCAGAAAGGCAGATTTTAAGGGACTCAGAAAGAGAATTGGAGGGATCCAATGGCAGGATATCCTTAAGGACAAAAATGTCCAGGAAGGATGGGACATCTTGAAAAATGAGATTCTCAAAGCACAATCGTTAACAATTCCAAAAAGAGGAAGAATGGGAAGCATTTAAGGAAACCAGGATGGATGAACACAGAACTTAAACACATGCTAAAAAGGAAGAAAGAAATGTTTATCAAATGGAAAGAGGGAGGCATATCTAAAGAAGAATATAATGCCATCTGCAGAACCTGCAGGGCACAAATCAGATTATCTAAAGCTGACAATGAATTAAGGCTTGCAAGAGATGTCAAAAGCAACAAAAAAGGATTTTGGGATACGTCAAAAGTAAAAGAAAAGTCAAAGATGCTATAGGATTTTTACAGGATGAAAATGAGGAAATGGTAAGAAAGGATGATGAGAAGGCTGAACTTTTAAATTCCTATTTTGCATCTGTTTTCTCTCAGAAAGGAAATGTAACATCAACTGATCTTTACTGTCCTATTAAAGGAATAGAAGAATCCAGGATATCTATAAACAGAAAGACAGTGAGGAAACACTTAGCTAAACTAAATGAATTCAAGTCTCCAGGTCCAGATGAATTACACCCCAGAATACTGAAGGAGATAGCAGAAGAAATTCTTGAACCACTGTCCATAATCTTTGAAAATTCTTGGAGAACAGGTGAAGTCCCAGAAGACTGGAGAAGAGCAAATGTTGTTCCTATCTTCAAAAAGGGGAAGAAGGTGGACCCAGGGAACTACAGGCCGGTGAGTCTGACTTCTATACCAGGAAAGATCTTTGAACAAATTATTAAAGAACATGTATGTAAGTACCTGCATAAGAATGAAGTGATTAAACAGAGTCAGCATGGGTTTGTAACTAATAAGTCATGTCAGACTAACTTAATTTCCTTCTATGACAGAATCACTGACTGGGTGGATCAGGGAAATGCTGTAGATATAGTATATCTTGACTTCAGCAAAGCATTTGACAAAGTATCTCACACAATCCTTATTGAAAAAATGACTAAGTATGGAATGGACAAGGCAACTGTTAGGTGGATTCATAACTGGCTTAATGATCGGACTCAAAGAGTGGTCGTAAATGGCTGCACATCCAGTTGGAAGAATGTCTCAAGTGGGGTACCACAAGGCTCTGTTTTGGGCCCTGTATTGTTCAACATCTTTATCAATGATTTAGATGAAGGAATTGAGGGTAAACTGATCAAATTTGCTGATGACACAAAGCTAGGAGGGGTAGCTAATACTAGAGAAGAGAGAGAGAGGATTCAAAAAGATATAAATAAACGGGAGCATGGGCAGCAACTAACAGAATGGTTTTAACAGGGAAAAATGCAAAGTACTACATCTGGGCAATAAAAATGAAAAAAACATATACAAAATGGGAGGAATAGGGCTAAGTAACAGCACATGTGAAAAAGACTTGGGTATACTAATTGATCACAGACTGAACATGAGTCAACAGTGTGATGCAGCAGCAAAAAAGGCAAATACAATTCTAGGATGTATCAACAGAAGCATACAGTCTAGATCACGTGAGGTCATTATTGCCCTCTACTCCTCTTTGGTCAGACCTCATCTGGAATACTGTGTCCAGTTTTGGGCACCACATTTTAAAAAAGACATCAACAAACTGGAGCAAGTTCAAAGAAGAGCCACCAGAATGGTGACCGGTCTGCAAACCATGTCCTATAAGGAACGGTTGCAGGATTTGGGAATGTTTAGCTTGCAAAAAAGAAGACTGAGAGGAGACTTAATAGCTGTCTACAAATATCTCAAGGGCTGTCACATTGTAGAAGGATTATCTTTATTCTCATTTGCACAAGGAAAGACTAGAAGCAATGGGATGAAACTGAATGTGAGGAGACACAGATTAGATATTAGAAAAAACTTTTGACAGTTAGGGTGATCAAGGAGTGGAACAGGCTGCCACGAGAGGTGGTAAATTCTCCTTCAATGGAAGTCTTCAAACAGAGGCTGGACAGACATCTGTCTGGGATGATTTAGAGAATCCTGCTTTGAGCAGGGGGTTGGACCAGATGGCCCAGGAGGTCCCTTCCAACTCTACCATTCTATGATTCTATGATTCTAAGCCCTAACCACTTGCACTCAAATCTCCTCCCCGGGAGGTGCCGGTATTCTAGGGGCTTATTTCAGCCGAGCCCTAACCACATGCGTGCATGATCACACTGGCGCAAAGCACATAATGCAATTGATACTAGCGCATGGCGGCCCAGCCATGCCACCCTTTTATAGTAACAGCTACAGGACCTGCCAGAAACAAGGACCAATGAAACTGTTCCAGAACACCAGTAGGCACAGGACCTTCCTGGCGGACCAATAGGAGCTGCTGCAGTACCTGAGCATGTGACCCCGACCTCCAATGAGAGATCTCACCCTGGGCATGCTCAGAAGGGGAAAACAAGGACTTTGTCCTAAAGACGTCTGCTCGCCGCTAACCAGTACTGGCCACAATAGCAGAGCTTGGAGAGGCAGCAGTAATCCTCTGCACACTGTTAGACTGGGGGAGATGCTGGGACCGACGTCTAAGCTGAGCAGAGTCCACTGCGGCCGGAGACGAATGGGAGACCGCAGCCGGAATGGCTCAAGATTCCCCTTGTGCAGAAGCGGGAACTCGACCCCTAACATTACCCCCCCTTCTCTGGGCCTTGCTACGCTCAAAGGCAGCGATGAACTGCGGAGCATGAACATGCTCAGCAGGCTCCCAGGACCTATCCTCAGGCCCATAACCCCTCCACCCAAAAAATTTTTTGCCCCGTACCACCTTGCACCCTACAATGGCGTTCACCTCTTAGTCGTCCGAAGACGAACCCGACGTTCCGGCAGATGACTCAGGCAACCGGGAGATGACCACGGGTTTTAGGAGGGACACATGGAAGGTGTCGGAGATACCAAGGAGAGGCGAAAGGGCCAAACGGTAAACCACAGGGTTCACCTGTTCGAGAACCTTGAAGGGACCCAAATAGCGGGGTGCCAACTTAGTGGATCCACCCGTAGCCTGATGTTTCGGGCGGAGAGCCACACTAGGTCGCCAGGAGCAAATGTCGGAGCGGGACGCCGATGGGCATCGGTAGAAGACCTCATCCTTTCCTTGGAAGCCTGAATGGCATCCTGGGTGCGGTTCCATATGTCCCGTGCCTCCACAGCCCAGTTTGCCACCCTGGAGTCAGCGGATGCCACGGGCATGGGCACCGGTACCCGAGGAATGGGGTCTGTCCGGTGGAGTCAGCCACAGCATTGTTTAGCGCGAACTCTGCCCACGGGAGCAAGGATGCCCGGTCATCCTGCCTGGCAGAGACAAAATGTCGCAAGTAGGTAACCAAGGTCTGGTTGGCCCTCTCTACCAACCTATTCGTCTCGGGATGATATGCAGAGGAGAGGTTCAACTCAATGCAGAGTAGGTGACACAACTCTCTCCAGAACCAAGACGCAAATTGGGGACCTCGATCGCTGACAATCTTGTCTGGCATAGAGTGTAGACGGAAGATGTTACTAATAAACAATGCTGCCAAGGCCTGTGCAGAAGGTAACCGTGGTAGCGGCACTAAGTGCACCATTTTGGAGAAGTGGTCGGTGATCACCCAAATGGTAGTGCAACACCGAGACTTGGGTAAGCCCACCACAAAGTCCATCCCGACCATCTCCCAGGGCCTGTCTGCCACCGGCAAAGGAAACAGTAACCCAGCTGGCCGTTGTCGAGGGGACTTGTTCCTGGCGCAGGAGACACACGCCTGAACATACTCCCTGACATCACGGACCATATGTGGCCACCAGTATGTCCTTGCCAATAACTCAGTTGTCCTCTTTGCCCCAAAGTGTCCACCCACCCTGGACGAGTGTGCCCAAGAGAGTACCTCCGGTCGCAAATTAGTGGGCACAAAAGTCTTGCCCGGAGGCACAGACTCTAGCGAAACCGGGGCTACAGTTCTCAGGCTCTCTTGGGGGACAATAAGCCAAAGCTCCTCATCCTCCTCCTCTGATGACACTAAGGAGCGAGAGAGAGTGTCGACCCGAACATTCTTCTCACCGGAGAGAAAATGGAGGGTGAAATGGAACCGAGAGAAGAATAGGAACCAAATGGCCTGGCGAAAATTTAGCCGCTGAGCCGTTTGCAAATATACCAAGTTTTTGTGGTCGGTGAAGACTTGGAAGGGAAAACGAGCCCCCTCCAGAAGATGTCTCCACTCAGAGAAGGCCAACTTCATAGCCAGCAACTCCCTGTCCCCGATGGAATAATTCCTCTCTGCTGGTGTAAAGATCTTAGAAAAGAAGAAGCAGGGATGCTTCCAACCTTGAGCATCCTTTTGATAAAGGACTGCTCCAGCACCAACAGAAGAGGTGTCCACCTCTAAAATAAACGGCTTATCAACATCAGGGCGATGTAATATGTGAGCACTGGCAAAATGTGACTTGATGGAAGAGAACGCCTTGGAGACCTCCTCAGACACCAACTTGGGATTTGCTCCCTTCTTGGTGAGGGCTACCAAGGGAGCTACCAAAGTCGAGAAATGGGGAATGAACTGGTGATAATTAATGAACCCCATAAAGCGCTGCACCGCTTTAAGAGAATGGGGTTCTTGTCAGTCCATTACAGCCTGTAGTTTGGCAGGATCCATAGCCAATCCCTGGGCAGAGATGATATAGCCCAGGAAAGGTAAGGACTCCTGCTCAAACACATATTTCTCCAGCTTGGCATAGAGGGAGTTTGCCCGTAAGAGGTCGAAGACTTTGTTGACATCCCTCCGGTGAGAGTCTATATCTGGTGAAAAGATGAGAATATCATCCAGATAGACTACTACAGAGGTGGAGAGCATATCCTGGAAGATATCATTGACAAAGTCTTGGAAAACAGCGGGAGCATTACAGAGCCCGAAGGGCATCACCAGGTATTCATAATGCCCATCCCTGGTATTAAAAGCTGTCTTTCACTCGTCCCCCTCACGGATGCGAATTAGGTTATAGGCACCACGTAGATCAAGCTTGGTAAATACTCTTGCTCCTCGGAGCCTATCAAAGACCTCAGAGATTAGGGGCAATGGGTACTTATTCTTGACGGTGATGGCGTTAAGACCCCTGTAGTCAATACATGGACGTAATTCTCCGTTCTTCTTTTGCACAAAGAAGAACCCCGCCCCTTCTGGTGACACTGACTTCCTAATGAACCCTCTTGCCAGATTCTCCTGAATATACTGGGACATGGCCTTCGTCTCAGGAAGTAAGAGGGGGTAGACTCTCCCCCGAGGAGGTTCTGCTCCAGGCAAAAGATCAATAGGACAGTCGTAGGGGCGATGAGGTGGAAGAGTCTCCACCGCCTTCTTGAGAAAACATCTGCATATGACCAATAACACTGAGGAAGAGAAGTGAGATCTACGGGTATCTCTGTGGTGGTGACCTGAACGCACTCCCTGACACACCTGCCTCTACATGAATCACCCCAACCCAGTATCCTCCCAGAGGACCACTCAATATGGGGAGAGTGGTAACGGAGCCAACGTACTCCCAGCAACACCTCGTCTATTCCCTCGGGCAGGACAAGAAAAGAAATACTCTCCTGATGGGAAGGGGACATAGATAAAGTGAGAGGGATAGTTTGGTGGGTGATTTGTGAGGGCAGAGTTGATCCATTCACTACTCACACAGTCACCAGTTTGGCAAGCATCACCAGAGGTATATTGTGGCGGAGAGCAAATGCAAAGGACATGAAATTCCCCTTGGCTCCAGAATCCACACAGAGCTCGGCGGTGAGCGTGGATGGACCTACAGTAATTGTCCCCTTAAAGGACAACTTGGTGGAAAATGCCGCAGTGTCTAGTGAACCTCCTCCCAAGGTCACTAGACGTGACCGTTTCCCCGACCGCTGTGGACATTTGTTGGCATAATGTCCTAACTGCTGGCAGATGTTACAGACCACGGGTACTCGAGCGGCTCGGGACTTAGGTCCTGCTCGAGAAACCTCCATGGCCTCATGGGAGTCGGGCACCTGGCTGGAAGATTCTAGAGGTCTGGCGAAGGTGGGAGCCAGCCGAAACCTCTGTCTACACTGGGACCACTCCAACCTCCGCTCGTGAAAACGGAGGTCGATGCGGGTAGATATGGTGATAAGCTTCTCCAGTGTGGCGGGAATCTCCCTGGTAGCCAAGGCATCTTTCACATGGCCCGCTAGTCCTCTCCAAAACACAGGAATGAGGACTTTATCCGGCCAGTCCAACTCCAAGGACAGAGTCCGAAATTGGACAGCAAAACAGCTGACCAAGGACGAACCCTGTGAACTTGCCAGAAGTTGGAGCACTGCATCGTGGGTAACCTGAGGTCCTAGAAAGACCTATTTTAGAGCTTCCAGAAAACGAAGAGCACTCCGCACCACACGGTCGTCACGCTCCCACAGCTGGGTGGCCCACTCCAACGCTCTGCCCGACAGAAGAGATATTACAAAGCCAGCTTGTGCCCGATCCTTGGGGAAACGTGCAACCAGAAGCTCGAGTTGTATAGAGCACTGACTCACGAATCCCTGACATTGCTTGCTGTCACCAGCAAACTTGTCTGGAAGTGGGAGGTGGGATATTGTGGGGGCAGAGGTGGCAGTGGACACACTGGCTGCAGCCACGCTAGCAGCCTGAACAGCGACTGCAGTAACATCCACAGCTGAGGTTGTGCGCTTAAGAGCTGCCAACTTACCCTCCAGCTGCTGGATGTCCAGCAGTAGATGCTGGTCATCCGCCATTTTACTAGCCAGACCCTGGCGCTAGTATTATGTTAGAGTCTGCGGAACGCACCTAATAGATATATTAGAGAGGTGCGTTTGCAGCCCGGGGTCCAACGTGCAGGCGAAGTCCGCTGCTAGTAAGATAGCGAAAGTAGCGAACTCTATTATCCCGCAGAGTCGGTTAAATAAACTCCGTAGCGCGCTGTGGCAGTAAATGCGAACTCTGTTGATCCCCAGAGCCGCTAACGGGAATGCCACAGCGCTATATGGCGATAGGTGCGAACTCACTTAGCTTCAGTGAGCCGCAAAGTAAAACGCTAGGGCGCTGAACCAGCGTTATAAAGCGAACCCTGTTGCGTCACAGAGCCGCTGAGAAAAAGACTGTGTCCTGTTAACACCACAGGGATACACAGATAACTGCTGTGCAGATAGCAGTCCGTAATCATGCAGACAGCAACGCAATCAAGCAATCTCCTCACCGGAGAAGCCGGTATTCTAGGGGCTTATTTCAGCCAAGCCCTAACCACTTGCACTCAAATCTCCTCACCGGAGGTGCCGGTATTCTAGGGGCTTATTTCAGCCGAGCCCTAACCACATGCGTGCATGATCACACTGGCGCAAAGCACATAATGCAATTGATACTAGCGCATGGCGGCCCAGCCATGCCACCCTTTTATAGTAACAGCTACAGGACCTGCCAGAAACAAGGACCAATTAAACTGTTCTAGAACACCAGTAGGCACAGGACCTTCCTGGCAGACCAATAGGAGCTGCTGCAGTACCTGAGCATGTGACCCCTGATCTCCAATGAGAGATCTCACCCTGGGCATGCTCAGAAGGGGAAAACAAGGACTTTGTCCTAAAGACGTCTGCTCGTCGCTAACCAATACTGGCCACAATAGCAGAGCCTGGAGAGGCAGCAGTAATCCTCTGCACACTGTTAGACTGGGTGAGACGCTGGGACTGATGTCTAAGCTGAGCAGAGTCCACTGCGGCTGGAGACGAATGGGAGACTGCAGGCGGAATGGCTCGAGATTCCCCTTGTGCAGAAGTGGGAAGTCAACCCCTAACACTCTCTCTATTCTTTTTTCGTCCACTATTTCTTTCTCTCTCTGATCTTTTTATTTCTTTCTCTCTGTTCTTTCTTTATTTCCCCTCTTTCCCTCTCTGTTCTTTATTTCTTTCCCCTCTTTCTTTCTATCTGTTCTCTTTCTTTCCCCTATTTCTTTCTCTTTCGCTCTCTGTTCTTTCTCTCTCTCTGTTCTTCCTTTTACTCTGTTCTCTTTCTTCCCCTCTTTCTTTCTCTGTTCTTTCTTTCTCCTCTTTCTCTCTGTTCTTTCTTTCTCCCTGTTCTTTCTCTCTCTGTTCTTCCTTTTTACTGTTCTCTTTCTTTCTCCTCTTTCTTTCTCTCTGTTCTTTCTTTTTTTTTTCTCTCTCTGTTCTTCCTTTTTCCATCTGTTCTTTCTTTCTCTTTCTCTCTCTGTGTTCTTTCTTTCCCTTCTTTCTTTCCCCTCTTTATCTCTCCCTCTCTGTTTTCTTTTTTACCCTCTTTTTCCTCTCTATTTCTCTGTTCTGTTTTTTCCCCTCTTTCTTTCTGTTCTTTCTTTCCCCTATTTCTCTCTCCCTCTCTGTTTTTTTCTTTCCTTTCTTTCTTTTTTCTCTCTATTCTTTTTATCTGTCCACTATTTCTTTCTCTCTGTTATTTTTCTTTCTTTCTCTGTTCTTTCTTTCTTTCCCCTTTCTCTCTGTTCTTTCTTTTTCTTCCCCTCTTTCTTTCTAATCTTTCTTTCTCTCTCTGTTCTCTTTCTTTCCCCTCTTTCTTTCTTTCTCTCTGTTCTTTCTCTCTCTGTTCTTTCTCTTTTTTTCTCTCTCTGTTCTTTTTTTCTGTCCCCTCTTTCTTTCTCTCTGTTCTTTCTTTCTCTCTATCTCTCTGCTCTTTCTTTCCCCTTTCTTTTTTTCTCTCTCTTTGTTCTTTCTCTCTGTTCTTTTTTTCTGTCCCCTCTTTTCTTTCTCTCTGTTTCTTTGTTTCTTTCTCTCTCTCTGTTCTTTCTTTCTTTCTCTCTTTCCTTTATTTCTGTTTTCTTTTTTCTCTCTCTTCTCTTTCTTTCTTTTCCTCAGTATCAGTCAGTGTGATCAGCATTGCTAAATGGGTGCGATTAGGGCGTGGACATGGGTGTGACTAGTTGTGAAGTGGGCGTGGCCTAAAATCTGCCACCCCACAGCCTTTGTCCCTCTTTCCCATCTTCAAAACTTGGGAGGTATGCTTTGTATTATATTTATATGTATTGTATTTGTAGGTTGTGTAGGTTATACTCAGTATGCCATTCCAGGGAGACCCTTGATATCACTACATGCATGCAATTTACACCTATTCTCTGAGTATCTGAATTGACCTTCCTGATAGGTAAATTGATTTCAAATCCTGTTATAATACACTTTTCAGGAAACCTTGGATTGGCATAGTGATTTCAGCTCTGGCTGAGAGTGTGTACTGTATAAGGGTATTTCAATTTGTTTCTCCCATATACTAAGTTCTACTATTTCGGCTGTTTGAGTAAAGACAACTTTTGGGAATTTCCTCCTCAGCCTTGGTTTGTGACACACTGGATCTTATTCGGAACTCTGGTCATTACAACAGAAGGAACCAAAAAAGGCTGAAGGAGACCAGCAGGTTTGTTTCTGGGAGACCTGTTCCTGGTGCACTGCAGACAAGCGGTCACAAAGTCCCAGACATCTTTGGCTAGTGAGATGTGGCAAGCACTTGCTAACAACCACATGGTCTGCTAGCTTGGATTTGTGTTCCCAAGACAGTATTCACCTTCTCTTAGCAGTAGGAATAAAGGTTTTTCCAGGAGGAATGTTGCTACTTCCAATAGGTGGCGCTATAGAGTACAAGTCCTCTTTGTTTGAAGAGGCAATTTGCATATTAAAATTTCCCAGAGGAGCATTGCACGGCGAATAAGCCTCCTTACCTCGACACGCCAGAGCTGGTATGTCACTCTCCACAAGGAGAAACCTTACCCCCCAGACCCCAGTCCAGAGCCTCTCATCTAGCCAAATCAGATCTCTCCTACTTTGCACTGACGAGGACCAATAGTCCGAAAACACCGTGTCTGCAAATGAAGATTCTGATTTGGCTTTTATCCTAAGTCATATTACAAGACTCGTTAAAGGGTTGATTGTGACTTGTAGGATCGCTACTTCCAATAGGTGGCGCTATAGAGTACAATGTTTGAAGAGGCAATTTGCATATCTCGGGAGAACAGTAACTGCTTCAACAATCCTGGAAGGGCCTATGATGTGCTGAGCCTCCTCCATGTATTTCCTCTTCTCCTGCCAGTGCCGGTTTCTTCTTCATGACAAAGAAGAATGGTTCTCTACGTAACTGTATATATTGTCGGTGCCTTAGCAAAATCACCATCAAAAACAAGTACCCACTGCCCTTGATTTCAGAAGTTTTTGACAGAATCCGTGGTGCTAAGATTGTTACCAAATTGGGGCTACTAACTTGATCCGGATCTGCAACGGCGACGAGTGGAAGACGACCTTGAATATTTGAGACGGTCACTACGAGTATCTCGTCATGCCCTTTGGTCTGTGCAATGCACCCGCCGTGTTTCAAGAATCCATCAATTACATCTTCAGGGACCTTATCTATGTTTTTATGGTTATGTATTTGGATGACATCCTGATATTCTCTCCGGATCTACCTATCAATAGAAGACATGTCTGTCAGGTTCTGCAGCACCATAGACGTGGTAGTCGGCGTGCACTCTAGTCTAAGTAGGAGGTGCTGGTACAATGGGCCAGTAGGTCCAAACAACTATATAAGTAATTTTACCGCACACTCAAAAGGTAAGTACAGAAAATTTATTGAAGTGGACAACAAATAATGGGAGCAAAACAGAATCGAAGCAATAGGATAAGCGAATTTGTACGACGTTTCGGCTCAACCTGAGCCTTAATCATGTACTCGCTGCAAGAATAAGAAAACAATAAATCAAGACATGTTCATGTATATAAAATAATAAAATAATAAATAAAACCTCATAATTAGTCATATGAAAACAACTGGAAAACATATCCATAATAATGAAGGAATGCATATTGCAGGTAAGCAGCTGGAAAACACATTCATAAAAAATAATAAATAATAATAATGCATATACTAAGTAAATACAAAATATATCCTGTGCTGGCATCACATGAAAAATACTGAGGAAAGAATTTTTTACCTCAATCCAGATAAAGTGGGTAGGTGCTCAGAAGAAAAGAAAAAGATCCCCCAGAGGAATTTGCTGCAAGGAACATTGATATATTAGCCCATAGATGAAGCCGGAGTGTATTGGGTTAATAGCAAATAAATACCTAATAATGAGCCTCATCTGTCAAATCCTTAAATGCTCAATTAATTTGTATAGTCTGCATAATCAGCATAGTCTGTAGAAAGATAGTAGGAAGAAGCTGTTGTAAAGGGGAGTCAATATGCAATATTACACAAGTGCATGGCTGCACTTAATATTCTAGTGACTGACACACTGTAACAAAAAACCAGTGTTGCGGTGGTCACATCCTGAGTAGCGCTCAGGGGTATGCAGGACAAGTGGTTACCTGTTGATAAATGTGAATCCTAAAAGCGGCGCTCCCGCGCCTAGCTCGTGGTGGAGATGTATCATGTGCTGCTGCTGTGATCCCTTAAATGTGATACCAGCCGCCGGACCGGAAGTCGGGGTCCCGAAACCGGTAGTGACATATCACTATGCACAGGATGACTCAGCGCCTGCGCTCTGGCAGTAGTTCTATACAACATGCCTGTATGCATTGAATAGGACATAAGCTGCATATCTGGGCTGTTTTTTAAAAAGATAGAATAAGCTAATATAGATGCTTCTCCAAATAATGGTAACTTTCTAAATATGCAAATAAAGTTCATAGTGTGTTAAGATACCTTGTCATGACCTGGTAGTCAACATCTCGGATCACCTCCTTACTCCAGCCGATCTATCGGTCCTACAGAAGGGACTCTCATTTTGCCCTACCCCTAAATGGGACTCATTTCAACTCCAACAGGACTTGGAACGATTTTACCGCTCCATTAGGTTAAAAACCCACTTTGGACATTCTGTTAATGAAGGTAATGTTGTAACACGGGATATCACAAGCCCTGAACTCACCATTTCCTCTCTCGGCTTACGCAACAAAAGTAATTTCTATCCTCCACGTACCTATCACGCTACTGAGACGTTCATCTCACTAATAGATCGAGATATAAAAATGCTTTCACACCAGGCACAACTTGGATTCTTTCCAACTCACTCTAATTTATCACCTGTGGCTATTTCATCTCTACGCAATAATAAAAACATTACAATAAAACCAGTTGACAAAGGGGGAGCGATTGTAATCATGAACCAAAGTGATTACAATCAGGAAATACAAAGACAATTAGCTGATACAAATACTTACAACATTCTTCCAAATGACCCCATCTTCAATATTACCAGAAAAATTAGAGACCTTCTTAATATAAATCTCTAGCGACATGTTATTGACCAAAAAACGGTGACTTTCCTGACCAACCCTCATCCGGTTACACTGGTTTTTTATTTATTACATAAGATACACAAGTCCTTACACAAACCTCCAGGTAGACCTATTGTGGCATCGACTGACTCTATCTTGTCCCCGTTATCAGTGTATCTGGAAAAAATTTTGACACCTTTGGTTAAGAAGACAAAGTCCTTTTTACTAGACACAGGACATTTTTTGAGGATCATTGCAGAATTTGGTCAATTACCACCAGGAAGTATTCTCACAACTTTTGATGTTAATAGCCTTTACACTTCGATTTCGCATGACAAAGGCATTAGAACAGTTAAATCAGAGGACCCTAATAGATGTTTATCTCCAGACTCTATCCAATTCTGCCTAGACCTCCTCCATTTAGTACTCCATGAGAATTACTTTTTATTTGAGGATACGTACTATGCCCAGAAGTGCGGGACCGCGATGGGCGCGAATGTGGCACCCGCTTACGCAAATGCGTATATGAATCTCTTTGAAATTTCGCATGTATTCCCCAATGACATATTCTAACAATATGCACAGGGATACCATCACTACATCGATGACATCTTCTGCGTTTGGACTGGTTCCTTAAATTCACTATTGGACTTTCACAACTATATCAATTCCATCTATCCCAAACTAAAATTTACGCTACACCACAGCATGGATTGGGTACCTTTTTTGGACACCAAGGTCATACAGGACTCAAATGGCAACCTGTCCTCTGATCTGTACATTAAACCTACAGACCAAAATAATTTGCTACATTATACTAGTTGTCACCCTAAATCTATTCGAAATAGTTTACCACGCTCTCAATTCACGAGAGTTACATGAATAAAATTTAGAGAAAGACAGTATCCTACTAAATTATTACAAGTAGAAAAAACTAGGGCATTACTGCCAGAGCGCAGGCGCTGAGTCATCCTGTGCATAGCGATATGTCCCTTCCGGTTTCGGGACCGCGACTTCCGGTCCGGCGGCTGGTATTACATTTAAGGGATCACAGCAGCAGCACATGATACATCTCCACCATGAGCTAGGCGCGGGAGCGCCACTTTTAGGATTCACATTTATCAAGAGGTAACCACTTGTCCTGCATACCCCTGAGCGCTACTCAGGATGTGACCACCGCAACACTGGTTTTTCGTTACAGTGTGTCAATCACTAGAATATTAAGTGCAGCGATGCACTTGTGTAACATTGCATATTGACTGCCCTTTACAACAGCTCCTTCCTACTATCTTTCTACAGACTATGCTGATTATGCAGACTATGCAAATTAATTGAGCATTTAAAGGGAATCTGTCACGCTAAATTGGGATATTTAAATGATGGCAGTCAGGTCAGATGGGCGGTGTTTTGGGTACTTGCCTTAACATGTTGTTCGCCGCTGTCTCCATTATTTCTGGGAATTGTAGTCGTTGCCCTCCATATAACACGCCTGCGCACTGCAATCTGCGGGCAAAGCATACTGTGCGTGCGCAATTCAAGATTGCAATGCGCAGGTGCGTTATATGGAGGGCAACGACTACAATTCCCAGAAATAATGGAGACAGCGGCGAACAACATGTTAAGGCAAGTACCCAAAACACCGCCCATCTGACCTGACTGCCATCATTTAAATATCCCGCCAATTTAGGGTGACAGATTCCCTTTAAGGATTTGACAGACGAGGGTCATTATTAGGTATTTATTTGCTCTTAACTCAATACACTCTGGCTTCATCTATGGGCTAATATATCAATGTTCCTTGCAGCAAATTCCTCTGGGGGATCTTTTTCTTTTCTTCTGAGCACCTACCCACTTTATCTGGATTGAGGTA
The DNA here is from genome assembly GCA_033576555.1 of Oophaga sylvatica. Classification (NCBI taxonomy): domain Eukaryota; kingdom Metazoa; phylum Chordata; class Amphibia; order Anura; family Dendrobatidae; genus Oophaga; species Oophaga sylvatica. Next base: position 654,484,815 of record JARQOD010000001.1, on the reverse strand, counting down.
AAAAATTCTTTCCTCAGTATTTTTCATGTGATGCCAGCACAGGATATATTTTGTATTTACTTAGTATATGCATTATTATTATTTTTTATGAATGTGTTTTCCAGCTGCTTACCTGAAATATGCATTCCTTCATTATTATGGATGTTTTCCAGTTGTTTTCATATGACTAATTATGAGGTTTTATTTATTATTTTATTATTTTATATACATGAACATGTCTTGATTTATTGTTTTCTTATTCTTGCAGCAAGTACATGATTAAGGCTCAAGTTGAGCCGAAACGTCGTACAAATTCGCTTATCCTATTGCTTCGATTCTGTTTTGCTCCCATTATTTCTTGTTCACTTCAATAAATTTTCTGTACTTACCTTTTGAGTGTGCGGTAAAATTACGTATATAGTTGTTTGTACCTACTGGCCCATTGTACCAGCACCTCCTACTTAGACTAGAGTGCACGCCGACTACCATGTCTATGGTGCTGCAGAACCTGACAGACATGTCTTCTATTGATAGGTAGATCCGGAGAGAATATCAGGATGTCATCCAAATACATAACCATAAAAACATAGATAAGGTCCCTGAAGATGTAATTGATGGATTCTTCAAACACGGCGGGTGCATTGCACAGACCAAAGGGCATGACGAAAAACTGGAAAACATATCCATAATAATGAAGGAATGCATATTTCAGGTAAGCAGCTGGAAAACACATTCATAAAAAATAATAAATAATAATAATGCATATACTAAGTAAATACAAAATATATCCTGTGCTGGCATCACATGAAAAATACTGAGGAAAGAATTTTTTACCTCAATCCAGATAAAGTGGGTAGGTGCTCAGAAGAAAAGAAAAAGATCCCCCAGAGGAATTTGCTGCAAGGAACATTGATATATTAGCCCATAGATGAAGCCAGAGTGTATTGGGTTAATAGCAAATAAATACCTAATAATGACCCTCGTCTGTCAAATCCTTAAATACTCAATTAATTTGCATAGTCTGCATAATCAGCATAGTCTGTAGAAAGATAGTAGGAAGGAGCTGTTGTTGTTAGAACCCTCTTGTTAGGTTTTGTTTCAGTTTGCTGGTCACATGACCTTTTTTCCCTATTTAGTCTGGCTCCGCCCTTCTGGCTTTGCTGGACTTCATTGTATTATCTACTCTTAAGCTAGCCGGGTGCTTAGGTGCCTTACTCAGTCAGTTTTGCTTGATCTTAGGATCTCTAAGTAATTTGTTTTCTGTTTAATTATCCCTGCTACAATTTCTGTTAGGAGGTGTCCACCTTTTCTCCCAGTCCCTCGATCTTGTAGGGATTCCTTCCTCGCAACTATAGGTCTTCGTTCAGACTAGCTGAGGACTTTAGCGGGTCTGGTCGCAGGATCAGGTTCCCCGTTACATCGTAGGGATTCAGCTTAGTTTTATTGTAGGGACAGAATTCCCATCTTTCCTTAGTGCTTGTAGCAGATCATAACAGTAAGTCCAGCCAAAAAAAAAAAATAAAAAATATCTCTAAGGAAAGATTTTCTGTTTCCATCATGGTGTCGGTTCAGGATTTGGCTCAACGCCTGCAGGGACTCTCTCTGGAGGTGGCTGAGATCCAGCAACACATGAGTAGCTGTTCTGGAGCACATTTCGTGGAGTCAAAGGTACGTTTGCCTGATTTATTTTTGGTGAACAACAAGATTTTTTTTCTTTTAAAATTTTAAAAATGCTTGCTTGTTGTATTTCCGTTTGAGACCCAGATCCTCTGGTGATGAATCACAGCGCATAGGGTTCATAATGTCACTTTTGCGCAAAGAACTTCAGGACTGGGCCTTTTCTCTGCAGCCTAGTGATCCATGCTTTAGATCAGTGGATAGTTTTTTTTCTGCTTTGGGGTTATTATATGACGATCCTGATCGTGTTTCATCAGCTGAGACAGAATTGAGACAGGGATCAGGTAATGTGGAAAAATATTGTACTCACTTCCGAAGGTGGTCCACTCAGGTGGGGTGGAACAATTCAGCTTTGAAAAGTTTATTTCTTGCAGGGTTAAGTGAAAGGGTTAAAGATTTGCTGATTGCTTATCCTATACCTGGTAACTTGCAAGAGGCTATGCAATTAACCATAAGGGTGGATAGGAGACTGTGTGCAAGGGTTAATGAGAGTAAATCTACCTTGTCAGCTCCAAGTCTGGAGAGGGACTGTACTGACATTGGAGAGCTGATGGAAATTGGAGCAATGGCACCTTACTCTCGGGAAAAAGACCGCAGATTTGCTGAAGGTTTGTGTTTCTATTGTGGCAAATCTAAGCATTTTATTAAGAACTGTGCGCTTCGAATGAATAAAGAAAAAAAAAATGAGGTCAGTTTCGCCCGTATAGCTTATTTAAACAATAAAGGTGTCTTTCTTTCTGCTACCACTGCTGTTGAGGAGGAATTAATGGAGTTTCGGGTATTTCTGGATTGTGGTTCAACTCTCAATGTGATTGATGGGAAATTTTTGGAAAAACTAAAATTAAAACTCAAACTTCTGTCTTCCCCTATTAATGTGGTTTCTGTGGATGGTTCTCTCTTGAAAAATGTTACTCACCATATCTGTGAATTTCCTCTTACTATTAATGGTGTTCATCAAGAGAATTTGGATTTGGTAGTTTTGAATAATTTGCCCTCACCGGTGATTTTGGGGTTACCTTGGTTAAAATTGCACAATCCGGTACTGGATTGGTCTACCAATGAAATTAAGTCCTGGAGTCCTAATTGTTATGACAAGTGTTGTAACGGGCGTATTGCTGCTGTAGTTAAGGGGAGTTACCTGTACCTATTCAGGATTTTTGGAAAGTTTTTTCTGATAAGGAATCGCAGGTATTGCCTCCTCATAGAGATTATGATTGTGCAATTGAATTTGTCCCTGGAGCAACTCTTCCTAAAAGTCGTTTATTTAATTTGACTATTCCTGAGAGAAAGGCTTTGGAGGAATACATACAGACAAGCTTGGCCGCCTGTCACATTAGGCCTTCCAAATCTCCTGTGGTGGTTGGATTTTTTTTTGTTAAAAAAAAGGACGGAGGTTTACGGCCTTGTCTAGACTTTTGTGAGATTAATAAGATTACTGTACGCAATCCTTACCCACTGCCATTGATTCCTGATTTGTTTAACCAGTTAGTGGGGGCCAAGTGGTTCTCGAAAATTGATCTTCGAGGGGCATACAATTTGTTGCGCATGAAGGAGGGGGATGAATGGAAGACTGCGTTTAACACTCCACTGGGTCATTTTGAGAATCTGGTCATGCATTTTGGGCTTTCCAGTGCTCCGGCATTTTTCAGAATCTTATTAATGACATCCTTAGACCTTTGATCGGCAGAAGTGTGGTTGTGTATTTGGATGACATTTTGATTTATTCATCGGATTTGGAATCTCATTGGAGGAGTGTGCGTGAAGTATTACAGTTACTGAGTGATAATTCACTTTTTGCCAAGCTAGAAAAATGTGAGTTCGCTGTACAGAGACTTAGGTTTTTGGGCTACATTGTCTCCAGTGAAGGTTTTGAGATGGATCCGGTGAAAGTGCAAGCTGTGCAGGATTGGCCTAGACCTATTGGTGTGAAATCAATACAGAGGTTTTTGGGGTTCGCCAATTATTATAGAAAATTCATTAAAAAATTTTCTGTGATTGCCAAACCTCTGACCGATCTCACCAGGAAAGGTGCTGATGCGGTTCAGTGGACTACTGAGGCCATTGAGACTTTTGTGTTGCTAAAGGAGAAGTTCAGCTCTGCTCCCATCCTTACGCAGCCTGATGTGACTAAACCATTTTTGGTTGAGGTTGATGCTTCTTCTGTGGGGGTCGGCACGGTGTTGTCTCAGGAAAATACGGATGGAGTACATCCCTGTGCTTTATTTTCAAAGAAATTTTCTGAGTCTGAACTAAATTATGATATTGGTAATCGGGAATTTTTGGCAATTAAACTCGCATTTGAACACTGGCGTCATTTTTTGGAGGGAGAGGAATTTCCCGTTCAAGTCTTCACCAATCATAAAAATCTGGTCTACCTTGATGCTGCCAAACGCTTGAATGCCCGTCAGGCTAGGTGGGCACTGTTTTTCTCACGGTTTAATTTTACCGTTACTTACATCCCAGGTACTAAAAATGTTAAAGCTGATGCTTTGTCTCGCAGCTTTTCTCCTATGGTGGGTACTGAGGAGGAGGAAAACATTTTGCAAGAGGGGGTTGTTATTGCTGTTTTGGACTCTGTGTTGGAAGATGAGATTTTTAAAGCACAGGAGAATGCCCCATCTAACACGCCACATGGGAGGTTGTTTGTGCCTGGTACCCTGAGGAGAGATTTGTTTGATGAATGTCATGACTCTCGGTTAGCAGGTCATCCTGGAATCTCTGAGACCAAGAGACTTGTGGGTCGCAGTTTTTGGTGGCCAGGATGGCAGAAGGAAGTCATTAAGTGGGTGTGTCAATGCACTGTGTGTGCTAGATCTAAGTCTTCTCATACTCCTGCTGCGGGGTTGCTTTGCCCTCTGGAGGTCCCTAGTGCACTTTGGACACATTTGGCTATGGACTTTATTACTGACCTTCCCTCCTCTGAGGGTTTCACTGTCATCTGGGTGGTCGTGGACCGTTTTAGCAAGATGTGTCACTTGGTTCCTTTCATCAAACTGCCCTGCGCTAAGACTCTCGCTAAGGCCTTTGTCAAGGAAATTGTCAGACTACATGGCGTTCCTACTGACATTGTTTCTGATAGGGGACCTCAGTTTGTGGCTCGTTTTTGGCGCGCCTTTTGTGACAGGTTGGGAGTTCATTTGTCGTTTTCATCCGGATATCATCCTGAGTCTAATGGCCAGACAGAAAGGAAAAACCAGGATGTTGAGCAGTTCTTGCGTTGTTTTGTGACTGATAATCAAGAGGGGTGGTCTGAGTTTCTGCCACTTGCTGAGTTTGATCTTAACAACCATACATCCGCTTCTGCTGGTTGTTCGCCTTTTTTTTGTTGTACTGGGAGACATCCGTCGTTTGGGTCATTTTCCAAGTTGGGATCGGCTGTACCTGAAGAGGAGAATTTTTCTGGTGTTTTGGAGAGAGTTTGGACTGATGTGCGCGGTAATCTTCAGGAGGCTAACAAAAGATCCAAAGTGTATTTTGATAGAAAACGACAAGAGGTTTTGTTTGCTATTGGTGACATGGTTTGGTTGTCTTCTAAGAATCTGCGCTTGAGGATTCCGTCTAAGAAATTGGGTCCCAAGTTTGTAGGGCCCTTTAAGGTGCTTCAGGTTATTAACCAATCTGCTGTTAAGTTGGAGCTTCCTACCTCCTGGAAGATTAATCCGGTGTTTCATGTTTCTCTCTTGAAAAAAGCTGAGGTCTCAGATGGAGACGTCTCGGCCACTGTTCCCCTGGTGGTGGAGGACGGGCAATATGAGATTTCCCGCATCCTAAATTCTAGACGGTATAGAGGGAGTTTGCAGTACCTCGTCGCTTGGAAGGGTTATGGACCCGAGGATAACTCATGGGTGAGGGCGGATGATGTTTCTGCGTCTAGACTTGTCAGAGCGTTTCACAAGAGGTTTCCGGATAAGCCTAAGTCCTAGGGGATTCGGAGGATCCTCTTAGAAGGGAGGGTACTGTTAGAACCCTCTTGTTAGGTTTTGTTTCAGTTTGCTGGTCACATGACCTTTTTTCCCTATTTAGTCTGGCTCTGCCCTTCTGGCCTTGCTGGACTTCATTGTATTATCTACTCTTAAGCTAGCCGGGTGCTTAGGTGCCTTACTCAGTCAGTTTTGCTTGATCTTAGGATCTCTAAATAATTTGTTTTCTGTTTAATTATCCCTGCTACAATTTCTGTTAGGAGGTGTCCACCTTTCTCCCAGTCCCTATATCTTGTAGGGATTCCTTCCTCGCAACTATAGGTCTTCGTTCAGACTAGCTGAGGACTTTAGCGGGTCTGGTCGCAGGATCAGGTTCCCCGTTACATCATAGGGATTCAGCTTAGTTTTATTGTAGGGACAGAATTTCCATCTTTCCTTAGTGCTTGTAGCAGATCATAACAGTTGTAAAGGGGAGTCAATATGCAATGTTACACAAGTGCATGGCTGCACTTAATATTCTAGTGACTGACACACTAAAGAAAAACCAGTGTTGCGGTGGTCACATCCTGAGTAGCGCTCAGGGGTATGCAGGACAAGTGGTTACCTGTTGATAAATATGAATCCTAAAAGCGGCGCTCCCGCGCCTAGCTCGTGGTGGAGATGTATCATGTGCTGCTGCTGTGATCCCTTAAATGTGATACCAGCCGCCGGACCGGAAGTCGCGGTCCCAAAACCGGAACTGACATATCGCTATGCACAGGATGACTCAGCGCCTGCGCTCTGGCAGTAGTTCTATACAACATGCCTGTATGCATTGAATAGGACATAAGCTGCATATCTGGGCTGTTTTTTAAAAAGATAGAATAAGCTAATATAGATGCTTCTCCAAATAATGGTAACTTTCTAAATGGGCAAATAAAGTTCATAGTGTGTTAAGATACCTTGTCATGACCTGGTAGTCAACATCTCGGATCACCTCCTTACTCCAGTCGATCTATCGGTCCTACAGAAGGGACTCTCATTTTGCCCTACCCCTAAATGGGACTCATTTCAACTCCAACAGGACTTGGAACGATTTTACCGCTCCATTAGGTTAAAAACCCACTTTGGACATTCTGTTAATGAAGGTAATGTTGTAACACGGGATATCACAAGCCCTGAACTCACCATTTCCTCTCTCGGCTTACGCAACAAAAGTAATTTCTATCCTCCACGTACCTATCACGCTACTGAGACGTTCATCTCACTAATAGATCGAGATATAAAAATGCTTTCACACCAGGCACAACTTGGATTCTTTCCAACTCACTCTAATTTATCACCTGTGGCTATTTCATCTCTACGCAATAATAAAAACATTACAATAAAACCAGTTGACAAAGGGGGAGCGATTGTAATCATGAACCAAAGTGATTACAATCAGGAAATACAAAGACAATTAGCTGATACAAATACTTACAACATTCTTCCAAATGACCCCATCTTCAATATTACCAGAAAAATTAGAGACCTTTTTAATATAAATCTCGAGCGACATGTTATTGACCAAAAAACGGTGACTTTCCTGACCAACCCTCATCCGGTTACACTGGTTTTTTAGTTATTACCTAAGATACACAAGTCCTTAAGGGTATGCCACACTAAACAACATCGCTAACGGGATCGCTAAAAAACGTCACTATTTAGCGATCCCGTTAGCGATGTTGTTGTGTGCGGCATCTACCAGCGACGTGGCCCCTGCTGTGAACTCGTCCGTCGTCCTGATCGTTCCGGACCCTATTTTCATCGCTGGCGTCCCGCTGGTAAGTATCTAATCGCTGAGTGTGGCACCTTTTTTAGCGATTTAGGGTACTTTTGTACCGCTAAAGTCGTTAAGGAGATCGCTAACCGCGATAGCGTCCTTAACGATATCGCTAAATTAGGTAGCTACTAGCGATATAGAAACAATCCCGCTAGCGATCTCATTAGTATGCGACGCTAACGAGATCGCTAGCGGGATTGTGTAGTGTGGCAGTACCTTTACACAAACCTCCAGGTAGACTCATTGTGGCATCGACTGACTCTATCTTGTCCCCGTTATCAGTGTATCTTGAAAAAATTTTGACACCTTTGGTTAAGAAGACAAAGTCCTTTTTACTAGACACAGGACATTTTTTGAGAATCATTGCAGAATTTGGTCAATTACCACCAGGAAGTATTCTCACAACTTTTGATGTTAATAGCCTTTACACTTCGATTTCGCATGACAAGGCATTAGAGCAGTTAAATCAGAGGACCCTAATAGATGTTTATCTCCAGACTCTATCCAATTCTGCCTAGACCTCCTACATTTAGTACTCCATGAGAATTACTTTTTATTTGAGGATACGTACTATGCCCAGAAGTGCGGGACCGCGATGGGCGCGAATGTGGCACCCGCTTACGCAAATGCGTATATGAATCTCTTTGAAATTTCGCATGTATTCCCCAATGACATATTCCAACAATATGCACAGGGATACCATCGCTACATCGATGACATCTTCTGCGTTTGGACTGGTTCCTTAAATTCACTATTGGACTTTCACAACTATATCAATTCCATCTATCCCAAACTGAAATTTACGCTACACCACAGCATGGATTGGGTACCTTTTTTGGACACCAAGGTCATACAGGACTCAAATGGCAACCTGTCCTCTGATCTGTACATTAAACCTACAGACCAAAATAATTTGCTACATTATACTAGTTGTCACCCTAAATCTATTCGAAATAGTTTACCACGCTCTCAATTCACGAGAGTTACACGAATAAAATTTAGAGAAAGACAGTATCCTACTAAATTATTACAAGTAGAAAAAACTAGGGCATTACTGCCAGAGCGCAGGCGCTGAGTCATCCTGTGCATAGCGATATGTCACTACCGGTTTCGGGACCGCGACTTCCGGCCCGGCGGCTGGTATCACATTTAAGGGATCACAGCAGCAGCACATGATACATCCCCATCATGAGCTAGGCGCGGGAGCGCCGATTTTAGGATTCACATTTATCAACAGGTAACCACTTGTCCTGCATACCCCTGAGCGCTACTCAGGATGTGACCACCGCAACACTGGTTTTTCGTTACAGTGTGTCAGTCACTAGAATATTAAGTGCAGCGATGCACTTGTGTAACATTGCATATTGACTCCCCTTTACAACAGCTCCTTCCTACTATCTTTCTACAGACTATGCTGATTATGCAGACTATGCAAATTAATTGAGCATTTAAGGATTTGACAGACGAGGGTCATTATTAGGTATTTATTTGCTATTAACCCAATACACTGTGGCTTCATCTATGGGCTAATATATCAATGTTCCTTGCAGCAAATTCCTCTGGGGGATCTTTTTCTTTTCTTCTGAGCACCTACCCACTTTATCTGGATTGAGGTAAAAAATTCTTTCCTCAGTATTTTTCATGTGATGCCAGCACAGGATATATTTTGTATTTACTTAGTATATGCATTATTATTATTTATTATTTTTTATGAATGTGTTTTCTAGCTGCTTACCTGAAATATGCATTCCTTCATTATTATGGATATGTTTTCCAGTTGTTTTCATATGACTAATTATGAGGTTTTATTTATTATTTTATTATTTTATATACATAAACATGTCTTGATTTATTGTTTTCTTATTCTTGCAGCGAGTACATGATTAAGGCTCAGGTTGAGCCAAAACGTCGTACAAATTCGCTTAACCTATTGCTTCGATTCTGTTTTGCTCCCATTATTTGTTGTCCACTTCAATAAATTTTCTGTACTTACCTTTTGAGTGTGCGGTAAAATTACGTATATAGTTGTTTGGACCTACTGGCCCATTGTACCAGCACCTCCTACTTAGACTAGAGTGCACGCCAACTACCACGTCTATGGTGCTGCAGAACCTGACAGACATGTCTTCTATTGATAGGTAGATCCGGAGAGAATATTAGGATTTCATCCAAATACATAACCATAAAAACATAGATAAGGTCCCTGAAGATGTAATTGATGGATTCTTGAAACACGGCGGGTGCATTGCACAGACCAAAGGGCATGACGAGATACTCGTAGTGACCGTCTCAAATATTCAAGGTCGTCTTCCACTCGTCGCCGTTGCAGATCCGGATCAAGTTAGTAGCCCCAATTTGGTAACAATCTAGCACCACGGATTCTGTCAAAAACTTCTGAAATCAAGGGCAGTGGGTACTTGTTTTTGATGGTGATTTTGCTAAGGCACCGACAATATATACAGTTACGTAGAGAACCATTCTTCTTTGTCATGAAGAAGAAACCGGCACTGGCAGGAGAAGAGGAAATACTAATCAATCCCTTTGGCAAGGCTCTCATGGCCAGCGAAACATTGTCTATTTGTGAATCACCTTATTTTTGACGTTGCAATTTGGTGGAATCCAATGATGCCTATGTTGGAGCGCCTATATGAACAGTGTAAAGCAGTGGCTGATTATAAATGTATAGACGTATAGGGGGTGCTCACTGCTGAATCAGGTAATAGGTGCCAGGAGAAAGTAAGGGAAACATCAAAAATGTATATAACTCCGGCACACAAAAAGGATTTTTTTGAAAGTTTATTGAACAGAAATAAACAGGTTTGTCATCAGAAAATTTCTTAAAGATGAAGGACTCTTTCAGACAAATTATTGTATCAATGTTTCGGCTGGTTAGCCTTTATCAAGAAAAAATGTCTGTAACTAGAAAACAAAGAAGAAAAAATGAAAAAAATTTTTTTTATATATATATATAAAAAAGAAACAACCACGTTCAATATGGCAACATATAATTGTCTAATGAAGCTTAATAAATGAAAGAAAGGGTATAGAGAAAATGAACCATAATTACCCTCACCCCATATCAGATGGTGTCATATAATATAGTATAATATAATAAACTGTTTAAACGAAAAAGACACATATCTAAGGAATAGAACCACTTTAGAGTGGAAAATATAACAGATACACTAGGATTTACAAAGCACAGAGAGAAGTAGCTCTACACAAAGTATTTATCAAAAAATAGCTTTATTAAAGGGTGGCCTTAAAAGAACTTGAAAATTTCAAATCAATAATCATCAAACCCTCAGATAAAGGGGGCAATGTGGTCCTATGGCCAATTGAAATGTATGAAAGAGAAATGCTTAGGCAACTTGGCTCCAATTGTTATCAACGGCTGACTTTCAACCCTCTCTCTAAATACAGGACTGAATTGAGACAACTACTATCCGAGGCTGTTGAATACAACATTATTACTCCCAAACAGATGGAGGGTCTATGGCTGGATGAGCCAACGGTTGCAGTAATATATTTACTCCCTAAGATACATAAAGATCCTGCCACACCCCCAGGTAGGCCAATTGTTTCTGTGGTTAATAATCTATGTGACCCCTTGTGTAGGTTGATTGATCACTACCTTAAGCCGCTTGTAGAAAATCTCCCTTCTTACCTGAAGGACACAACTGACGTTTTGAGAAAGCTAGATGGTGTCCACCTTGAGCCCAATATGTGCTTGGTGACGTGTGACGTTGAGTCACTTTATACATCAATCAAGCACAGTGATGGTATTGAGGCTAGTAGGTTTTTTCTTATGGAGAGTGGTTTAGATCACGATTTTTGTAACTTCATCATCAAGTCGTTACAATTTGTTTTGACTCATAACTTTTTTTATTTCAGGGATGCCCTCTACCTACAGCTCCAGGGAACTGCGATGGGGGCGTCTTGTGCGCCTTCGTACGCAAATCTTTTCCTGGGGCTGTGGGAGAGGGGCATCTTTATTACTGATCCCATTCCCTTTAGTGTCGGTTGTAGTAGCCTGGTGGCGCTACATCGATGATGTTTTGATGATATGGCAGGGCTCTGAGCATGATCTCGATTTGTTCTTTAAACATCTCAACGAGAACAATGTTAATATTAGACTGACTTACAAACATGGACGGCAACAAATGGACTTCTTAGATGTATCCATTTTAGTGGACAGCTGCGGCAATGTTCAAACGGATTTGTTCCGCAAAAGTACGGCAGCAAATACTTTATTACATGCTACGTCACAACATCCTAAACATCTGCTAGCTAATATCCCGACCGGACAATATCTTAGGGCCAGGAGGATTTGTTCCAACGATGCTTTTTTTGACACACAGGCTGTTGACCTTTGTACCAGATTTAAAGAACGTGGATATGGTCAGAGTTCTATTTGTAAGGCATACTCAAGAGCCCTTACTAGTAATAGAAGTGACTTACTAAAGGATAAGCCTATCAATCATACGACCATGGACCCTAAAGTACGGTGTATCCTCAATTTTAATTCACGGAGTGATGAGGTCTATCATATCTTGAAGAGACATTGGTCAGTTTTACTCTTAGATAAGACCTTGGCCAATTATGTGGGCAATAGCCCTATGGTCTCCTATAGAAGAGCGCGTAATCTACGGGACCATTTGGTCCATAGTCATCACAAAGGTAACCAACCAAAATACCTTTTTGGTTCAAGGGGTCCACCATGGGGCTGCTCACCATGTGGCAAATGTGTCGCATGTAAAAACATAGATGTGGCCAAGGAATTCTATAATTTTGATCATAGTAAAACGTATAAAATTACATATAAGAGCGTCCGCTCTTCGCCAGTCCTTACACTGGCTGCCCATTCATTATAGGATCCAATTCAAAGTACTGGTTCTCACCCACAAAGCTCTCCACAGTGCAGCACCCCCCTACATCTCCTCCCTCATTTCTATCTATCGGCCTAACCGACTGCTGCGCTCTGCAAACGACTTTCGACTAACCTCTGCACTAATCCGTACCTCCCACTCCCGACTCCAAGACTTCTCCCGCGCTGCGCCAATCCTCTGGAATGCTCTACCCCAAGAAATTAGGACTATCCACAATTTGCATGGTTTCAGGAGCTCCTCAAAACACATTTGTTCAGAGCGGCCTATCACATTCACTAACCAAAGTCGTTCTATGTTTAAGTGTGTATGTGTAGCCCATTCACTATCTCCATCCATGCCTCACTCCCTCAAGATGGCTGGACCATCATTGTAAATGCACCATTGTATATACACACCTGTACTTTGTATCTCCCCCACCTCATTGTAGATTGTAAGCTCTCACGAGCAGGGTCGGCTTATTTTTGCTTTAATTATTGTATTGTTAACGTTGTTACTTATGACTTGTGTTTTGAAACTGTTAAACTGTAAAGCGCTGCAGAATATGTTGGCGCTATATAAATAAAGATTATAATTATAATATATAATAATATAATATCAACTGCACAACGAAGGCGGTGATTTATCCATGCGACATGTCCCTGCGGTTCTATATATGTGGGTATGACAACAAGAGAACTGAGAAGGCGCGTTAGGGAACATATACGAGACATAGAGGAAGCAAAAGAGGCAGAGGATTTGAATTCGTTGAAACCAATTCCACGCATGGGCGTACCCAGGATCAAAACTAGGGGGGGGGCAAGCCAATGTCACATCTTATACAGGTTACATCATATACACTGTACATTATCCTGCATATTAGGTATGGAGCGTTAGAACTGTTGTATATTGTATAATACAGCAGTGTATGTGACACTACGCTGTATATACCATATATTATACATGACACACTAACCTCTATACAAAGAATAAGAGGCATTATAACCTGTATATGAAAAGTATAATACAGCAGTGTATATACACTCTATATACCGCACACGATGAGTATGACCCTGTATACACCATATACTACACTCTTATTTTGAAGTAAAAAAAATAAAAATAAACAGGAACAAACACAATACTTAAAATAAAGATCAAGTAAAGTTAAAAATCAACAAACTTACTGGTATTTCAATGGGAACTACGGGCCTGCTTTAGGCTAATGAGATGGTCAATGTTCGGTTCCATATTTGTCACAAGTGAAGCAATTTTTCTCTTTCTTGATATCATTATTTCCTAGGGATTCCAAATTGCTATTAGTAAAATACCAATATATATACAGCGCTACAAAAACAATATACCAGCAATAAAACTGCCCACACAGAGACATACAGCCTGCACTGCCCATTACTGCAGCCTTGCCAATCCATATCATTTCATCCTCATCAGTGCACATAGTGGCGCAACTCGCTTTTAGCTCAGGCTCAGACTGGTGTGGTGCGAGAGTCCCTAATAGGCAGGTAAATGTCCCCAATAGGCAGCATTGATCCCCAATAGGCAGCATAGGTCCCCAATAGGCAGCATATGTCCTCAATAGGCAGCATATGTCCCCAATAGGCAGCATTATGTCCCCAATAGGCAGCATATGTCCCCAATACACAGCATAGTCCCCAATAGGCAGCATATGTCCTCAATAGGCAGCATATGTCCTCAATAGGCAGCATATGTCCCCAATACACAGCATAGTCCCCAATAGGCAGCATTGTCCTCAATAGGCAGCATATGTCCCCAATAGGCAGCATAGTAGTCCCAGTAGGCAGCATAATCCCCCATAAGCAGCATAGTCCCCAATAGCCAGCATAATCCCCCAATAGCCAGCATTATCCCCAATAGCCAGCATAATCCCCCAATAGCCAGCATAATCCCCCAATAGCCAGCGTAATCCCCAATAGCCAGCGTAATCCCCATAGCCAGCATAATCCCCAATAGGCAGCATAATCCCCCATAGGAAGCATAATCCCCCAATAGCCAGCATAATCCCCCATAGGCAGCATAGTCCCCAATAGGCAGCATAGTCCCCAATAGCCAGCATAATCCCCCCATAGCCAGCATAATCCCCATAAGCAGCATAGTCCCCAATAGCCAGCATAATCCCCCAATAGCCAGCATAATCCCCCAATAGCCAGCATAATCCCCCAATAGCCAGCGCATAATTCCCCAATAGCAGTATAATCCCCCAATAGCCAGCATAATCCCCCCATTGCCAGCATAATCCCCCAATAGCCAGCATAATCCCACCATAGCCAGCGTAATCCCCCAATAGCCAGCGTAATCCCCCATAGCCAGCATAATCCCCAATAGGCAGCATAATCCCATAGGAAGCTAATCCCCAATAGCCAGATAATCCCCCATAGGCAGCATATCCCAATAGGCAGCATAGTCCCATAGCCAGCATAATCCCCCATAGCCAGCATAATCCCCATAAGCGCATAGTCCCAATAGCCAGCATAATCCCCAATAGCCGCATAATCCCCCAATAGCCAGCATAATCCCCAATAGCAGCATAATTCCCCAATAGCAGCATAATCCCCCAATAGCAGCATAATCCCCCCATTGCCAGCATAATCCCCAATAGCCAGGTATCCCCCAATAGCCAGGTAATCCCCCATAGCCAGCATAATCCCAATAGGCAGCATAATCCCCATAGGAAGCATAATCCCCCCATAGCCGCAATCCCCCATAAGCAGCATAGTCCCAATAGCCAGCATAATCCCCCAATAGCCAGCATAATCCCCAATAGCAGCATAATTCCCAATAGCAGCATAATCCCCAATAGCCGCATAATCCCCCATGCCAGATAATCCCCCAATAGCCAGCATAATCCCCAATAGCCAGCGTATCCCCCCATAGCCAGCATAATCCCCCATAGCCAGCATAATCCCAATAGGCAGCATAATCCCCCAGGTGCATGATGGGATCGGTGACACCATCCTCAGCTTCGTTCCTATTTGATATTCTATGCAATGACGATTCCTCTGTGGGCGTTGCCAGGACTGTCATGTGATTGGCTCCTCTAAGGAACTTCTGGATTTCACATATGGACTATCAATTGCAGCGATATATATGGATACGCTTGCGCCGCTATATTCATACAATAGATATCATCTTTTGCGATCTGTTACTGTTTACTTTAGGTGTGTGTATTGTATTTGTGTCACCATGACAACAGTGTTACCGGATATTATCCTCTGCGCATTGCGTCGGACTTGCACAGCTTGTCTCCGTTGATTGGCCAATTACGATATAAAAAGTCACCAAACCAGCGTCTATCCACCCTGGACGAAGCATTTCAATGCGAAACGCGCGTCGGGTGTGGTGGACGCCTGGAGTGTGAGGTAATTAGGACTATCGTATTTCTAGCATGTTACGTGTTACTATATATGTTACCCTTGATCATGTCATTTTTGCTTTTCCTTATGATCTCTGCATATACTTAGGGGCCTTTGCTCCTTTCAACACTTTGTGGCTGGCTCAGATCTGTTAGTGGGAGTTACCTCTATGTGAAAGATATATATACATACTCTAATTTTACTGTGGCTGAATTGTATAGGCTCTGTGTTTTAGGATTAAATCCTTTGGATTATATATGGTATATGCACTTTTCATCTGGATTCATTTGTTTGTTACATCTCTTTGACAAAGGGTTTTCTTTGACTTATGCTTACCAAACATGCTTATGTACCACCTTCGCTCCAGGTTTTTCCACCCATTCTGTCTGTATTGTGTGTGTGTTTTTCCCGTTTTTACATGTTTTTCTATCTTGTTTAATAAAGCTATTTTTGATAATACTTTAATTTGTCTGTTGAGGTATGCCATATGTGGTGTTGTCCAATAGGATTCTTACGTGTTCTCCTTGTAGCTGCGGGAGGAAATGATATAGGGCTGACTCACCGCATTTAATTCTTTAAATTTTGAAGAGGCGTGTATCTGTTCTCTTCCCCCACCGGCCTTGGGAAAGGCTTCCCCATGTGAGCTCCCCATCTGTAGGGTGCATCAGTAGTAATGATGCGAGAAGTGTTATTACCCCGTCTACTCCTTCCAATAATTTAGTTTCATCTAACCACCACATAGGGAACTTATGACTACCTGGGTAAGGAGTCTTATCTGTTAAACGACCTCTAGCTAGGCTCTTCTGGACAGTATTTGGTGCTGTAGATCTCGGGTGTGAAACTGAGCCCACCTGACTACCGGAATACACGAAGTGAGGGATCCTAACAGGGACATTGCCTCCCTCAGGGTCATGCGAGGTTTCCTTATAGCTGCCCCGACTTTTTAATTGTGAATTTTTACCTGTGGCAGTAGACATTTTTGCATGTCGTGTCTAACTAGAGGCCTAAGAAGGACTGAACGGATTGTGGCTTGAGTCTGGATTTCTTGTGTTTATGAGCCAAAATTAGAGGTCTGTCGGGAATAAGATTGCGTCAGTAACTTGTGTGGTACATTGTGCTACAGAGTTCCCTACTATCCAAAAATTATCAAGGTAAGGTATTAAGGTATCCTTTTGCGTAGGAAGGCATTACTTTAGTGATCGTGGTGCTGTATGGAAATATATATTTGTATTCCATATATTCAAAGTATATTCACATATATGTATTCACAGTTCACAGTTAGATAGATCTCATTGCTAAAAAACCCTGTGCTACATATTTCTAGGCAGCTTAATCAGTCGTTTTAAAGAAATCTGGCCTTCATAAGGCCTTCGTAAAGGAACAAATGCTGAAGTACAAAAAGTCCTATTAGATATCTGTTGTTTACATTTAGTTATGCAAGACATAGGTCACAAGAATATAAACAATAATTCTGCAACTTCGCTCTTTTAATCATGATTATCATAATTTATCATATTTACACTAGAACAGCAATAATCTAGCAGCTTTTAATTGTATGTTATTGACTAACCAGCCCCTTTTTGTAAATGTATAAAACCTGAATGAATAATAATGTAGGTCTTTGACGAACTGTTATACTGACACTTGCGTGTGGACAGTCCTCATTTCGTTCTGAGCGCTCAAAAAGACATTATATAGAGATTTGGACATGGCAAGCAGCAACACAGAAGGATTATTTTTATCCTAATTAAATTTCCATATCAGTTGGCGCCTGCACGCGGGGGCATTGGACAAAACGCACGAGGACCGGCCGACCGGAGAGAGCGGGGGTGTTGGCCCTGGCCTTAGCACACGGGACGGAGACTGCAGCTCCATCAGTAAGGTAAGAAAACTTTGTATCTTACCTGAATGTTCCCTGTGCCTAGTCCTAGCTACACTTCCAGCCGGTCGGAGTGGTCATCACCGCATTCCCAGGTTGTGTAAAAAGTCCATACCCTTATCCAAAAGCCCTGGGATATAAGCCGAGTTGTTTGCTGCTGTGCTGTATATGTTTCATGTTTTATGTGAACCGGGAGAAAGTTTGCAACGGTGACTGTGTTTTTGCTTGCTGATTTTGGGGGCTGTATGCAAAAGACAATTGCTGCATAAGTTCCCCGTAAACTTTCACGCCCGGGAGGCCTTCCAGTCAAATCAGACGGGAGGGGGGAGCTTTGTTTTGGTAAGTCCACGAGATTTTCTTCACACATTGGAGGGGGTTTCCCAAAAAAAGTCCAGTTGTGGAACGAGGGCTTGTTCGGTTAAGTTTCTGAGTAAACTTTCCGCACTGGGAGGCCATCCCGTCAAATCGCGTGAAGGGCAAAGAAGTTTGTTTGGTTAAGTTCTCCAAAATTGTCACGACCGGGGGCCCCCGTCAAATCAGACGTGGATTGTGGAATTTTTGAAGGCTTTGCAGTTACTGTGACCGGTGCCCGGCGGTACGGTACAGAGCGATTGACTTGAGTTTTCGCCGCGCTCGGCAATTGGTGGTTTCAGTTACCAGAGCGCTTGTATGTGTCAAGATCATCAAAAGGGGATTGATTCTCCGGGTGCTTCTATTGTACTGTCAATGTCTGTTCAGGTACTGTCGTTTAAATACTCTCCGTGCGGTCTGCAGTAACTCATTGAGGCGTGTGCTGGCTGCGCAGCGGAGAAAACCCCTTTGACCCCCCCTCCTTGCTAATCCGTTGTACATCTTTTTTCTTGGCTTTGATTTTTATTTTTTTTTTAAGCGGTTTTTTGGCTACAGGTTTTAATGTGAAATTTCAGGCATTAGTGAACAATATTCATTTTTTGTATCTGGGAATAATAATTTTTTTTTTTTTTTTTTTTTTATACGTGTTTCAGTGCCTTTTAGAGACGCAAGCGAGATATAAGGAAGGGAGGGGGGAAGAGCCAGCTGAATTCCGGGAAATTTTTATTAGCTGTTTTAGTAACAAGGGGTTGTTTTTCAGAGTTTTAGATTAATACGGTTTTTTTTTCTCCTTTTTGGTGAATTTATTTTTTTTTGTTTTCTTTTTCTAAGTTTTTCTAAATTAACTTTTTGCTTTTTAAAATTTTTCTTTTAAGTACATTTTTAAAATATTTTGGAGGATTTTTCTTAAGCAATTTATTTTAGAGTTTTATTTCTCCAGCAATTTTTTTTCTACAAGCTTGCTTTAGACCAAGGTCACATGTAGGAGAATTACGGCTGAGGGAGAGAGCAGAGAAAAATACGCAGCGGTCTGGTGCCTCCGTGGGCTTCGGGCGAGAACAAACAGAACCAGAGGCAGCAGTTTTCGTTTTTAAATCACCTTTGTTGAAATAGATTTTGGAAATAGACACAGTGTGAGAAGAAAAATAGACGGCAGCCTTTACGCTGCTAATGAAATGTTTTTTTTTTTTTTCTGTTTTTGTTATTTGAAAGGTAACGGGGGAAAATTTGTTAATAGATTACCATCTGTATAAAGACGCGGTGCTCGTGTAAAGATCAGCAAAATTAATTTGAACGGACCAGGGTGTTTTTTTTTTTTTTTTATGTGAATAAGTTTGAAAGGTTGTTAAATATCTGTGAGAAAAGATCATGACATGTAAAAGGCAGAATTCAGGTCACACGCATCAATGTCCAATGTGGGAACGGGACGGTTTGTGCTCTCATTGAGTAAGGGTTGTACAGGGAAAAACGCTCCCCGCCTCTTCCCGGGAGAAGGCATTTCTGTTTTAACCATCCCTTCAAGGTCAAGGGGGACACCCCTTCCTTTTTCTTCTTCAGTCCCTTTCTCTTTCTTCTTCGATTTTTCCTTTTCCTCGTGCCATCCCTCCATTCCTTCTTTTCCCTCCACACATTCTGACAATCCATTTTTTCATCTTCCTCTTCTTCATCTTTCCTTTCCCCCAAATCTAAATCTTTTCTTCATTTCTTTACTTCTTCCCCTCCTCTTTCTTCTCTCTTCTCCTCCATCTTTTCTCTTTTCCCCCTTTCACTCTTCTCCCTCCCTCCTCTTTCTCTCGCTCCTCCCTCACACCTCCCTTCTCTTCCTCTTTTTTTCTACTTGTTATCAAGGGTCAAAGCCCAATCAAGCAATGTGGTGCCCTGTATTCAGTGTCTCCGCAAAGGGCACCTTGTCTATCCCAAGACGTACAAACATTACCTATTATATCAGGAGAAGAAAGTGCAGATTCCTAAACAAAACGTCATGAAGCCCCAGACACCAGTCCCAGCTTGGGGCTTCACAGGGGGTGGTATAGTACAGGGCTGTGCATGGAAAACCCTGACACTGATCCACCGCAGCCTCAGCGGAGGGGAAATCCCAGCGCAGACAACTTTAAAGCCCAAATTCACCCCGTGTAGCACCAAGACCCATGTCATTCTTATCTGATGAAGATGAAGTGCAAGTCACACATGCTGCCAATACAGGGGAAGAAACACACAAGACCAATAGAGCAGGGGGCGATAGAGGCCACCTTGAGCCTTCATCCCCCAAGCCAGGTGTCAGTTGCTGCCAGGAACCAGGATTCACCCCATGCCATTTTGCCAAAAAAGCAGCGTCCAGCGAAGTATGCGCAGCCGGATGATCTCTGGACCGTTTTTGGAAAAAAAGGGTGATGCATTCTGGCAATTATGAGAGAACACTTCAAGTTCAACAGGTTAGATTGTATGCTGGGGACGGACCAAAGCTAATGAGCAACTCAGAAATGGGCCAAAAGCAGATGACAGGAAAACTTCCCTACATGCCGGTCAAGACAAGAAGAGTCTGTGGAGAATTCCATGAAGAGTAACAAGTGTTTTCAAGATTGGGCCTCATTACCATGATCAGAACACGACGGATGTTGGCACAGGCTTTTGTGCCTGGATGAGAGAACCAATCAGGAAAACATGGTAGAGCCAGGCCTGAGTACACGTCAATAGCAATGGTACCCTGTCCCAGTAGCAAAAGGTTGAGTCCGCCGGGGGACAGAAGAATGTCAGTGTTACAACTGGGCAACTTGGCATTCCGGAACCGCTGAGAAAAACCCCTACGACCCACCACTTTGTCTAGAGAAGCAAGCCAAGGAGAAAACAAAGAAAGATGAAAACCCCGTGCATAGGACAAGAGCACCCAGCCACAGGGAACCCCCCAGTGGGACCAATATCCGGAGTGGATGACTTTAGTAGATCTTTCTTGTGGAAACTCCGCAACCTCACCTACCTTCAGAATCTTCTGCTTCCTGATGGGAATTGTGGTCAAGTCAATATTTCCAGATTATGAAGCCCCTGGGTGTGGACTCAGCCAGAACACTCCATCTGTCCCAGTTTGTTGTAAAAAAACCTGAACCTCAACTTTGGAGTGGACCTTGCAGAAGTGGAAAGCGGACCAGGTGTTCCAAGAAGATGGGCCATGCACTTTCTTCACCCGACCCAAAAAGAAAACAGGAACCTAAACAACCAACTGCGACCATACAGGGGTGCTGGAATAGTACCAGAAAAGCCACTCCTCACCAGGTAAGGTGTCTCTGACAATGAAGGGTCTAAGTGAACTGCCTAAGAAGACGGCCTGAGAACTTTGAATTGGCAGGATATTTCAAACTCAAGAAGGACCCTACTGCTTCATGGAATGGCAAACATATCCGTCTAACCAGAGGTTTCTTTTGCAAGCACCGGAGGGCCCCTGAATCAACCAGTTCACCCGGCCCTAGACGGAAAAAAGGCCACTCAGCTTCAAATTGTGCAAAAATTACTGACCTGAGACGAGGGAGAAAAAGAAACTATGATGGCCCAGCTGAGAGAAAAGCAGCCGTTTAAGGGACGTCCCAACAAGAAGACCCCGTGACCAGAGCAGGTGCAACACAGTGACTGTCTTGGGGAGAAAAGAAGCCAGTGGTCGTCAATCTCTCATGTGTGGATTAGTAGAGGCTTGTTTTCCCGCCCGCTCTGCCCCAGCAGATGGGGTCCCCTGCCGCTACGAAGGACAAGGCAAATGGGTGCCCCCGCCTCGGAATCAATCCCAGCTTTCCACAGTGAGAAAAAGATTGTAAACCCCCTGTGTTCGAATGGTGCAAGGCCTGGAGGCCGGAAAGAGGTACGGTATTGAAACCCCAAACAGTGCGAACCATCACCCTGCTCTCAAGGTCCCAGTCACCGCAACGGTATTCAGGTGATCAAACGGCCAGTACCTTCTTCGTGTTTCCCCCCCACTGGAGGCCTATTTCCGCCCCCAGTGCGTGATTGGCAGTGTTGTTCAAGGTGCTCCAAAAACAAGCCCTTTCAAGTTTCACCAAGACAATGTCCTCCATCCTGTCAACGGATTGCAGAATAGAAGAGTCCTTTCTACACAAGTGGATGCTTTCTCTTTTGTGTGGTTGCTCGACACCTGCCAGTTATTCCTTGTCTCTCCTCTTACTGGAAGAAAGCAACGCAAAGTCTGGAAGAACAAAGTCCAGTGATGCCAGAAGCAAGTTACCCCTGGGCATGTATTGCCACCAGGGCAAAAAACATGTCAAAAGACTGGAAGACCACTGGGGGAGATGGCTCCCCCAACAACTCAAGAATGCTGCGGCTTTCCCCTGGCTGTGTATATTGCAGAACCTGGATCCTAATGCCTCAGTCCTAATGCAGCCTCTTGTGCGCTTGCATCAACGAACCCGTCCTTCTATCAATGCAGCCTTAACCATTCGGAGATTGGAAGAACTCCACGTCTCAGGCCCAATACCGGCCTACCTGACTATGAAAAGTCTTTCCGTCTACTTGATGGAAGAAAGAAGGTCATGCTTGGAGTCCTGGCAGGATTACAGGGGAAAAAGGAAATTTTAGGTCCTCTCAGCCCGCTTGGATCCAGTTGCAAGAAAAAGCACCCTCCTGCCTGATGGCAGTATCCGCAGCACACACCCTCTGGACAAGGTTGCTGACATCACCTTGGACAGCCACTGGAAACTCTCATCGATGACTTTGGCAATCTTTAACAAGTCAACAAAACAGTAATCCCCCACAGTAGGGCATCTTTGTGGCGCCTCTATTGCTTTGTCTCTAATGTACCGTCCCAACCTACAGTCCTCAGCCCGGCCACTTACTCCACTCCAAGGGGGATACTTGGATGGCTCCAGATTTGCAGATTTTGGAAGAAGTTTCAACCAGGAAGTGCAGTACCAGCAATCAAGAAATCCCGTGGTCCAGAAGTCTGTCACCTGCCTGTCAGCCAGGAAGCAGAATTGATAGGTTGAGAAGGCCTGTAGTGGCAGAGGCAAGACTGCAAAATCCTACACGGAACAGTTACTCGCATGGCATAGCACTGACTTTAGACCCATCCGGGCTACAAGGGACTTCTCACAGCAACGGGACAACCGTGAAGCTCATGGAGCCTTTTAGGGACCTGCTGGGGTACTCCAACTTCCAAAATTTGGTGGCAATTTGAAAAATCAAAGTGCATGGGAAAACTGAAAAAAAGAAGAGGCGTGAGGCAATAAACATGGCGGACTGGCGCCAAAGAAGCAGCCAAAGGAGACAACATGGAGAAGTGGGAGAGGTCGTAAAAGCCGGACGGTACACTGACGACTGAAGACAAGAAACCTGACAAAAAAGTCCTGGGATCTGCTCAGAAGTACAAGACCAAGCTCCAAGGAGAGAAGAGTGAATGCGAAAAAAGAACAAGTGAAGAAGGAAGGTAACAATAATGACTTCAAACTCTTTACCAAAGATGCCCTATGGTGGTCCAATGGGGTACATGGACCCACCCTCCACTTCAAAGACACACTGAATGATCTGATTGGTGTTACTGTTTCGCTTCAGGGACTCCACCCTAACAGCCAAATACCAGAGCTGTCTGACTGCGGCAAAGCAAGCCTGGATCTATGGAAGAAAGTCCCCCTCACCTCATTGGAAAGACCACTCTACCAGCTTCAAAGGACCAATAGACCACATCCAGATATCGCCAAGTGAAGGATTCAAATGCATTGTGGTCAAGAAGAATTTTCAAGATGAACAGAAGCCTTCCAAGTCAGCAAAGATACTGCAACGAAGTATTTCGGAAAATAGTGTGCAGAACGGGGTTCCAGAAATGAAGAAAGTGATCAGGGACCGATTAAGCAAATTGAACACAAGACCCGTTAGCAGTGGGTCAGATTTAGGCCTACCATCCTTACCCCCCCAGGCAGCAGTAAGGTAAAAAAAACGAACGAAACTTAAGAATAGAATGCTGAAAAATTGCCAAGAGACCAAACCTGGCATGACCACTCTATTGCACTGTTTAGCATAGGCCACCCGAGACCCAAAAAAGCTGTTTCGGCCGCTCTTTGCTAACGATAAGATTTTCTTCTTTTAGTTTTTTGGTGCCTGCATTTTGTCCTGCATTCTGTGGGGGTTGCCGGGGTCCCCTTCGGGGGGCTTATGCTCTCTCGTTTAGTTCAGCCACTGTTTGTTCATTTGCCTTTTCCGTTTTTTCAGTGGTTGTGTTTTTTTTTTGTTACACCAGAGAACTAATTTAGGTGGTAGAGGTCGTGTGATCTCGGTGTTTTTGTAATTAGTAGAGTTGGTACTTTTCGGGTTTTTGGGGTTGCGTAGTGCCTTTCCTATCCTTTTCTATTTGGAAGTTTGGGCCCCAACGTTTGTCATACTATTTTCTGTCTGTGTTTTGTTATTTCCTCTTGTCTAACCGCCATTACTGTTTGGGGGCTTCCTATGTTCTTTGGGGATCGCTCGGGGCAAGCTTTCCTTTTTCTATCTTTGGTGTAGTTAGCTTTCAGGCTGGCGAGGCGTCTAGGACCAAGTAGGAACGCTCCGGTGCTTTAGTTGGGTGGTTAGTCGGGTACTGCAATCCAAGTTCCAACCTCTTGGTGTATTGCTTTTTGCCTGCTCTCCTCGCTACCAAATCATAACCCTTATGTAATTGAATTGGTCAAAAAAAATAATGTCCATTCTCGAGTTTTTTCTCTTCCTGCCAGATTTGATGATCCTGTCCAAGGCCCCGATGCATCAACCTCTGTGTAAATGGGGAAAGCCTGTTTGGTTTCCCGTATGCATTGCAAGAAGCTCCCGTACCAGGAGAGACACCTAAGCCATGAAGGATGTCGTGGATGCTCTGATGATCAGACGATGACCTCTTGATGAGTTCAAGGCCAGAGACCAAGTTAAAGCAGGATTTGAGTCATATTCCACTAGTAACTATAAAAAAAATGTTGAGGATAAATTTAATTATTATACGCCGAGATTTGTTAACTTCACCATAGATGCTGTAAAAGGTTTGGGCACAGTTAGGCCCCACTTCCATTATGGCATTCAGAATAGAATGGCTTTGGATATGTTTAGTGAGAAAGGGGTGTTTGCAAAATGATCAAAGACACTGTTGCATACTCCCATACAACTTGGCCCAAATGGTAAAGTACAATGGCAATAAGAAATTATGAGTTATCAGGGAACTGAAACAGAACTCAGTGTCAGACCCATGGGTCGATACTTGGGGTGGAATGAGGGGGTGGCGAAAAATGTTGGCAAGGTTGGGACAGCCATTATGGGGTTTCTTTTTTTCATTAATTACTGGGTGCTGTGTTTTCCTTGTATCCGCAGGATAATGGGGAAAAAAATGTTCAGGAGAAACCAAATTTGATGCACTCCTCTTGGGACTGGACCAGTGGATGACTGCCTGGCTTGCCAGATCCCGAACTACCTCCAGACTGAGAATTTTACACTTCTTGATGAAACATCATATCAACTATGAGATTATGATTGCAAACACATAAACCCCGCAGGGACAGTCCCCCGACCGCCCTTTGCGAAAAGTCTGTATTCGGTGGGGGGACATGCGCTAGGCATTTTCAACCCGCCGGCGCACAAAAGAGTTGCGTGCTTTGGGCCGGGCGGTTTTTAGGGGAAGTGGTATCTAAGGGGGGGCGTATGGAAATATTTGTATTCCATAATTAAAGTATATTCCATATATGTATTCACGTTCAAGTTAGATAGATTCACTTGCTAAAAAACCCTGTGTACTATTTTAGGCCAGCTATAATCAGTCGTTTTAAAGAAAAATCTGGCCTATGGCCTTTGTAAAGGAACAAAAGCATGAGTACAAAAAGTCCATTAGATATCTGTTGTTTAAATATGTTAGCAAGACAACTAGGCACAAGAATATAAACAATAATTCTGCAAACTTTCAGCTCTTTTAACATGTTTTCATAATTATCAATTTACACTTGAACACCCAAAATAATCTAGCAGCTTTTAATTGTATGTTAATTGACTAACCGCCCCTTTTTGTAAATGTATAAAACCTTGAATGAATAATAAAGGGAGGTTTTGCGAAATTTTTACGACACTTGGTTGGACAGTCCTCATTTGTTCGAGCGCTCAAAAAGACTTTTATAAGTTTTTTGGACATGGCAAGCGCAAACACAGGGTATTTTTTCCTAATTAAATTTCCATATCAGGCGAAGAAAAACCCGACGGATCACTGCAAACTGGAAATTTGTAGTGCCGTTAAGGAGACTGCCCTCTGAGTTTTGTTTGGAATGGATGGGAAGTGATAATAAGCTCCTTTAAATCTAAGCCTGCCTCAACAGTTGGGAAAAAAGAAGTTTAATTGTAGATTTGTTGAATTCAATTTTTAAACTTCACGTTTTGGAATGTATTAAATTTTTTTTTTTTTTTAGTTGATAAATATTTTAAATGAGCATCTGGTTTAGAAACCAGGAAGGGAGGGGGTAAAATCCCTTCCCTTCCTGCTCCCGGTACACGGACCAATCGTTTTTAATTACCAGGCTTGAATCTCATTTTCAAGGGCTTGTGTTGTACTGGGCAGCTGAGGGGTTATAATAAAGAATTTTTGGGGAACATGTGGAATTTTATTTTTAATCCATGTTCAATTTTCCAGGACCATAAATTGGAGGAAATTTTACCCCATTCTGGAAGAAAATCTCAGTTTCCCTATGGAGGAACTGGTTGTTTATCTTCCTTACGGAAGGAAGGCTCTAAAATAGCACCTTTGTGTTTCCCTTCTTTGTCGGCCAAGTTTTGGTTTTTTTTCGGCGATCTTCCTCTCCCCAAATGATCGTCTCTAAAACCCCCTATAAGATGGAAAAAGGGGGTTGGGGAAAGGGCCCTTTTTTTTCTCTCTATGGCCTTTGTGAGGATGCGTCCAGGTCTTTCCAAACAAAAATCACCATCGCGGAATAGCACAGAGTTTTGCCTTGGACTGTGTCCCCTCTCCAGCTTTTGAGCCTGGATAGTCTGGCGGCTGAATAGACCGTGTTTTGGTCGCCAGGCGCATTGATAAGCGAAGATGGCTATAAAAGCGGCCGCACCTGGATTGGGGTGGCCTCGTATCTGTCTCTAGAAATCTTCTGCCTATTGTGGTCGACTGATCGATCGAAACCGCATGAATGGCCCGTACAGTACTGGCTATTGCTGGCTTAAAAGTGCCTGCAGCTGCTTCCCCGCTCTTTTAAGCAAGGCCTCGGCTTTGCAGTCAAGGGGATCTTTTAGTATTCCTGTGTTTCTACTGGCAAGGATGATTGTTTTGAGGAGGAGGCAACGCCGCATCAACTCTTGGAAACCTTAGACCAGTTTGACAGTTCCTATCGCTGAAAGGGTACTTTCTTTGAGCTGAAGGAAATTAAACCCCTTTGTTTGTTTACCCCATTCCTTCTTAATTAAGTTTAATAGCCGGAATTATGGGAAATGCTCTCCTTTTCCTGTCCGCCTGACCTACAAAAAACTTACCTCCTGAGTAGTTTGCGGTCCCTTCAAATTTGAACCCTAGTGTTCTTTACAGTTTTACCAGACTGTCCAAATTTTTTAAGGGAAAACAGGCGTCCTCATGAGGAGGATGAGGACGCGGTGACTCTGCAGTATCTGTATACCACATCTTCCGGGATCGGTGGTTGAGCTGGAACTTATTAATTTTTTCATTTTCTGTGTGTAGGTACTTTGCTGAGTTTTGGGCCCCGTATTCTTCCCCCTTATTTTTAAATCAATGTCCGAAGTTGAAACAGACGCTTGTTGCACCGTTTCCTTTATACTTTGAGCACAATCTTTGGTTAGGTTTGAGATAGGGGACACCTACAAAGGCCACATTTTGTTTTTTTTGCCTGAGATGATTCACCCAGAAGGGATGAGAGGAGTTGTCGTCAGCTTTAAGGCAGTGTTATAAACCACCCGTGAAGCTGCGGTACGATTCAGTGGCGGGGAAAGGTTTCGTGCCGTGAGTTCTGTGGCTTGGTCGGGAACCTTTATTAGAGTGGTCTTGGACGGCTGCAGTATCCTCTCCGGGGGACGCGTGCCTTGTTTGGGCGCATGCTTGCACGCCATTTCTATCTTGCAGGGTTTTAATTAGCCTAAACACCTGTGCTGCCTCGGTCTCCACCCCAGGGCCCCCCTCCGGGGTAGGCGTGGCATGCCGCGTGGTCTTTCTGGCTCTGAAACCTGCTGATTGTTGAGAATTGCCACATTTTTTTTTTTTTATATATATATATAAAAGGTTGCGGCACTTTTTTTTTTTTGAAGTGGCGTGGGAAGCGCGCTCTTGTCACCAGGGTTCATTTACGTACCCCTATTAAGTTCCACGCGTACAGTTTTTTTTTTTCTGTGTATGCCCTTTCCGGGGGGGGGGGCGTCAGCGGCAAAGCACGTCCCTGCTACTCTCGGGACCGAGTGCATCGCTAGGGAACCTCTTACCACTTTCTGTCCGGTGTGCTGTGTTTTGGGGTGCGCTGTTTGCCGGCACCTGCGGAATGGAGGCTCTTTCTTCCCTCCGGTCCTATGTCCCACGGGGTCTGGGCGGCTAACCGGACCCACCCAGCTATGGCACAGGAATGCGGGCGGCCCCCCGGCCCCCGCGTTCTGGAACACCGCTTCAGACGAGGGGGGGCCGGAATAGCACTCCCTGAGCTGTTCTGGACCGGAAGCCCCTGCGTTACTGGAGATTCCCCAAAAGGCGGTACGTGACCAGGTATTTCTATTCTTTGTAGGAAAAATCCTGCGGTTCCTTTAGGAAACAGGAAACCAACTGAGGAGGAGAGGTGGCCCGCCCTCTTTTATCTCTGTAGGTTTCCCTGTTCCTATGGGTGGATCCTTCTTTTAAGTGGGTGCTGTCGTGGCGAAGGGGTAAAAATCAATTTTTACTGTCACTTTAAACCAGGTTAAAAAAATGACAAAACATAAATGCATTCCATTGGAAATCCCTGTTCCCAGACTCACATATCAGGGGCGGGCTTGACTAAGCGGCCCTGCAGGCCAGCAGGGATGGTTTCCTCCATCACATGCCTCCAGCATAATTTGAGCAACTTTAGGCGCCTCCTATGCCCATTAGTCACTACACCACATACCTTCCCCCTCTGTTCAATACTTGTGAGGTTTGAACACCTGTTCCAACCCGAGGACCCCGGACAGGTCACCCCATGTCACCTTGCCTACAAGTCGAGGGGACCGTCTCAGCGATTTTGGGATCCTGAACATTACCTCTTGGTTAGGCCTTCCCCACCCCCCAGCGGTCAGAATGTCGGCCTTGTTTTTCCGTCGGTGTCCCAGACCCCCCCCAGTACCGTCTCCTACGGTTGTTGCGGGTCCTGAGTCCATCGTCCAGTCAAGTTTGGTTGATCTGGGGGGACTCTCTATCTCTTTGTCCGCCCCGGGCTCACATTCGGTCACCCCGCCCTGAGTACGAATCGTCATCTCTACCCTCAGTGTCCAGCTCGTTAGCCAGTCCCCAGAGAAGCCTCTTGTTTCTCTATATTTGGGCTGGAAGCAGTCGCCATCTTCGTTTCCATCCTGGAGCTGTTCCTTATCTGCTTTCTTCCTGAGATCAGCTGCTTACTTTCGTAGGTAGTCACTCGATCTCCAGGAGGTTCGGGAGTTCTCAAGCTCTCCACTGGCCCCACAATGAATGGAACCTTGTCTTCTTCTCACCATCTTGATTCGCCTTCAGTGGAATCCTCCTCTCCTTACACCGGATTTCCACCATTCCTGCATCCTTTTCCAAGTCTTCCAACGATTTCCCCACAAGATTTTGGGTACCGGAATTACCCCCTTTACCAAAGCATCCGATTTTGTCTTCCTTCGCCTGCTCCAGACGTCGAGCAGCTTTCTGTTCTCAACAAATATCTGTTTCGCTGGAGAAATGCAGATGCTATCCTTAGGACAGCCACAGCTTCTCTGTGTCTTCCCTCTCTGCCAGGATCCCATCTGGTTGTTCTGGTGCCGTTCATATTTGGCTTTTCGACTTTTTAAAGGCCTCGCACCCCCATGGCACGGCTTCTCCAATTTCTTCTGCAGACCCCTTATGCTTCTCTGAGACCCCATTCTTTTTCCCAGGGGCCTTACCCACACTTTTCCAATAGACAGGTGGCTTGAGCTCAACGATCCTTTCCAGCTCATCACTCTAGTTCGCAGTTGCCACAGGGCCTTTTCTTGTTCGATCTGCTCCTTATGGTCTTTAGTTCAGTCGATTTTGTTCTCACCAGAACTTTGTTAGCCATGTTTGCTTATGGCCGCAACCTGCTCCAACGTACGCGGTTGGCGCTTCCGTATTGACCCCGTAACCTTTCTTGGGCTCCACCCTCTCGGCTCTTAGGGTTGGAAGAACTCACATCTTGCACAATCGCATCAGTCTTGGTTTTTCTTTATTTTCCTCCTTAGTACATACATTGGTTCCGGCGGGCCCTTTCGCCCTTTATGTCTCCGACGACGGGAGGATTTTTTCTCCTTGTGGGGCCTTCATTACTGTACTCCCTTTTTATTAGAGTCACAGTCACCCTCGGGTCTGGTCAAATCCCACCTGGCACCCGTCAAGAGGGACTTCGGTCTGTCCTTGGGTGCCGCACCCTTTCCACTTGTGACCCGTTTTTGCTAAGTCCCGAGTTGGCAGCCCGTTACTTTGGGAGGGTCACTGTACTAATACCCACCTTCAAACATAGAGAGATCTCCCTCCTCCTGCTGTGCGGCACTCCCCGCTCCCACAGTGGGAACAGTGTAGGCCCGACCTATAACTACTGAACACGCCAAATTTGGACTATGCGACCTCCTTCCCTAGTCCAGCCTGTCTCCAAATTTCCCTCGCCCGGGTATCCTTGTGTTCCCATGAATGCGGTAACCCGACCTTTCTACCAGGTATTTGGACCGTGGTGCAACTCTCATAACGTCACCGGACTCCCTGGGTCGATCAGCCCAACCTATCTTATTTATTTTATCGGAGGTCACACCCGAGCCTGGGCCTGGTGGATGTCAATACAAACCAAAAATGGACAAACAAAATTTTTGCCCGGGCACAGTTCGCGGCACCCCCTTCTGTTGGGGCACCCACCCCTTTTTGCCAACCATCTGCTAGGGGTTACCGCCCTTTTTGGCACCACCCTTCCTGGGATACACCTGTGGATCCCACAGTTTTCTTGGAAACTCCCACAGTACAGTTTTATTTCTTTTGCGCTGTTATGGCCCTTTAGGTCTGTGTGACCGGGTTCACACTGTCCTTCTATTAAACCCCAAGCCTGTGGCACCGACACCGCTGCTGTGGCAGCCACCAACCACCCGGGACCTTCGCTGCGCTCACAAGCTGTGCTACTGCAGAACCTCTTCGCAAGTGTCCGGTAGCTCCCGCTACCACCAATCCTCACGCTTCCGCTGCGCCACTTCGTGGCCCCCTGACCCACAGCAACCTTTTAACCCCCAAAAGTTACAGCCAGCATTGTCACCTTCGTAACCCCACCGGGTTACAGCCAGACGTCCACCGGTTATTTGTATGCATGGAAAAAAAAAAAAAAAACCCAAAAAAAAAAAAAAAAAAAAGCTGACCCACGTTGCCCGCATTCTCCACCAACCTGTAAGGTTCGCTTGGTAGGAAGGGCCAGGGCCCAATAACGAGGAACACACGGGCTTTTTTAAATCCAAAAACAATTGGTTTACGTCACTTTACACCAGGTAACAAAAATGACAAAACATAAAGGTTTTCCCGCTTGGAAAATCACTGTTCCCGGCGGGCCCCCCTTTTAGGGGGCGGGCTGCTAAGCGGCGCAGGCAGCGGGACCCGGGCCATTCCC
Source organism: Oophaga sylvatica (assembly GCA_033576555.1). NCBI lineage: Eukaryota > Metazoa > Chordata > Amphibia > Anura > Dendrobatidae > Oophaga > Oophaga sylvatica. The sequence goes on along the minus strand of JARQOD010000001.1, from coordinate 654,453,173 downwards.
GGGGGTTGGGCTCGCTTCGGGTCACTGACCACTGTAACAGAAGTCACACTTCAGGTGACTCCAGCCAAGTCCTAAAAAACAGGGTTCTCAGTGTGGGACCGTCC
>JARQOD010000001.1:654331255-654452969 GCA_033576555.1 Oophaga sylvatica | reverse complement strand
ATGTCACATTTGGAGAGCCCCTGATGCACCTAAACAGTGGAAACCCCCCACAAGTGACCCCATTTTGGCAAATAGACCCCACAAGGAACTTATCTAGATGTGTGGTGAGCACTTTGAACCCCGAAGTGCTTCACAGAAGTTTATAACGTACAGCCGTAAAAAAAAAAATCTTTTTTTTTTACAAAAATGATTTTTTCGCCCCCAATATTTTATTTTCACAAGGGTAACAGGAGAAATTGGACCCCAAAAGTTGTTGTCCAATTTGTCCTGAGTACGCTGATACCCAATATGTGGTAGAAAACTACTGTATGGGTACACGTTGGGGTTCGGAAGGGAAGTAGTGAAGTTTTGGATTGCAGACTTTGATGGAATGGTCTGGGGGCGTCATGTCGCATTTGGAGAACCCCTGATGCGCCTAAACAAGTGCTTCACAGAAGTTTATAATGTACAGCCGTAAAAACAAAAAATAATTTTTTTGTACAAAAATGATATTTTCGCCCCAGTTTTTTATTTTCCCAAGGGTAACAGAAGAAATAGGACAAATTGCACAATAACTCTTGGGGTCCAGAGTACGCTGATACCCCATATGTGGGGATAAACTACTGTTTGGACGCATGGCAGAGCTCAGAAGTGAAGGAGCACCGTTTGACTTTTTCAACGCAGAATTGGCTGGAATTGAGATCAGACGCCATGTCACATTTGGAGAGCCCCTGATGTGCCTAAACAGCGGAAACCCCCCAATTCTAACTCCAACCCTAACCCCAACACACCCCTAACCCTAGTCCCAACCCTAACCACAAACCTAACCCTAACACACCCCTAATCCCAACCCTAACCCTAATCCTAACTTTAGCGCCAACCCTAACCCTAACTTTAGCCGCAACCCTAACCCTAACCCTAATGGGAAAATGGAAATAAATACTTTTTTTTAATTTTATTATTTTTCCCTAACTAAGGGGGTGATAAAAGGGGGTTTGATTTACTATTTATAGCGGGTTTTCATGATTGGCAGCTGTCACGCTAAAAGACGCTTTTTATTGCAAAAATAGTTTTTTGCATCGCCACATTTTGAGAGCTATAATTTTTGCATATTTTGGCCCACAGAGTCATGTGAGGTCTTATTTTTTGCGGTACGAGTTGACGTTTTTATTGGTACCATTCTTGAGCACGTGACATTTTTTGATCGCTTTTTATTTCGATTTTTGTTACGTTAGAATGAACAAAAATCAGCAATTCATGAATTTCTTTTGGGGGAGGCGTTTTTATTGTTCCGCGTGTGGTAAAATTGATAAAGCAGTTTTATTCTTCGGTCAGTAGATTATGGCGATACCTCATTTATATCATTTTTTTATGTTTTGGCGCTTTTATAGAATAAAAACAATTTTATATAAAAAATAATTATTTTTGCATCGCTTTATTCTGCGAGCTATAACTTTTTATTTTTTCGCTGATCATGCTGTATGGTGGCTCGTTTTTTGGGGACAAGATGACATTTTCAGCGGTACCATGTTTTTTTATATCGGTCTTTTTGATCGCGTGTTATTCCACTTTTTGTACGGGGGTATGATGATAAAGCATTGATTTTTTGCTTTTTTTTTTTTTGTTTTATTTTAAGGGGTTCACTAAAGGGGTTAACTAGTGGGACAGTTTTATAGGGGGGGTCGTTACGGACGCGGCGATACCAAATATGTGTACTTTTATTGTTTTTGTTTTTTTTATTTACAGGAAGAAATGAATTTATTGGGGAATATTTTTTTTTTTTTAATTTATTTTGGATTTTTTTTTAATATATGTTTATTTTTATTTTTTTTAACTGTTTTACTTTGTCCCAGGGTGGGACATCACTGTATTTTATCAGATCGCTGGTGTGACAGTGTGCACAGCACTCTGTCACACCAGCGATCGCTCAGGCAGTGCAGCAGGCTTCTCAGTGCCTGCTCTCAGCAGGCACTGAGGAAGCCGCCTCCCTCCAGGACCCCGGCGCCATCTTGGATCCAGGTCCTGGGAGGGAGGAAGCCCTCAGAAAAGCGCGATCACATCGCGCTGGTCTGAGGGTCTCAGGGGGGCGCGCTGGGAGCCACCTCCCTGCGCGATGCTTCCCTGTGCCCCCAGTACACCGCGATCATGTTTGATAGCGGTGTGCAAGGGGTTAATGTTCCGGGAGCGGTCCGTGACCGCTCCTGACACACAGTCACGGGTGTCAGCTGTGATAATCAGCTGACACCCGCCTATGACGTACTATCCCGTCCATGGTCAGATTGTCACGGGTTTTATGGACGGGATAGTACGTCTGATGTCAGAGAGGGGTTAATAGTGTGGAACATCCAGTTTTCCTTTTATTGGGCTCACATGGCAAACTAATTATCACAGGTATCTGAGATCGTTTTCAATGATCCAAAGAACCCTGAGACACAATACCATCAATGGGTTTCCTTTAAAAAAACAAACAAACGCTATGACACTTAAAACCAATTTGCATAATAATTTGGAACATGGTGTATATATTCTATCTCTAAATAAATATTTTAATGAAAAAAAAACAATAAAATTACACATATTTGGTATCGCCGGGTCTGTCACCACCCGACCTAACCTCTTTAGTGAACACCATAAAAAAAAGGCAAAAAACAATGCCTTATCATCATACCGCCGAACAAAATGTGGAATAACATGCAATCAAAAAGAGGGATATAAATAAACATGGTACCGCTGAAAATATCATCTTGTCCCGCAAAAAACGAGCCGTCATACAGCATCCCTCAACGGAAAGATAAAAAAGTTCTAGCTCTAAGAATAAAGTAATGCAAAAACAATTATTTTTTCTATAAAATAGTTTTATTATATAAAAGCGCCAAAACATAAAAAAATTAGAAATGAGTTATCGCTGTAATCATACTGACCCGAAGAATAAAGCTGCCTTATCAAACCCCCCGAAAAAAGAAATTCATGAATTGCTGGTTTTTGCTCATTCTGTCTCCCAAAAATCGGAATAGAAAGCGATCAAAAAATATCATGTGCCAGAAAATTGTGCCAATAAAAATGTCAGCTCGTCCCACAAAAAACAAGACCCCACATGACTCTGTGGGCCAAAATATGGAAAAATTATAGCTCTCAAAATGTGGTGATGCAAAAACTATTTTTTGCAATAAAAAGCATCTTCTAGTTTGTGACAGCTGCCAAACATAAACACCTGCTATAAGGCCTCTTTCACATGTCCTGATATTTCTGGTACCGAGAAGACGTGTTGCAGTAAGCGCTGTTCACAGGTGCTGGGTGCTGAACACGGCTCTCATCATTCTCACGTGCTCTGCCGGCGATCAGCGCGAGCAGGGGAGAATGCTAAGAGTTACATTTAAGTGATAAAAGAGACAGCAGGCGGCAGCTGATGGGACTGTTACCCGCATCAGCCTTCCCCTGCTGCTGCTAGTAAGGGCTCCTTTCCACTTGCGAGAAATACGTCCGATTCTCGCATGTGAAATCCCAGCTCTGGGCCGGCATTCAGGAGTGGAGCGAGCAGCTGCATACAAATACATGCAGCCGCACACTCCACTCCCGAGTGCCGGCGCCAGAGCTGGGATTTCACATGCGAGAATCGGACGTATTTCTCGCAAGTGGAAAGGAGCCCTAACAGTGAAAGCAGGAGCGGCTGATGGGGTACTCATCAGCTACCACCTGCGCTATAAATAAATGAAAAAAGCAGTGTGGGATCCCCGTATTTTCTATAACCAGCCAGACAAAACTCACAGCTGGGTACTGCAATCCTCAGCTGTCAGCTTCAGCAACGTTGGTTATCAGGAATAGATGGGTCCCCATGCTGTTTTTTTAAATTATTTAAATAAATAATTTAAAAAAATGGCATGGGGTCCCTCCTGTTTTTGACAACCAGCCTTGCTAAAGCTCACAGCTGAGGGCTGGTATTCTCAGGCTGGTAAGGGGTCATTGATATAGGCCCCACCAGCCTAAAACTAGCAGCCCGAAGATGCCCAGAAATGGCGTATCTATTAGATACCCAATTCTGTTGCTTTGCCTGCCTTTTCCCACTTGCCCTGTAGTGGTGGCAAGTGGGGTAATATTTGTGGGGTTGATGTCACCTTTCTATCATCAGGTGACAACAAGCCCACGGCTTAGCAATGAAGCGTCTATAAGACACATATCCATTACTAATCCTATAGTTGTATTGTAAATAAACACACAGCCAGAATAAAGTCCTTTAATTGAAAAAAATGACACAGACTCCTTTAATATTCTCAATTAAACCATACTTATAACCTCGCCTATTCCACCAAAGCCCTCGATCTCCAGTAATAAAAGTAAAATAAAAAAGCAACAATATACCATACCTGTCTGCCTTTCTGTCCCACGCCGTAATCAATGTCTGGGTGATAATTAGTTTTCAACCTGGATGGTGCCAAGATGGGACTGTCCACACTGAGAGCCACTGGTGAGTGAGCCGCTGGGAACGCAGCGTCAGTAGCTGGGGGTGACGTCATAGAGGTTACCTCTGGTCACTGGGCTCCGTTCCCAGCCGGGCTGAGCTGCGGTGAGATCCGGGGTCACTTATAAAATTCACATACCAGGAAACAATAGATTAGTTCCAAAAAGGGGGCACTTGTTGGGCATTGCCACTGTTAAGGCACATCTAGATAAGTTCCTTGGGAGGTTTAGTTTCCAAAATGGGGTCACTTGTGGGGCATTTCCACTGTTTAAGCACAAAAGGGGCTCTGCAAATGCGACATGACCCTGCAGACCATTCCATCAATGTCTGCATTCCAAAATGTCACTACTTCCCTTCCGAGCCCCGACGTGTGCCCAAACAGTAGTTTTTTCCCACATATGGGATATCAGCGAACTCAGGACAAATTGAACAACAACTTTTGGTGTCCAATTTCTCCTGTTTCTCTTGTTAAAATAAAAATTGTGGACTAAAAGATAATTTTTGTGGAAAAAAATATGATTTTTTATTTTCATTGCAGGGCGTTATAAACTTTAGTGAAACATTTGGGGGTTAAAAGTGCTCACCGCACATCTGGATAAGTTTCTTTGGGGTCTAGTTTACAAAATATGGTTACTTGAGGGTTTCCACTGTTTAGGCACATCAGTGGCTCTCCAAAAGCTACATTGCGTCCGATCTCAATTCCAGCCAATTTTGCGTTGAAAAAGTGCTCCTTCCCTTCCGAGCTCTTCCATGCTCCAAACAGTGGTTTTGTCACGCTGTTACTGCATACAGGAGGTCCGGGGTCTATGCTGACCCTAAGCTGGGGTCCTGACTAATCCCTCTACCTGGAGGTACTGTTGATGGTACAGAGGTCCAGGCCGCCAGCGTAACCCTATCTCCTGCAAATCCCTGACCTTCAGTAATCTAGTCCTGAGAAGGACCCCGATCACAACACAGGGGACTGGAAGGTATATGCCTAAACACAGTAATAGACGAACGAGACAGTACAAGGGGTAAACTAAAATCCACCTTGCATACAAAACTCACACCACAAAAAACAGAGGGAACACCAACGGGTACGGAGATAAATGATAAAGCGAGGAGGGTAAAACACCACACCAGGTACTCTTCACTTCAGACTTCACAATACCACGATCCGCTCTGCTGGTCTGCATGAATGCTTTCACCGACACATTCCTAGCAGACTGGCAGGTATTTGAAGGAATCTCATTACTGCAGAATTAACTGCAGCTGGGCGAGGCTGGACCTCGTCTAGCACAGAGAGAGAAAGAATTAACTCCCTCACTGCCGAAAAACACCAAGCACCAAAAACTCAGCTGCGCGAAGTCAGATTGTGTAATCGCGACGATCTTCGTGGTGACACACCCGTGACAGTGCCCCCCCTTCTACGAGGGGCCTCTGGACCCTCAGAGCCAGGTCTATCCGGGTGAGTCGTGTGGAAGGCCCAATTAATCGGTCTGCGTTAATATCCGACGCAGGAACCCACGTCCTCTCCTCAGGACCATACCCCCTCCAATGAACCAGGTACTGAAGGGACCGGCGGTTAAGACGTGAATCGATGATTTTCGACACCTGAAACCTCATTGACCACCACAGGAGGAGGAGGTAAAGGTGACGGTATCACCGGCGCCACATACCTCTTAAGTAAATACCTGTGGAACACGTTGTGAATTTTAAACGTAGGGGGAGGTCAAGACGGAATGCCACCGGATTAATTATAGAACTGATCCTGTATGGCCCGATGAACCTGGGACCCAGTTTCCAAGAGGGAACCTTGAGTTTTATATTTTTGGTAGACAACCATACCCGATCGTTCACACATAGGTCCGGACCAGACACTCTCCTCCTGTCAGCAATACGTTTGTATCGGTTCCCCATAGTACTAAGATTGTTCAGCACTCCTCTCCACACTGAAGCAAGTGATGACGAAAATCGTTCTTCCTCAGGAACCCCCGAAGAGCCCCCCCTACTGAAAGTACAAAACTGGGGGTGAAAACCATATGCCCCAAAAACGGGGACTTACCAGTGGACTCGCTCCGCCTATTGTTAAGAGCAAACTCTGCCAGAGGTAAGAAAGAAGCCCAGTCCTCCTGGTTCTCTGACACAAAACACCGGAGATATGTCTCCAAACTCTGGTTCAGACGTTCTGTCTGACCATTGGTCTGCGGATGAAAAGCCGATGAAAACGACAAATGCATCCCCCGCCGTGTACAAAATGCCTTCCAGAATTTGGACACAAACTGAGACCCCCGATCTGACACCACATCGGAGGGTACCCCGTGAAGCCTCACAATCTCCCCAATGAACACCTGCGCCAGAGTTTTAGCATTAGGAAGAGCAGGAAGAGCGATAAAATGAGCCATCTTGCTGAACCTGTCCACTACAAAAAGTATGACTGTTTTACCCGAAGACGGCGGGAGGTCCGTAATAAAGTCCATAGACAGATGAGTCCACGGACGCTCCGGGATCTTCAAAGGTAAGAGGGCCCCAGACGGACGGGTATGTGGGGTCTTAGAGCGTGCACAAACCCCACAGGACGCAACAAAAGTTACCACCTCCCTATGTAAGTTAGGCCACCAAAACTGCCGCGAGAGGAGATCCACAGTTGCTTTACTCCCTGGGTGTCCTGCTAAGGCTGAGTTATGGTGTGCCTCAATCACCTTTTGTCGCAAGTGATCCGGAACAAACAGTCTCCCTGGAGGTCCAACAGGGGCGTCCCCCTGAGCCTCCAATACCTCCTTCTCAAGCTCAGAGCATACTGCCGAAACGACCACCCCCTCCTGAAGGATAGGAACCGGGTCATCCGTCTTCCCGGCCCCAGGGAAACTGCGAGATAAGGCATCCGCCTTTACATTTTTTGACCCAGGACGATATGTGACAACAAAATTAAACCTGGTAAAAAATAACGACCACCTAGCTTGTCTGGGATTCAGACGTTTTGCGGACTCTAAATACAGCAGGTTCTTGTGATCGGTGATGACGGTGACCGGGTGGACTGCCCCCTCCAAATAATGACGCCACTCCTCAAAAGCTAACTTAATGGCCAAGAGCTCCCTATTGCCGACATCGTAATTCCTCTCAGCGGACGACAATTTTTTAGAGAAGAAAGCGCACGGGTGCCACTTACCAGGGGACGAACCCTGTGACAATACTGCTCCCACCCCTACCTCAGAAGCGTCCACCTCCACAATGAACGGCTGTGACGCATCTGGTTGAATGAGTATGGGTGCCGAAGCAAAACATTTTTTCAAGGAGAAAAACGCTTGACAAGCCTTGTCAGACCACCTAGAAAAATCCGTCCCTTTTTTAGTCATGTCTGTGAGAGGTTTAACTATGGACGAGAAATTACGAATAAATTTCCGGTAGTAGTTAGCAAACCCCAGGAAACGTTGTAGTGCCTTAAGATCCTCTGGCAGATCCCACTCAAGAACTGCCCGCACTTTCCCAGGGTCCATACGAAAACCGGACGCTGACACCAGGAAACCTAAAAACTGAAGTTCCTGTACGGCGAACACACACTTTTCCCATTTGGCGTACAGTTTATTATCCCGCAAGATCTGCAACACCTGCCTAACATGCTCCTGATGAGACACCAGATCCGGCGAGTAAATTAAGATGTCATCCAGATATATGACAACAAACTGTCCCACCAGGCAGCGAAAAATGTCATTAACAAAGTGTTGGAACACCGCCGGGGCATTAGTCAGACCAAATGGCATGACAAGGTTCTCATAATGCCCCTCTGGAGTGTTAAACGCCGTCTTCCATTCATCCCCCTCCTTCATCCTAATCAGATTGTACGCCCCCTGAGATCCAACTTAGAGAACCATTTGGCGCTAGTGTTGAGCGATACTGCTCGATATCTAAAAATATCGTATCGAAATGGTATCGCCGATATCACTAAATATCGTCGATATCCGATTCCGATACCGGAAGTCCCATGTAAGTCTATGGGAACAAAATATCGCAACTAAAAAAAACCTTTATTTCCTTGTAAACACTAAATATACACACATAGAATACATATATATATATATACATGTCATTGTGACATATATATATACATATATGTATAGTTTATACACTTCTACATAGTAAAATATCCTCTGATTCAATTGCCGGGTAAAGCCGGCTTCTGTGAAAAGACAGAAGCACCCGACATGAAATGACACTTGGTGTACATAGGGTTAACCATGTCTTTTCATGTCGTTTGCAATCTGATTTGCACAAACAATTCCATCAGTCTATGTGTGCAAAATTTCACACCTGTAGGGGTTAATTAAAGGTGTAAATTCGTTGTAAAAAAAACGGACTTTTTTGCTACGAATTTACACCTTTAATTAACCCCTACAGGTGTGAAATTTTGCACACTTACACTCATGTAATTGTTTGTGCAAATCAGATATCAAACTACATGAAAAGACATGGTTAACTCTATGTAAACCAAGTGTCATTTCATGTCGGGTTCTGCATTTTCACAAAAGCCCCAATTGAATAGCGGCTATTATACTATGTAGAAGTGTATGAACTATAAATATAAATATATATATATGTGTCACAAAATTCAATGACATGTATATATATATATGAGGTGTAAAATTGCTGAAAAAAATGCGTGGGCTCCTGCCCTATTTTCGCAACCAGACAGACAAAGCCAGTGAGTGGGGGCAGATAATAATAGCCCAGAGAGGGACCATTATTTTTGGCCCCCCCCGGCTACTAACATCTGCCCCCAGACACCCAGAAAGGGCAAATCACTAATTAGATTTGCCCTTTCTGGCACTTTGCCCGTCTATTCCCATTGCCCTGTAGCGGTGGCGAATGGGTTAATAAGGGGTTAAAATGACCTTGCAATTGAAAGGTCACTTTAAGCCAGGTTAATAATTGAGAGCTGTCAATCAGACAACTATCAATTATTAATCCTATTGTATGAAAGAAAAATCAAACACACACACTTTAATAAAAAAGAAGTTTAATGAAATAATCACACAGTTTTTGACCATATTTTATTTACCTGCTAAAACCATTTCCTGTAATAAAAATAAAATAATAAAGCAAAATTATTCTTACCAATCCGATGTACAGTCAGGTCCCACGGTGTAATCCATCAGAAAGGGTTAATGTTTACTGCAGGGACCGCAGCTAATGCTGCAGCCTCACAGTAAACCCCCAAATGAATGAGTTCCTCTCCTGGCTGACAGGAGAGGAAGTGGAAAGCTTAATTGATTGCTTTCCACTTTCACTTCAGGTCAGCCAGGGACACAATCAGTGACGTCAGAGGGAACTGGTTAACAAAAAATAGGGGATCCCCTCGAAAAAAAATTGGCATGGGTCCCCCTAATTTTTGTTAACCCAGACCAGATGAAGCAGACCGCTGAGGCCTGGTTTTTCAGGCTGGTAAGGATCCAATATCCATGGACCTTGCAAGCCTGATAATACCAGGCCACAGCAGTCTGCTTAGCTTGGCTGGTTAACAAAAATAGGGGATCCCCTCGAAAAAAAAACGGCGTAGGGGTCCCCCTATTTTTGTTAACCAGCCAAGTAAAATGCAGACTGCTGCGGCCTGGTATTAAAAGACTGTCAAGGCCCATGGATTTTGGCCCTCAACAGCCTGATAATACCAGGCTACAGCAGCCCCACATTTGGCGCATCAAAAGATGTGCCAATTGTGGCACTTTACCTGGCTCTTCCCACTTGCCCTGCAGCGGTGGCAAGCGGGGTAATAAGGGGTTAATGTCACCGTTGATTGCACGGTGACAATAAGCCCGGTTAATAATGGAGAGGCGTCAATAAGACACCGATCCATTATTAATCCCAAAGTTATTAAATGCATAAAAAAAAGACAAAGCAAGAAAAAAGTATTTTAATGAAATAAAAGAGACAACACAGTTTTCATTTCTTTTATTATACACTCATTCCTGCGACGCCATCGATCTCCTGTAAAAAAAGAAAAAAAACAAACCAACAGTAACCACCTGTCCGACGCAGTCCATAGTAACGACAGTCCCACGATGATCCAGCTCTGCTACATCGCAATGACAGGCAGAGCCTGTCATCGCGACGCAGCACAGCTGATTACCTGCTTCCCCGGCGGTGACGTCATCGGACTGACTGCTTTACGGCTGGGATTACCCAGCAGTCACTGCAGTTATCGCGAGAAACTGCATGTGACCGCCGGGGAGAAGAGGATGGCGGCCATGAAGCAGTCCAGGACGTGACCGCCGGAGATCTTCTGCCAGGTAAGTGCCGCTGACTCCTGACAGACCCGACCGACGGACACTGACAGTGACAGACCCGACCGACGGCCACAGACAGTGACAGTGACAAATCCGATTCCGATATTCGATATGACGAAAATATCGGTATTCGGAATCGAAAGGCCGATACAGCTAATATCGGCCGATATCCGATATTTGCAGTATCGTATCGCTCAACACTATTTGGCGCCCACGATCTGATTGAAGAGATCGGGAATAAGTGGGAGCGGATACGGATCTCAGACCGTAATCCGATTGAGTTCACGGAAATCCAGGCAAGGGCGTAGGCCTCCATCTTTCTTCTTCACAAAGAAGAACCCCGCGGCCACCGGGAAGATGAAGGTCTAATATGCCCCTTAGCCAGACTCTCTGAAATATAATCCTTCATGGCCTGTCTCTCAGGACCAGAAAGTTATACAACCTAGATTTTGGTAACTTGGCCCCAGGGAGCAATTTAACAGAACAGTCATACACGCGATGAGGAGGTAGTTCTTGACACCCTTTCTCCGAGAATACATCCTCAAAGTCCACCAGAAATGGAGGTAAGGTCCTAGGAGCGACCGCACCGATGACCGTATTCATGCAGTTTTTATTACAGAATTCACTCCATTGGCTTATCTCTCTGGATTGCCAATTAATAACCGGGTTATGCTTAGTTAACCAAGGAAGGCCCAACACTATAGGAGTGGGAAGACCCTCCAACACGTAACACGACAACAGTTCTTTATGTATCGCCCCCACTTGAAGATCTATGTTATGCACTGCTTGCAAAAAACTACCCTGACCGAGAGGTCTGGCGTCGATCGAGAATATGGGGATGGGTTTAGCCAATACACTCAGTCGCATACCTTGAACCCGGGCAAAGCGAGCATCCACCAGATTAGCCCCGGCCCCACTATCCAGAAGAACAGATATCCTCTCAGTTCTCGCACCCACCACCACCTCCGCCGGCACGAGGAATTGAGACGGACCTAGGGACGAAATACCTACTCCCAGATTGCCGTCCACCACACAACCTGGGATCAATAGTTTACCGGCGACTTCTCACTCTGCAAAGGATGGGATGGACACCCCCCCAATAAAATGTCCCTTTCTCCCGCAGAAGAAACACCTTCCTGTCTTGTGGCGCACTGCCGAACCCCTCCCCAGGAATGATGTCCCTCCTAACTGCATCGGCTCTTCTGGACTGACCAGGGGAACCTCCATATAAGGGGCCCTAGTAGAAGGTGGAGTCATCACAGGGGGCGGAGTTACCCCGCACCTCTCCCGAAGCCGCCTGTCAATGCGAATAGCAAGAGCCATAGCGGCTTCCAGTGACGTGGGAGGGTCATACTGTGCCAGCACATCCTTTAATTTGTCAGATAAACCTTGACAAAACTGGCTCCTAAGAGCCGGGTCATTCCACTGGGTGTCCGTGGCCCACCTACGGAACTCCGAACAGAATTCCTCCGCCGGACGATCTCCCTGCTGTATCTTACGTAACTTAGATTCAGCAAGGGAGACCCGATCCGGGTCATCATATACAAGACCCAGAGCTGCAAAAAACCTATCCACTGACTGGAGAGCCGGGGAGCCCGGGGGAGAGAGAACGCCCAGGATTGGGGGTCTCCTTGTAGGAGCGAGACGACAATCCCCACCCTTTGTTCTTCACTCCCAGATGACCGAGGTCGCAGCCGAAAGTACAATTTACACGCCTCCCGGAAAGCAAAAAACTTGTCCCGCCCCCCAGTGACCTGTCAGGGAGAGCTACTTTAGGTTCTGGACCGGCTTGCTCCAGGGGGTACAAAACCTTGGACTTAACGTCCGCCAGCTCCATGGACAAACTCTGCAACTGCCAAGCTAGACTGGCTACTGGATCCATGGTGGCTGGAAAAAATCTTTAGTGGTCGGTGAAAATGTCACGCTGTTACTGCATACAGGAGGTCCGGGGTCTATGCTGACCCTAAGCTGGGGTCCTGACTAATCCCTCTACCTGGAGGTACTGTTGATGGTACAGAGGTCCAGGCCGCCAGCGTAACCCTATCTCCTGCAAATCCCTGACCTTCAGTAATCTAGTCCTGAGAAGGACCCCGATCACAACACAGGGGACTGGAAGGTATATGCCTAAACACAGTAATAGACGAACGAGACAGTACAAGGGGTAAACTAAAATCCACCTTGCATACAAAACTCACACCACAAAAAACAGAGGGAACACCAACGGGTATGGAGATAAATGATAAAGCGAGGAGGGGAAAACACCACACCAGGTACTCTTCACTTCAGACTTCACAATACCACGATCCGCTCTGCTGGTCTGCATGAATGCTTTCACCGACACATTCCTAGCAGACTGGCAGGTATTTGAAGGAATCTCATTACTGCAGAATTAACTGCAGCTGGGCGAGGCCGGACCTCGTCTAGCACAGAGAGAGAAAGAATTAACTCCCTCACTGCCGAAAAAACACAAGCACCAAAAACTCAGCTGCGCGAAGTCAGATTGTGTAATCGTGACGATCTTCGTGGTGACACACCCGTGACAGGTTTACCCTTGCTTTTGGGGTATCAGCATACTCAGGACAAATTTCACAATAACTTTTGGTGTACAATTTCTCCTGTTACCCTTGAGAAAATAAAAAATTTGGAGTGAAAAAATCATTTTTGTGTAAAAAAATATGATTTTTTTATTTTATGGCTCTACTTATAAACTTCTGTGAAGCCCTTGGGGGTTCAAAGTGCGCATCACACATCTAGATAAGTTCCTTGGGGGTCTAGGTTCCAAAAAGGTGTCACTTGTGGGGTGTTTCCACTGTTTAGGCACATTCAGAGGCTTTCCAAATGCAACATGGAGTCCGATCCCAATTCCAGCCAATTATGCGTTAAAAAAAAGTCAAACGCAGCTACTTCCCTTTTGAGCTCTGCCACGCGCCCAAACAATGGTTTACCCCCACATACAGGGTATCAGCGTAGTCAGGACAAATTGCACAATAAATTTTGTGGTCCAATTTTTCCTATTACCCTTGGAAAAATAAAAAATTAGGTGTGAAAATATAATTTTTGTGAAAAAAATATGATTTTTTATTTTTACAGTTCTACGTTACAAACTTCTATGAAGCACTTGGGGGTTCAAAGTGCTCACCACACATCTAGATAAGTTCCTTGGGGGGTCTAGTTTCCAAAATTATGTCATTTGTGGGGGGTTTCTACTGTTTAGGTACATTGGGGGCTCTCCAAACATGACATGGCGTCCGATCTCAATTCCCACCAATTTTGCATTCAAAAGTCAAACTGCACTCCTTCCCTTCCGAGCTCTGCCGTACGCCCAAACAGTGGTTTACCCGCAAATATGGGGGATCAGCATACTTAGGACAAATTACACAATAACTTTTGGTGCCCAATTTCTCCTGATACCCTTGGGAAAAAAAAAAAAAATTGAAACTGAATTCCAAAAATTCCTGTGAAGCACCAGAAGGGTTAATAAACTTCTTGAATGTGATTTTGAGCACATTGAGGGGTGCAGTTTTTAGAATGGTGTCACTTTTCTAACACATAGACCCCTTAAAATGACTTCAAATGTGATGTGGTCCTTAAAAAAAATGGGTTGTAAAAATGCGAAATCGCTGTTTAACTTTTAACCCTTATAACTTTATAACTATAAAATTGTGCAGATGTAAATTAGACATGTGGAAAATGTTACTTATTAAGTATTTGTGTGACTTATCTCTCTGATTTAAGGGCATGAAAATTCAAAGTTGGAAAATTGTGAATTTTTCAAAATTTTCGCCAAATTTCCATTTTTTTCACACATTTTTCGCAAGTCATATAAATTTCACCACTATCATGAAGTACAATATGTCACGACAAAACAGTGTCAGAATCATCGGGATCCATGGAAGCATTCCAGAGTTATTACCTCATAAAGGGACAGCGGTCAGAATTGTAAAAATTAGCCTGGTCATTTACATGCAAACCACCTTTGACGGTAAAGGGGTTAATGATCCAATTTTTTTTTTTTTTAATTTATTTTACTCTCTTATACAGCACCATTAATTCCACAGCACTTTACATACATAATCATCAGTGCCATCATTGGGGCTCACAATTTAAATTGCCAGTGTGGGAGGAAACCCAAGCAAACACAAGAGAACATACAAATTCCTTGCCGATGTTGCCCTTGGTGGGATTTGAAAACAAGATCCCAGTGCTGCAAAACTGCATGGGTAAGCTCTGAGACACCATGCTGTTCCATATGATATTTATTTTTACTAGTTTTGTTTATAGACTTCAGGGGCATAACAGTTACTGTTGCATCAGATGCAACTGGGTCCATGAGCAAAAGGGACCCGCCAAGGCTAGGGCTATGTCCAGCTGGAGGTGCATCCATAGGTGCACCTTCAGTTTAAGGCCAGAGTCACACTAGCAACAAAATCGGACTACTGCAATACGATGAAATATCGCATTGCAGTCGGACCTATGTTAATCTATGGAGCAGCTCCCAGTATCAGATTTTTTGTGGTCCGTTTTAAACGTCCGAGTGCAATCGCAGCATGCTGCGATTGTCACCGATTGTGGGTCGACTATCGCCAATGCAAGTCTATGGGAGCGATGAAAAATCGGATTACAAACGGACCGCACGTGTGACTTGCGATTAAATCGCAACGGTGTCCTTTAAAATAGCCGGCAATTCATCCCCGGCTATACTGTAAAATCACACTGACAGCTTTAATAAAGAATAGAATCAATACATATATACACATAGAATACATATATATATATATATATATATACACATGTCATTGTGACATATATATATATATATATATATATATATATATATATATACATATATTTATAGTTCATCCACTTCTACATACTGTAATAGCCGCTAATTCAATTGCCGGCTTTTGTGAAAGTACAGACCCGACATGAAATGACACATGGTTTACATACAGTTAACCATGTCATTTCATGTATTTTTATATATGGTTTAAAATTACAATTACATGAGTGTATGTGTGCAAAATTGCAGACATGTAGGGTTAATTAAAGGTATAAATTCGTTGAAAAAAAATGCGTGGGCTCCTGCTGTATTTTCTCCACCAGACAGACAAAGCCAGTGAGTGGGGGCAGATAATAATAGCCTAGGGAGGGTACATTTTTCTTGTGCCCCCCTGGCTACTAACATCTGCCCCCAGACACCCCAGAAAAGGCAAATCTCTAATTAGATTAGCCCTTTCTGGCACTTTGCCCGTCTATTCCCATTGCCCTGTAGCGGTGGCGAATGGGTTAATAAGGGGTTAAAGCCACCTTGCAATTGAAAGGTGACTTTAAGCCAGGTTAATAATTGAGAGCTGTCAATTAGACAACTATCAATTATTAAACCTATTGTATGAAAGAAAAATCAAACACACACACTTTAATAAAAAAGAAGTTTAATGAAATAATCAAACAGATTTTGACCATATTTTATTTTCCTGCTAAAACCATTTCCTGTAATAAAAATAAAATAAAAAAACAAAATTATTCTTACCTATCCGATGCACAGTCAGGTCCCACGCTGTAATCCATCAGAAAGGGTTAACAGGTTACAGCTAGCAGGGAGCTAATGCTGCCTGCTGAGCTGTTACCCCTGAATGAATCAGTTCCTCTCCCAGCGAAAGGAGAGGAAGTGATTAATGAGTGGAGCTTAATTGATTTATTGCCACTTTCACTTCAGGTCAGGTCACCCACAGTAATCACATCCTCTCCTGTCGCCGGGAGAGGAAGTCATTCATTCAGGAGCTTTCAGCTCAGCAGGCAGCATTACTTGCGCTGCTTGGCTGAAAGCTAGTTAACCCTTAGTGAAGGATTACAGCGTGGGACGTGACAGATCGCCGGATAGGTAAGAATAATGTTGTTTTATTATTTTTTCTTTATTATAGGAGATCAAGGGCTTCACAGGGATTAAGAGTTAAATAAAAGATGGTCAAAAGAATGTGTTTTTATTTCATTAAAATTATTTATTCTTAAAGTGTGTGTGTTTTTTTTATTTACTTCAATAGGATTAATAATTGATAGTTGTCCAATTGACAGCTCTCAATTATTAACCTGGCTTAAAGTCACCTTTCAATTGCAGGTGGCTTTAACCCCTTATCAACCCATTCGCCACCGCTACAGGGCAATGGGAATAGACGGGCAAAGTGCCAGAAAGGGCTAATCTAATTAGAGATTTACCTTTTCTGGGGTGTCTGGGGGCAGATGTTAGTAGCCAGGGGAGGCACAAAAAATGTACCTCCCTAGGCTATTATTATCTGCCCCCAATCACTGGCTTTGTCTGTCTGGTGGAGAAAATACAGCGGGAGCCCACGCATTTTTTTCAACGAATTTATACCTTTAATTAACCCTACATGTCTGCAATTTTGCACACATACACTCATGTAATTGTAAGTTTAAACCATATATAAAAATACATGAAATGACATGGTTAACTGTATGTAAACCATGTGTCATTTCATGTCGGGTCTGTACTTTCACAAAAGCCGGCAATTGAATTAACGGCTATTACAGTATGTAGAAGTGTATGAACTATAAATATATGTGTATTATATATATATATATATATATGTCACAATGACATGTATATATATATATTGTGAGACAGTGAGAGTATGTGTGTTGAATGGGGTGTACATTTCACCTAGATACTTTGCTGACTGGTATAAGGGAAATGTATGGCTTTGTAAACCTAGGGGTAGAGAAAGGCCACTACACCTTACATTCAGTACACACTTGCAGCTCAGGCCTGAAACCATTCAGCTGTTAATTAGGAGACCAGAAGTAGGTGTCTGCGAACACAGTCAGAGAGCTCGCTTAGTCTGGACAAGGAGTCCAGGCACAAGAAGGAGTCTCCAGGAGTATGAGCTGTCTCAGTCTGGGTGCTCGATGTACCCCGGACACAGGAGTAGTCTCTGTGAGAATCCATGCGGATAGCTGCTGAATAGGAGGGGAGCTCTCTCAAGTCTGGATGTTGAAGGTGCCTTCAGACACAAGGAGGAGACTCTGTGAAACTCCATGCTGGTAAATGCTGAACATATGTGTTGTTTTGGCCCAGGCTGTTAGAGTCTGGTCCCAGGTAGATAGGGAAATCTATCTAAGTGTAGTAAGTGGCTGGACAAGCCCAGGTCTTATGTTTATGATTTGGTTTTGATTATGTTCTGTTTGCTGTAGACTTTAATAAAACTGGTTGCGGCCAGTTTTTACCAGAACTGCTGTCTGTGAATGAACTGTTTCCGTGCCACTCCGTCTACCCGGACGGCGATCCCAGAGCTATATCCCCTGAAAAGCTTACAATTGGTGCTAGAATGTGCGTGCAGCACAGTGGCGAGAGACAGCAATAAAGGTGAAGTCTGTTGAAGCAGCAGCAGAGAGAAAAAAAGTGTGTCAGCAAAAGAAACGTCTGTTGGAGCAGTCTTAAAGAGACAGTAGCCCTAAAAGAGTTTGCAAAAGAAAAAAAAAAAAAAGTGTGTCTGCACAGCAAAGCTGAACTTGTTGTGGAAAAGACTGTGGAGTGTGCAGCAGCAAAGGAGAAACGTCTGTTGGAGCAGTCTTAAAGAGACAGTGGCCCTAATAGAGTTTGCAGAGAAAAAAAAAAAAACGTGTCTGCACAGCAAGGCTGAATTTTCTGTGGAAAAGACTGTGGAGTGTGTACAGTCATGGCCAAAAGTTTTGAGAATGACACAAATATTATATGTTCACATGATCTGCTGCCCTCCGGTTTTTATGTGTGTTTGACAGATGTTTTTATCACAGACAGAAATATAATAATTGCAAACATATGAGTAACAAAAGTTTATATTGACAGTTAGAATGAGTTAATGCAGCAAGTCAATATTTGCAGTGTTGACCCTTCTTCTTCTGCAATTCTCCCTGGCATGCTCTCAATCAACTTCTGGACCAAATCCTGACTGATAGCAGTCCATTCTTGCACAATCAATGCTTTCATTTTGTCAGAATTTTTAGGTTTTTGTTTGTCCACCCGTCTCTTGATGATTGACCACAAGTTCTCAATGGGATTAAGATCTGGGAGTTTCAGGTCATGGACCCAAAATCTCTATGTTTTGTTCCCTGAGCCATTTAGTTATCACCTTTGCTTTATGGCAAGGTGCTCCATCATGCTGGAAAAGGCATTGTTGATCGCCAAACTGCTCTTGGAGGGTTGGGAGAAGTTGCTCTTGGAGGACATTCTGGTACCATTCTTTATTCATGGCTGTGTTTTTAGGCAAGACTGTGAGAGAGCCGATTCCCTTGGCTGAGAAGCAACCCACACATGAATGGTTTCAGGATGCTTAACAGTTGGCATGAGACAAGACTGGTGGTAGCGCTCACCTTGTCTTCTCCGAATGAGGCGTTTTCCTGATGTCCCAAACAATCGAAAAGGGGATTCATCAGAGAAAATAACTTTACCCCAGTCCTCAGAAGTCCACTGCCTGTACCTTTTGCAGAATATCAGTCTGTCCATGATGTTTTTTCTGGAGAGAAGTGGCTTCTTTGCTGCCCTCCTTGAGACCAGGCCTTGCTCCAAGAGTCTCTGCCTCACAGTGCATGCAGATGCACTCACACCTGCCTGCTGCCATTCCTGAGCAAGCTCTGCACTGCTGGTAGCCCGATCCGCAGCTGAAACACTTTTAAGAGACGGTCCTGGCGCTTGCTGGTCTTTCTTGGGCGCCCTGGAGCCTTTTTGGCAACAATGGAACCTCTCTCCTTGAAGTTCTTGATGATGCGATAGATTGTTGACTGAGGAGCAATCTTTCTAGCTGCGATACTCTTCCCTGTTAGGCCATTTTTGTGCATTGCAATGATGACTGCACGTGTTTCTTTAGAGATAACCATGGTTAACAGAAGAGAAACAATGATGCCAAGCACCAGCCTCCTTTTAAAGTGTCCAGTGGTGTCATTCTTACTTAATCATGACAGATTGATCTCCAGCCATGTCCTCATCAACACCCACACCTGTGTTAATGGAGCAATCACTGAAAAGAGGTTAGCTGGTCCTTTTAAGGCAGGGCTGCAATGATGTTGAAATGTGTTTTGGGGGTTAAAGTTCATTTTCTAGCCAAATATTGACTTTGCAAGTAATTGCTGTTAAGCTGATCACTCTTTATAACATTCTGGAGTATATGCAAATTGCCATGAGAAAAAGTGAAGCAGTAGACTTTGTAAAAATTAATATTTGTGTCATTCTCAAAACTTTTGGCCATGACTGTATGTCTTGAGTGAAGACTGCCGTTGTTGAGACAGAGAAGTCTGACAGCATGGATGACTGCATGGAGGCGCTGTTTGAACAAAGGGCGCAAGTTAATGTGCAACATAAGACTGCCGTGGTTGAGACAGATAAGTCCGGCAGTATGGAGGAGCTCGTTGAGTACCTGGTCCAGGCCCAGCGAAGCATGCAGCAGAGCATGGAGCGGCAGCGCCTGCAGCACCAGCAGCGCATGCAGCAGGCCCAGCAGCAATTCCTGCAGCAGCAGCAGAATAACCAGTTGTTTTTTGAGCAGGTTGCAGCACTACAAAAGACTTGCAGCGCATCGTCCCAAAGTAATGTTGCAAAGTCACCTGCATTGTCCGCTGTAAAGAAGGCGGTAAGACGGTCCCTGAAAAAGATGACACCTCGTGACGATGTGGAGGCATATCTCACTGGTTTGAGGGACTGGCAGAGAAGGAGAATCTGCCCTATCTGAATGGGCCATGATGGTCGCACCCTATCTGATTGGAGAACCCCAAAGGGCCTATGCTGACCTGAGCGAGCAGGACAGCCAAGACTATGCCAAGCTGAAAGCGGAGATTCTTACCCGGCTGGGTGTTACGGTGGCAGTCCGTGCCAGGGGAGTCCATGACTGGAGATGCAGTTGGGAGTCTGCCGTCGGCAACCCTGCTCATGGGATCAAGGAGGTGATAGTGGACCGCTACACCCGCGCACGTACTCCTGAGGTACAGCCTGAGGTCGGACAAGGAGACCACCAGGACGCCAATCGTCTGGTCAGCCTGATGGAGAAGGCCTTCACCAGCAAAGACTGCCTCCGTGACCAGCCGTCTGAGTGGTCGGCACTTCAGAGTTCCTGGACGCCGAACTCTCCCGGTAAGAGCGTTCCAGCTGTTGGGGACATGGGGTATGCTGATAAGCGGGTTCAGGCCCGAGGGGACATATGGGTGGGAACGTGTGATGGACAGTGTTGGAGATGTCGTGAAATTGCAGCCAACTGTCCAATAGAGGGGGAGCCTATGTGTTGTGATGTTGGCGGATCCCTCTCTCCCTGCGCAGAGCCTGTGTGTGTGTCCACCTGAGCCGAAGAGACTGGACCACAGGTGTTCCCGCTGGTTGTAAATGACTGCCCAGCACAGGCCGTCTTGGACTCGGAGAGTCCAGTGACTTCCGTGTGTGACAGCCTGATTGATAGGGACTTCATCCCTGATAAACACCTGAGTGTGGTTTGTGTCCATGGAGACACCAAAGTCTACCCAGAGACTGTCGTGGACTTGATCCCAAACGCGGGGAGGTTTCATGTGAAGTGGGGGTAGTGAAGAACCTGGTGCCCCCCGTCATATTGGGTAATGACTTTCCCCGGTCTAAGGATCTCTGGGGGAAAAATGTTTCTGATGGACAGTGTGATGAAGCTCCTATTGAGGGTGCGCAGTCCCGAGGGGCGGAACACAATGCTAGTGGGCCGTTAAACTTATGTGATAATGATGATGATGATGATGATAATGATAATGATGATAATGATAATGATGATGATGATCATGATAATGATGATGACCATGATAATGATAATGATGATGATCATGATAGTGATGATGATACTGATCATAATCATGATAATGATAATGATGATGATGATGACTGTGATAGAGATGAAATTTTTTGCAGGTGATGGTGGGAGACGAGGATGGTGGTTCTCGGGAACCGAGTGTCCCTGACTTACCTGTGTCCTGTGACAATTTTGAGAGTGAACAATGGCGAGACCCCACTCTTAAAACGGCACAGGAAAATATAATTGTTCTAATGAGGTTTCCCAAGAGCCTGGCTCTGAGGAGAGGTTTCCTCATGTTGCCATAAACACTCACCTGTTGTATAGGGACACTGAAGTCCAGGGAGAGGTCGTGAGCCAGCTCCTAGTACCTGAGCTATATAGAAGTATAGTGCTGGGGTTGTCACATAGTCACATACTTGAGGGACCAGATGGTGAAGTTAATGTTGTGGATGACATGTTAACTAAGGTTCCAGATCAGGATGTGAATGAGAATGAATTGTATACCCCTGAAAGTGAGCAGGATGAGAATGAGAATGAATTGTATAACCCTGAAAGTGAGCCGGATGTGGCTGAGAAAAAGGGGTCAGACAGGGATAGTGGTAGTGATAGTGAATCATCTGTTGACAATCAAGCAACCAGTGCAAATGAGGAAGGCATGGTAGCAGAGGAGGTTGAGAGTCCTGAGAGGAAGGCTGATGCTGACCTTGCAGCCGGACAGAAGATGGCATCTGAAGATGTTTTACAGTTGGCCGGTTCCCTGGCGAAGACTAGGGTGAAAGGAGGAGAGCTGAGCTTTAAAGGCAGGACTCTGAAACTGAACACAGCACAAGTGGATGCTGTTGAAGATGAGAAGTTATCAATGTATGGTATGGAGCTGCATCATGCCCAGGACTCTGAAGGTAATGCTGCAGAGGTGGAAAAAGCCATGGAAGTGGTGGTCACCAAGCCAGATGCCTCATCAGAAGCTGAGGTCTCAAGTGAAGCTGTGAGGAACAAGACTGAAGATATGGGGACTGACTCTGTCCAGGAATCTGTTTCTGCCGAAGACAGCGGCGTGGACGGGTTACGGTCCGGATCAGTAGCTGCAACTCGTGAAGCTCAGGCTGGAAGTTCGGCGCCCGGAGCCCCAGCAGTGTTCCCGAGTGATACCAAGGATCTGGATAAATCACAAGATGAGATTTTGAGACATCAGGCTGGCATGGGTGAGCTCAAGCGCACTTTCATGGAGTCTACATCGGAGTCACGTCCCAACAAATGGGAAAAGCGGTGTGTCACTCCGTTGCCGCTGCAGACACACGGGAGCTCAGATGGGATGCAGAACGTGGTGGAAGAGAAGAATCCGGCGGGTTCTGAGTATACAGATGCAGCTATCAAGGAGAACTTGAGAGCTGGAATAAATGGAGATATTGGAGACCATAATGATGTGACTGAAGAGGTAGAATGTAAGACTGACGGTAGGGCTTCTGAGCATGTTCTACCAGAAGAGCCTGAAGAAGGGGCCGAAGACATAAAGGACGTCCAACAGGTACCAGATGAATTGATTACTTCTCAGAAAAAACTCCAAACTGTGATGAAGGAGTGTGATGAAAGCCATGAGCATCTTCGTGAGAAAGTCAATGAAGTAAAAGGAAGAATACAGAGAATCTCTTCGTTGCAAGAGCAAATGCTGCTCAATAAGTCTAAGGCTCTATATAAGAATGCTGTTGTCACAGTAGAACATTACAATTCAGCTGGAGACTTAGCGGATGAATTATGTGTTACTGCAAAACGATCTGCTCCTTCTACAGTCCCAATCATTTGAACAGAGTAGCTTAAAATGGTCAGAGACCATGGCAGAGGAGCTTAAGGTCTGTGAAATAGACTTTATGAGTCCACCGATATTCAAGAAAATAGATGTGCTAAAGAGGGTTCAAGGGGAACTAGAGAAAAGTAAAAAGCCCCCTATACCTTCTGTGATAGTTGGTGACACATGGTCAGTGCACCAAGGACAGGAGGTACGTGAGTTTCTGAGGAAGAGTCAGCAGAAGTGTTCTGATGTGCCGGGTCGTACTTCTCTGGCCAGGCACTATATCGAAACTGAGCCCGGCCCTAAGGTCAAGATGAAACCGTGCAGGATACCGAGGCCCGCAGAGAGCATAGGCCTGGAGGGTACAGGGTAGTGCGGATGCTTCAGATGAAGAGAAAGCTGATGTTGGCTATGGCTCAGGTGAAGATACAGATGACAGTAGTGAAGATGAAGCTGATGAAGGCCATGACTGGTCCAGAGTTCACTGTCTCTTTTGGATTGTTGACCAGCCCTCCGGTCTGGATGACCATCCCTCCGGTCTGGAGAAGAGGGGGGGGATATGTGAGACAGTGAGAGTATGTGTGTTGAATGGGGTGTACATTTCACCTAGATACTTTGCTGACTGGTATAAGGGAAATGTATGGCTTTGTAAACCTAGTGGTAGAGAAAGGTCACTACACCTTACATTCAGTACACACTTGCAGCTCAGGCCTGAAACTACTCAGCTGTTAATTAGGAGACCAGAAGTAGGTGTCTGCGAACACAGTCAGAGAGCTCGCTTAGTCTGGACAAGGAGTCCAGGCACAAGAAGGAGTCTCCAGGAGTATGAGCTGTCTCAGTCTGGGTGCTCGATGTACCCCGGACACAGGAGTAGTCTCTGTGAGAATCCATGCGGATAGCTGCTGAATAGGAGGGGAGCTCTCTCAAGTCTGGACGTTGAAGGTGCCTTCAGACACAAGGAGGAGACTCTGTGAAACTCCATGCTGGTAAATGCTGAACATATGTGTTGTTTTGGCCCAGGCTGTTAGAGTCTGGTCCCAGGTAGATAGGGAAATCTATCTAAGTGTAGTAAGTGGCTGGACAAGCCCAGGTCTTATGTTTATGATTTGGTTTTGATTATGTACTGTTTGCTGTAGACTTTAATAAAACTGGTTGCGGCCAGTTTTTACCAGAACTGCTGTCTGTGAATGAACTGTTTCCGTGCCACTCCGTCTACCCGGATGGCGATCCCAGAGCTATATCCCCTGAAAAGCTTACAATATATATATATATATATATATATATATATATATATATATATATATATATGTGTTCTATGTGTATATATCTATTCTTTCTTTTGTGATTTAAATACTATTCATTTGGATCCATTATATGTCCGTTTTGCAAGCCTGCGAGAAACTCTCGCAAGTCGGATGTAAATCGGATGTTACAACTATGGTCAGATGCGACTAAATCGTATCTTTCCAGGAAAATCGGATGCCAGACGGATGACTGTTCATGACATTTTGCTGCGATAATCGACCGACTAAAACGGTCAGATTTTTTAGTCGGTGTGTGTGACCCCAGCCTAAAACTACAACTGGGTCCTTGATCTGTGCTTGCTGTACAGCTGCAGACCTGTTAGAAATCCACAGATGCAGGGCAGTCCAGTGTAACGACCTCAGGTGGGGCCTACGATGTGACATCAGTATGTTCTGCAGCTGCAGTACTCTGATAGGCATGCGGATGTAGCGTAAACGCAGGGCAGGAAGCTAGCTGGGAGAAGTTTTTCAAAAGTCGTAGACAGTGGCGTAACTAGATTCCAATGGGTCCTAGTGCAATATTTGGACTGGCCCCAACCGCATGTTGGTTAGATGTATGGGCCCTTGTCGCGTTCCAAATCCTATAAGGACATACAAGCTCCACCCCTCATTATGTAGTAATGTCCCCTATCCAGGGCTCCTTCTGGTATATATGTCCCCATCCTGGTATATATGTTCCCCATTCTAGTATATATATTCCTCATTGATGTATATACATATATCCCTTATCCTGGGTCTCATCCTGGCATATATACTTCCCATCTAGGGCCCCATCTTAGTATATATGTCCCTTATCCTGGTATATATGTTCCGCATCCTGGGCCCACCCTGGTATATATATCTCCCATCCTGGGATATATTCAGCATCCTGGTATATATATGTTCCTTATTCTGGGCCCCATCCTGGTATGTACATCTTCCATCCTGAACACCATACTGGTATATATATCCCTCATTCTGTTATATACGTCCCTTACCCTGGTATATATGTCCCTTATCCCCTTATCCTGAGCCCCAGTTTGAGATATATTATATATATATATATATATATATAGTAAGGATTGTACTCACTTAGCTGCGTAGGAGACAGGAGACACGTTCTCTTCAACATCCATGTGGTTTATTGGCTTCATAAACCGTCACTTTAGCAACAAAAGGGTAAACAGTCTTTACATCATGCAGACCAAACTTCAATGTCCATAGCTTAGCTCTGCTCTCCCAGTCCTGTGGGCACACATGACTTGTGCAATTTCCAGCACTCAGGCTCTATCTGGAACCACAGATACAGAAAGGCTTCTCCCCCTCACGACACAGACCTCTCTGTAGTGTCCATCCTGGACACATGGAAGTCTGTCCACACTGGCAGACTCCCAAACACTCTTCCCATGTGCCAAACACACCTCCATTACATAGCTGTAATCCCACCCACAGGTGAGGTAACATCACATGCACTGGTCAGGTGATCATGACATCACCACAGGTCCTTAAACATACACAACCACATACAGGCTTCATCTTGGGTATTCAGAGACACACTCCTTGGGTGGGTTTGTAGGTAACTGGACCCACCCATCTCTCCAAGACACCTGGAAGCCTCCCAATGTATAGCAACAACCATCAGCAGTAGATCTGCTGAGCAAAACACGCCCAGGCTT
The DNA here is from genome assembly GCA_033576555.1 of Oophaga sylvatica. Taxonomy (NCBI): domain Eukaryota; kingdom Metazoa; phylum Chordata; class Amphibia; order Anura; family Dendrobatidae; genus Oophaga; species Oophaga sylvatica. The sequence goes on along the minus strand of JARQOD010000001.1, from coordinate 654,426,745 downwards.
CCACCACAGGGCTGTTATGTTTCGGTAGCTGAGGAGAGCAGGCAAAAACGGCAATACACCAGAGAGGTTGGAATCTATTGTATTGCAGTACCCTGACTAACCACCACAACTAAAGGCAGCCGTGGAGCGTTCCTACGATGGTCCTAGACGCCTCGTCACAGCCTGAGAGATTAACTACACCTAAAGTAGAAAGAGGAAAGCTATCTGCCCCAGAGCAGATCCCCAAAGAACATAGGAAGCCCCCAAACATGTAATGGCAGTTAGACAAGAGGAAATACAGACACAGACAGAAAATAGTATGAGCAAACGCTGGGGCCCAATCTGCCTAGACAGAAAAGGATAGAAAGGATACTCACTGCAATCCAAAAAAACCCTAAAAAATGCCAACACTACTGAATGCAAACACACATGAGATCACACGACCTCTACCACCTAAATCAGTTCTCTGGTGTAACAAAACTAAGCCGCAGTCACTGAAAAAACTGGAAAAGGCAAATGAACAAATAACAATGGCTCCAGAGGAACTGAGAGGAGCCCAAGCCCCCCGGGGAGGGAACCTGGCTAACTTCACAGAAATGCAGAGAAATATGCAAATTGTAAGCACAAAAGCAAAAACAGAAAATATCTTATCTGAAAGCAGAAGAAGAGGCAAGACTCAGCAAGCTTCCAAGTGAACCAGGAACCACAGTTGAGACAAGAACAATTGATCACCGGCAACCATGATGGGAGGGAACCTCCCTTAAATCAAACCAGTCTGTGAATCCTGATTGCCAATCCTCACTGAATGGTTCAGTACTGTTTGTAACCACCAGAGGGAGCTTCTGCTCAGAATTCATTTCCAAAACATTCACAACACAGGGCCATCCACCTCTGCGATACATACCACCCATCAATCACATGACCAGTCGCCATGCCACAATATATATATATATACACACATATATATTGTAATTATAGCCACCATCCTGGTATATATGTCCCTTTTTCTGTACATATGTTCCCCAACCTGGAATATTTTTCCCTTATCCTGGGCCCCATCCTGGTATATATAGCCTCCATTTTGGTATAAATATACCTTATCCAGGTGTCATGGTTCGTTGGTCATGTTCTGGTTTGGAGTCTTGGGGGTTAATTCTGGTAGCCTCCGTTTGGCTTCTATGAGGGCTTTTATAGCCTCAGTTTGGGTCCAGGCTTTGTCGGTTATATTTCTGCCCTTGGCTAAGTTAAGCGACCCCTGTGCGTTTGTGTGCCTTGTGCCTTGTGTGGTCTGTCTTCTGATTACGAGTTTGTCTGCTGATTTGGTTCATGTTGTGGCCATCTTGGTCCTGACTTCTGCCTGCCCTGGTTTTCACTTTTGCCTGCCCCCTCTGTTACTGTCTTTGCCCATTGGTATTCTGACTTTGACTTGCTCACTATCCCTCTGCAGCTCTGTGCTGTTGCCCTGCGGGAGGCTCCGCCCCTGTCTCCTCTGACCTTCGGTCATGTGCCTCAGGTCCTGCAGCAGCATTCCCTGAGCGTCACCCTGCCTGCGCTCCCCGACCACCAAGTGAGCTCCTCTGGCTGCAGTTCCCTCCAGAGGGTGTAATTAACCTTTCACCACTGCCTAGTGTGATTCATCCCTGGTGAGTGCCCATCTGAGGTGTCCACTGACACCATTGCTTCATGATATTATAACCGACCCTAGTCAGTTTTTGTTCTCTCTCTGTCAGCCTCTTTCCTCCTTTGGACTTAGTACTAGGTAGTATATGGATCCGCTCCATGCCCTGTCAGAACAGGTCAAGCATGTTGTTAGGGCACAAAATAAATATAAATAATAGGTGCGTTCACAGCCCGGGGTCCACCGTGCTGGCAGAGCCTGCTTCTAGTAAGATGGCGGTATAGGCAAACTCTGTTACTTCACAGAGTCGCAAATATAAATACTGTGGCACAATATGGCGGTATAAGCGAACTCTGTTACACCATAGAGTCGCTGAGGTAAAGACGCAGAGATAGGTACTGTGTCCTGTTAACTCCACAGGGATACACAGATAACTGCTGTGCGGATAGCAGTCCGTGATCATGCAGACAGTAACGCAATCAAGCAATCTCCTCACCGGAGAAGGTTCTAGGGTTATTTCGTCAAGCTAACAGTGCTACAATTCCTCGGAGTGCCGATTCAGGGGCCTTTTTCAGCGAGCCAACCACATGCGTGCATGATCACACTGGCGCAAAGCACATAATGCAATTGACACTAGCGCATGGCCGCATAACATACAACCCTTTTATAGAAGCAACTACAGGGCCTGCCAGAAAAGGACCAATGAGAAACTGTTCAGAACACATGTAGTTTCAGGACCTTCCTGGCGGACCAATAGGAGCTGCGCAGTGCCTGAGCATGTGATCCCTGATCTCCAATGAGAGATCTTACCCTGGGCATGCTCAGAAAGGGAAACGCAGGACTTAGTCCTAAAGACGTCTGCTCGCCGCTGACCAGTACTAGCCACAATAGCAGAACCTGGAGAGGCAGCAGTAAACCTCTGCACAGTACTAGCCTGAGCAAGACGCTGGGACCGACGTCTCTACTGAGGAGACTACGCTGCGGCCGGAGACGGATGGGGGACCGCAGTGGGAATAACTCAAGATTTTCCCTGTGCAGAGGCGGGAACTCAACCTCTAACACATGTGACCCAGTTATTTAACTCAATGTGGAACAAAGGATGATGGCACAGTTTCAGCAACAGTTGGCTGATAATGTGCAGGTGGCTTTTTCTGCTGGGGTGCTAGGGGCTGGAGAGCGTGATGTTGCTCTGGTGCCCCAGAGCCCCCGTTAAATTGCCAGACCCCTTCTCAGGGGATAAGAAGGAGTTTAGGATGTTCAGGGAGGGGTGCAAGCTTTTTTTTCTTTAAGGCTCCGCTCCTCTGGGGACGAGTGTCAAAAGGTGGGGGTGGTCATGTCTTTACTTCTTTACTCAAGCCTAGGCTTTCTCCCTTCATTCATCGGCCCCCAAGAGATTGTCTGTCGATGCTTTCTTTGAAGCTTTTGGGCATATGCATGATGAATCAAACCGTGTACGCCTGGCTGAGGACATGGTGATGAGTGTGTGCCAGGGGAAGCACTCGGCCGAATGGTTTTGCTCGGAGTTCAGACGTTGGGCTGCAGAGGTCTTCTGGGATGATGCTGCTCTGTGGGGTTTGTTCCAGAGAGGCTTGTCTGAACGTCTGAAGGATGCCCTGTCACTTCACCCTCCACTGGACTCTCTTGAGGATGCTATGATCCAGGCTGTGCGAATGGATCACAGACTATGGGCAAGGGGGGTGATGCAGTATGAGACCCCATTATTCTCCAGTGGTACAGGAACTGGTGCCGCATTTGAACCCATGGAAATTGGTGCCATGACACCTAAGGAAAAGGAAAGGAGACGCCGCCGCGAGAAGCAGTTATGTTTTTACTGCGGAGAGGCTGGACACTGGAAGAGGGAGTGTCCTTCCTGTCCATCATCTTCCCAGGCGACGGGAAACGACTAGGTCTGCGTGGTAATCGAGGAAGCTGCCCAGACCTTCAGGTGCAAATTGCCTCTTCAAAAAATGAGGACTTGTACTCTATAGCACCACCTATTGGAAGTAGCGATCCTACAAGTCACAATCAATCCTTTAACGAGTCTTGTAATATGACTTAGGATAAAAGCCAAATCAGTATCTCCATTTGCAGACACGGTGTTTCGGACTATTGATCCACGTCAGTGCAAAGTAGGAGAGATCTGATTTGGCTAGATGAGAAGCTCTGGACTAGGGTCTAAGGGGTAAGGTTTCTCCTTGTGGAGAGTGAAATACCAGCTCTGGCATGTCGAGGTAAGGAGGCTTATTCGCCGTGCAATGTTCCTCTGGGAAATTTTAAATGCAAATTGCCTCTTCAAAAAAAGAAGACTTGTACTCTATAGCGCCACCTATTGGAAGTAGCGATCCTACAAGTCACAATCAACCCTTTAACGAGTCTTGTAATAAGACTTAGGATAAAAGCCAAATCAGTATCTCCATTTGCAGACACGGTGTTTCGGACTATTGGTCCTCATCAGTGCAAAGTAGGAGAGATCTGATTTGGCTAGATGAGAAGCTCTGGACAAGGGTCTAAGGGGTAAGGTTTCTCCTTGTGGAGAGTGACATACCAGCTCTGGCGTGTCGAGGTAAGGAGGCTTATTCGCCGTGCAATGCTCCTCTGGGAAATTTAATATGCAAATTGCCTCTTCAAAAAAAGAGGACTTGTACTCTATAGCGCCACCTATTGGAAGTAGCGATCCTACAAGTCACAATCAACCCTTTAACGAGTCTTGTAATAAGACTTAGGATAAAAGCCAAATCAGTATCTCCATTTGCAGACACGGTGTTTCGGACTATTGGTCCTCATCAGTGCAAAGTAGGAGAGATCTGATTTGGCTAGATGAGAGGCTCTGGACAAGGGTCTAAGGGGTAAGGTTTCTCCTTGTGGAGAGTGACATACCAGCTCTGGCGTGTCGAGGTAAGGAGGCTTATTCGCTGTGCAATGCTCCTCTGGGAAATTTTATATGCAAATTGCCTCTTCAAAAAAAGAGGACTTGTACTCTATAGCGCCAGACCTTCAGCTACATTTTTCCTCATGCTCTAAAATGTTGCTTCAAGTTGAACTGCTGGTGGATGGTTGTTTTTCTTCTACAGCTTTTGTGGACAGTGGTTCTTCCATTAACCTGATCAGCTCCCGTGTTATTACCCAATGCAAGATAGAGATAGTCACTCTCAAGACCCCACTTAAAGTCGTGGCAATTGACTCATCCCCCTCACCCAAGCTGGGATTTTTTGTGGTTTCTGAAGTTTTCTCGCTGAAAATAGACTGTTCTCATATGGAAGAGTTAAAATGTTTTGTGTTGGGCAATCTGCCCTCAGGGCTTGTACTGGGAATGCCGTGGTTACAACGCCATAACCCTGTCATCGATTGGGAAATGGTAGTTATTGTTAGGTGGGGATCTAACTGTGTCAATTTCTGTCATAAAGCTACTTTGTTTGCTGGACCTGTTAAATCTGTTGTTGTGTCGTCTGTTGGTCTGGAGAGTATTCCAGAGTACCTAAAAGGCTTCAAGGATGTGTTTTCCGAAAGCGAGGCTGAGGCTTTACCACCGCATAGACCCTATGACTGTGCCATTGATTTAATTCCTGGGGTGAAACTGCCTAAGATTCGTCTATTTAATTTGTCAGGCCCAGAACGGTTGGCCATGAAGGAGTATATTGCGGAGAGCCTATGCAAAGAGCATATTCGGCCTTCAGTTTTTCCTGTGGCGGCCGGTTTCTTTTTTGTCAAAAAAAAAGATGGTGTTCTGCGCCCCTGCCTCAACTTTCGGGAACTGGGCAAAATCACGGTGAGGTATACGTATCCACTTCCTCTAATTCCGGATTTATGTAATCAACTATCAGTGGCTAAATGGTTCTCCAAACTCGTTGCTTGTCAATCTTGAGAAATGTTCATTCTTTGGACAAGAGTTATCTTTTCTAGGGTTTATTGTGTCATGTGAGGGGTTTAGTATGGATCCCAAAAAGGTGCAAGCTATAATTGAATGGGTCCAACCCCGGGACCTTAAGGGGCTCCAGCGCTTTTTGGGAATCGCTAATTATTACCGTAAATTCATCAAAGCTTTTTCGCAGATAGTCAAACCTCTCACAAATCTCACACGTAAAGTGGCGGATGTCAAGAATTGGTCCCCATTGGCTAAGAAGTCCTTTGGGACTTTGAAGAAGTGTTTTACGTCTGCACCAGTTTTGGTACAACCAGACCCTTCCAAGCCGTTTGTGGTCGAGGTGGATGCTTCAGAGGTAGGGGTGGGGGCAGTGTTGTCCCAGGGGCCCACCACTCTGACTAATCTGAAGCCATGTGCTTTTTTTTCCAGGAAATTTTCTTCGGCAGAGAGAAACTATGATGTGGGCAATAGGGATTTCCTGGCTCTTAAATTGACAGAAGAATGGAGGCATTTTTTGGAGGGGGCGGCTCATTCTATCACTGTGATCACGGATCATAAGAATTTGGCATATATTGAGTCCGCTAAAAGGTTAACTCCCAGGCAAGCTCGTTGGCCACTTTTTTTTTCGCGATTCCAATTTTCTATCACTTTCATCCTGGGTCTGAAAATGTTAAAGTAGATGCCCTGTCACGTAGTTTTGAGCCAGTGTCCGCCCCCAAGGCGTCGTCCTCCATTCTTCAACCTGGGGTGAAAAAAAGATAAAAAGCAAAGGATGTTGAATCAATAAAGAAAATAACAATTATAAACTTATTAAATTAATTTAAGACATATAATGATACAACAAGCCCCAAAAAATGGATGGCTGACCATCCAGATGAAACAAGAAAAACACCCAGGTGCATAGAAAATGGATAGGGGAGTAACAAGCCACCAATTATCACAAAATGAACAAATGTCGCTAGGCAATGGAATATAATAATGTAAATTCTTTATTTAAAAAAATTTACAATATTGCACAGAAGATAATAAAAAAATCAATAATAAATACTTAAAAAACAAAGAGGGGAACCACACATAAAATGGCCAAATAGTGGGACCAGATTCAAGTATTCAGGTAGATTAATATATGCATATGGTGATGAATAATCACCACATATACAATAGGTCAAAATGACTGTGCCATAGTAGCGCATATAAACTAAAATAGTAAATTTAAGTGAAACTAAATTCACAAAAAGAATATATAAAATTGTGACTAAAAAAATATATACCGTAGATCAAAAATTGACACACACACTGCTGCAAAGCAAAAAATGTGAAAGCTACTACAGATCAACAAGTACACAATATTGTGAAAATCGCACACAAATTATGATAAAGTATACAAGCCTAGCACATTACTAAGTAAATGAACCATATCCAATAAATTGAAAACAATGTGCTTAGTGGTATAACAAAAAATCGTGACTTATAGTGGTGCAGACAGAGTGACTGACTTGTGACCAGCCAGTGCCAACACTGTAATAACAATGAAAGAATAACCTGTGATAGTGACCAAGCGCTATTAATATGGCATCAGAAAACAGATATACCTGAGGGCCAAGTGGCAATGCGGTTAACCACCTCAAACGCGCCCAGGTATATCTGTTTTCTGATGCCATATTAATAGCGCTTGGTCACTATCACAGTAAACCCTTGCCCGAGTTTCTTTTCCTATCCGCAAAAAAATTATACTTCCCTTGTGCTCTGGAGATATTTTGCCGGACTTCTGACCACAGATTACTGAGCTATTTCACGCATCCCTCAGCCCCAGGACATCCGGAATCCAACCGAGAGAATTCCCCGAAGGGTTTACTGCTTGGTGATAAAGTATGGCTTTCCACTCGTAACATCAAGCTCAGGGTACCATCGACCAAGCTTGCCCCAAAGCTTATTGGTCCTTATGAGGATATTGAAGAATTTAACCCAGTGGCTTATTGGTTACGACTCCCGGCCTCATTGAAATTTCATGATGTGTTTCATAGGTCTCTGTTAAAACCTCTGGGATCGGTAGTTGAAGTTCCTGCTTCGGTTCCTTCCCCAGTGTTAGTGGATGGACATATGGAGTTTGAGGTGGGTCATATTGTGGATTCCCGTTTGGTCTGCAGGTTGTTGCATTACTTTGTGCATTGGAGGGGGTACGGGCCTGAGGATCGCTTTTCATGCCCGGCATCCTGGGAAACCTGGGGTCCGTGTGGCCCCCGTTGAGAGGGGGGTACTGTCATGGTTCATAGGTCATGTTCTGGTTTGGAGTCTCGGAGGTTAATTCTGGTAGCCTCTGTATGGCTTCTATGAGGCCTTTTATAGTTTCAGTTTGGGTACAAGCTTTGTCGGTTATATTTCTGCCCTCGGCTAAGTTAAGGTCGCTCCTATGCATTTGTGTGCCTTGTGCCTGTATCTCAGTGTGTGTTTTATGTCTTTGACCCAGTCTGTCTTCTGATTACGAGTTTGTCTGCTGATTTGGTTCTTGTTCTGGCTATCTTGGTCCTGACTTCGGCCTGGCCCTGGTGCTCGCTTTTGCCTGCCCCCTCTGGTACTGTCTTTGCCCTCTTGGAATTCTGACTCTGGCTTGCTCACTATCACTCTGCAGCTCTGTACTGTTGCCTTGCGGGAGGCTCCACCCCCATCTCCTCTGACCTGCGGTCACGTGCCTCAGGTCCTGCAGCAACATTCCCTGAGCGTTACGCTGCCCTGCCTTCTGCTCCCTCACCACCAAGTGAGCTCCTCTGGCTGCAGTCCCCTTCAAAGGGTGTAATTAACCTTTCACCGCTGCCTAGTGTGATTCAGCCTTGGTGAGTGCCCGTCTGAGGTGTCCATTGACACCATTGCTTCATGATACCTGGTATATATGTTTCCCATCCTGGTATATGTCCCCCGTTTTAATGCATAAAAAAATAAACAATTCTACTCACCTTCCTTCCGCTCCCCCTCCATGTGGTGTCCTCTTTTGAAGCCTGCAGCTGACTTCAGCATGCAAGTGACAGGAGCACATGATGTGTACTCCCATCACTTGTCATGTGTAAGCCGACATCAGCTGCTGGCCTCTTATTGACCCGATGCAAGGACGTACATCCAGTTGAAGTTTGCACTGGATCGGCCTCTCACCCGCACTGCCCGGATGCGACCTCTGCATCATCGATAGATTGCTATGACCCCCATCATAGATCACTGTCCAATAGGAGCCAATATTAATGTATGGGGGCTGAAAATGGTGGACATTATTACAATAAGGAGACTACATAGAGGGGAATAACTCATCACGGCCAGAATTAGGGGACATTACTAAAAAATAGGGGACCAAAACAGAGATTATATTACAATATGGAATGCAAAAATTTGGGGGCATTATTACAATATGGGGGTCACTTGGGGGACATAATTTATGAGACCCCAAATGGGTGGACATTGTTACAATATGGAGGCCAGAATTGGGGGGCATAATTTATGGGTCTAGAATTTAGGGAAATTATTACTACATGAGGGTTACATGGAGGACATTGTTAACTATATGGAGCCACATAGGGATCTATCACTACTATAGCCTCAAAGAAGGACATAATATGTGGGCAATGCTACCATATGGGGGGGCAATTCCCTGCCAGGATGGGAGGGGGGCAATTCCCTGTATTTGGGTACAAAGTGGACATAAGCAGTACTACTGTTTGGGGACACCTAGGGTTACATCACTACTGTATTGTATTTTTGGGAATACTGTTACTGGATACTGTTACTATGTGACAAATGGGTGGTATTATTAATGTAAAACTGGGAGAAAATGTGAGGATGAATCTCTAGCAGTGATCAGACATAGATGTCTACTGTATGTTTTACATTTTGCAAAGATGAGTCATGGCTGGAAGAAGCCATAGTCATCTTCGGCAGGAGAAGAAGAGAAGAGAAAATTAATTACTTCAATTGCAGTTATCACTGGTGAATATCTGGAGTTTTAGAACTGTATATAATGATCAAGGCTGAGAGGGACCAGGTAATTTGGTGCCCTAGGCAGTTAAGGACAAGCCCTCCCCCCCAAAAAAAAGAATGGGGGGTCAAAGAATAAGCAGGACCCTTAGCATAACCCCTCAACCACACGTAACATGCTCTGATAGGGGAATCCTCAGTTCATCTATGTTTTCGACTTTAGATTTTGGTAAGCCTGGAGCAAAAGCTGTTGCAAGTTGGTGATCAATTAGAAAAAAGGGATACATCTGATTGTGTTTATGTCCGTCATGGTGCAAATACAGCTTTCAACAAAACTGATGGTGGTTCTTGTGCTATACTCATATAGTGATGATAGTTCTGGTGATGAAATCATTACCAGAACCTGATCAGTACATGAATACAATGCCTGAACCATCATCAGTACATGAATACGGCACCAGAACTTCAGTACTTGATTTCAAGAGCAAAGCATAGTACAGCGATAACTTGCAATGTCATTTCAGCTCCTTATACATTTACATGAAAATAAAATTCCTAGTATATTCTTAACTATGGATTCTGGGAATTGTTGTTACTAGCTATCATAAGACTGACGATCATACAGAAATCACAGTACTGATTACGCTCAGGCAATATCACATATAAACAATTACAATCAGGTACCTGATATGTCACTTGTCCTTTGATTTGAGTCGTTCTCATCCCTTTCATCTCCAACTGGTCCAGACTACATAATGACTTTTTACAGCCACAGTTTATATCTGCAGTTTTCCCTCCTCTCTGAAATTCTGCAGCACATCCAGACACAATGTCCTTTAAAATAAGTGTTATTATAATGCCCTCTGCATAAAAATATCTGAACATCCTATACCCTAAAGAAGCCTCTTATGGCATATGGCCTCCACGCTGTCCCATATTAGCTATAACAACACTGTCCACCCTAATGAGCAATAAAATATGCACCATCAGCCCTTATCAGCTATAACAACCAAACTGTCCACCTTTATGAGCTATAACCACCACACCGACTGTGCTTATAAACCATGGCCTATGCAATGGCAGACCCTCCTCGACTGTTTTCCCTTACCCTCTCTATATCTCCACACTCTCCCCCAGGATGCTAACCCATCTCCATACTGTGCCCCATTTCATGCAGCTGTGTAGCCCTGGTGTACGGCACACGCAGTACCCTGGAGGATGTGTGGAGAGATAGCAGTTTAATGCTCAATGAACATTCATTTCAACACACACTTAGACACGCCCACAGGTATATAAAGTCTAGTCACATGCAGCATCCAGTCAGTGATTCAGTGAGTTTCCTGTCTTCAGACAGAGCAGACAGTGTGAAGTTTGTGCAGGAGGAGAGAGGAGTGAGTTGCAGATATACTTCAGTCTCCTGTCCCAAGGACAGTGAAGGTTCAGAGACGTGCTCCTGCCTAGAAGATTACTGAGAGTCTGGCAACAAGCTCAAGAAAGGAATTAAGTAAGGGACTGACTTTATTAACCTGTGAAGTGAGAAATGCTTATGCTACCAGCGCGGACAAGGCGAAAGGCACAGTGGTAGAAATTCTGAGTGCAATAGGATTGGAGAAGTCCTGCACATTGTTACCGGTCACTGGAGACCGAAGCATCACCATAGCTTCATGCATGGTGGTAGGAAACCCAGAGGCTTACCGGACCTTAGGTAGCGGAAAGCAGCCCCTAAATAGTCGGTACGTAACTGGGGTCAGGGGGAGTGAGGACCTTGAGCCTGATCAGCAAGATAGGAACTCAGCTCTCTCACAGGAAGGCTCCGACCACAAAACTGACTGGGCAGTACAGCTTGGAGAAGCTGGAGTTTATTGAGGGAACTACGCTTCATGCTGGTTGGACTCATCTTTGTGAAAGTAAAGGAGGCCCCTAACTTGTCCAGCTGCTATCTTGAAACACATCCTCCATTGGATCAGCCTCCCTGGGACCTGCCTTACCAACTTACAAGTAAAGGTATGGAAAGACGCTGACCGTGTGAGACTGAGTTATTTACTTGCATGCCTGCACAACCCTGCCTTAACCATCGACCTGAGGGAAGAGTCCTACCTGTAGGGGACCCGACATCTAGCTGCCTCACCATCCCCTCAGAGCTCTACAGCAGCGCTGGTATAAATTACCAGAAGACTACAGGTGGCGTCACGAACTGTAAATATATCTATCCCCTGTAAATATTCCCCCAACATACGCCAGACCGCCAGGGCCACAGACCGAGCCACCGCTACCTGTGACAATCCCCATAGACTTCCATGGGCTCGGCTCTGAGTACCCCATTGCCCTGGTAACCCACAATTGTGGTGGCGGGTCGAGACAAAATTGGCGTCACGAACAGGATGCGAAACTCGCAAAATTGCGAGCCCTGTGTGCCTATGGAATTGTTTTTGTGAAAAAGGACTGTTTGCACTTTTGGCGCCAAAAATCGCCATCTTTGTCGCCATATTCGTGCCCTCAGGCGCTGGAGAAGAAGGTGGGCGTACCTTCGTGGGCGTGTACCCCCCTGTGGCGCGAAGAAAATGCCTGCCCTCTCAAAGTGCTATTACAACATGCGATCCTGCCCTACAGCAAAGGAGGTCCGCCTCCTCTTCACCTTCCCTGCGAAGAGGAGGAGGCGCAAACCCCGCCTCCACGGAAGAGACCGGACGTCTCTGGAGGAAGATGAGAGAATCTTCTGGAACATCATGGAAGCAGGACGTGTGCAGCCGAGCAGGGAAGCGGAGGAAGGCAGGCCCCGTGCCCCAGCCAAGCTGCCACCAGCACCGGAGTCATCCATGGTCCTGCACCTGCAGCAAGCATTGCTAGAAGTTAAAGAGGAAAATGCACGACTAAGAAAGATGATTTCGCCACAACCTGGATTTGAAGAGATAGAGAGACGCCGGCGTACCCTGGAGCAGCGGCGGCTGTGGGACGCGGTGTTCTCCCCCTTCGATGATCCCCTACGTCTGGAGTTACCAAAACTTCTGCTGCCCAAGGCAAAGGAGCAACCGGAGGCTGCCCCCGAAAGTACCAATCCTGATCCCACCGGTGAAGCGGTGGAGGCGAAGGAGGTTGAGGAGGTACCGCCAGTTCCGGAACGCCCGCCCGGCCAGGAGGCCGCAGCAGATGATCGATCCCCGGTAGGGACACCGGAGGGGTCCTTTCCGTCGTTACCAGACGTGGACTGGGACGAGATGGCGCGCCTGGATGACGTCGCCTATACCGCCCAGTGGGAATGTGAGTGGCAGCGTCGTGAGGAGAAGCAGAAACGCCAGCAGGAGGAAGAGCGGGAAGCTCAGCGGAATCGACAGCGGCAACATGCAGAGCTGATCGCGGACAAGGAGAGTGTCCGGAGAGAGAAAGGTACCCTGAGGGAACCGCGGCGGCAGGGGTGTGTGACTGAGTTCCAGCTCCGGAAGGGCTGGGGCTTCATCCGTGAACCGGGCCTCTACCCAGGGGTCTTTGTCAGCAGGCGTGACGTAGAATCCCACCTACCGCAAGGCCATCCCGGGAGGGACTTAGTTAATGGAGACATTGTTACATACACACGGCACTGGGGTATGAAGGGATGGTATGCCCTTAATGTCACAATCGTCCGTGACCCTGTCCCAGACGCAGGTGACGTCACCATTACCGCAGCGTCCCCGTCTCCAGCTCAAACAGCATCCGGCCGTGCCCCAGCATCGCCCCCTGCAGGCTCATCGCAAATGGAAGCAATGTCTACATACTCTTCGTCATCTAGTCATCCTTCTGCATCGCAACTTGCGACCCAGTTTCCATCGCAATCCATAACACGATCAATATCGTTAACTGTGACTCAGATTGAAACGCAATCGGTGTCTCGCAAGGAGAATGTACCCGTTGCGCCCTAGAGGTTCGCACGAGAACTGTGGCGACCCAGACCCTAATAGCAGCGCACGACTTGTTAGTAATGGGATCTAGGGACCATCGCATTGTTCCAGCCCCCGGGGTGGAAAATGTATTTGAAATAATTAAACAGTAAAAGAAAAACCGGTGAGATCCAGATAGGGGTCTACCATAAGTAATGTTGTAAAAAGTTTAAGAATGTTTGCCAATTTTTGCACAAGTTAAATGTGTATATAACGTATATATATATTGCCAAAAATAGAATGCCCGGCTGGGTAATCAGATAAAAAGTTTTTGCATTTTATTGTGATGTGATTTGATATAATGTGTCTTTGTCTTATAATGGACTCAGAGGCTGAGGACTGTGCCAGCCCAGAACTTATCCTGTAAATAGTTGCGCTTCGGTGCCTAATCTTGGTTTTACATAAAACCAGCACAATTACCTCTGAATACAAAACCCGTGTGGTGTGGCACTGAGTGAGGTCTGCATTCGGATGTCCTGCAGCCCACCCAGGACCCACGTTGAAGGTTTGGTGCGGGTCCTTCACAAGCATATTGTCTATTTATATGAAAATGTTATTTAATATTGTATTTTTCTATATATAATGTTTTGTTCGCAACGTTCAAGACATCCTTACCTCCCGGATGGGACGAATTAATGTTTAATGTTGATGTTTAATGCATAAACAAAATTGTCTCTTTGTATTTTACAGCCCGGGAGTGCTGTCATTTACCATGGGGGAATGTGTAGCCCTGGTGTACGGCACACGCAGTACCCTGGAGGATGTGTGGAGAGATAGCAGTTTAATGCTCAATGAACATTCATTTCAACACACACTTAGACACGCCCACAGGTATATAAAGTCTAGTCACATGCAGCATCCAGTCAGTGATTCAGTGAGTTTCCTGTCTTCAGACAGAGCAGACAGTGTGAAGTTTGTGCAGGAGGAGAGAGGAGTGAGTTGCAGATATACTTCAGTCTCCTGTCCCAAGGACAGTGAAGGTTCAGAGACGTGCTCCTGCCTAGAAGATTACTGAGAGTCTGGCAACAAGCTCAAGAAAGGAATTAAGTAAGGGACTGACTTTATTAACCTGTGAAGTGAGAAATGCTTATGCTACCAGCGCGGACAAGGCGAAAGGCACAGTGGTAGAAATTCTGAGTGCAATAGGATTGGAGAAGTCCTGCACATTGTTACCGGTCACTGGAGACCGAAGCATCACCATAGCTTCATGCATGGTGGTAGGAAACCCAGAGGCTTACCGGACCTTAGGTAGCGGAAAGCAGCCCCTAAATAGTCGGTACGTAACTGGGGTCAGGGGGAGTGAGGACCTTGAGCCTGATCAGCAAGATAGGAACTCAGCTCTCTCACAGGAAGGCTCCGACCACAAAACTGACTGGGCAGTACAGCTTGGAGAAGCTGGAGTTTATTGAGGGAACTACGCTTCATGCTGGTTGGACTCATCTTTGTGAAAGTAAAGGAGGCCCCTAACTTGTCCAGCTGCTATCTTGAAACACATCCTCCATTGGATCAGCCTCCCTGGGACCTGCCTTACCAACTTACAAGTAAAGGTATGGAAAGACGCTGACCGTGTGAGACTGAGTTATTTACTTGCATGCCTGCACAACCCTGCCTTAACCATCGACCTGAGGGAAGAGTCCTACCTGTAGGGGACCCGACATCTAGCTGCCTCACCATCCCCTCAGAGCTCTACAGCAGCGCTGGTATAAATTACCAGAAGACTACAGGTGGCGTCACGAACTGTAAATATATCTATCCCCTGTAAATATTCCCCCAACATACGCCAGACCGCCAGGGCCACAGACCGAGCCACCGCTACCTGTGACAATCCCCATAGACTTCCATGGGCTCGGCTCTGAGTACCCCATTGCCCTGGTAACCCACAATTGTGGTGGCGGGTCGAGACACAGCCCCCTCTCCATATCCATACTGTGTCCCTTCTTCACGCTATGCCTATGCACTGTCCACCATGCTGCCTTCTCCAAACTTTTCCCTTTCCTCATATTGCCCCCCCACACAGAATGAGGGTCACCACAGCCCTGACACGGTATAATATCTACCACAACCTCCCATAAAGTATGATGGCTCCCATAACTGCGATACAGTCTGATGTCCCCTACAGTCCTCTATGCACAGTATAATGTCACCCACATCCTCAATACATAGTATAATGTTGATGAAAAACAGGTGGAATCCATCGAGAGACTGTGTCTTGATAGTAAAATATAGCTTTTAATGAGCTATTTAAAAAAGAATTAATACCACTGATGGTGTTCCACAAGAAAATAAATACAGCACATTACAGTATCATACACATTGTGCAGCGTTAGAGGGATATCATACTGTATGGGGAGCTATGAGGGACATTATACTGAATTAGGGGAAGTGGGGGACATTCTTTGCATAGGTGGCTGTGGGGGGCAAAATACTGTATGGGAAGCTGTGGGGTACATTATAATGTGTATGTGAAACTGTGGGGAACTTCATATAGGGGTTTTTGTGGGCTATATACTATAATTGAGAGGCTAAGGCAACTGTGGGGCTGTGGGGCTGTGGGGGGAATCATACTGTATGACAAGGAGCTCTGGGGGCCATCATAATGTATAGGGGGCTGTGGATAACAATATGCTGTGTATAAGGGCTTGTGGGGGGGAACATAATACTGTAATGCAGGCTGGGAATACCTTACTTTATGGAAGCGGTAGGGTTCATTATACTATGAGGAGGGGGCTGTGGGGGACAGCATACTGTATGGGGTGCTATGGGAGACATGCTGTATGTGAAGTTTTTGGGGCCATCATACTCAATGGAGGATGTGGGGAACATTATACTATATGAAAAAAGTAAATGATAGTCAGCTCTCCTGGTAGGTGGATTTCCCAATACCCACAGCTCGCACGGATAAAGGCTGAGCGGCTGGTAATATATACGATGAAGAACAGGTGGAATCCAGCAAGAGACTGAGTCTTGATAGTAAAATAGAGCTTTTAATGAGCCATTTAAAAAAGAATTAATACCACTGATGGTGTTTCACAAGAAAATAAATACAGCATTTTAGACCGGGCTGCAGGTGAATGCATCATGCTGGGTCCGGAACTGCTGAGGCTGCATCCCATGTTGCCTGGAGGAAAGAATAGGGGACAGGACAAGCCCATGACCCGGGAAGAGGGGGCGTGACTAAGCCAGGCAGTGAGGAAGCAGAGCTGAAAGCACAAAGGGACACTGAGTTTCCCGCCAGCAGTGAGTGCAGAGGCAGGCGTGCGGCGCGTTCCACAGTATGAGAGGTAGTGCGGGGTGGAACTTCGGCAAAGCTTTCGTGCATGGGCCACTGAGACAGTGAGAACGCCGAGTGCCCGGCTAAGCAGAGTGCAGCATTTGCGTGAAAGAGTGAGGGCCCGGTGCAGAACCCTAAGGTGCGTCCCCCATTGCTTACAGACGCACAGTGGCACCCGTGTGAGACAGACTACTGCAGCAATCCTCATTTTGGCTGACACATAGAGGAGCGCATGCCAAGCAAAGCCATGCAGAGCAGCCATTCAGGTGACAGCAGCTGCTCAGAGAAACACGTGCCACAAAGAACTTTGCGGAGAGCTTTACTCTTTTGCTCCGCAGTTAAACGGACTAGGGGCTCAACGGAAGGTACCAGAGACCGACCGCTGCCGTCAGAAGACAGACCATCATTTAAAAGGACCCCATCTGTGGACATCTCCCCGGCCATTGCTACAATACCTGTGGGATCATCAGCGGAGGAGGAACATAAAGGACACGATAAGTTGATAATTGGACTGCTACTATTCTGCATTTGCTTCTTTTTGCATTAACCCCTTAATCATCTTTCTCCCTGCGAGGAATTAACCCCCTGTTAATTAAACTGTTAAATTTGTTAACCCTTGCTATGCCTCCTGTCTGACACTGCATCCCGCAACCTGCTTACATGCAGTATAATGTACCCCACAGCTTCCCATATAGTATGATGCCCCCCACAGCCAACTATACAAAGAATGTCACCCCATTTCTTAATTCAGTATAATGTCTCTCATAGCTCCCCATACAGTATGATATCTCTCACAGCAGCATGCACTATGATGTCCCCTCAAAACCCTCATATACAGTATGATGTCCCCCACAATCTCCCATACAGTATATCTGCTACAGCCCCCATACAGTATGATGTCCTTTCAGCTCTGCATACAGCATAATGTCCCCAGCAACCCTCTATACACAGTAAAATTTCCCACATAACCCCTCATACAGTATATTATGGCTACAGTCCTCAATTCAGTATGATGTCTCCCATAGAGTATTATATCCCATACAGCCACTTAGTTACAGTATAATTTTCCCCACAACCCCCATACAGTGTAATGGCCCTAACAGCCCCCCATAAAGTATATCAGTCACAGCCCCCTACACACAGTATAATGTCCCCCACATCCTCCATACACATTATAATGTCCCCCACATTCCCCATACAATACAATTTCCCCGATAGCCCTACATATAGTATAATGTCCCTACAGACCTCCCTACAGTATAATGGCCCATACAGCCCTCCATACAGCATGATGGCACCCACAGCCTCCATACAGTTCATACATATGTGAGCAGGTTGCAGGATGCAGTGACAGACAGGAGGCAGAGCAAGAGTTACCAATTTTACTTAACAGGGGAATACTCCACGCAGGGAGGTAAACAGTAAAATGATGGAATAAGCAGTTCAACTTGCAAAGGATGTGCAAAAATAAAGAACAAAGGGTCGGGTAACGGCAGTTCTGTTGAATTCGGCTAGAAATTCAATAGTTCCTCAGACTGTAGATGCTGCTTGAAAGTCAGTAGCACCAACAGCTGGCGCGGTGCTTGTCCAAGAAGATCCTGCTGGTAATGGTGGTCTTTCTTCTGGCCGCAGTGGTCGGTGTCCGTTACCTTCTACTGGGCCCCTAGTCCATTATCTGAGGCGGCTTAGGCAGAGGAGTAAAAAGCACTATCCCGGTCTTCTGTAGACCGGCAAACATATACTCGGTCTCTCTTAGGAGGCACGTGTGCTGTACTCACAGACACAGAGCGTACGGCCCCTTGCTCCCTAGTAGTCACCGGGGGCACTTTAGCTCTCCCCTTCAAGTAACCGCTGATGGCGGCTGTCAACACAGGCAAGGCCGCAATACTGTCAGGGTTCTGGTAGAGCGGTGTGGCAACGTCCGTCAGGGGGGAAGCAGCAAACAGTCCAGCACCCTGGGCTCTTAAGCTTTCGTGCGGCGCTCAACTGAACAGGGCTCTCGTCTCTCTCCCTGTAACTGAAGCAGGCTACAGCAACGTCCTTGTGTAAGGCCGGCCACGTCTCGTCCTGGCTGCGCACCTTGCCCCTCTCACAGCTGGCGGAAAACTGCACGGCGCTGTGCGCGATTTTACTTTTAACCGCGCCCCGAGCTTCCGGGTCATAGCACCAGTCCGGCCCCTTATTCCTTCCCCCGGGAACATGGGATGCAGCCTCAGCATTTCCGGACCCGACTCAATACAGGTACTTGCAGCCTGGTCTTCCTCCTTACACTCCCCTCTCCTTTAGCTCGCGATTCCAACTCCTTGTGTTCCTTTATGCTCTTCCGAGGTGGTCCAGATGCTCACAGCTTTCACATCCATCTCTGCCTCTCTTGCAACACATTCTGCCAAAGGAAATTGTTCTGTGTGTACCGCAGGGGCGAAACACCAGCGTGGTCACACTGAGCACTTTAAGGCTCCTCTTGAATTTGCTCGTCAGGAGTACTCAGAACTTCAGGTTGAGTGGTAGAGTCAGGTTGGGTCGTAGAGCATGGGAGTATGTCCGGGTTCAATGGAGCAGCTATCTCTGGAGTTTCAGGCCTATGTTCTTCACTTGGACTGGCGGTGTGACGTCCGCCCACTGCAGGTCTAAACTGCAGGTAAGACAGCACTCAGAGAAACCCCGAGACCCTTTACCCCTGTACAGGGATCTGGAATTACAGCGAAGCCCAGGGGGTAGCTGCCTATGAGAGCAGTGGACCGGAGTAGGAAGGATGCTAGGAAGGGAATAAAAAGCTAGACCAAATGCGTAGTCAGAAGCCCAAGGGTCAAAACCAGGAGGGAAGCAAAAGTACAAAATCGGCAGGCAGTAGAACAGTCAGAAATCCAGGCAAAGGTCAGAAATACAATAGCAAAACAAACTAGCACACTGGGGAAACCAAGACTATATCTGGCGGCTTGCAAGCCAGGCTCCAAGGCATTTTAAAGGGCATGGCTACCTCTCACAGGCTCACAGTCTGATAACCTCATCTGGACCACCCCCAGAACCAGGCCAGATGGTGATGCATGACTGACACCAACCACTTCACCTCTGACAGGAGAGCGAAGCCTACGTCCACCAGACGCCTGCGCAGGGACCCCTTCTCTGTCGCCAACATTACCCACAGGCAAAACATGGCGATGCACAACGACAGAGGTCGGCATCAAAGGAGCGGAACCATATGAGGATACCGCTCTTCTATCACCGGCACCACCAGCCGAAGGAGTCCGGCGCCTCCCAGCGGCCGAGGCAGTAACACCAACCACTGAATCCAATGGCGACATGACAGGCAGGCAGCGAACTGTCCATTTCAGAGAACGAAGCAAGTGGTTCTTCCTCATCACAATCGTGAACCGTGGGAGTGAGCGTTTCAGGGACACTCGGCGTTCTCTCCCCTTTTTCGGGATCTTGTGGCAGGAAGGGATGCTACATACTTCGGTGGACTATTCGGGTAGGGGCCCCTTCAGGTTTAACCTCACAGAAGAGACCATTGGATCCAATTCGGCATTTCACCCGATTCAACCACGCACCTGAGCAACGCAGACATCTCACTGTAGGCAGACGACACCTTCTCCCTCACCTCTCGGCATCCGACGTCGTGACTGTCTTGTTCCGGGTGCAGCTCCCCTTTGCTCACCGTACCATTCCTTCCAGGTGCAGCGTTCTCTCCAGTGAGCATAACTTTTGGAAGGGTGAGCAAATCTTCGCCGTTGACTGTCTTGTACAGGGCAACTCCTTGACAGGTGTCCCATTTTTCCACATGTCCAACACTCACTTCTGTGCCTGTCTGGTGGGCGCTTCGGTCTGGATCGCAGTCCTCCACGGAAGACATACCCCCTCTGTAGTCACTCTTCACCCCAGGATCTGGACTTAAATTCTGGAGATGCTGCTGGAGTTTCTATTATGCTCTGTGTCTCTCCTCTGACCTCTGACTCCTCTTAACTCTTGCTGTGAGTTACCTCAAGGTATGGGATTGGATTCCATGGTAGCAGCAAGGGCTTCCTTTAGGCTCCCTATTTCGGCCCTCATTTTCCACATTCCCTGCCATAATTCATGGGGCCACTCTGGCTCTTCATTGTTCAGGGTAGGTACTTCGTGGCTCTAGACCATCCCTGCCAAGGCTGCAGTCCACTGCTCCTGCTCCCTTGTGTGTGCTTCCACCCCCATTTCTGAAAAAGTCATGTGCGGGTTAGCTCACAGGCGCTCACGCAAGACTTGCTTAAGCAGTGCATCTCTAAAGCCTGCCACTAGCTGATTTCTCAGAATTTTATCGGGAGGCCCTACGCCTACGTCATCTCGCTTAACGATCGTAGTGTGAATCTCCCGCAGTGCATTCATGTATTGGCCCACGGACTCCCCCTCCCTTTGGACATGGCTAAACAAGCGCATGCTCAACTCTCCAACGTCCGTGGGGTCCCCACGCATTTCCTCTAAAATTCATAACACCTTGTTGAAGATATCGCTCATGGGGGTTGCCGGAACATGATGGCGCATCTCGCCTCTCCATCCAGGGCCATCATGGCAATCTCTGCCTCCATCGCAGGGGTCATGGGGTGCATCCTCAACATGCCCCTGACCCGCTCAGTCCAGTCTCATAGCAGAGAGTTGTTCCCTGCAAACTGTGGGAGGTTACTCAACATTGCCCCAGAGGTACACTAGCCCCTGGGGTACCCACAACCACTCGGTCTGCCACCTCTGTGCGCGTAGACTGCATCCTGCCGACTATGCCAAGTGTGAGCAGGTTGCGGGATGCAGTGATGGACAGGAGGCAGAGCAAGGGTTACCAATTTTACTTAACAGAGGAATACTCCACTCAGGGAGGTAAACAGTAAAATGAGGGAATAAACAGTTCAACTTGTAAAGGAAGGATATGCAGAGATAAAGAACAAAGAACTGCAGTTACCTGATCCTGTTGAATCCGGCTAGAAAGTCAGTAGTTCCTCAGACTGTAGATGCTGCTTGAAAGTCAGTAGTGCCAACAATATCTGGCGAGGTGCTTGTCCAAGAAGATTCTGCTGGTAACAGAGGTCTGTCTTCTGGCCGTAGTGGCCTGTGTCCTTTACCTTCTACTGGGCCCCTAGTCCATTATCTGAGGCGGTTTAGGCAGAGGAGTACAAAGCATTATTATGTCTTCTGTAGACAGGCAAACATATTGTAATGTATGTAGTACAGTTCATATAGCGTCTTGTGCTTGGGTGCGATGAAAACACAGGAGTCACAGGTTTGATATAGAAAAGTCCTGTATTACTTCATACAAGTTGGCAGAAATAGTCACACAGTTTGCAGACACAGAAACAGGAGACACAGCAGGCCAGAGTAATCCAAGCTCAGCAATCACTCTCCAATACAGATTCAGGATCTTCTTCTCTGTTACCGTAAGTCCATGCAAACGTGGGTCTTTCAAAGAGCAGGGTTCAGAGTCCACAAGTGCTTCTGAGTTCCTCAGTAGGAATAGCTGGAGTACAAGGTCCAAGGCTTACAGGAGTCAAGTCACAGGTTCACTGCAGGCTAGATTCTGAAGCACTGATTGCTCAGCTGTGGCTGCTTAAGAAGCAAAGGAGAGAATCAGGGCGGGAACATGCAAGCTGGAAACTCCATTTTGACTGAGGGCAAGATAGCTGCAGCAAGACAGAAAGTAAAATGGCTGACGAACAAACTGAGTTTCAGGAATATATACATAGAACCTTACATTACTCCCCCCTTAAGGACAACCTCCGGATGACCTCAGACCAGGCTTGTGTGGGTACCTCTGATGAAACTGACGGAGCAAGCGAGGAGCATTAACGTTATTGACCGGTTCCCATGAGTTGTCCTCCACTGGGTAGCCCTGCCATTTAATCAGATATTGTAACTGATTTCTATACAACCTGGAATCTAAAATCCTTTCCACCACAAATTCTTCCTGACCATCGACTAGCACTGGGTCAGGGCAAGGAGAGGAACGTCCAGGAAACGTATTGGGTGTCGCAGCCTTTAGTAGGGATACATGAAAGACAGGGTGGATTCTCATAGTTCTGGGCAGTTGAAGACGACAAGCAACGGCACTTATAATTTTACTGATTTTATAGGGTCCAATGTACTTATGTCCCAACTTAGACGATGGAATCCTTAACTTAAGATTTCTGGTTGACAGCCAGACCAAGTCTCCTACCTTGAAAGCTGGTGCAGGTTTACGAAATTTATCTGCTGCTTTCTTGTACCTTTCTTGAGCCGATTCCAGATTTTCCTTTAGAAGATCCATATTCTTCTGTAAAGACGTGATTCTTTCAGCCACTGCTGGTAAAGGCGTTTCTATGGGAAATCGTGGTAGAATGTTAGGATGATAACCTAGATTAGAGTAAAAAGGAGACTGTTTAGTGGAGGCACTCTGAGAGTTGTTATACGAGAACTCAGCTAATGGAAGTAGATCCACCCAATCATCCTGTAGGTGGCAGATAAAGCAGCGGAGATACTGCTCCAGGGTTTGATTGGTTCGTTCGGTCTGTCCATTAGTCTGGGGATGAAAAGCAGAAGAAAGGTTTACTTTAATGTCCAATGCTGCACAGAAATTTTGCCAAAACCTAGAAGTGAATTGCACCCCTCGATCCGAAATAACCTCATCCGGTACTCCATGTAAGCGAAACACATCTTTAATCATCAAATCTGATGTCTGTTTTGCAGTGGGTAAGCCGACACAAGGGATAAAATGAGCTGCCTTTGTTAGACGGTCAACCACCACTAGAATGGTGTTCTTCCCCTGAGAGGTTGGTAACTCCACAATGAAGTCCATAGAAATGGATCCCCACGGGCGGGACGGGGTGGGAAGAGGCTGTAACAGACCAGTTGGTGAGGAGCGAGGTGTTTTGCATCTTGCACAGACCTCACATGAAGTGACATAATTCAAAACATCCTTCCTGCAAGTGGGCCACCAAAAGAAACGAGAGAGAAATTCCTGTGTCTTTAGAATTCCTCTATGCCCAGCTATCTTGGAATCGTGAATGAGTTGCAATACTCTTAATCTGACTGTTTCAGGAATATACAGACGTTGTCCCTGAATCCACACACCATTCTTAAAGACAAGACTTACGTCCCTTGGGGGTTGTGCCAAAAAGGAATCCGCATGGTATGCTTCCTTGATGTCCTTAAGTAGGTCTTGAATTACTCCTAGGAATCTAGAGTCAGGAAGAATAGTCTTAGGAGGAGTAATTGGACGTGTCTCTGCTGAGTAAATCCTAGAGAGTGCATCAGCCTTTCCATTGCGCGATCCTGGTCTATAAGAGATGATAAAATTAAATTGGTTTAAGAAAAGATTCCAGCGAGCCTGGCGAGGAGTCAGGCACTTAGCCGACCTGATAAACTCAAGGTTACGATGGTCTGTCAGGACGACTATTTGCTGTGCAGCTCCCTGAAGAAGGTGTCTCCATTCTTTGAAGGCGGCAATAATGGCCAACAACTCTCTATTGCCCACATCGTAGTTCCTCTCAGCCGAAGACAACTGCTGGGAAAAGAAGGCACAGGGATGCAAGACATTCTTCTCACCTGTTCTCTGAGAGAGTATAGCTCCAACGGCACAGTCTGAAGCATCCACCTCTATTATGAAGGCAAGCTCGGGGTTGGGATGTACTAGGATAGGTGCAGTGGT
Organism: Oophaga sylvatica; assembly: GCA_033576555.1. NCBI lineage: Eukaryota > Metazoa > Chordata > Amphibia > Anura > Dendrobatidae > Oophaga > Oophaga sylvatica. The sequence continues at coordinate 654,402,508 of JARQOD010000001.1, read as the reverse complement.
AAATTTATCTTTTAGACGGGAAAATGCTTCCTGGGCTTGGGGAGTCCAGGAAAACCTAGACTCTTTCCGGGTAAGTTGAGTGATAGGTGACACTACCTCAGAGAAATTTCTAATGAAACGTCTATAGAAGTTGGCAAACCCGATGAAGCGCTGTACCTCCTTCACATTTCTAGGACTTGGCCAATCCTTGATGGCTTGGGTTTTGCTTCCATCCATACTAATTCCTTGTGTAGACAGTACATACCCCAGAAATTGAATTTCAGTCCTATGGAATTCACACTTTTCAAGTTTGATGTAAAGATGATTTTGTCTTAGACGTTCCAAGACCATTCTCACATGTCCATGATGTTCCTCTGTGGAGTTAGAAAAAATTAGAATATCATCCAAATAAATTACCACGAATGTATCTAGGAGATCCCTGAAGATGTCATTCACCAAGTGTTGGAAAGTGGCTGGGGCGGTACTCAGACCAAAAGGCATAACTAGATATTCAAAGTGTCCATAGCGTGACCTGAATGCAGTCTTCCATTCATCCCAGGTCTAATACGAACTAAGTTATAGGCCCCACGAAGATCTAGTTTAGAAAAAATTTTGGCATGTCGTACTCTCTCCAATAACTCAGGGATTAAAGGCAATGGATAACGGTTTCTAATAGTAACCTTATTGAGTTCCCTATAGTCTACGCATGGTCTCAGAGATCCATCTTTCTTCTTTACAAAGAAGATGGGTGCACCTGCAGGAGATGAAGAGGGGCGTATGAAGCCCTTGGCTAGATTTTCATCTATGTAATCCTTTAAAGCCTTTAGCTCGGGCCCCGCCAGGGGGTAGATCTTACCAAAAGGTATCTCTGCTCCAGGCAATAATTCAATTGGACAATCATATGGACGGTGAGGAGGAAGCTGGTCAGCGTTCTTCTTGTCACATAAATCCACATAGTCCTGGTATACAGCTGGTAGTTCAGGGACTGACATGATTCCTTTAGGAACAGAGCAAGCTGAAACTTTTGGACTCATCTGTTTCTCTGGAAAGTGTAATTCCTTGGTCTCCCAGTTAATGGTAGGATTCTGAGCCTGCAGCCATGGTAGGCCTAGAATAATGGGAAAATGGGGAGAAGAGATAAGCATAAAGGACAGTTTCTCTTGATGATCTTTACCCATAAGAACCCTCAAAGGCTCTGTTTCCTGATCCACTGGTCCAGAGGTCAGCAGGGAGCCATCCACAGTTTCCATCTGTACTGGAGTAGCCTTCTTCACTGAACGTATTCCCTGTTTCAGAGCAAAGGAGACATCCATAAAATTTCCACTTGCCCCTGAGTCGATCATAGCAGAGCTAGACACCCAAGCTGAGTCAACCCAGAGTTTGATGGAAAGAAAGCAATGAGAATTGTTTTTCTTACAACTCAGCTGGGACACCGCTGAGGAAACTTGAAAAATGGCAGCGTTTACACAGTCAACGTCCTCAGAGGTAACGGAGTTTAAGTCCGAGAAATCAAGATCTGTTGCTGCAGATCTCTCTGGAGCCTGAGGCTCGGACCTGACAGATCCCCTCTCGCAACACTCACAATGAATGAGTGCTGCAGTAGTCTTACGAGAACGGCTGGGGCAGTTTATAATGAAGTGCCCTGACTTACCACAATAGAAACATAGATTCTCCTTAAAACGATGTTCCTTGCGTGCATCACTAACCCGTCGTTGTAAAGAGTCTACCTGCATGGGTTCAGGTTCAGGTTCCCGTGTAATCCTACTCAAAGGTTCCTTAGCTGGAGAGGAAGGTAGGAAAAGGTTAGTACGATTGCTTTCGAACCATCTCTCTTGTCTGCGTTCAGTCAGACGAGTATCAATACGGATGCAGTAGTTAATAAAGTCACCTAACGCAGTGGGAGGGTCGGCACGAGCAAGTTCATCCTTAATCAGTGGAGATAACCCCTTTCGAAAAATAGATTTTTTGGCGGAACTGTCCCAGGTGGTATCAAGGGCCCATCTCCTGAAATCCAAGGCATATTCAGCTACCGAGTGCTTACCTTGGCGCAAAGCTAACATGGCTGCTTCAGCTGTTGCACCTCGATTGGGGTCATCAAACACCTGCCCCATGGCTGAAATAAAATCATCAAGGTGATTCAAACAATCATCCTCAGTCTCAATCAGAGGGTTTGCCCACATTAAAGCCTTGTTGGTAAGCAACATAATTATAGTAAGCACCTTAGATCGTTCAGTGGGAAATTGTGAAGCATGTGCAGAAAAAAAAAGATTGCATTGATTAATAAATTCCCTGAATTTCTCACGTTCACCGCCAAAACGAAAAGGGGGCAACTTGGGAATCCCAGCACTCGGGGCTATGGCAGGAGCCTGGACTCGCCCCTCTAGAACCTCAATCCTGGCTCGCAAATCCTGGGTAGTCTGTCCAACCACTTGCAAATTGTGATTATTGAGGTCCTGTAGATTTGTAAAACGGGTCTTTATATTCTGCAAATCTGCAAGGATATTATCAGTCACTCCGCAAAGTTCCTTTATGCGGGCCTCCATTTTCCAGATCTTTTAAGACAGGATTACTGGAAGAAAAGGAGAGAAAAAAAACAATAGTGTTCACCTGTGGCAACACTGCAGAGAGAAAAAAAAAATAAGGGAACTGCTCACCTGGAATGGTTGTGAGAAGTCACAACCACTATCATCACAGAAAGTTTCAACCAGACACCTGATATCCAGAGTTACAGCAGACAAAAAAGAGAAAAGAAAGGAAAAAAAAAAAACAATAGTGTTTACCTGTGGTAACACTGCAAAAAAAAAAACTTAAGGGAATTGCTCACCTGGAATGGTTGTGAGAAGTCACAACCACTGTCATCACAGAAAGTACAACCGGACGTCTGATATCCACAGTACAGCAGACACAGCCTTCCAGACCCAGCAGACACTAACGTTTTGGCTTCAGAATCTTGTAATGTATGTAGTACAGTTCATATAGCGTCTTGTGCTTGGGTGCGATGAAAACACAGGAGTCACAGGTTTGATATAGAAAAGTCCTGTATTACTTCATACAAGTTGGCAGAAATAGTCACACAGTTTGCAGACACAGAAACAGGAGACACAGCAGGCCAGAGTAATCCAAGCTCAGCAATCACTCTCCAATACAGAATCAGGATCTTCTTCTCTGTTACCGTAAGTCCATGCAAACGTGGGTCTTTCAAAGAGCAGGGTTCAGAGTCCACAAGTGCTTCAGAGTTCCTCAGTAGGAATAGCTGGAGTACAAGGTCCAAGGCTTACAGGAGTCAAGTCACAGGTTCACTGCAGGCTAGATTCTGAAGCACTGATTGCTCAGCTGTGGCTGCTTAAGAAGCAAAGGAGAGAATCAGGGCGGGAACATGCAAGCTGGAAACTCCATTTTGACTGAGGGCAAGATAGCTGCAGCAAGACAGAAAGTAAAATGGCTGACGAACAAACTGAGTTTCAGGAATATATACATAGAACCTTACACATATACTGGCAGCCCAGGGAGTAAACGTCTGTCCCGTACTCAGTCTCTCTTAGGCGGCATGTGCGCTGTACTCACAGATGCAGAGCGTACGGCCCCTTGCTCTTCCCTTCAAGTACCCGTTGGTAGCGACGGTCAACACAGGCAAGGCCACAATACTATCAGGGTTCTGGAAGAGTGGTGTGGCAACGTCCGTCAGGGGGCAGCAGCGAACAGTCCTGCACCCTGCCCTGGCTCTTAAGCTTTCGTGTGGCATTCAGCTGAACAGGGCTCCTGTCTCTCCCCCTGTAACTGCGGCAGGCTACAGAAGCATCCTGGCGTAGGGCCAGCCGCGTCTCGGCCCGGCTGCGCACCTCAAGGAGCACCCTGCGCCCGCACCTTGCCCCACTCACGGCTGGCGGGAAACTGCCTGGTGCTGCACGCACTTTCACTTTTAACTGTGCCCCCAGCTTCCGGGTCAGAACACCGGTCCGGTCCCTTATTCCTTCCCCCAAGAAACATGGGATGCAGCCTCAGCAGTTCCGGACCCGGCTCAATACAGGTACTTGCAGCCTGGTTTTCCTCCTCACACATATCCATACATATGTTCTGCCTCAACAAACCCTTTAAATAAAGGGTTTCAAAGACATACATACCTATATGATCAATTGGGAGGGTGATGCATTAAGCTGACAGATTTTCTTACTTTCTCTTACCGCTATATGCAGTATAAATTGAGCAGCAATGATTTACACCCATAGCATGTCCATTTATGTTGCTAAGTTTTTACTACTGAAACTCCACACTATTTTTGCAGCTAATTTGCAACAACAAAATTCACATGAAATTGTGTGGATTTTTCAGCTTTAGATTTATTGTGCATGGATTTTTTGTCCTGAATTTTTAAATGGAACATCCCCTATGTACAGTCGCAATCAAAAGTTTAGCATTTTTTTTTAAAGTGTGGCTACTTTTGTCTGGTTGTTGTGATGACATTTTCCTGGTGATGAATTGGAAGTTCATGAAGTTGCTATCATGCAAGACCTTAATTTTAACCAAAATGCTTTTCAATATAGGTATAGTCATTTAATTAAAGAAAACTGACTGCTAAAAGTTTTGCATACACTATTTATTGATCACAACATAGAGAGTAATGCATTGCTTCCAATGCCACAACTTAGTATTTTGTAGCATACTTTCTTGCTTTAATTACTGCATCACAATGATGGGTCACTGAAGCCATTAGGGCATTCAAGACATCCTGAGGGATCTTGCACCATTCCATTTGCAAATCTGCAAACAATTAATCTTTATTGTTATAGGTACGGGTCCCAACTTGTCACCCTAACTCATACCAAAGGTGCTCTATAGTGTTTGCAATAGGCAAACATTTTTCTTGGCTAATCAATTTTTGACTAAATTAGATGTGTGCTTAGGATCATTGTCTTGATGGAATTTCCAGCCCCTGCCTACTTTGGTTTTACCATGTGGCAGCATTACGTACTCCAGTATATCCTTGTACATGATAGCATTCATATTTCCATCAATTCTATGCAGAGGACCAATGGCAGATGCAGAAAAGCAGCCACACACCATGACATTGCCACAACCATGTTTCACTGTAGGTGTGTGGTACCTTACATCATTACGTTTTCCAATTGGGCAGAATATATAGTGATTTCCATCTCTACCAAGCAGATTGAACTTGGATTCATCTGACCACAACATTTACCATTGGCTGTGTTCCTTGGTAAACTCAAGTTGGACCTTCCGGTTCTTTGAAGAAATGAAAGGCTTACTGACTGGAACTCGTGCATTCAACCCTACTGCTCTTTGCTGTCACATCACAGTTTGGTGACTCACTTTGACCCCATATTCTCCGTTCATTTCATGCAAACTTTTTACAGCAAATTTATGGACATCAGATACTGACTTTTTCTTAATAATGTGATCAACTTTGGAGGAAGTTTTCCATGGCCGTCTACTTCTAGGTTTGTCAGCTGTTCCATTACCTCCTTTTTCTTTCTTTATTATATGAGACCCTTGACTCTGAGAACAGTTGAATTCCAGAGCTACCTCTTTTTGGCTTTGGCCTGACTTCACTCTCAGAATAATAAGCTTCCTGACATCTGGTGATAAATTTGGCTTTGTCTTTGCCATGTTTAACAGAAAAACACACAAACAAAAAGAAAATACAAACTTTAGGCAAAAATAGACTGCACATGACAAAATATGCAAAACATTTGGCCCAGCAAATGTTGAAAACTAACGAATAAAGGGATAAAACAATGTCAAACACAATTTTCATCCTTACAACTGACAAAAATTTGCTTCCAGTTTATTAAACTCACCAGGAACATGGCATCACTACAACCAGACAGAAGTAATCACACTTTAAAAAAAAATGCTTTTTTTGATCGCCACTGTATATGCCAAGTGCACACATATCCTTAGAAAGCTGCAATAATGCTGAATTAATTGACATGCCACAGATATGATAAATAACAAAAAAACTGTCATTTAAAAACAGAAAAACTGGTGTGTACAGGTGCGAACTAAGAGAAGCCATCTCCATATATAAAGAACAAATAAATAAATGTAGGCTTGGGTTCCCAGCAAACCAGAGATCGCCTTGTTGTTGGCTTCTGGGCCCGCATGAATTGACCAAATTATGTGCTAAGTGCCTCCATTTTTTCTTATTGTCTAGAGCAGTAATGCTATTCTTATTTCATATATTTCATGTTTACTGCTGTAACACTACAGAATGTAACTTTGTTTGCAGATTTGATGAAACCTTTTGATGTTTCAAATCAGCAAGTAAAAAATAAGCAGCATATACATGCAATTTCAGGAATCGCATTCACTTTGCTGATATTGAAATATGCTGCATTTCTTTAAAAAAAATGGCAAAAAAGAAGCATGAGAGAAAGCTCTAAAAGGTGGAATCTATAGCAAGAACCCACAAAAAGTCCACAGCTTATAGGCAAGCTGCAGATTTATTTGCCATACAATCAGAGCTGATTTCCATTATTCATATGTGGCTTTGTATACATCCATTTACTTTCATCGCACTGTATTTTATAGTGGATCATTAGGTCACGTTGACACGTTCAGTATTTGGTCAGTATTTTACCTCAGTATTTGTAAGACAAAACCAGGAGTGGGTGATAAATACAGAAGTGGTGACATGTTTCTATTATACTTTTCCTCTGTTCCACTCCTGGTTTTGGCTTATACTGAGGTAAAATACTGACCAAATACTGACCATGTGAATGTAGCCTTACAGAAAATCTGCTATGTCTAAATGTAACCTACAGTTTTATACTTTTTAACACAGAACTTTTTTTTAATTAAAAGCTATGATCAAAGTGTTCACCATGGTTTAATGAAAATGCGAATGCAGGCTATTCTCCACAGTAGAAGTTTGCTCATATTGAGGAGCGGTCATTTCAGAGGTAGTAATATTTATAATTATGGAACATTTATTTTGTTAGTCAATATTCAAACAATTAGCAAATATGTTGATAGAGAAAATCAAATATACTGCGTCCATAACATAAAGTGATGTTGTCTTCTAGGTTTGTTTTCTTAGGAAAAGCTTTGTTATCCTTTGGCTATTAAGGGCCACAAAGGTGCAAGGGGCCGAGTACACAGTGCATTCTTATTCAAAAGAAGGTTAATTTCCCAATGTCCACGGGGACAACCCCCTTCCTGTAGTGTGAAGTAGCAACCCCATAGTGCTAGCAATCCTCATGGGTCCTTCCTGTAGACTTTCCATAAGAAAGACCTTCGAGACACAGGTGCCAAGCATTGCAAAGGTGCAGGTGCTAATCTGTGAAATGCCACATTGATGATGAGAACATTAGCCTCAGCTTGTGACTTTTGACATTGCTGGTTTGAGAACAGGATCTTTTTTCACACATTGGACCAGTCTTTGCAGGGGGCTGCATGTTATTTCGGTACTAGAGGTACAGTTGTAAGGAGATACTAGATTAGTGTATTTATCATATTTTATCTGTTGTCATGTAAAGAACCCTAATACAGAAGACAACATAGAAAAAAGGTAGTCATCTCATCCACGTCAATACCATTCCCTCTATATGGGTCACAGAAAGGTTTGGAATATTGCAAGTCTTGTGTAATATACTGTATATGATAAATCCAGTTCCATTGCCTGTATAAAGCTTCTTTATTCCAGCATATTACAGTTCATATTATAAACTACAAATACAAACATTAACCTCTTAACCCCCGGAGCTTTTTTCGGTTTTGCGTTTTCGTTTTTCGCTCCCCTTCTTCCCAGAGGCATAACTTTTTTATTTTTTGGTCAATATGGCCATGTGAGGGCTTTTTTTTTTTGCGAGATGAGTTGTAATTTTGAATGACGCCATTGGTTTTACCATGTCGTGTACTAGAAAACCGGAAAAAAATTCCAAGTGCGGGGAAATTGCAAAAAAAGTGCAATCCCACATTTGATTTTTGTTTCACTTTTTTACTAGGTTCACTAAATGCTAAAACTGACCTGCCATTATGATGATTCTCCAGGTCATTTCGAGTTCATAGACACCAAACATGTCTAGGTTCTTTTTTATCTAAGTAGTAAAAAAATTCCAAACTTTGTTAAAAAAAAAAATTGTGCCATATTCCAAAACCTGTAGCGTCTCCATTTTTCGTGATCTTGAGTTTGGTGAGGGCTTAGTTTTTGCATGCCGAACTGACATTTTTAATTATACCATTTTGGTGCAGATACGATCTTTTGATCGCCCATTATTACATTTTAATGCAATGTCGAAGCGACTAAAATAACGTAATTCTGGCGTTTTGACTTTTTTATTGCTACAACCGTTTAGCGATCAGATTAATAATTTTTTTATTGCTATTTTGGGAGATTTTGAACGCGGTGATACCAAATATGTGTATGTTTGAATTTTTTATTGTTTTATTTTGAATAGAAGCTGCCATAAACCGATTTGCTTCATAGAGGCGATGATCAGATCACCTGTATGTAGTAGAATTACTCACTTGCTATGAGCGCCGACCACTGGCCACAGCAAGCCACCACTGACAGCCATAGAGTTCTCCAGGAGAACTCCGGTTGTCATGCCAACACATCAGTGACCCGTGACGCTAATCACCAGTGTGCGGATTTCTCTCGTGATTGCCAGAAGCCCTTTTTAAATGCCACTGTCAGCGTTTGACAGCAGCATTTAACAGGTTAATAGCCATGTATGGATTGAGATTCCACCTACGGCTATTGCGGGCACATGTCAGCTGTTCAAAACAGCTGACATGTCCTGGGAAAGATGGGAGCTCACCGCCAGAGCCCACATCAAAGAGAGGGAGTCCGACATCGGCGTAAATGTACACCCAATGTCAGAAAGGGGTTAAGGGGGTGGCCCAAAGACGAAGTTTACTTTTATCCTAATCCTGATCTATTCAATTCCATAATCTAAACTATTTTCTAATATACTTGAATTAAAAATTCCTTATCCTTCCCTAACTACACTATCTAACTGCTTTTCTATTTTTTTCCACTTCCTTTTTGATGATGCTTCATTTGAGAATTCCAGTGCACTGTCATAGCCTCTGCAACCTCTCTGAAACGAAGAGTTATCAGTGACATTCGTTTCAGGGGTTGGGCTAGTCCCTGTGCGATGGGCACAGTGTGAGCTGTACAAAGATCGTGCGCTCTCTCGCCGGCTCAGATCAGTAGTAACGAGCTAGCACTAGAGCGTTGTAAGAATACCTGGCATGCAGAAACCAGTGATGTCACTTGGGGAAACAGCACTGGTCTCTGTATGCTGGGTATTCTGACAACATGCTCTCCTGTCGGCTCGTTACTGCTGATGTGAGCCAGTAACAAAGACACACAGTGCACAACACGCAGGGACTAGCCCAGCACCTGAAAAGAGCGTCACTGATGACTCTAAGTTTCATAGAGGGTGCAGGGGCTGCGGTAGTGATCACAGCCTCTGCCCCCTGATCCACTGGGATTCTCAAACAAAGCATCCTCAAAGAGGAAGTGTAAAAAAAAAATACAAAAGCAGTTAGGTAGCATAGTATATTAGAAAATAGTTTAGATTATGGCACTAAATAGATATAAAGCCCTGATGATGAAAATTAATTTGGACTTTGGACCTCTCCTTTAAAATGGCAAACGTATTTCAGACAATGTCCTTAACTATATACCATAGCTTTTATTATGCTCGAATAAGGAAGTTTTATATTTTTAAAAATTCTGTGGAAGCATGATTGAAAAGCAATGTCTGACTTTTATTTGTTAATTTTCATAGATTTTTTTATTTTTTATTACTTTTGTCAGATTCAAGTTATTTCTGTGACCATTGTGGGTTTTTCTGTAATTAAACGAGGGGTACCAACAATTTTGACCACGTGTGTAAATGCAATGGACCTAGATGTTTGATATATCATTTGAACCATAGACTATGGGTATATAATGTACATCTGTAGGCCTTTGACCTCATTTAAAGGTATTCAGAAGGCCTTTGATCTCATTTAAAGGTATTCAGAGTTTTTCTGTTTCAGGTCCTCTTAGGTGCTGTTTTATAGAAATCTCCTATCCCATAAGTACTACCTGCAGAGGAGAACAATAGGGCACTATGCAAAAGTGCTGTATGGCTGCACACAAGAGTGTCAGCTGAAGGAACTCCATGAGTTGTAATAAAGTAACAATTTAATTTAGAATATACATTTCAATATCGACTCCTCTTTAGTATGTAGATAAAAATTGGTAAATAAAGGGAGCGCAACTGACAATATAAACTACTGCTCAGTACATGGAACCTTTAGGATATGTGCACATGATGACTTTTACAAGAGAAAGATACTTCAGGAAAATGCTCAAGGTGTATTTTCTGAAGCATCTTTACTGGCGTCTCTCGTGTTGGTTTTTGTGGCAGCTTTTTATCCATTATACAGTTGTCAGGGCCGGCGTCAGCACCCGGGCAAGTGCCGGGGTCCTGAGCAGGCGGGGGGGCCCACTCACAGTCGGAGACACCGGCATGCCATGCGGGCCCGGTACCTGTACCAGTATCGGGGGCCGGTGTCTCGAGCAGAGCAGCGGCCAGCGAGGAGAGGTGAGTATTTCATTTTTTATTTTTTTGTATGTTTGGCGCAATATATGGAGACCATCATATGGGGCCCATCATACACTAGAGCATCATATATGGGGCCCATCATACACTAGAGCATCATATATGGGGCCCATCATACACTGGAGCATCATATATGGGGCCCATCATACACTGGAGCATCATATATGGAGCATTACATGGGGCCCATCATACACTGGAGCATTATATGGGGCTCAATATTCTGTATGGAGCTCTATGTGGTGCCCATAATTGTGTATGAAGCAATATATGGAGCTTATTATACTGTATGGAGCAATATATGGGGCTCATTATTCTGCATAGAGCACTATGGGGTGCCCATAATACTGTATGGAGCAATATATGTAGCTCATTATTCTGTATGGAGCACTATGTGGTACCCATAATACTGTATGGATGACTATACTGTTTGTCTTTTGAGCTATTGTAGATTTTACAATAGATATCACTCATGTAATGTATGAAGTAAGTGAAATCTTTGGCATTGTACTATACCTATATTACTCTGCCGTATCTGTGCATCATGAATTGTGGTATGTGTTAAAGGGGCCCACTGAGACTCTTTCGCCTGGGGCCCATGAAAACCTGGAGCCGACCCTGACAGTTGTGCTCAAAAGTTTACATACCCTGGCAGAATTTTTGCTTTCATGGACCTTTATTCAGTGAATATGAATAATAACACCAAAACTTACTCATGGTTAGAGGTTGGGTCAAGCCATTTATTGTCAAACTACTGTGTTTTATCTTTTTAAATCATAATGACAACCCAAAACATCCAAATAACCCTGATAAGTTTACATACCCTGGTGATTTTGGCCTGATAACATGCACAGAAGTTGACACAAATGGTTTGAATGGCTACTAAAAGTAACATCCTCACCTATGAACTGTTTGCTTGTAATTAGTGTGTGTGCATAAAAGCTGAGTGAGTTTCTGGGATCCAGACAGACTCTTGCATCTTTCATCCAGCCACTGACGTTTATGAATTGTGAGTCATGGGGAAAGAAAAAGAATTGTCAACGGATCTACGGGAAAAGGTAGTTGAACTGTAAAAAACAGGAAAGTGATGCAAAAAGATATCCAAGGAATTAATACTGCCAGTCAGCACCATTCAAACTGTGATTTTCAAAAGGAAAATCAGGGGCTCTGTAAACACAAAACCACGGTCAGGTAGACACCAACAAAAATTTCGTCCACAACTGCCAGGAAAATTGTTTGGGATGCAAAGAAAAACCCACAAATAACATCAGCTGAAATAAAGGACTCTCTGAAAACTAGCGGTGTGGCTGTTTCAAGATGCATAATAACGAGGCATTTGAAGAAAAATGGGCTGCATGGTTGAGTCGCCAGAAGAAAGCCATTACTGCGCAAATGCCACAAAGTGTCTCTCCTACAATACGCAAAACAGCACAGAGACAAGCCTCACAACTTCTGGAACAAAGTAATTTGGAGTGATGAGACCAAAATTGAACTTTTTGGCCACAACCATAAACGTTACATTTGGAGAGAGGTCAACAAAGCCTATGATGAAAGGAACACTATTTCTACTGTAAAACATTGAGGTGGATCACTGATGTTTTGGGGATGTGTGAGCCACAAAGCCACAGGAAACTTGGTCAAAGTTGAAGGAAAGATGAATGCAGCACATTATCAGCAAATACTGGAGGCAAATTTTCAATCATCAGCCCGGAAGCTGCGCATGGGACATAGTTGAACGTTCCAACATGACAACGATACAAAACACAAGGCCAAGTTGACCTGTCATTGGCTACAGCAGAACAAAGTGAAGGCTCTGGAGTGGCCATCTCCACCTCCTGACTTCAATATCATTGAGGCAGTCTGGGGAGATCTCAAGTGCGCAGTTCATGCTAGACAGCCCAGGAATTTACAGGACCTGGAGGCTTTTTGCCAAGAAGAGTGAGCAGCTTCACCATCTGAGGAAATAAAGAACTTCATTCACAACTACCACAAAATACTTCAAGCTGTCATTGACGTTAGAGGGGGCAATACACGGTATTAAGAAGTGGGGTATGTAAACTTTTGATCAGTCATTTGGATGTTTTGGGTTGTCTTTATGATTTAAAAAGATAAAACATAGTAGTTTGACAATAAATTGCTTCAACCAACCACTAACTATGAGTGGAGAAAAAGTTTTGGTGTTATCATTCATATTCTCTGAAAAAAGACTAAGAAAGCAAAAATTCTGCCGGGGTATGTAAACTGTATGTTAAATAGTGAGTGGGTTTCCGAGCAGAAGTTGCCTGAATAGTCAGATCACTACTTTTAACTTTAAGAGACGCTCAAAAAGACTGAACATACTGTGTGTACTGCAAATTGTTTTAACATTTCAGTGCATATTTTTTTTATATGTATTGAGTGCTTTTTCAGGTGGTTCCTGGCCAGCCCTGCCGGAAAAATAATTGTGTACATACACTTAAGGGCCCATACATCAAAGTGTTTGCTGCAGAAAATTAGAATAAAAAGTTTGAAAAATTTAGCAACTTTTGGTGTTTTCATGTCAACTTTCAAGCAGCTCCATCAAAATGTGCAAGCCTAGGGAGGAGCATGGGTGAAACAAAACATGCCTACTGTGATGTTGGTGGTGGGTGTGGTCCCACCTCGCCATGGGCTGGGCTTATCCTGGAGGGGCGTAACTAAGAGACTATCCTGTTTTCACTAGAACCTCTGTTGGTGAGGATAGGCTTGGCCACAGGTAGTCACCAGGTGTCACTCCAGACAGTCCCCAGACCTGCTGCAGCTGACCCACGGCTCAAAGCAGGAAAGTGGAATGCAGAAGGGCGAAGACAGATGCGTATTCCAAGGTCAGGGCAGGCAGTGCGGGTTAATAATAGAAGTCAAGGTCAGGAGTGGAGAGGTCAGACAGAATGGGTTAGCGAGCTGATAACAGTGGAGAGGAGACAAAAATAACACACAGACTGAATGCTGGAGAGGAACCAAAGTTCATGCAGGGAACAGGAGGATGAGCAGTCTAGTATATCCCCTGATGGCATTGGATAGACTTGGGAGGCCAAACCCTGCAAGACACAGACAGGTTAAATTTCTGCAGGATCTGGCTGCGTCTCCCTAAAGTCAGTTGGAGAAAGCAGGCAAATGCACCAGAATTGGAGAGCGGAGAGGTCAGTCAGAACGGATTAAAATAGCACACAGACTGAATGCTACAGACAAGAACACAAGCCTAAAGGTACTGCCACACTTAGTGATCTCGTTAGCGATCTCAATAACGACGCAAGCTAATGAGATCGTTTTTGTGATCGTTTTAATGTCTCTAGTAGCTGCCACACTTAGTGATCTCGTTAACGACTCAAAGCGGTTAGCGATCTAATTAACGACTTTAACGGTCATTGCGATGTAAAAACAGCGCACATCGCTCACAAAAGGTGCCAGACACAGCGATATAGGCTCACCAGCGGGACGCCAACGATCTAAATACGGTCCAGAACTCTAGTGAACGATCAGCGAGATCACAGCAGGGGCCACGTCGTTGCTACATGCCACACACGTTAGCGTCACGAACGAGATTGCTAAATAGTGACGTATTTTAGCGATCTCGTTAGCGACGCTGTTTAGTGTGGCATACCCTTAAGTTAAGGCAGGGAACAGGAGAAGGAGCAACCTAATATATCCCCTGCTGGCAGGGGATAGGCCAGGAAGCCAAATCCTGCAGGCAGGATCTGGCTGCGCCTCCCTATAACAGATGAAGACAGCAGTGAAATGCAGGGAGCTGGAAGTGCTGCATGAGGTAACTCAGCAGCATGGCCTGACACGGGGAGAGCAGAGCGGTGAATGTGATAAGTAGCACAGTGCTGGGAACTCGAATTACTAGTGTGACACCTGTGCTCACCCATTAAATTCATGGAAAGTGGTGTCATTTCTTGTGCCAGAAATGTTACTCCAGTTTAGAGCAACATTTCTAGTGAGGCATGTTATTCCTAAAGGTCCTCATTAAGACAGGGGTATGAAACAACAGGGGCCTTTAAGGAGCAGGCAGCCGTATAATTCTAACTCGTGCGCTGATCGCATCGCAATCCTCAATCTGGCCGTCTCCTCTCCTGATCTTAGCTTGACAGCTGCATAGAAATACGTAACACTTTCATTATCAGGTCAAGAGAGGTGCTGGGTAGTGATGAGCGAGCGTGTTCGGATAAGGTGTTATCCAAGCACGCTCGTGTCCTAATGGAGTACAGGTGCTCCTCACAAAATTAGAATGTCATCAAAAAGTTAATTTGTTTAATTTCTTCAATATAAAAAGTGAAACTCATATCATATATAGTCATTACAAAAAGAGTGATCTATTTCAAGTGTTTATTTCTGTTAATGTTGATGATTATGGCTTACAGCCAATGAAAACCCAAAAGTCATTATCTCAGTAAATTAGAATACTTTATAACACCAGCTTGAAAAATGATTTTACACTCTGAAATGTTGGCCTACTGAAATATACGTTCAGTAAATGCACTCAATACTTGTCGGGGCTCCTTTTGCATCAATTACTGCATCAATATGACGTGGCATGGAGGCGATCAACCTGTGGCACTGGTGAGGTGTTATGGAAGCCCAGGTTGCTTTGATAGCAACCTTCAACTTGTCTGCATTGTTGATGTTTCTCATTTTCCTCTTGACAATACCCCATAAATTCTCTATGGGGTTAAAGTCAGGCGAGTTTGCTGGCCAATCAAGCACAGTGATACTATTGTTTTTAAACCAGGTATTAGTACTTTTGACAATGTGGACAGGTGCCAAGTCCTGCTGGAGAATGAAATTTCCATCTCCAAAAAGCTTGTCAGCAGAGGAAAGCATGATGTGCTCTAAAATTTCCTGGTACACGGCTGCGCTGACTTTGGTCTTGATCAGGCGTGGGCAATTAATTTTCCCGAGGGGACACATGAAAGACCATGACTGTTGTGGAGGGCCGAACCAATAGCTTGAAATTAATTCTACTCAAAATAATTTATTAATATTAATTGTATGACTTAATATTGAGCAGAATTAAGTATGCTGACACCCCCTATATATCTTTGAACCCAAGTACAGCCCTTTCTGTATATTTTATGAACCCTCCCCACAGCCCCTTATATAAAGAATGAGCCTCACACAACTTCCCCATATACAGCATTGAAAGCAGGTTGTATGATGCAGTGACGCAAGAGAGGCAGAGCAAGGGTTAACAGTTTTAAATTAACAGGGGATACTCCATGCAGCGAGATAAACAGTTAAATGAGGGTTAAACAGTTCAAAGGCAGGCAATAGGTAGAGTTAATGGGCAACAAACTAGATAATGGCAGTTCCTTAAATCACTTATCATATCAAAGGCTTCCCAGTCTTATGCTGAAGCTTGGAGGGCGGTGGCGCCAACAACGGCTCTCTCTAGATAGCCTGTGCACCCTACTCTCAGCCACGGAGAATGCGGCACTTCTCAGTCGCTCAGAGGCAGGACACCCGACACCTCGATCTCTAACAGTCACTCGGGTGGTGGCAGGAACCGGCGGGTGCAGACAAACACAGAGCGGGTGCTCGGGGGACGGAGCACACTCTTCAGCCTGCTGTACGCTGCCTGTCCGCTCCAAAACTGACTCCTGCCACACACGATTTTGCTTATCTACGTCCTCTGCTTTCGGGCCAGGGGTCCTGTCCAGGCCCTTATGCCTTCCCCCGAACAACATGGGTCGCAGCCTCAGCAGTTCTGGACCCGGCTGTAAGGTTCTATGTATATATTCCTGAAACTCAGTTTGTTCGTCAGCCATTTTACTTTCTGTCTTGCTGCAGCTATCTTGCCCTCAGTCAAAATGGAGTTTCCAGCTTGCATGTTCCCGCCCTGATTCTCTCCTTTGCTTCTTAAGCAGTCACAGCTGAGCAATCAGTGCTTCAGAATCTAGCCTGCAGTGAACCTGTGACTTGACTCCTGTAAGCCTTGGACCTTGTACTCCAGCTATTCCTACTGAGGAACTCTGAAGCACTTGTGGACTCTGAACCCTGCTCTTTGAAAGACCCACGTTTGCATGGACTTACGGTAACAGAGAAGAAGATCCTGAATCTGTATTGGAGAGTGATTGCTGAGCTTGGATTACTCTGGCCTGCTGTGTCTCCTGTTTCTGTGTCTGCAAACTGTGTGACTATTTCTGCCAACTTGTATGAAGTAATACAGGACTTTTCTATATCAAACCTGTGACTCCTGTGTTTTCATCGCACCCAAGCACAAGACGCTATATGAACTGTACTACATACATTACAAGATTCTGAAGCCAAAACGTTAGTGTCTGCTGTACTGTGGATATCAGACGTCCGGTTGTACTTTCTGTGATGACAGTGGTTGTGACTTCTCACAACCATTCCAGGTGAGCAATTCCCTTAAGTTTTTTCTTTTTGCAGTGTTACCACAGGTAAACACTATTGTTTTTTTTTTCCTTTCTTTTCTCTTTTTTGTCTGCTGTAACTCTGGAGATCAGATGTCTGGTTGAAACTTTCTGTGATGATAGTGGTTGTGACTTCTCACAACCATTCCAGGTGAGCAGTTCCCTTAATTTTTTTTTCTCTCTGCAGTGTTGCCACAGGTGAACACTATTGTTTTTTTTTCTCTCCTCTTCTTCCAGTAATCCTGTCTTAAAAGATCTGGAAAATGGAGGCCCGCATAAAGGAACTTTGCGGAGTGACTGATAATATCCTTGCAGATTTGCAGAATATAAAGACCCGTTTTACAAATCTACAGGACCTCAATAATCACAATTTGCAAGTGGTTGGACAGACTACCCAGGATTTGCGAGCCAGGATTGAGGTTCTAGAGGGGCGAGTCCAGGCTCCTGCCGTAGCCCCGAGTGCTGGGATTCCAAGTTGCCCCCTTTTCGTTTTGGCGGTGAACGTGAGAAATTCAGGGGATTTATTAATCAATGCAATTTTTTTTTTTTCTGCACATGCTTCACAATTTCCCACTGAACGATCTAAGGTGCTTACTATAATTATGTTGCTTACCAACAAGGCTTTAATGTGGGCAAACCCTCTGATTGAGACTGAGGATGATTGTTTGAATCACCTTGATGATTTTATTTCAGCCATGGGGCAGGTGTTTGATGACCCCAATCGAGGTGCAACAGCTGAAGCAGCCATGTTAGCTTTGCGCCAAGGTAAGCACTCGGTAGCTGAATATGCCTTGGATTTCAGGAGATGGGCCCTTGATACCACCTGGGACAGTTCCGCCAAAAAATCTATTTTTCGAAAGGGGTTATCTCCACTGATTAAGGATGAACTTGCTCGTGCCGACCCTCCCACTGCGTTAGGTGACTTTATTAACTACTGCATCCGTATTGATACTCGTCTGACTGAACGCAGGCAAGAGAGATGGTTCGAAAGCAATCGTACTAACCTTTTCCTACCTTCCTCTCCAGCTAAGGAACATTTGAGTAGGATTACACGGGAACCTGAACCTGAACCCATGCAGGTAGACTCTTTACAACGACGGGTTAGTGATGCACGCAAGGAACATCGTTTTAAGGAGAATCTATGTTTCTATTGTGGTAAGTCAGGGCACTTCATTATAAACTGCCCCAGCCGTTCTCGTAAGACTACTGCAGCACTCATTCATTGTGAGTGTTGCGAGAGGGGATCTGTCAGGTCCGAGCCTCAGGCTCCAGAGAGATCTGCAGCAACAGATCTTGATTTCTCGGACTTAAACTCCGTTACCTCTGAGGACGTTGACTGTGTAAACGCTGCCATTTTTCAAGTTTCCTCAGCGGTGTCCCAGCTGAGTTGTAAGAAAAACAATTCTCATTGCTTTCTTTCCATCAAACTCTGGGTTGACTCAGCTTGGGTGTCTAGCTCTGCTATGATCGACTCAGGGTCAAGTGGAAATTTTATGGATGTCTCCTTTGCTCTGAAACAGGGAATACGTTCAGTGAAGAAGGCTACTCCAGTACAGATGGAAACTGTGGATGGCTCCCTGCTGACCTCTGGACCAGTGGATCAGGAAACAGAGCCTTTGAGGGTTCTTATGGGTAAAGATCATCAAGAGAAACTGTCCTTTATGCTTATCTCTTCTCCCCACTTTCCCATTATTCTAGGGCTACCATGGCTGCTAGGCTCAGAATCCTACCATTAACTGGGAGACCAAGGAATTACACTTTCCAGAGAAACAGATGAGTCCAAAAGTTTCAGCTTGCTCTGTTCCTAAAGGAATCATGTCAGTCCCTGAACTACCAGCTGTATACCAGGACTATGTGGATTTATGTGACAAGAAGAACGCTGACCAGTTCCTCCTCACCGTCCATATGATTGTCCAATTGAATTATTGCCTGGAGCAGAGATACCTTTTGGTAAGATCTACCCCCTGGCGGGGCCCGAGCTAAAGGCTTTAAAGGATTACATAGATGAAAATCTAGCCAAGGGCTTCATACGCCCCTCTTCATCTCCTGCAGGTGCACCCATCTTCTTTGTAAAGAAGAAAGATGGATCTCTGAAACCATGCGTAGACTATAGGGAACTCAATAAGGTTACTATTAGAAACCGTTATCCATTGCCTTTAATCCCTGAATTATTGGAGAGAGTGCGACATGCCAAAATTTTTTCTAAACTAGATCTTCGTGGGGCCTATAACTTAGTCCGTATTAGACCTGGGGATGAATGGAAGACTGCATTCAGGTCACGCTATGGACACTTTGAATATCTAGTTATGCCTTTTGGTCTGAGTACCGCCCCAGCCACTTTCCAACACTTGGTGAATGACATCTTCAGGGATCTCCTAGATACATTCGTGGTAATTTATTTGGATGATATTCTAATTTTTTCTAACTCCACAGAGGAACATCATGGACATGTGAGAATGGTCTTGGAACGTCTAAGACAAAATCATCTTTACATCAAACTTGAAAAGTGTGAATTCCATAGGACCGAAATTCAATTTCTGGGGTATGTACTGTCTACACAAGGAATTAGTATGGATGGAAGCAAAACCCAAGCCATCAAGGATTGGAGAAGTCCTAGAAATGTGAAGGAGGTACAGCGCTTCATCGGGTTTGCCAACTTCTATAGACGTTTCATTAGAAATTTCTCTGAGGTAGTGTCACCTATCACTCAACTTACCCGGAAAGAGTCTAGGTTTTCCTGGACTCCCCAAGCCCAGGAAGCATTTTCCCGTCTAAAAGATAAATTTACCACTGCACCTATCCTAGTACATCCCAACCCCGAGCTTGCCTTCATAATAGAGGTGGATGCTTCAGACTGTGCCGTTGGAGCTATACTCTCTCAGAGAACAGGTGAGAAGAATGTCTTGCATCCCTGTGCCTTCTTTTCCCAGCAGTTGTCTTCGGCTGAGAGGAACTACGATGTGGGCAATAGAGAGTTGTTGGCCATTATTGCCGCCTTCAAAGAATGGAGACACCTTCTTCAGGGAGCTGCACAGCAAATAGTCGTCCTGACAGACCATCGTAACCTTGAATTTATCAGGTCGGCTAAGTGCCTGACTCCTCGCCAGGCTCGCTGGAATCTTTTCTTAAACCAATTTAATTTTATCATCTCTTATAGACCAGGATCGCGCAATGGAAAGGCTGATGCACTCTCTAGGATTTACTCAGCAGAGACACGTCCAATTACTCCTCCTAAGACTATTCTTCCTGACTCTAGATTCCTAGGAGTAATTCATAATCAAGACCTACTTAAGGACATCAAGGAAGCATACCATGCGGATTCCTTTTTGGCACAACCCCCAAGGGACGTAAGTCTTGTCTTTAAGAATGGTGTGTGGATTCAGGGACAACGTCTGTATATTCCTGAAACAGTCAGATTAAGAGTATTGCAACTCATTCACGATTCCAAGATAGCTGGGCATAGAGGAATTCTAAAGACACAGGAATTTCTTTCTCGTTTCTTTTGGTGGCCCACTTGCAGGAAGGATGTTTTGAATTATGTCACTTCATGTGAGGTCTGTGCAAGATGCAAAACACCTCGCTCCTCACCAACTGGTCTGTTACAGCCTCTTCCCACCCCGTCCCGCCCGTGGGGATCCATTTCTATGGACTTCATTGTGGAGTTACCAACCTCTCAGGGGAAGAACACCATTCTAGTGGTGGTTGACCGTCTAACAAAGGCAGCTCATTTTATCCCTTGTGTCGGCTTACCCACTGCAAAACAGACATCAGATTTGATGATTAAAGATGTGTTTCGCTTACATGGAGTACCGGATGAGGTTATTTCGGATCGAGGGGTGCAATTCACTTCTAGGTTTTGGCAAAATTTCTGTGCAGCATTGGACATTAAAGTAAACCTTTCTTCTGCTTTTCATCCCCAGACTAATGGACAGACCGAACGAACCAATCAAACCCTGGAGCAGTATCTCCGCTGCTTTATCTGCCACCTACAGGATGATTGGGTGGATCTACTTCCATTAGCTGAGTTCTCGTATAACAACTCTCAGAGTGCCTCCACTAAACAGTCTCCTTTTTACTCTAATCTAGGTTATCATCCTAACATTCTACCACGATTTCCCATAGAAACGCCTTTACCAGCAGTGGCTGAAAGAATCACGTCTTTACAGAAGAATATGGATCTTCTAAAGGAAAATCTGGAATCGGCTCAAGAAAGGTACAAGAAAGCAGCAGATAAATTTCGTAAACCTGCACCAGCTTTCAAGGTAGGAGACTTGGTCTGGCTGTCAACCAGAAATCTTAAGTTAAGGATTCCATCGTCTAAGTTGGGACATAAGTACATTGGACCCTATAAAATCAGTAAAATTATAAGTGCCGTTGCTTGTCGTCTTCAACTGCCCAGAACTATGAGAATCCACCCTGTCTTTCATGTATCCCTACTAAAGGCTGCGACACCCAATACGTTTCCTGGATGTTCCTCTCCTTGCCCTGACCCAGTGCTAGTCGATGGTCAGGAAGAATTTGTGGTGGAAAGGATTTTAGATTCCAGGTTGTATAGAAATCGGTTACAATATCTGATTAAATGGCAGGGCTACCCAGTGGAGGACAACTCATGGGAACCGGTCAATAACGTTAATGCTCCTCGCTTGCTCCGTCAGTTTCATCAGAGGTACCCACACAAGCCTGGTCTGAGGTCATCCGGAGGTTGTCCTTAAGGGGGGAGTAATGTAAGGTTCTATGTATATATTCCTGAAACTCAGTTTGTTCGTCAGCCATTTTACTTTCTGTCTTGCTGCAGCTATCTTGCCCTCAGTCAAAATGGAGTTTCCAGCTTGCATGTTCCCGCCCTGATTCTCTCCTTTGCTTCTTAAGCAGCCACAGCTGAGCAATCAGTGCTTCAGAATCTAGCCTGCAGTGAACCTGTGACTTGACTCCTGTAAGCCTTGGACCTTGTACTCCAGCTATTCCTACTGAGGAACTCTGAAGCACTTGTGGACTCTGAACCCTGCTCTTTGAAAGACCCACGTTTGCATGGACTTACGGTAACAGAGAAGAAGATCCTGAATCTGTATTGGAGAGTGATTGCTGAGCTTGGATTACTCTGGCCTGCTGTGTTCCTGTTTCTGTGTCTGCAAACTGTGTGACTATTTCTGCCAACTTGTATGAAGTAATACAGGACTTTTCTATATCAAACCTGTGACTCCTGTGTTTTCATCGCACCCAAGCACAAGACGCTATATGAACTGTACTACATACATTACACCGGCATAGTACAAGTGCCCGTTGTCCAGTGCTTCTCCTTACACTCCCCTCTCATTTAGTTCGCCATTCCACGAATGAGAGTTCTTGCAGTAAACGTTGGCACTATTCCGTTTCTTGAACAATCTGCTGCCAAATAAACTGATCCTGTTCATAGCGGGTAGGGGGTATTCCCACGGTGGTCTGTTCAGTACGACGTAGGTCAGGTTGAGTGGTGGAGTCAGGCTGGATAGTGGAAGGGGGGGTGTGCTCGGTTCCACGGGAACAGCCATCTCTGGAGTTTCTGGTAGCCCTATTTCCCTTGGACTGATAACCGGGGCACTTTCTTAGTCGGAGGAAGGTGTAAAAGGTTCGTCCTCTTCGTAGTCAGGAACAGGAGGACTAGAAGCGTCGGTGAGGTCGATCCTCTCTCTTCATCTTCAGAGTCCCATGACAGGCAGGGACGCAACATGTTGCAGTGAACTATTCAGGTAGGCGCCTCTTATTCTCCCTCAGGTTGAATCTCATACACCGGGCCAGCAATGCCAACCCAGCATTTCACCCGATATGGAGTTTTCTCCCACCTATAGTCCAGCTTGCCCCATGGCCTCTGGTCTCGGACCAGCACTTGATCCCCTGCTTTAAGAGCTGTCCCTCGGAGGGGCGGTGATTCACGATGTTCGAGTTCTCAAAACTTAGTCTGGAGCAGCTGATGAAGAGTCTGCAGCTGATGTCTGTGTTCTCAGACCCAGGAAGACACCACCGTCCGTGGGTAGTCCTCTTCTGGATCCAGCTCCAACTCGGTGATCTCTTGTCCCTTCCGCCCAAACAGTAGGGTGTACGGAGTATATTCTGAAGTGCGGTGCACCCGGTTTTAGTACACCCAGACCAATTCAGCCACATACTCAGGCCAACGGACTTTGTGGTCTTCCTCCAATGTTCTCAGCATTTGAATCAATGTATGGTTAAAGCGTTCACAGGCTCCATTCCCCTAGGGGTGATAGGGCGTCATTCTCGACTTCTCAATTTGGTATAGATGGTGTAATTCTTCCATCACTCAGCTTGGAAACGTGCACCTTGATCCTAATGAATCTGCTTCAGGCAACCGTACACCCGAATGAAGTCTCGACAGATAGCCTGAGCAGCCGACTTGGCAGTCTGATCTCGGGGTGACCACCACGAACTTGGTGAAGTGGTCAGTCATCACCAATGTTTATAACCATTGTGAGCGGGACTCATGGTCAAGTAGTCGATCATCAGCAGTTTTAAAGGGGCAGAGGTCACGATGGTCTGGTTAGGAGCTCTTTGTTCCAAGGTTTTGACCAACTCACAGCTTCGGCATCGCTGACAGGCCTCTTTTACTGCATTCTTCAATTGGGGGGTGATAGACCAGCTTCTGTAGCCACTGGAATGTCTTTTCCGGACCAAAGTGAGCCCCCCTCTCATGAGCCTCCATGGCCACTATGCTGATTAGCTTCTCGGGGAGCACCACCTGCCAAGCGACCCCCAACTCATGCATCAACTGCACTTTTCTATACAGCAGGCCATCCTTCAATTGGAGACTCCCCCATTGTCTGAGAATCTGCAAAGCCCCTGGGGACAGAGCACCTCTTTCATCTCGGCTAGAGAGCTGCTTCAATGCTACCCACTATCTCAGCTGGACCAGTTCTGTGTCTTCCTGCTACAGCTGTGCCCAATCATCTCGAGGTCATCCTAACACCTGTTTCCGGATGCCTCGCTGATCTGTCCCTGTGTTGTCGCTAACAAACTGGCGAAATCCTGGAAGCCCGAATCTCTTCTGCCTCCAATCCTTCATCCCGATCACGGCCCGGGCACTCATGTATCTCTCTGGATAAGGCATCAGCGTGTGTATTCTCAGCTCCTTTCCGATACGCAATCTTGTACCGGTATTTCACAATGCGGGCCACTCATCTTTGTTCTAGGGCTCCCAGTTTGGCATTTTCCAGATGAGCCAACGGGTTGCTGTCGATTCACACCAAGACTCTGGACTCTGACAGGTATACGGCAAACTTATCAGTCATCGCCCATATTGGCACCAGCAGCTTCAGCTTTAAGGAACTGTAGTTGTTGGGGTTCCGCCCTGAGTGGTATAGAGATTGGCTTGCGTAGGCAATCACTCGCTTTTTCCCATCTTGCACTTGAGAGAGCACGGCCCCCAGACCATGGAGACTTCAGTCGGTGTGTAAAATTAAGGGGTTACCAGTATTGGAGCTTCTGTCAGGGCCATCTTCAAAGCCTGAAAGGCCTCCTGGCTGCTCCCCCACTGGATAGTTTGATTCTTCGCCCTGGACGGTACTCCTTTGAGCGGCTCTAACAACGGATTGGGGATGCGATTGAAGTTTTTCACGAACCTCCAGTAATATCCAGTAAGCCCCAGAAACGCCTGCACATCCTTCACTGTCTTCGGGGTGGGCCATTCCTGTACTGCTGCTATCTTCTCACGGGCAGTCCTCACCCTGTCAGTGGATACGACGTGTCCCAGATACTCGATCTGTTTGTGAAAGAGGTGACACTTTTGGGGCTTCACTTTCAGACCATGTTTTTGTAGTCGACTCAACACTTGCTTTAAGCGCTGGAGATGTTCTTCAAAGGTGGCTGTGTAGACAATGATATCATCCAGATAGATAAGCATTGCTTCAATGTTCAGATCCCCCAAGAACCTTTCCATCAAGCGCTGAAACGTCCCAGGGGCTTTGGTAAGTCCGAAGGGCATTCGATTGAACTCAAATGGTCCCATAGGCAGAATGAACGCTGTCTTCGGCCGATCATGTTCGGCCATGGGCACCTGCCAATATCTGTTGGTCAGATTTAGGGACGAGAAGTATTTCACTTTTCCCAAGGCAGACAAGGATTCTTCATCTGGGCAAGGGATATGAATCTCGCACCGTACAAGCATTCAGTCGCCAGTAGTCGACGCAGAAGCGCAGTGTCCCATCTTTTTTTGTACTAGTACGATGGGGGGCCAACGGGCTTTGACTGTCCCAGATGACTCCCCTCTGCAGCATGTGGGACAACATTTCTTTCACCTCTTAATACATCTGAGGTGGGATCTGGCGGTATCTTTATCAAATTGGGGCAGCACTCCCTGTAGGTATTTCGTGGGTTATGGCAGTGGTGCACCCCAAGTCATCCTCATGACGAGTGAAGATGTCCTGGTAGAGCTCCAGCATGGCCTCCACCTGTTGCACCTGCTGCGGGGAGAGTCCCGACAGTTCGACCCTCATCTGTTCCAAGATTCGGCGCCCCTCTTTTGTGCTTCCAGGTGACTGCTCTGGGACCATGGTAACAGCTACAGTCCATGGATCTCCAGGTTTCACGGCTAAGTGGACAGTCTCTGACGGCACCAGTTCTTCAGGCATGCCCAGCACCCTTGCCACCTCACTCCTGGACGAAAGGGTCAAACTGTCTTCCCCTATGTTGACACACCGCACCACTACATTACCGTCACGAACAGTGGCCAAGGTCCGAGCAATGAGGAGTCCGGGGGATATCTGGTCTGCTGTGGTTGGCTCGATCTGGACTTCCACCCCTTCAAGCAGTGTACAGGCTCGTACGGGCAGGGTGAGCACCGTCTGACCCGGCAGTAAGACAAGCTTGGCAGAATCGGGGAATACCACCTTTCCTAGGATCTTCCCTTCGCTTGATGTCTCCTTCGCCTGGGCGACACAAATCAATTGCTGGAACACCTGCCTTTGGGGGGTTCTGGAGCTCCACTGGTCCAGAAAGGCTTCTGATGGCTTGCTGATCAGCAGGCTTCTGAGTTCTTTCAACACATTTATCCCCAGAGTAACTGAAGGGCCATCATCAAAGTCACCGGCAAGCAGTACTCCTTTTCGGCCTACATCTTTCCCGATTACGGTCACTTGCATCCAGACCACCCCTGCGACTGTGATGGGCAATTGGTTAGCTGCCTTCAGCTTAATCACGGAGCCCATTTGGGCTGTGTGGCCGCTGAAAAATTACGTTGAAAGTATGCTTCGGCATGGTCATGACCTGGGAACCGGTGTCAACTAAACAGCGAACGGCCGTTCACTTTGGCCCAGATGAGAGGGCTCAGGGAAACTAAACTTTTGGGACTACCTTCTCTCGTCCTTGGCTGTTCAGGCTCCGGGCGTCCCCCCCCCTGGCCACGGAGCTCACTAGTTTAACGGCTGCCGGGTGAGCAGCCTTCCACACCACTTCGCACACCCTTGGGCATAATGTCCAATGACTCCACATCTGAAACAGATCGCCTATCTCTCTGCCTTAGCATGTCTCGTGTTCTGATGAGGTGCAGCTGGCAAATAGGACTCAGGGTTACTTCTGTCTCTGGATGGATCTGGAGCCACAGGAGGGTTTTTTCTGAAGTCAGACCACTCTTCCCGCATTCCTTGTATCTCCTTTCGGATCTCTCTGACCCAGCCTGACTCAGCTTCAGTTGAATTGTGCACCTCCCCACTCCGGACCTACCCTGTCGAGGCTGCCGTCCCCTGCTCTTGCTCATGCGCACACGCCTCTGCCCCAATTTCTAGGAAAGACATGAGGGGATTAACGCGCAAGCGCTCTCGCAGGGCCTGCTTAAGCAATGGGCTTCTAAGACCAGCTATCAATTGGTCTCTCAGGATCACATCAAGGGACCCCACACCTACATCATCCAGCTTAGTAATTGCTGCGTTTATCTCTTGCAAGGCATTCATATACTGGGTCATGGACTCCCCCTCACTCTGTACGTGGTTGAACAAGCGCATATGCAATTCCCCAATGTCTGTAGGATCCCCATGCATCTCCTCTAAGATCTGAAACACCTTGGTAAAAGTGTTCCGCTCATTCGAGAGCCGAAACATCACAGAACATCTGGCTTCTCCGTCCAGGGCATCACAGCAATCTCTGCCTGCATAGCAGGGGTCATAGGGTGCATTCTCAGCATCCCCTTGACCCGCTCAGTCCAGTCCCACAGCACTGAATTGCTCCCGGTGAATTTTGGGAGATTGCTGAGCATGGCCCCCAATGGCAAGCTGGCCCTTGGGGCACCCATGGCCACTAGATCTGCTGTCTCTGTGCTCGTGGACTGCATCCTGCTGACTACGCCAAGTGTAAGCAGGTTTGCGGGATGCAGTGATGCAAGAGAGGCAGAGCAAGGGTTAACCGTTTTAATTTAACAGGGGATACTCCACGCAGGTAGATAAACAGTTAAATGAGGGTTAAACAGTACAAGGGCAGGCAATAGGTAGAGTTAATGGGCAATAAATGAGATAATGGCAGTTCCTTAAATCACTTATGTCAAAGGCTTCCAAGTCTTCTGCTGAAGCTTGGAGGGTGGTGGCGCCGACAACGGCCAGCGTGGTGCTGTTCCAGAGGGGTCCTGCAAACAACGGTCTGTCTTCTTGCGGCAACGGTTGGTCTCCACTACCTTCCGCTGGGCCCCTAGTCCATAAGTTGGCATGGCCGGGATGAGCAAGGCCGCGACACTTGCAGGGTGCAATGTGAGGTGTTCAGCAGCAGTGGGCCAGGTAGGCTGCAGAAGTTAGTCTGCTCCTCGGCTCTCTCTAGAAAGCCCGTGTGCCATACTCTGTTACGGAGCACGCGGCACCTCTCAGTCGCTCAGAGGCAGGGTACCCGATACCTCGATCTCTATCAGTCACGTGGGTGGTGGCGGGAACCGGCGGGCGCCGACCAACGCAGCGCGGGTGCTCGGGGGACAGAGCACACTCTTCAGCCTGCTGCATGCTGCCTCTCAGCATCAAAACTGACTCCTGCCACATTTGCTTTCGCTTGTGTACGCCCCCTGCTTTCAGGTCAGGGGTCCTGTCCGGGCCCTTATGCTTTCCCTTGGACAACATGGGACGCAGCTTTAGCAGTTCTGTACCCGGCATAGTAATAGTGTCCACGGTCCCGTGTTTCTACTTACAGCATGAGCCCCACACAGCCTCCCCATGTACAGAATGAGCCCCACACAGACTTGCCATGTACATCATGAGGCTCTACACAGCCTCCCCATATACTGCATGAGACCCCACAGCCTCCCCATATATTGCATGAGCTCCACACAGCCTCCCCATATACAGCATGAGCCCCACATAGTCTCCCCATATACTGCATGAGCCCCACAGTTTCCCCATATTCTGCATGAGTCCCCACGCAGCCTCCCTATATACATACCTCCCAACCGTCCTGGATCTAGTGGGACAGTCCTGATTTTGACCCTCCCACCCGCTGTCCCACCCAGGACTCTTTTTTTTCCCGCATTGCATAGAGATAAGCCGCCATGCCCCCCATGCAGCCCATCCTCACCCTCCCACCTCAGCCACTCACAGCCAGCAATGACGTTCTCTTCTGTGTGCACAGGACCTGTGATGAGTTCACAGGAGGGAAGGAGTCATGGGTCACATGATCAGGGGCCTCAGTGTGTGCAGGACTCTGCTGTGCTGGTTGTCATGGTGCTGGATGAGGGTAAGTTTGTGTGGGGTCAGGAGGGGTTTACAGGGTGGATGTAGCAGTGCTGTGTGTGTACGGGGCATACGAAATGGATGGAAGTGTATGGAGCGGAGTAGAACCGTTTGTGTACGGGGTGTATGGGATGGAGCCATGTGTGTACGAAGTTTATGGACTGGAGCCATGTGTGTACAAGGTGTACAGAGCGTGGCCGCATGTGTACAAGATGTACGGAGTGGAGCCATGTGTGTACTGAGTGTAGCCGTGTGTGTGCGAGGTTTACGGAGCGGAGCCATGTGTATGAGGTTTACGGAGTTGAGTCATGTGTGTACTGAGTGGAGCCATGTGTGCACGAGGTGTACAGAGCAGAGCCGCATGTGTACGAGGTTTACGGAGTGGAGCCATGTGTGTACTGAGTGGAGTCGTGTGTGCGCGAGGTGGACGGAGCGGAGCCGCATGTGTACGACGTTTACGGAGTGGAGCCATGTGTGTACTGGGTGGAGCCGTGTGTGCGCGAGGTGTATGGAGTGGAGCCATGTATTTACTGAATGGAGCTGTGTGTGAGCGAGGTGTACGGAGCAGATCCATGTGTGTACGAGGCATATAAAGCAGATCCGTGTGTGTATGAGGTGTACAGAGCTGTGCGTGTATAAGATGTATGATGGGGAGCATTCTTACTTCCCAACCGTCCTGGATCCAGTGGGACAGTCCCGATTTTGAGAGAGTCTGACCCACTGCCCCGACCTGGAGCTTATGTTTCCCACGGACACAGGAGTACACAGCGGAGCCCCGAGGAGCACTTTAAAACTCGCACATGACGTTCCACGAAGTGACGTGCTGGAAGCTTACCAGAAATTAGGTAATTTCGGGAGGAGATTGTGACGGAATCATGGAGGCACTTCAGGGAATGCTTCAGATCCATTACCGTGTCCTCCGACGACAGCGCGATCGCCTTGGAATCGGGGATGCCGGCCATGTGAGCGGATCACAATATGTCCTGCATCGGGGCCTTAGGTGGGCATTACAATGGGAGCCGGGCTGCTATAGTACCTTTAGAGAATCTTTCTTTCTTTCTCTCTCTAATCCTTTTTTCTTTCTCTCTCTGTTCTTTCTCTCTGTTCTTTCTTTCCTCTCATTCTTTCTCTGTTCTTTCTCCCTGTTCTTTTTTTCTCTCTCTGTTCTTTCTTTCTCTCTGTTCTTTTTCTTTTTTTCTCTGTTCTTTCTTTCTATTTCTGTTCTTTCTATCTCTCTGTTCTTTCTTTCTCTTTCTCTTCTATCTTTCTTCCCCTCTTTCTTTCTCTCTCTGTTCTATCTTTCTCTGTTTCTTTCTCTTTGTTCTTCCTTTTTCTCTCTGTTCTTTCTTTTTCTCTCTCTGTTCTTCCTTTCTCTCTGTTCTCTTTCTTCCCCTCTTTCTTTCTCTGTTCTTTCTTTCCCATCTTTATTTCTCTCTCTCTCTGTTCTTTCTTTCCCATCTTTCTTTCTCTCTATCTCTCTGTTCTTTCCCCTCTTTCTTTCTCTCTCCCTCTCTGTTCTTTCTTTCTCCTCTTTTTTTCTCCCTCTCTGTTACTTTTTTCTGTCCCCTCTTTCTTTCTCTGTTCTTTCTTTCCCCTCTTTCTTTCTGTCACCCTCTCTGTTCTTTCTTTCCCCTCTTTCTTTTTTTCTCTCTGTTCTTTTTTTTGTCCCCTCTTTCTCTCTCTGTTTTTTCTTTTTCTATCTGTTTGATTCTTTCTTTCTCTCTATCTTTATTCTTTCTTCCCCCTCTTTCTCTGTTCTTTCTTTCCCCTCTTTCTTTCTCTGTTCTTTCTCTCTGTTCTTCCTTTCTTTCTCTCTGTTCTTTCTTTCTTTCTCTGTTCTTTTTCTCTCTCTGTTCTTTCCTTCTCTCTCTTTCTGTTCTTTCTTTCTTTCTTTCCCCTCTTTCTCTTTCTCTCTCTTCTTTACTTCTCCTCTTTCTCTCTGTTCTTTCTTTCTCTTTCCTCCCCCTGTTTCTTTCTCTCTAATCTTTCTTTCTCTCTGTTCTTTCTTTCTCTCTGTTCTTTCTTTCCAATCTTTTTCTCTATCTCTGTTCTTTCTTTCTCTATTCTTTCTTCCCCCTCTTTCTTTCTATCTTTCTGTTCTTTCTCTGTTTTTCTTTTTCCCTTTTCTTTCTCTTTCCCTCTGTTCTTTCTTTCCCCTTATTTTTTTCTCTGCTCTTTATTTCTGTCCCCTCTTTCTTTCTGTCTGTTCTTTCTTTCTCTGACTTTCTTCTCTCTCCTGTTCTTTCTTTCCCTTTCTCTCTCTCTGTTCTTTCTTTCCCTCTTTCTCTCTCTCTCCTTCTTCTGTTTTCTTTTTCTCTCTCTGTTCTCTTCTTTCCCCTCTTGTTCTCTGTTCTTCTTCTCTCTCCTTTCTCTCTCTGTTTTCTTCTTTCTCTCTGTTCTTTCTTCTTTCCCTCTTTCTTTCTCTCACCTTTCTTCTGTTTTCTTTTCTCTCTCTGTTCTCTTCTTCCCTTTCTTTGTCTCTCTGTTCTCTTTCTTTCTCTCTCCTTTCTCTCTTTTTTTTTTTCTCTCTGTTCTTTCTTTTTTCCCCTCAGTACCAGCCACTGTGCCCTCAGTACCAGTCAGTGTGAAAAGCAGTGCTAAATGGGTGTGGAGGGGCGTGGACATGGGTGTGACTAGTTATGAAATGGGTGTGATCAGGGCGTGGCCTAAAATTTGCCACTGCTCGCTTAGCACGTCGCAGCCTTTGTCCCTCTTTCCCGTCTTCAAAAATTGGGAGGTATGCTATATATTCTGCATGAGCCTCTGTAAGGTTCTTTGTCTCTGTTGACATGTTCCTTGAAACTCAGTTTTCCGTCGGCCATTTTGCTTTCTGTCTTTCTGCAGCTCTTGCCCTCAGTTAATATGGAGTTCCAGTTTTCATGTTCCCGCCCTGATTCTTCCCTCTTGCTTCTTAAGCAGCCTCAGCTGAACAATCAGTGCTCCTGAATCAAGCCTCAGTCAGTCTGTGACCTGACTCCTGGAAACCTTGGACTTGTACTCCAGCTATTTCCTACTGAGGAACCTTTGAACACTTTTGGACTCTGGAAACCTGATGTTTGGTGAATCCATGTTTTCAGAGGAATTACGGTACAGAGAAGAGATCCTGAACCTGCTTTGGAGATTTATTGTAGTGCTTGAAGTTGCTCTGGCCTGCTGTGTCTCCTGACTCTGTTTCTGCAAACTGTGTGAACTTTTCAGCATGCTTGTATGAAGTAATACAAGTCATTTCATTTCAACCTGTGTCTCATGTGTTTTCCTCGCACCCAAGCACAAGACGCTATAGGAACTGTACACTATACATGACAAGATTCAGGAGCCAATGTTTAGTGTCTGCTGGGTCTGGGAAAGTCGTGTCTGCTGTGACTGTGGATATCAGATGTCCGTTTAAATACCTTATGTGATGACAGTGGTTGTGACTTCTCACAACCATTCCAGGTGAGCGCATTCCCTTAAAATTTTACTCTGCAGTGTTACCACAGGTAAACACTATTGTTTTTTTTTTTTTTTTCCTTTCCTCTTCTCCTTCCAGCACTTCTGCCTTAAAAGATCTGGAAGATGGAGGCCCGCATAAAGGAACTTTGCGGAGTGACTGATACAATCCTTTCAGATGTACAGACTTTAAAAACCCGTTTTGCAAGCCTACAGGACCTCCCTAATCATAATTTGCAAGTGTTTGGACAGACTACCCAGGAATTGCGAGCCAGGATTGAGGCTCTAGAGGAACGAGCCCAGGCTCCTGCCATAACCCCGAGTTCTGGGATCCCCAAATTACCTCCTTTTCGTTTTGGCGGTGAACGTGAGAAATTCAGGGGATTTATTAATCAATGCAATTTATTTTTCTCTGCACATGCTTCACAATTTCCCACTGAACGATCCAAAGTGCTTACTATAATCATGTTGCTTACCAATAAGGCTTTGATGTGAGCAAACCCTCTGATTGAGACTGAGGATGATTGTTTGAATCACCTTGATGCTTTTATTTCAGCCATGGGGCAGGTGTTTGATGACCCCAATCGAGGTGCAACAGCTGAAGCAGCCATGTTAACTTTGCGCCAAGGTAAGTGTTCAGTAGCCGAATATGCCCTGGATTTCAGGAGATGGGCTCTTGATACCACTTTGGACACTTCCGCTAAGAAATCTATTTTTCGGAAAGGGTTGTCTCCACTGATTAAGGATGAACTTGCTCGTGCCGACCCTCCCACTGCGTTAGGTGACTTTATTAACTATTGTATTCGTATTGATGCTCGTCTGACTGAACGCAGACAGAGAGATGGTTCGAAAATAATCGCACTAACCTTTTACTACCTCCCTCCTCAGCTAAGGAACCTTTGAGTAGGATCACAAGGGAACCAGAACCTGAACCCATGCAGGTGGACTCTTTACAAAGACGGGTTAGTGATGCACGCAAAGAACATCGTATAAAGGAAAATCTATGTTTCTACTGTGGTAAGTCAGGGCACTTCATTATAAACTGCCCCAGCCGTTCTCGTAAGACTACTGCAGCAGTCATTCACTGTGAGTGTTGCGAGAGGAGCTCTGTCATGTCCGAGCCTCAGGCTCCAGAGAGATCTGCTGCAAGAGATCTTGATTTCTCGGACTTAAACTCTTAGTTCTGGGGACGATGATGGTATAAACGCTGCAATTTTTCAAGTTTCCTCAGCGGTGTCCCAGCTGAGTTGTAAAAGAAACAATTCTCATTGCTTCCTTTCCATCAAACTCTGGATTGACTCAGTCTGGGTGCCTAGCTCTGCTATGATCGACTCAGGAGCAAGTGGAAATTTTATGGATATCTCCTTTGCTCTGAAACAGGGGATACGTTCAGTGAAGAAGGCTACTCCAGTACAGATGGAGACTGTGGATGGCTCTCTACTGACTTCTGGACCAGTGGATCAAGAAACAGAGCCTTTGAGGGTCCTTATGGGTAAAGATAATCAGGAGAAAATGTCTTTTATGCTTATCTCTTCTCCCCACTTTCCCATTATTCTAGGGCTACCATGGCTGCAGGCGCAGAATCCTACGATTAACTGGGAGACCAAGGAATTACACTTTCCGGAGAAACAGATGAGTCAAGGAGTTTCAGCTTGCTCTGTTCCTAAAGGAACCATGTCAGTCCCTGAACTACCAGCTGTATACCAGGACTATGTGGATTTATGTGACAAGAAGAACGCTGATCAGCTTCCTCCTCACCGTCCATATGATTGTCCAATTGAATTATTGCCTGGAGCCGAGATACCTTTTGGTAAGATATACCCCCTAGCGGGGCCCGAGCTAAAAGCTTTGAAGGATTATATAGACGAAAATTTAGCCAAGGGCTTCATACGCCCCTCTTCATCTCCCGCAGGTGCACCCATCTTCTTTGTGAAGAAGAAAGATGGATCTCTGAGACCCTGCATAGACTATAGGGAACTCAATAAGGTTACTATTAGAAACCGTTATCCATTGCCTTTAATCCCTGAGTTGTTGGAGAGAGTGCGGCATGCCAAAATGTTCTCTAAACTGGATCTCCGTGGGGCCTATAACTTGGTCCGTATTAGACCTGGGGATGAATGGAAGACTGCTTTCAGGTCACGCTATGGACACTTTGAATATCTAGTTATGCCTTTTGGTCTGAGTACCGCCCCAGCCACTTTCCAACACTTCGTGAATGATATCTTCAGGGATCTCCTAGATACATTTGTGGTGATTTATCTGGATGATATTCTAATTTTTTCTAACTCCACAGAGGAACATCATGGACATGTGAGAATGGTCTTAGAACGCCTAAGACAAAACCATCTCTACATCAAACTTGAAAAATGTGAATTCCATAGGACCGAAATTCAATTTCTGGGGTATGTACTATCTACGCAAGGGATTAGTATGGATGGAAGCAAGACCCAAGCCATCAAGGATTGGCCAATTCCTAGAAATGTGAAGGAGGTGCAGCGCTTCATCGGGTTTGCCAACTTCTATAGACGTTTCATTAAGAATTTTTCTGAGGTAGTGTCACCTATCACCCAACTTACCCGGAAACAGTCTAGGTTCTCCTGGACCCCGCAAGCTCAGGAAGCATTTTCCTGTTTAAAGGATAAATTTACCACCGCACCTATCTTAGTACATCCCAACCCCGAGCTTGCCTTCATAATAGAGGTGGATGCTTCAGACTGTGCCGTTGGAGCTATACTCTCTCAGAGAACAGGTGAGAAGAATGTCTTGCATCCCTGTGCCTTCTTTTCCCAGCAGTTGTCTTCGGCTGAGAGGAACTACGATGTGGGCAATAGAGAATTGTTGGCCATTATTGCCGCCTTCAAGGAATGGAGACACCTTCTTCAGGGAGCTGCACAGCAAATAGTCGTCCTGACAGACCATCGTAACCTTGAATTTATCAGGTCGGCTAAGTGCCTGACTCCTCGCCAGGCTCGCTGGAATCTTTTCCTAAACCAATTTAATTTTGTCATTTCTTATAGACCAGGATCGCGCAATGGAAAGGCTGATGCACTCTCTAGGATTCATTCAGCAGAGACACGTCCACTTACTCCTCCTAAGACTATTCTTCCTGACTCTAGATTCCTGGGAGTGATTCATAATCAAGACCTACTTAAGGACATCAAGGAAGCATACCATGCGGATTCTTTGTTGGCTCAACCCCCAAGGGACGTAAGTCTTGTCTTTAAGAATGGTGTGTGGATTCAGGGACAACGTCTGTATATACCTGAAACAGTCAGATTGAGAGTATTGCAACTCATCCACGATTCCAAGATAGCCGGGCATAGGGGAATTCTAAAGACACAAGAATTTCTTTCTCGTTTTTTTGGTGGCCCACTTACAGGAAAGATGTTTTAAACTATGTCACTTCATGTGAAGTCTGTGCAAGATGCAAAACACCTCGCTCCTCACCAACTGGTCTGTTGCAACCTCTTCCCACCCCGTCCCGCCCGTGGGGATCCATTTCTATGGACTTCATTGTGGAGTTACCAACCTCTCAAGGGAAGAACACCATTCTAGTGGTGGTTGACCGTCTAACAAAGGCAGCTCATTTTATCCCTTGTGTCGGCTTACCCACTGCAAAACAGACATCAGACTTGATGATTAAGAATGTGTTTCGCTTACATGGAGTACCGGATGAGGTCATTTCGGATCGAGGGGTGCAATTCACTTCAAGGTTTTGGCAAAATTTCTGTGCAGCATTGGACATTAAAGTAAACCTTTCTTCTGCTTTTCATCCCCAGACTAATGGACAGACAGAACGAACCAATCAGACCCTGGAGCAGTATCTCCGCTGCTTTATCTGCCATCTACAGGATGATTGGGTGGATCTACTTCCACTGGCTGAGTTCTCTTATAACAACTCTCAGAGCGCCTCCACTAAGCAGTCTCCTTTTTACTCCAATCTAGGTTATCATCCTAACATTCTTCCTCGATTTCCCATAGATACGCCCTTGCCGGCAGTGGCTGAAAGAATCACTTCTTTACAAAAGAATATGGATCTTCTAAAGGAAAATCTAGAATTGGCTCAGGAAAGGTACAAGAAAGCAGCAGATAAATTTCGTAAACCTGCACCAGCTTTCAAGGTAGGAGATTTGGTCTGGCTGACAACCAGAAATCTTAAATTAACCCCTCTCTGACATTAGACGTACTATCCCGTCCATAAAACCCGTGCCATTCTGCCCATGGACGGGATAGTACGTCATAGGCGATCAGCTGCGCTCCTGAGGGGAGCGCAGCTAATCGCCGCCGGGTGTCAGCTGATTATCACAGCTGACACCCGTGACTGTGTGTCAGGAGCGGTCACGGACCGCTCCCGGCACATTAACCCCTAGCACACCGCGATCAAACATGATCGCGGTGTACTGGGGGCACAGGGGAGGATCGCGCAGGGTGGGGGCTCCCTGCGCGCCCCCCTGAGACCCTCAGACCAGCGCAATGTGATCGCGCTGTTCTGAGGGCTTCCTCCCTCCCAGGACCCGGATCCAAGATGGCGCCGGGGTCCTGGAGGGAGGCGGCTTCCTCAGTGCCTGCTGAGAGCAGGCACTGAGAAGCCTGCTGCACTGCCTGAGCGATCGCTGGTGTGACAGAGTGCTGTGCACACTGTCACACCAGCGATCTGCTCAAATACAGTGATGTCCCACCCTGGGACAAAGTAAAAAAGTTAAAAAAAATAAAAATAAACATGTTATAAAAAAAAATCCAAAATAAATTAAAAAAAAAAAAAATATTCCCCAATAAATTCATTTCTTCCTGTAAATAAAAAAAACAAAACAATAAAAGTACACATATTTGGTATCGACGCGTCCGTAACGACCCCCCCTATAAAACTGTCCCACTAGTTAACCCCTTTAGTGAACCCCTTAAAAAAAAAAAAACGAAGCAAGAAATCAATGCTTTATCATCATACCGCCGAACAAAAAGTGGAATAACGCGCGATCAAAAAGACCGATATAAATAAACATGGTACCACTGAAAACGTCATCTTGTCCCGCAAAAAACGAGCCACCATACAGCATCATCAGCGAAAAAATAAAAAAATTATAGCTCGCAGAATAAAGCGATGCAAAAATAATTATTTTTTATATAAAATTGTTTTTATTCTATAAAAGTGCCAAAACATAAAAAAATGATATAAATGAGGTATCGCCATAATCGTACTGACCCGAAGAATAAAACTGCTTTATCAATTTTACCACACGCGGAACAATAAAAACGCCTCCCCCAAAAGAAATTCATGAATTGCTGATTTTTGTTCATTCTAACCTCCCAAAAATCGAAATAAAAAGCGATCAAAAAATGTCACCTGCTCAAAAATTGTACAAATAAAAACGTCAACTCGTACCGCAAAAAATAAGACCTCACATGACTCTGTGGGCCAAAATATGCAAAAATTATAGCTCTCAAAATGTGGCGATGCAAAAAACTATTTTTGCAATAAAAAGCGTCTTTTAGCGTGACAGCTGCCAATCATAAAAACCCGCTATAAATAGTAAATCAAACCCCCCTTTATCACCCCCTTAGTTAGGGAAAAATAATAAAATTAAAAAAAAGTATTTATTTCCATTTTCCCATTAGGGTTAGGGTTAGGGTTGCGGCTAAAGTTAGGGTTAGGGTTGGCGCTAAAGTTAGGATTAGGGTTAGGGTTGGGATTAGGGGTGTGTTAGAGTTAGGTTTGTGGTTAGGGTTGGGACTAGGGTTAGGGGTGTGTTGGGGTTAGGGTTAGAGTTAGAATTGGGGGGTTTCCGCTGTTTAGGCACATCAGGGGCTCTCCAAATGTGACATGGCGTCTGATCTCAATTCCAGCCAATTCTGCGTTGAAAAAGTCAAACGGTGCTCCTTCACTTCTGAGCTCTGCCATGCGTCCAAACAGTAGTTTATCCCCACATATGGGGTATCAGCGTACTCTGGACCCCAAGAGTTATTGTGCAATTTGTCCTATTTCTTCTGTTACCCTTGGGAAAATAAAAAACTGGGGCGAAAATATCATTTTTGTACAAAAAAAATATTTTTTTGTTTTTACGGCTGTACATTATAAACTTCTGTGAAGCACTTGGGGCTTCATAGCGCTCACCACACACCTAGATAAGTTCCTTGTGGGGTCTATTTTCCAAAATGGGGTCACTTGTTGGGGATTTCCACTGTTTAGGCGCATCAGGGGCTCTCCAAATGCGACATGACGCCCCCAGACCATTCCATCAAAGTCTGCAATCCAAAACGTCACTACTTCCCTTCCGAGCCCTGACGTGCGCCATACAGTAGTTTTCTCCCACATATTGGGTATCAGCGTACTCAGGACAAATTGGACAACAACTTTTGGGGTCCAATTTCTCCTGTTACCCTTGTGAAAATAAAATATTGGGGGCGAAAAAATCATTTTTGTAAAAAAAAAAAAAGATTTTTTATTTTACGGCTGTACGTTATAAACTTTAGTGAAACACCTGGGGGTTCAAAGTTCTCACCACACATCTAGATAAGTTCCTTGGGGTCTAGTTTCCAAAATGGTGTCATTTTGGGGTTTCCACTGTTAGGCAGATCAGGAGCTCTCCAAACACGACATGGCGTCCAGCCAATTCTGCGTTGAAAAGTCAGACGGCGCTCCTTCCCTTCCAAACTCTGCCATGCACCCAAACAGTTGTTTACCACCACATATGGGGTATCAGCGCACTCAGGACAAATTGCACAATAACTTTTGGAGTCTTGTTACCCTGTGGAAAAATAAAATATTGGGGTGAAAAGATCATTTTTGTGAAAAAATATGATTTTTAAATTTTACGGCTTACGTTATAAACTTGTGTGAAGCACTTGGGGGTTCAAATTGCTCATCAAAAATCTAGATAAGTTCCTTAGGGGTCTAGTTTCCAAATGGGGTCATTTGTGGGGGGTTTCCACTGTTTAGGCAATCAGGGCTCTCCAAATGCAACATGGCATCCAAACTCAATTCCAGCCAATTTTGGTTGAAAAAGTCAAATGGTGCTCCTTCCATTCCGAGCTCTGCCGTGCGCCCTAAACAGTGGTTCCCCCCCACATATGGGGTATCAGCGTACTCAGGACAAATTGTACAACAACTTATGTGGTCCAATTTCTCCTGTTACCCTTGGGAAAATAAAAAATTAGTGACAAAAGATAATTTTTGTGGAAAAAAATAGGATTTTTTATTTTCATGCCCGGGCATTATAAACTTGTGTGAAGCACTTGGGGGTTCAAAGTGCTCACCAAAGATCTAGATAAGTTCCTTAGGGGGTCTAGTTTCCAAAATGGGGTCACTTGTGGGGGGTTTCCACTGTTTAGGCTCATCTGGGGCACTGCAAACGGAACATGACCCCCATTAACATCTGCATTCCAAAACGTTACTACTTCCTTTCCAAGCCCTGCCGTGCGCCCAAACAGTTTCCCCCCCCACATATGGGGTATCAGCGTACTCAGGACAAATTGGACAACAACTTTTGGGGTCCAATTTCCTTGGGAAAATTCAAAAATTTGGGACTAAAAAATCATTTTTGTGGAAAATTGATTTTTTTTTTTCACACCCAGGCTTTATAAACTTTTGTGAAACACTTGAGGGTTCAAAGTGCTCACAACAGATCTAGATAAGTACCTTAGGGGGTCTAGTTTCCAAAATGGTGTCACTTGTGGGGGTTTCCACTGTTTAGGCGCATCAGGGGCTCTCCAAACGCGACATGGCATCCAATCTAAATTCCAGCCAATTTTAGTTTGAAAAAGTCAAACGTCGCTCCTTCCCTTACGAGCTCTGCCATGTACCCAAACAGTGGTTTTCCCCCACATATGGGGTATTGGCGTACTCAGGAGAAATTGCATAACAACCTTATCTGTCCATTTTCTCCTTTTACCCTTGTGAAAATAAAAAAAAGTTTGTAAAAGATAATTTTTGTGGCTAAAAAGTAAAATATTCATTTTTTCCTTCCACGTTGCTTTAGTTACTGTGCAGCACCTGAAGGGTTAATAAACTTCTTGAATGTGGTTTTGAGTACCTTGAGGCTATGGTTCCACGGTCCGGAACCATAGCGCTTTGGACGGAGCGGAAATTCCGCTCCGTCTAAGCCCCGCCCCCTTTATGACGCGCGATCTTTCCGGAGGTGTTCAGGACACCTCCGGAACACCTCCGGAAAGAGCGCAGGGCTACATAGCCCTGTGTTAATTCTGTTGCGGCGACGCACCGTCGCCGCAATACGCGAGGACATGCTGCGGTCTGAAAAGACGCGCCGCATGTCCGTTTACGCAGGTCTGCCACCTGCATATTGTTACGCATAGTGGAGACGGGATTTCTTGAAATCCCCTCCACTATGCTGTAACATCTGGACGCTGCGTGTTTGGCGCTGCGCCAGCGCACAGCGCCAAACACGCAGCGTTTCCTGACAGTGGAAACTCACCCTTAGGGGTGCAGTTTTTAGAATGGTGTCACTTTTGGGTATTTTCTGCCATATAGACCCCTCAAAGTGACTTCAAATGTGAGGTGGTCCCTAAAAAAAATGGCTTTGTAAATTTTGCTGTAAAAATGAGAAATCGCTGGTCAACTTTTAACCCTTATAACTTCCTAACAAAAAAAAATTTTGGTTCCAAAATTGTGCTGATGTAAAGTAGACATGTGGGAAATGTTATTTCTTAACTATTTTGTGTGATATATTTCTCTGTTTTAAGGAATAAAAATTCAAAGTTTGAAAATTGCAAAATTTTAAAAATTTTCGCCATATTTGCGTTTTTTTCAAAAATAAACGCAAGTTATATTGAAGAAATTTTACCACTAACATGAAGTACAATATGTCCCGAGAAAACAATCTCAGAATCGCGAAGATCCGTTGAAGTGTTCCAGAGTTATAACCTCATAAAGAGACAGTGGTCAGAATTGTAAAAATTGGCCCGGTCATTAACGTGCAAACCACCCTTGGGGGTGAAGGGGTTAAAGATTCCATCGTCTAAATTGGGACATAAGTACATTGGACCTTATAAGATCAGTAAGATTATAAGTGCTGTTGCTTTTCGTCTTCAACTGCCCAGAACTATGAGAATCCACCCTGTCTTTCATGTATCCCTACTAAAGGCTGCAACACCCAATACGTTTCCTGGACGTTCTTCTCCTTGCCCTGACCCAGTGCTGGTCGATGGTCAGGAAGAATTTATGTTGGAAAGGATTCTAGATTCCAGGTTGTACAGAAATCAGTTGCAATATTTGATTAAATGGCATGGCTACCCAGTGGAGGACAACTCATGGGAACCAGTCAACAATGTAAATGCTCCTCGCCTGCTCCGCCATTTTCATCAGAGGTACCCTGACAAGCCTGGTCTGAGGTCATCCGGAGGTTGTCCCTAAGGGGGGAGTAATGTAAGGTTCTTTGTCTCTGTTGACATGTTCCTTGAAACTCAGTTTTCCGTCGGCCATTTTGCTTTCTGTCTTTCTGCAGCTCTTGCCCTCAGTTAATATGGAGTTCCAGTTTTCATGTTCCCGCCCTGATTCTTCCCTCTTGCTTCTTAAGCAGCCTCAGCTGAACAATCAGTGCTCCTTAATCAAGCCTCAGTCAGTCTGTGACCTGACTCCTGGAAACCTTGGACTGGTACTCCAGCTATTCCCTACTGAGGAACCTTTGAACACTTTTGGACTCTGGAAACCTGCTGTTTGGTGAATCCATGTTTGCAGAGGAATTACGGTACAGAGAAGAGATCCTGAACCTGCTTTGGAGATTTATTGTAGTGCTTGAAGTTGCTCTGGCCTGCTGTGTCTCCTGACTCTGTTTCTGCAAACTGTGTGAACTTTTCAGCATGCTTGTATGAAGTAATACAAGTCATTTCATTTCAACCTGTGTCTCAGGTGTTTTCCTCGCACCCAAGCACAAGACGCTATAGGAACTGTACACTATACATGACAGCCCCACAGTCTCCCCATATACTGCATGAGGCCCCCACAGCCTCCCCATATATTGCATGAGCCCCACACAGCCTCCCCATATTCTGCATGAGCCCCACGGTTTCCCCATATTCTGCATGAGGCCCCACGCAGCCTCCCTATATGTACTGCATGAGCCCCACAGTCTCCCCATATACTGCATGAGGCTTCACACAGCCTCCCTATATATACTGCACGAGGCTCCACACAGCCTCCCCATATTCTGCATGAGTCCCTCAGTTTCCCCATATTCTGCATGAGGCCCCATGCAGCCTCCCTATATATACTGCACGAGGCTCCACACAGTCTCCCCATATTCTGCATGAGCCCCACAGTTCCCCATATTCTGCATGAGGCCCCACGCAGCCTCCCTATATATACATGAAGAAATAAATTTGGCACTCAACTTATAGGCAAATGAGAAGAAATTTATTGCAGTCATAAAACAACGTTTCGGTCATCAACGGACCTTTTATTTTGTCAGAATTTTTAGGTTTTTGTTTGTCCACCCGTCTCTTGATGATTTACCACAAGTTCTCAATGGGATTAAGATCTGGGGAGTTTCCAGGCCATGGACCCAAAATCTCTATGTTTTGTTCCCTGAGCCATTTAGTTATCACCTTTGCTTTATGGCAAGGTGCTCCATCATGCTGGAAAAGGCATTGTTGATTGCCAAACTGCTCTTGGAGGGTTGGGAGAAGTTGCTCTTGGAGGACTTTCTGGTACCATTCTTTATTCATGGCTGTGTTTTTAGGCAAGACTGTGAGAGAGCCGATTCCCTTGGCTGAGAAGCAACCCCACACATGAATGGTTTCAGGATGCTTAACAGTTGGCATGAGACAAGACTGGTGGTAGCGCTCATCTTGTCTTCTCCGAATGAGGCGTTTTCCTGATGTCCCATACAATCGAAAAGGGGATTCATCAGAGAAAATAACTTTACCCCAGTCCTCAGCAGTCCACTGCCTGTACCTTTTGCAGAATATCAGTCTGTCCATGATGTTTTTTCTGGAGAGAAGTGGCTTCTTTGCTGCACTCCTTGAGACCAGGCCTTGCTCCAAGAGTCTCCGCCTCACAGTGCGTGCAGATGCACTCACACATGCCTGCTGCCATTCCTGAGCAAGCTCTGCACTGCTGGTAGCCCGATCCCGCAGCTGAAACACTTTTAAGAGACGTCCTGGCGCTTGCTGGTCTTTCTTGGGTGCCCTGGAGCTTTTTTGGCAACAATGGAACCTCTCTCCTTGAAGTTCTTGATGATGCGATAGATTGTTGACTGAGGTGCAATCTTTCTAGCTGCGATACTCTTCCCTGTTAGGCCATTTTTGTGCATTGCAATGATGACTGCACATGTTTGTTTAGAGATAACCATGGTTAACAGAAGAGAAACAATGATGCCAAGCACCAGCCTCCTTTTAAAGTGTCCAGTGGTGTCATTCTTACTTAATCATGACAGATTGATCTCCAGCCATGTCCTCATCAACACCCACACCTGTGTTAATGGAGCAATCACTGAAAAGAGGTTAGCTGGTCCTTTTAAGGCAGGGCTGCAATGATGTTGAAATGTGTTTTGGGGGATAAAGTTCATTTTCTAGCCAAATATTGACTTTTCAAGTAATTGCTGTTAAGCTGATCACTCTTTATAACATTCTGGAGTATATGCAAATTGCCATTAGAAAAAGTGAAGCAGTAGACTTTGTAAAAATTAATATTTGTGTCATTCTCAAAACTTTTGTCCATGACTGTACTGCCTGAGCCCCACCAGCCTTCTCATATACTGCATGAGGCCCCCGTAGCCTCCCCATGTGCAGCATGTCACCCCCATTGCCTCCCCATGTGCAGCATGATACCCTCATAGCCTCCTCATGTGCAGCATGCCACCACCATAGCACCCCCATGTTCTGCACGACAGCTCCATAGCCTCCCCATTTGTAGCATGACAGCTCCATAGCCTCCCCATGTGCTGCATGTCGCCCCATAGAATCCCATGTGCTGCATGTCACCCCCATAGAATCCCCATGTGCTGCACAACAGCCCCATAGCCTCCCCATGTGCTGCCTGTCACCCC
Organism: Oophaga sylvatica; assembly: GCA_033576555.1. Taxonomy (NCBI): domain Eukaryota; kingdom Metazoa; phylum Chordata; class Amphibia; order Anura; family Dendrobatidae; genus Oophaga; species Oophaga sylvatica. The sequence goes on along the minus strand of JARQOD010000001.1, from coordinate 654,358,454 downwards.
CATATCCTCCCCATGTGCTGCATGTTACCCCATAGCCTCCCCATGTGCTGCATGTCACCCCATAGCCTCCCTATGTTCTGTACGACAGCCCCATAGAATCCCCATGTGCTGCATGTCACCCCCATAGAATCCCCTTGTACTGCATGTCACCCCATAGAATCCCCATATGCTGCACGACAGCCCCATAGCCTCCCCATGTGCTGCCTGTCACCCCCATAGCCTCCCCATGTGCTGCATGTCACCCCATAGCCTCCCCATGTTCTGCACAACAGCCCCATAGAATTTCCATGTGCTGCATGTCTCCCCATAGAATCCCATGTGCTGCATGTCACCCCCATAGAATCCCCATGTGCCCCCATAACCTCCCCATGTTCAGCATGTCCCCCCATAGCCTCCCTATGTTCTGTACGACAGCCCCATAGAATCCTCATGTGCTGCATGTCACCCCCATAGAATCCTCTTGTGCTGCATGTCACCCCATAGAATCCCCATGTGCTGCATGTCACCCCCATAGAATCCCCATGTGCTGCATGTCACCCCCATAGAATCTCCATGTGCTGCATGTCACCCCCATAGAATCCCCATGTTCATACACATGAAATAACAAAAAGAACACCACATACTCACCTCAGTCCCATTCCCCGGCGCTCTGCTTCTGCTGCTGTCTCTGGTGCACTGACTCTCCAGCAATACACAGCTGACGCGATGAAATGACATCATTGAGTCAGCTGCTTCACACACTGATTGGTGGAGGAAGTGGCCGGAAGCCCCTCCTCCACCAATGCTGACTGCACCTAGGGAGACAACGGAGACATTGAGCCAGCGGGCACGGTGTGGCCCACAGACCTCTGGTTTCCAGCCCTACGGCTGTATTGGTCCACGTGCCCGACTGAGACAGCCAGACGGCCGGATGTCACCCATGCCGCACTTTGTTTTATCAAGACCAGATCAAGGCACAGTGCATGTAGACCAGCAGATGACATGACTCACCAAACCATCACTAATTGTGGAAACTTCACAGTAGACCTCAAGCAGCTTGGATTGTGTGCCTCTCCACTCTTCTTCCAGACTCTGGGACCTTGATTTCCAAATGAAATGCAAAATTTACTTTCATCTGAAAACAACACCTTGGACCACTGAGCAACAGTCCAGTTCTTTTCTCCTTGGCCCAAGTAAGACGCGTCTGGGGTTGTCCATTGGTCATGAGTGGCTTGACACAAGGAATGCGGCACTTGTAGCCCATGACCTGGATACCTCTGTGTGTGGTGGCTCTTGAAGCAATGACTCCAGCAGCAGTCCACTCCTTGTGAATCTCCCCAAAAATTTTGAATGGCATTTTATTAACAATCATTTCAAGGCTGCGGTTATCCTGGTTACTTGTGCACCTTTTTCTACCACACTTTTTCCTTCCACTCAACTTTCCATTAATATGATTGGATACAGCCCTCTGTGGACAGCCAGCTTCTTTAGCAATGACCTTTTGTGGCTACCCTCCTTGTGGAGTGTGCCAATGACTGCTTTCTGGATATCTCAAGTCAGCAGTAGTGTTGAGCATTCCGATACCGCAAGTATCGGGTATCGGCCGATATTCGCGTTATCGGAATTCCGATACTTAATTCCGATACTTTTTCAATATCGTATACCGGAATCGGAAGTTCCCATAATTCTTTGAGAGGCAATGTGATTTTAGTCAGCCAATGAGGAATCCTACGAAGTGTGGGCACATCCTGTAATGATGCGGTCATCTTAACTAATGGCATGGCTGTGATTGGCTGCTGAAATGATGTCAGAATGCACTATAAAAGGCGCCGCAGCCATTTTAGCGTCACTGTGCTGTGAACTCAGTTAGGGACAGAACGCTGCTGTGCTGACTCTGAGGGACAGTTAGATATTGCGATTTGTGTACTACTGTGCTTGAGGCAGCTAGTTTACCAACGCTGTGTAAAGCTTCATTTTGCCAGTGTTGTTTTAACAGCTCTGTGCAAGGTGTGTGTGTGACAGTGCAGGTGACGCTGCAGTTTGCTCTGCATCCACCGCTGTTTGTAGGCATCTGCACGTGTCACTTTTTTTTGTTTTTTTTTTTATTTATTTAGTGGAATTGGTGCAGCTCCATTATATTAGAAAAAAATCAAATCTATTAGTGTGACGTGCTTCCATCCGTATACAATACATTGGTTGCAAACACTATAGAAGTACAGAAAGGAGCTTTTCACAGATTGTGGACAGTTGTGTTTCAGTGTTCACTTCAGTCTGTGTTTTTTACTTTTTTGAGTGCAGATCACGCTCCAGTTACTTGTTCAAGCACTGCTGCTTGTACTCTGCTGAGCGTGTCTCAGTGGCTCATCCTTTCATTATCTCCAATGGTTCTGCTACATTCCATTTAAAATAAATCTAATTATTAGTGTGACGCGCTTCCATCCGTATACATACATTGGTTGCAAACACTATAGAAGTACAGAAAGGAGCTTTCACAGATTGTGGACAGTTGTGTTTCAGTGTTCACTTCAGTCTGTGTTTTTTACTTTTTTGAGTGCAGATCACGCTCCAGTTACTTGTTCAAGCACTGCTGCTTGTACTCTGCTGAGCGTGTCTCAGTGGCTCATCCTTTTCATTTATCTCCAATTGGTTCTGCTACATTCCATTTAAAATAAATCTAATCTATTAGTGTGACGCGCTTCCATCCGTATACAATACATTGGTTGCAAACACTATAGAAGTACAGAAAGGAGCTTTTCACAGATTGTGGACAGTTGTGTTTCAGTGTTCACTTCAGTCTGTGTTTTTTACTTTTTTGAGTGCAGATCACGCTCCAGTTACTTGTTCAAGCACTGCTGCTTGTACTCTGCTGAGCGTGTCTCAGTGGCTCATCCTTTTCATTTATCTCCAATTGGTTCTGCTACATTCCATTTAAAATAAATCTAATCTATTAGTGTGACGCGCTTCCATCCGTATACAATACATTGGTTGCAAACACTATAGAAGTACAGAAAGGAGCTTTTCACAGATTGTGGACAGTTGTGTTTCAGTGTTCACTTCAGTCTGTGTTTTTTACTTTTTTGAGTGCAGATCACGCTCCAGTTACTTGTTCAAGCACTGCTGCTTGTACTCTGCTGAGCGTGTCTCAGTGGCTCATCCTTTTCATTTATCTCCAATTGGTTCTGCTACATTCCATTTAAAATAAATCTAATCTATTAGTGTGACGCGCTTCCATCCGTATACAATACATTGGTTGCAAACACTATAGAAGTACAGAAAGGAGCTTTTCACAGATTGTGGACAGTTGTGTTTCAGTGTTCACTTCAGTCTGTGTTTTTTACTTTTTTGAGTGCAGATCACGCTCCAGTTACTTGTTCAAGCACTGCTGCTTGTACTCTGCTGAGCGTGTCTCAGTGGCTCATCCTTTTCATTTATCTCCAATTGGTTCTGCTACATTCCATTTAAAATAAATCTAATCTATTAGTGTGACGCGCTTCCATCCGTATACAATACATTGGTTGCAAACAATATAGAAGTACACAAACGGGCCTTTCACAGCTACTGAACATGGGTTTTAATTTTTAACTAAAATATGTATTTTTTCAAATGACACAAATATAAGTAATGTTGAAGAGGAATAGTCCTACATCCATTGTTTGCACAATATTACAGGTGTACATCATGTCCCTTAATCAACAATGTATTATTATATTTACTTGTATGCTTTTATTTAAAAGCCAAGAACACAGAAGGATAACCTTCGCACTGCAGCTGTTGTCAAAGTTCAACCCACATTATGCACTTCCAACATTGCAGCATTTGAGGCATGATGTGAGTTGGATTGGTCAAAGTTATGGAGTGAGAAGGTTCACCATCAGTACCCTATAGCATAAGTATGCTTTTGTGTTAGCATTTGTGTTAGACATGTGGATATCTGCCATAATATGTCACAATTATTTAGTTACAGATTTGTTACCAACACTAATCATTGAATGGTTTTAAATTTGACGTTTCACTTGTTTACAGCTTAGAAATAAGGGTGTAGCCTGATATCTATGTGTAGCACTAGCCACTTTAACATGTCATGTTTTTTTAAACATGTGTAGCTAGGTAGCAGTAATTTTTGCTGGACACACAGCAGGGGAACAGCAGGCGTTACTGAACCCCACTATCACTATAGCTTGTGTATTGGTCTGTGGACACGACACTTCTGAGCAGCAACTGGCAGTGTTGTAGCCCAGGGAGTATAGCTCAGGTGGTAGAAAGATGAACATAACAGGAGACATGGAAAACGTTGCCAACCAGTTAGTTAATCTGAAACCGGACAGGCAAATTCAGGCGAGATCCATGCCTAGTTCATTTTCAGAAAAGTAAGCCGTTCTACATTATCGTAGGATAGTCGCATGCAACGGTCTGTTAGTACACCACCTGCAGCAGTAAAGACGCGCTCCGATAATACACTGGCAGCAGATCAAGCCAGCACCTCCAATGCATACTGGCTAAGCTCTGGCCATGTATCCAGCTTAGAGACACAAAACTTGAATGGGGAAGAGCCATCTGAGAGTACACTGAGAGGGCAAGACATGTAGTCTGTAACCATCTTACGGAAATGTTGCCTCCTGCTGACTGGAGCCGTCTCGGATGGTGTAGACATTGGTGGCGCTGCCACAAAACTTCGACACATTTGGAACATACTGTTCTTGCCCTGTGCAGAGGCGCTGCTTGTGCTCCCTCTTGTTGCAGAGCTGTCTCCACTGCCTCGACGCACAGAGCTGCTTTGTAAATCAGTAGCAGCAGCAGTGCTCTCGGCTGGAATGGAGAACATTATGGATTGCACCAGTGTGTCTTGGTACTTCCGCATTTTACGCTCCCGGTTCAACGGTGTGATGAGGCTTTGTAAGTTGTCCCGGTAGCGAGGGTCTAGGAGGGTGTACACCCAATAATCAGACGTGGTGTGAATGTGTTCGATGCGGCGGTCGTTTCTCAGCCACTGCAGCATGAAATCAACCATGTGCTGCAGACTCCCAACTGGCCAAGAAACGTTGTCCCCTGCAAGAGGCGTCATCTCCGCCTGCTGTGCATCACCCCACCCTTGGTCTACATACTGACTAGAGCATTGTCTACCTCCCTCTGGAGCGATGTCTTCCTCCTCCATTGACTCCTCCTCATCCTCCTCACAAAGTCCTTCAAATACATATAAATTTACAAAATTTAAAACTCAAAATTTAAAAACTTTGTATCATAATTCTGTAACATCAGTTTATGGAAACACAATACCATTACAAAAGGATAGACAAAAAATGTACATTATGTGCTTTGTAAATACATTAAAAGTTTGTAATGGTTATGAAAATATAGACAGCGACTCTGGAGGTTCAATTGTTGATACAGCATGGTACTTTGAAAGTCCTCCAGCCCTTTGTGAGGAACCACGTTGCGCTGACTGTCCAGAAGGTGATGGAATTTGTGACTCCTCATCCTCCACCTCTTCCAAAACCTCATGCCTTAGTGCTTGCATGTTTTTTGAAGCAGGCAGATAAGGGGGACAGTCAGGCTGACTAGTGCATCATCTGCACTCGCCATCCGCGTTGACTCATCAAACGCACGCAAAACGTGGCAGATATCCTTCATAGAGTTATTCGCCACTCATTACACTGGCAGTGGCTGCCCATTCATTATAGGATCCAATTCTAATTACTGGTTCTCACCAACAAATCTCTCCACAGCGCAGCACCCCCCTACATCTCCTCCCTTATTTATATTTATCGGCCTAACCGACTGCTGCACTCTGCAAACGACCTTCGACTAACCTCTGCACTAATCCGTACCTCCCACTCCCAACTCCAAGACTTCACCCGCGCTGCGCCAATCCTCTGGAATGCTCTACCCCAAGAAATTAGGACTATCTGCAATTTGGATGGTTTCAGGCGCTCCCTCAAAACACATTTGTTCACAGTGGCCTATCACATTCACTAATCAAAGTCATTCTATGTGTAATTCTGTGTGTGTAGCCCATTCACTATCTCCATGCATCCCTCACTTCCTTAAAATGGCTGGACCATCATTGTAAAAACACCATTGTATATAAACACCTGTACTTTGTATCTCCCACACCTCATTGTAGATTGTAAGCTTTCACCAGCAGGGGCGTCTGATTTTGCTTTAATTATTGTATTGTTAACGTTGTTACTTATGACTCGTGTTTTGAAACTGTTAAACTGTAAAGCACTGCGGAATATTATGGCGCTATATAAATAAATAATATTATTATTCTTATTATAGAGGCCCACTCAGTAGTGGTGAAGTGTGAACGGCGCAAATTGCGAGTTGACTGCGCCTGATGCAGCTGATACTCCATTACTGTTGGCTGCTGCTCACACAACCGCTCCAACATATGTAACGAGGAATTCCACCTGGTGGGTACGTCACATATGATGCGATGTTCATGAAGGTGAAATCTGCGTTGCAGAGCTGCAATCAGCGATCTGGCCATGCTGGAACGTCGCAAGTGAGCGCACTCTAGGCGGACCTTGTGCAGCAGTGCATCAAGATCCGGATAGTCCCTCAAAAAACTCTGCACGACCAAGTTGAGCACATATGACAGACATGGTATGTGAGTGAGGTTGCCAAGGCCCAGAGCTGACACCAGATTTCGGCCATTGTCACACACTACCAAGCCTGCCTGTAGATTCTCTTCCAAAAACCACACGTCGCTCTCCTGCTTTATGGCATTACAGAGCTCCTGCGCTGTGTGGCTAAGATTCCCCATGGAAATTAATTTCAGGATGGCCTGTTGACATTTGGACACGGCTGTGCTCATATCGGTCGCAACAGGTAAACGTTCACGGGTCCATGTGGAGGTAGACCGTGACGGCTCCTGCAGCGATGATTCTGAGGAACTGGAATAGGAGGAGGAATCAATGTGTACAGACTTGATTCCTGCAATCTTGGAGTTGGCAGAACACGTACAGCGCCACTCGCAAGATCAGTACCCGGCTGCACAACATTGACCCAATGGGCAGTGAGGGAAAGGTATTGTCCCTGGCCATGGGTGTTAGAACCCTCTTGTTAGGTTTTGTTTCAGTTTGCTGGTCACATGACCTTTTTTCCCTATTTAGTCTGGCTCCGCCCTTCTGGCTTTGCTTGACTTCATTGTATTATCTACTGTTAAGCTAGCCGGGTGCTTAGGTGCCTTAATCTGTCAGTTTTGCTTGATGTTAGGATCACAAAGTATTTATTTTTCTGTTTAATTATCCATGCTACAATTTATGTTAGGAGGTGTCCACCTTTTCTCACAGTCCCTAGATCTTGTAGGGATTACTCCCTCGCAACTATAGGTCTTCGTTCACACTAGATGAGGACTTTAGCGGGTCTGGTCGCAGGATCAGGTTCCCCGTTACATCGTAGGGATTCAGCTTAGTTGTATTGTAGGGACAGAATTCCCTTCTTTCCTTACTGGTTGTAGCAGATCATAACAATGGGTACTGGTCCACGCATCGGTGGTCAGGTGGACCTTGCTACTGAGGGCTTTTAGTAGCGCATGTTTAATTTTTCCCTCAACATGCTTTTGCAGACCAGGGACGGCTTGCCTGCTGAAATGAAATCGGCTTGGCACATTGTATTGTGGAATTGACAATGATATTCAGTTACGGAAACTGTCTGTCTCCACCAGCCTGAATCACAGCATTTCAAGGGACAGGAGTTTTGCAATGCCAGCATTCAGAGCCTGTGCTCGTGCATGGTTTGCGGAGTATGGCCGTCTTTTATCCCATGCCTGTGCTACCGATGGCTGTTTTGTGGCCTGGGAGTGTGAGGATGACAGGGAACTTGCTGCTGTGTGTGGAATAACAGTTTGTCTCTGGACAACAGTGGCCGAGGTTCTTCCATGGCGATCCTGTGAGGAAGCATAACCAGCTGTGTGTGAGCTCGATGAGGCTTCAACACAACCTGAAGATGTAGGTGCTGCTGTAGGTTGGCCTACATCTCTAGTGTGTCTTTGTAACTCAACTACGTGCTTTGTCCGCACATGTTTCCACATATTTGTGGTATTGAGGTGACTGACACTTTTAGCTATTTTTAATTTTTAATTACACAGCTTGCATTTCACATAGCAAATATCATGTGCAAGTGTGTGAAAAAAGGACCACGCAGTGCAAGTCCTGGGAGCGCACGTTTTGACTTTTGGAAGACAACTGCTCCGAACAGGTGCCAAACTGGAGGCTACAGGCAACCGAGTCTGCAGCCTAACTCTCCTCCTGTTTGTACCGTTGGGGCAATGTCTTCCTCTATCTTCCTTCTATCACTAACCATTTCTCTAGGCCTCTCCCAGCTTTCAACCAAAGTACTGGTTCTCACCCACAAAGCTCTCCACAGTGCAGCACCCCTCCTACATCTCCTCCCTCATTTCTATCTATCGCCTAACCGACTGCTGCGCTCTGCAAACGACTTTCGACTAACCTCTGCACTAATACGTACCTCCCACTCCCGACTCCAAGACTTCTCCTGCTCTACGCCAATCCTCTGGAATGCTGTACCCCAAGAAATTAGGACTATCCACAATTTGCATGGTTTCAGGCGCTCCCTCAAAACACATTTGTTCAGAGCGGCCTATCACATTCACTAATCAAAGTCATTCTATGTATTCTGTGTAAGTGTGTGTGTGTCTCTAGCCCATTCACTATCTCCATCCCTCAGTCCCTTAAGATGGCTGGAACATCATTGTAAATGCACCATTGTATATAAACACCTATACTTTGTATCTCCCCCATCTCATTGTACATTGTAAGCTGTCACGAGCAGGGGCGACTTATTTAGCTTAAATTATTGTATTGTTAACGTTGTTACTTATGACTTGTGTTCTGAAACGGCTAAACTGTAAAGCGCTGCGGAATATGATGGCGCTATATAAATAAATATTATTATTATTCCTCTGAGCTGCTCCCACCACCTTCCTGTTCCTCATGCCATGTTGGGTCTTGGACCTCATCATCTCCACTACCCTCTTCCAACACCTGCTGTTGGGTGGTCTGGCCAGCACCATGCTCAACAGAAACTGGCACCTGGGTCTCATCATCATCAGATGCGTTCTGCGGTGTGCTGACCATCGGCACTGTCTCACCCGCCTCTTCAGATTCAGAGAGACACAGCTGTTGCGCATCACTGCATACTCCCTCTTCACATTACAGAATGCTGCTTGGCTGGGCCCCTGTTTGCAAGCCAATAGATTCTGAGAACAGAAGCAGACACTCAGCTGGCTCCTGTACAGAACTCTCTGACTGCCTGGGCAATTTGCCAGGCGGTGAAGAGACAGATGGTTGCCCAACAGTGCTGTGGTCCTGAGAGGAGGTGGAAGCAATTGAAGTCGATGCATTGGCTGACATCCAAACAACAACGGCTTCAATTTGTTCTTCCCGCAGCAGGGGGGTACTCCGAGCTCCTACAAAAGTGCGCATAAAGGAACGCTCACGGGGAAAACTGGTGGATGCTGTGTCACTGGGGGCCGCAGCAGCCACAGAATCCCCACGTCCTCTCCCTGAAGAAACTCCACGACCACGTGCCTTACTCCCTGCCTTCTTCATCTTGGTAGATTGATAAAGAAAGTCTGAAAAGTTATAAGGTCTAAGTGTGGTTATTCCGCAGAGACTGCAGTGAACACTGCACACAACTGTTCACTACCCAATGCGTCTCAGCAGGAAGGCAGTCTGTGCGTCAAAACAAAGGCACAAGCATACATCCATGTACCCTGTTTATAAAGCTATATAAAAAAAATTATGTAGTAGTGACGCACACTTTATTGAGGTACAGTATTACATCGCAATTCACCATCTGTGGCTATGCAGTCTCATCTATATATACCTTATCTATCTGTTGTCATGCTTCCAAGTCGACAGTCACAGTCAGCCATAAATAGCAATTTTCACTATGCACTATGCACTTTTGAAAGGTTATGTTTGTTAATAAAAATGATTATTGCCACATATTATGAGTATTACATGATGGAAATTGTATAATTTTGTATAAAATATTTAGTGACATTATTCAGCAAATGGAACATTTTAGTAATATCACAGATAACTTGTAATGCTGATGATGTTTTGAAGTCAGACATTCATTGTCTATACAATAAAAATGGTGTACATACTGTTACTTATCCATCATTAATGGATTCAGATATGTACTTGTATGCTTTTATGTACAACCGTATAGCAGATTCCTTAACTAATTTATTTTGTGGTTTGCATTGCTGTTCAACATGTTAATGTATGTGTTTATGTTTGTCAATTCTTTATTTATCTAGATATTAGTTTAAATGAAATCATCATCTTATGGTAGTAAAGGTTATCTTTCTCTTGTTTGAAGTATAGACATTTAAAATTGACAGGTAACAAGGAAATTACTTGATCTAGTATTTAAACATCCTCCTTGACCCTGGGCTCCAACACCGCCAGTTGTTGCTCGGAAGTGCTGTTAGCACAGTCAACACTTGCTCCTGTGTTACTGGGGTTCAGTAGACAAAAAACCTGACTGGCACTTCCAGACTAATGTGAACTAGGTGCAAACCAAAGGGAGCTACCCTCATGTAAAACATCCAAAAAAAGGCTGCACTCAAGCATACTAAAGCATGACAACATAGAATATATGAAATTTTGAATAGCAATATGGCTTTGGAATATAAGGAACAATTTGAGACGCTTAGTATAAACATTTGGCCAAACATTTTAAAGCCCAACAACCATCGTCAAGGTGGTCTCAATTCTGTTGGGTCCCTAACCTAATGTGAACATACCTCTATTAGGCTGATATCTGAATTTCTGGGTGAATATGCACCTCTGTCAGTAATGCCTGCATTTATGGGTAAAGTAGGGACCTGGTGTAATTAAAATCACCACCTGGTGGGGGCGGAGTGCTCGGTCAGCAAGCTAACATTCAAAAGACAAAAAACCTGACTGGCACTTCCAGACTAATGTGAACTAGGTGCAAACCAAAGGGAGCTACCCTCATGTAAAACATCCAAAAAAAGGCTGCACTCAAGCATACTAAAGCATGACAACATAGAATATATGAAATTTTGAATAGCAATATGGCTTTGGAATATAAGGAACAATTTGAGACGCTTAGTATAAACATTTGGCCAAACATTTTAAAGCCCAACAACCATCGTCAAGGTGGTCTCAATTCTGTTGGGTCCCTAACCTAATGTGAACATACCTCTATTAGGCTGATATCTGAATTTCTGGGTGAATATGCACCTCTGTCAGTAATGCCTGCATTTAATTACACCAGGTCCCTACTTTACCCATAAATGCAGGCATTACTGACAGAGGTGCATATTCACCCAGAAATTCAGATATCAGCCTAATAGAGGTATGTTCACATTAGGTTAGGGACCCAACAGAATTGAGACCACCTTGACGATGGTTGTTGGGCTTTAAAATGTTTGGCCAAATGTTTATACTAAGCGTCTCAAATTGTTCCTTATATTCCAAAGCCATATTGCTATTCAAAATTTCATATATTCTATGTTGTCATGCTTTAGTATGCTTGAGTGCAGCCTTTTTTTGGATGTTTTACATGAGGGTAGCTCCCTTTGGTTTGCACCTAGTTCACATTAGTCTGGAAGTGCCAGTCAGGTTTTTTGTCTTTTGAATGTTAGCTTGCTGACCGAGCACTCCGCCCCCACCAGGTGGTGATTTTAATTACACCAGGTCCCTACTTTACCCATAAATGCAGGCATTACTGACAGAGGTACAGGCACAAAAAAAAATATCCAAAAATGAAATAAAAAATCTTTTTGCAAAAATGCATGAAGGTAGTAATAATCATAAGGGTATTTAGTAAACATAATTTTGATCAAAATAATGTACAAGCCATCCCGCCACGTCAAGGCAACCCTCTGTGGGACAGTCCTACTCTAATATTGAAAACCTTTCCACTTGTCAAGTGACTTAAATGTGAACAAGGGCAGAGGGACTGAACCCACCAGTTGAAGCTCTGGCCAGACAGGATGGATTTTCTCAACTCAGAAAACAGGGCGGTCACACCCTTATATGCACGGAATGCACTATGAACTACATAGAAAACTAGATCTGAACTGAAAAAGTAAGTTAATGTGTATGCAAAATGTAAATGCATATTAACACATGACCATTACACAGAAAAACAGGCCTGTTTTTCTGTGTAATGGTCATGTGTTAATATGCATTTACATTTTGCATACACATTAACTTACTTTTTCAGTTCAGATCTAGTTTTCTATTACTGACAGAGGTGCATATTCACCCAGAAATTCAGATATCAGCCTAATAGAGGTATGTTCACATTAGGTTAGGGACCCAACAGAATTGAGACCACCTTGACGATGGTTGTTGGGCTTTAAAATGTTTGGCCAAATGTTTATACTAAGCGTCTCAAATTGTTCCTTATATTCCAAAGCCATATTGCTATTCAAAATTTCATATATTCTATGTTGTCATGCTTTAGTATGCTTGAGTGCAGCCTTTTTTTGGATGTTTTACTGGGGTTCAGTAACGTCAGCTGGTCCTCGGTTGTGCCATTGGCTCTTTTCCTTCTGCTGCCCCTCCGGGTTCCAGCACAGTCAGCTGGTCCTCGTTACTTGCATTGGCTCTTGTACCTTCTGCTACCCGTCCGGGTTCCAGTACCGTCAACTGGTTCTCCGCAGTGCCTTTGGCCTAGGTGCCTCCATCTCGGTATCCGAGTTCCAGCAACGTCTGCTGGTCCTTGGTAGTGCTTTGGAGCACAGGTACCTCCTGCTTAGTAACCGTGTCCCAGTAACGTTAGCTGGTCCTCGGTTGTGCCATTGGCTCTTTTCCTTCTGCTGCCCCTCCGGGTTCCAGTACCGTCAACTGGTTCTCCGCAGTGCCTTTGGCCTAGGTGCCTCCATCTCGGTATCCGAGTTCCAGCAACGTCTGCTGGTCCTTGGTAGTGCTTTGGAGCACAGGTACCTCCTGCTTAGTAACCGTGTCCCAGTAACATCAGCTGGTACAAGATTGTGCTACAAATACAAGATACGGAACAAGAGACACAAGAACAATAAGCAGAAGATCTAAAAGCAGAAGAACATGAAGTATAAGACCAAAATGAAGAGCAAAATATATGCTCTAAATTCTAAGCAGAAGAAGACTAAGCAGTGTATGGGGGTGAGTCCGTTCCTCCTCGTGGTGCCCCTGGAAAATGCCTGCTGCTGCAGGCTAAACTGAACACGGACAAATACTGTTGTAATTTAAATCTTTTGTGACGCAAGAACGGAAGGATGAAAAATTCATACTTTGACAGATTACAAGTACAGGATTCTCTGTCACAAATAAGAATATGATGAAGAAGATGAAGCAGAATATGAATAAGAATAATAGTTTAATAAGAAGAATATGAGTAATGTTAACAAAGATGAATAGCAAGAAGTTTAAGAAGAAGATAAAGAAGGTGAAGATGAAGAATAATTTGATGAAAAAGATGATGCTGCAGAAGATTATGAAGGAGAAAGTGTGTGAAAAGTTAAAAAGGTGAAGATGAAGAGCATGGAAGTTGTGTAATATACATATTTGCCAAAATATAAAAAAACGTTAACATTGTCAATTTCTTCGTCAATCCGAACATCTTTAAAAAAAAAAATATTTATGCTATTCCATTTGATTGGGTTAAACATCTATGCCTTTAATGTCTCCTCAACCTTCCCCAATACATTCTACATTACTCTTTCTTGTTTTCCTTCATGTACAATTAACCAACAAGGCAAGAATGGGTTTTTTTTAATTTTGTTCCCATAGACTTACATGGGACTTTCGGTATCGGGTATCGCCGATATTTTAGTGATATCGGCGATACCATTCCGATTCCGATACTTTAGGATATCGGAAAGTATCGCTCAACTCTAGTCAGCAGCCTATTGAAACAGACTATGGAACCTTTTTAAACACTTAGGAAGCCTTTGCAGGTGTTTTTTGTTAATTATTCTAATTTACTGACAAAATTTCTTTTGGGTATTCATTGTCTGTAAGCCATAACGCTTGAAATAGATCACTCTGTTTGTAATGACTCTATATAATATGTAAGTTTCACTTTTTGTATTGAAGAACTGAAATAAATTAACTTTTTGATGATATTCTAATTTTGTGAGAAGCACCTGTATTTTGGCGTGCTCGAAAAATGTGCTTGAGTCGTCTCAGCTGTATGTCTGGTGGCTGTTCAACAGCCACAACACATGCAGGGATTGCCTGTTTATTAGGCAACCCTTGCATGTGTTACGTCTACTGAACAACCGCGTGACATGCAACCTTGGCGACTCAAGCATTTTTTTTGAGCACACCTAAAGTACTCTATTAGGACACAAGCATGCTCGCTCATCACTAGTGCTGGGCCAGTAAGTTCAGCGCGATGCGATCATCGAATGATTTATGCGGCCGTCTGTCTGCGCCCTTAGTTCACTAATCATTGCCTGCATTTTTCTGAAGCTGAAGTTTAATCGTATATGCTAATTAAGATTTTTGGTGTACCCTTGGTGTGAGCAAGAAGCTTAGTGCACTGTTTCGCCCACTTGTTTTGCATGCCCCTGCTTGCATCACTGATGATTGACAATGCATGGGGTCCTCTGACCTTTCTCAGTATACAATGCAGGCACCAGGCAAGCCAGTGCTATTAAGCAATAGGGAGTTAGAGGTGGGGGCATGCAAAACAAGTTGGAGGAATAGTGCACTGGGCACCATAAATAGCATATTTGAATATTTGTTTAAACTTCAGGCTGTGATTTGAATGGTGCAATTTTTAAAAGAGCTTCAGTATATCCTGTACAAGTCAAGATGACCAAATATTTCAAAATTTAAATTTGCCAGCTCCTCCTAAGTAAAAAAAAAAAAAATAGATTTGCAGCAAATCACAAGTACTGCAAAACCTCAAATTGTTCTGGAAATACATCTTTAACATTCTGAGACCTCCTAGGGCTATACTGCATCCTTTAACGTAAACACAGCCTTAGTGATGTCAAAGTGACCTCAACATGCATGACTCAGGCTATGTGCACACATTGCGGATTTAGATGCGAATCAGCAGCGGTTTTGGACTCGCAGAATTGCATCAAATCCTCAGTGTAGTGCACAGCCAATGATAGTCTATAAGAATTTGAGAATTGGTGCGCATGTGTGGCCCAGCTGCGCTTGGTACACATGTTCCCTGGAGAGTGCACAGAAAGGTAATTGCAAAACCTGATATTCATTCACGCTCACACTTCCCAACATTACCACTAGAGGGAATCTTAGACTATTTAAGGTTAGTGAGACATGTAGCAGTAGCCATTCAAGAGAGCGGGGGCATTCTGGTTTAGTTCCTGTCAGAGCTCAGTTAGAGCTGAAGTGATTCCTGTCACAGACAGAGGAGAGAGATTGAAGCTGTTACCTCAGAACAGGCTATTGCTGTGTTCCCTATGAACGTGGAAAGTGACTCTCAGAGCAAGCGTGTATTCAGTCTGACGGAATGTCCTGAGAGCTGCTCTGGACAGAGTCTGTGAAGGAAGAGAAGGAAGGGGACGACAGTGTTACAACAACGAGGCAACTGAGAACAGTCAGTGAGCGGAAAGGAAGAAAGCTGACAACTACACCTACTGCTACCCGTGCTTATGTTAAGGGCGAGAGCAGGGCGACAGGCGAGTGGAGAAGAAAGGAATAGTGACCTGGGTGATAATCACCGTCACGTGTTAACCGGACGCCGGGTCCGAAGGATTGCTAGTACTTCACGGCTAGTGATAGAAAACCGGAATCCTTGCTGGACTTCAAGTCACAGAAGGTAGCCCTAAGTGTTGATACGTAACTTGAGTCAGGGAGAACAAGGACTTTTAGCAGTGCACTGCATAGGAGGACTTCGTTCTTGCCAACATCTGAGTACCAGAGACAGAAAAGGCTCTACCACAATGTCGACCGGGCGTAGCTGTTGCATTACGAGTTAAACTTGACTTTATGCAAGTTAGGACTCACATACATTTCAAAGGGAAAGGAGGCCTCAAACCTGCTCAGCGATTACCTGCATGTGCATTCTCCACCTGACCAGCTTCCCGGGATATACCTGCCAACAACAACAGTAAAGGTATGGAAATAGAACAACTTGTGTGTGACTGACTTATTATCTGCAACACCATTGACTTTGAGGGACCAGTCCCACCTGTGGGGGACTTAACATCTAGCTGCCTAATAACATCCCCTCAGAAGATTCATCTTGCAGTGCTGGTCAAATTGATCAGAAACCACAGGTGGCGTCACGAACAATTATTATTTTCCCCTGTAAATATCCCCCTTTGTATGAGCGCCCAGGGCAACGGACCGAGCTGTGCTACTTGTGACATTCCCCATAGACTTCAACGGGCTCGGTGCCGAGTACCCCATAACCCTGGTGTTGTGCTACTCACGCACATGCTGCGAAAAAATCTGAACTGAATTGCAGTGGGGTTTTTTCCGCAGCATGTCAATGCTTTTTGCGGATCTTCAGCGTTTCTGCACCCATTGACTTGCATTGAGTCAGTCAATTCCGCAGCAAAACCGCAGTTTTAAAAAAGATCTGCGGTTTTGCTGCGGAGTTGAGTGTGAGAAATGCTGCAGATAGGGAGAAGTGTGTGGGCGAAGACTATGTGTGTGCAGTGAATATGTGCGTGTCTGTGTGTATCTATGTGTGTGTGCATGTGTCTGCGGGGGTCTGCAGGTGTGTGCGCGGCTGTGTGTGTGTGCGTGTCTGTGTAGGCAGTGTGTAGTGACTAATGTGGCACCTAGGGGGCGCTGTATAAGTTGCTCAAATTATGCATGGAGGCATGAGATGGATGGGAAACCAGTTCCTGGTATGGTGCTAAATGGAAAGTATGTGTCGCAGAGCTATTCTGTGCTGTAGGTCAGTAATGTTGTTCTGGGACTTGTAGTCCCATAAGAGTTCTGATTATTGTTAAGGGTGAACCTACAGGGTTAGCTTGTGAGCTGGGTGGGACATGCTAACCACACATACACCGCCCACTGGTGGTGGGAGAATGAATGTTACATACTGGTGATTGTATGTGTTGTGAAGGACCTGTGATGAGGTCATGAACAGGTGACCAGACCATGTGCTTCATACCTTGGCTTGGGAGTGGTTACAGGTATGAAAGGCAGTGTTGGGCACATGGAGATAGAGATTGTGTTGGAGACTGAGAAGTCTCTGGAAGTCTGGCTGAGACAGTGGAGAGTGTGTCGTGCATAGGGCTGCCTGGAAGGTTCCTGGAAGGTCTGTCAGTGTTGCAAGATCCTGGGGTTGGATCGGATTCCTGGAAGCACGTGGTGAGACTTGGAACTTGGTAGCCAGGGTGTTGGACGGGGGGCCTGAATAGCACCCGGACAGGACACATGTGTGCGGAGCCTGGACGGTCCCACACTGAGAACCACGTGGTTCTGTTGAGGAGCTTGGCTGGAGTCAGCCTGGAAGTGTGACTTTCTGTTACAGTGTGTCAGTGAGCACCGGAAGCGAGGCCCAGACCACCCGGGAATGGCACCTGGCGGTCCCTGCTGGCCTGCAGCCGCTTAGTCAAGCCCGTCCCCTGAAAGGGTGCGCCTGGGAACAGTGATTTTCCAAGCTGGAATGCATTTATGTTTTGTCATGTTTTGTTACCTGGTGTTAAAGTGACAGTAAACAATTGATTTTTGGACTTAAAGCCCGTGTGTTGCCTCGTTATTGCGGCCTGGCCCTTGCCTACCAGAGCGAATCCTTACAGGTTGGTGGAGAATGCGGGCAGATGCAGTGAGGTCAGGCTGTTTTTTTTTTTTTTTTTGTGGATGTTTTTTTTTTTTTTCCATGCATGACAAATAACCAGGTGAAGACGTCTGGCTGTAACCCGGTGGGGTTACGAAGGTGACAAGTGGCTGGCTGTAACTTGGTGGGGTTACAAAGGTTGCTGTGGGTCAGGGGACCACGAAGATGGCGCAGCGGAAGCGTGCAGAGATTGGTGGTAGCGGGAGCTACCGGGACACTTGCAGGAAGAGGTTCTGCAGTAGCAGCAGCTTGTGAGCGGCAGTCGAAGGTGCCGGTGGTTGGTGGCTGCCACAGCAGCGGTGTCGGTGCCAGCAGGAGCTTGTGGTGTAATAGAAGGACAGTGTGAACCCGGTCACACAGACTCTTAAAGGGCCAGTAACAGCGCAAAAGAAATAAAACTGTACTGTGGGAGTTGTGCCTAAGAAAACTGTGGGGGAGTCCACAGGGTGTATCCCAGAGTAGGGTGGTGGCCAAAAAGGGGCGGTAACCCACTAGCAGGGATGGTTGGCAAAAAGGGGGTGGAGTGTCCCAACAGTAAAGGGGAGGTGCCGGCGAACTGTTGCCCGGGGCAAAAATGTTGTGTGTCCAGTTTGTCGTATGGACTATCCACCAGGCGCCAGGCTACGGGGGTGTGACCTGCCGATAAATAATGAAGATATGGTTGGGCTGATCGACCCAGGGAGTCCGGTGACGTTAGTGAGAGTTGCACCTACGGGGTCTCAAATACCTGGTAGAAAGGTCGGGGTTACCTGCATTCATGGGAACACTAAGGAGTATCCCGTGGCGAGGGTAAATTTGGAGACAGGCTGGGACATGAGGGAACAGGAGGTCGCTATAGTTCCAAATTTGGCGTGTTCAGTAGTTATAGGTCGGGACTCTACACTGTTCTCCAGCTTGTGGGAGCGGGGAGTGCCGCTACAGCAGGAGGAGGGAGATCTCTCTACTGTTTGGATGGTGGGTATTAGTACAGTGACACCTCCCAAAGTAGACGGGTCTGACCAACTCGGTGACTTAGCAGACGGTGTCACAAGTGGAAAGGGTGCGGCTACCCAACGGACAGACCTGAAGTCTCTTGACGGGTGCCAGGTGGGATGTGACTCAGACTCTGAGGGTGACTGTGACTCTAATAGAGAAAGGGAGTACAGTAATGAAGGGCCCCACAAGGAGAAAAAATCCTCCCGTCGTCGGAGACATAAAGGGCGCAAGGCGCCGGAACACAATGTATGTACTAAGGATGGTAATAAAGAAAAACCTATGACTGATGCGATTGTGCAAGATGTGAGTATGCTTCCAGACCCTGAAGAGCCGGAGAGGGTGGAGCCTCAAGAAAGGTTGACGGGGTCAGATACGGAAGGCGCCAACGCTGTACAGTTGGAGCAGGTTGCGGCCATAAAGCAGAACATGGCTAACAAAGTGTCTGGTGAGAAGCAAAAGTCGACTGAACTAAAGACCATGAAGGAGCAGATCGAACAAGAAAAGGCCCTGTGGCAAACTGCGGAACATAGAGTGGATGAGCTGGAGAAGGTAGTCGTTGAGCTCAGAGCTCACCTGTCTATGTGGAAAAGTGTGGGTAGGACCTTGGGAGAAGAGATGGAGGTGCTCAGAGAAGCAGTAAGGGGTCTGCAGAAGGAGAAGTTGCGAGAAGCCTGTGCCAGTGAGGGGGTGCATGAGGCCTTTAAAAAGTCGGTAAAAGCCGATAGTATGAACTGGGCACCAGAGACGAACCAGATGGTGATCCTGGCAGAGAGGGAAGACACAGAGAAGCTGGTGGCTGTCCTGAAGGATATGCATCTGCAGTGTCTCCATGCGAAACAGATGATTATGTTGAGTAACATGAAAGCTGCTCGACGTCTGGAGCAGGCGAAGGAAGATCAAAATCGGATGGCTTGGTAGAAGAGGTAATTCCGGTACCCAGAAATCTTGTGGGAGAATCGTTGGAAGACTTGGAAAAGTGATGCAGGAGATGGTGGATAGATCCGGTGTAAGGAGAGTGAGGATTCCAGCTGATGGCGAGATCAAGATGGCTGGAGAAGAAGACAAGGTTCCATTCATTGGTGTGGGCTCAGTGGAGAGCTTGAAGAACATCCGAACGCTCCTGGAGTATCGAGTGACGTACCTACGAGAAGTAGAGCAGCTGATCTCAGGAAGAAAGCAGATAAAGGAACAGCTCCAGGAGTGGAAACGAAGATGGCGACTGCTTCCAGCCCAAGATATAGAGAAACAAGAGGCTTCTCTGGGGACTGGCAGTAGACGAGCTGAGACACTGAGGGGTAGAGATGACGATTCTGTTAGCTCAGGGCTGAGTGACCGAAGTGTGAGACCCGGTGGCGGACAAAGAGATAGAGAGTCCGACTCAGATCAACCAGTAAGCTTGACTGGACGATGGACTCAGGACCGCAACAACCGTAGGAGACGGTACTGGAGGGGTCTGGTGACACCGACGGAAAAACAAGGCCGACATTCTGACCGCTGGGGTGGGGAAGGCCTAACCAAGAGGTAATGTTGCAGGATGCCCAAAATCGACTGAGACGGTCCCCTCGACTTGTAGGGCAAGGTGACATGGGTGACCTGTCTCGGGGTCCTCGGGTTGGAACAGGTGTTCAACCTCACAAGTTTGAACAGAGGGGGAAGGTATGTGGTGTAGTGACTAATGTGGCACCTAGGAGGCGCTCTATAAGTTGCTCAAATTATGCATGGAGGCATGTGATGGATGGGAAACCAGTCCCTGCTGGCCTGCAGCCGCTTAGTCAAGCCCGTCCCCTGATAGTGTGAGTCTGGGAACAGTGATTTTCCAAGCTGGAATGCATTTATGTTTTGTCATGTTTTGTTACCTGGTGTTAAAGTGACAGTAAACAATTGATTTTTACCCTTCGCCACGACAGCACCCACTTAGAGAGAGGGATCCACCCATAGGAACAGGAAACCTACAGAGATAAAAGAGGGCGGTCCACCTCTCCTCCTCAGTTGGTTTCCTGTTCCTAAAGGGAACCGCAGGATTTTCCTACAAAGAATAGAAATACCTGGTCTACGTAGCCGCCTGTGCAATCTCCATGTGAACGGCAGGGGCTCCGGTCCAGAAGCAGCATCAGGGGAGTGCAGTATTCCGGCTCCCCCCTCGTCTGAAGCGGTGTTCCAGGAACGTCGGGTCCGGGAGGGCCGCCCGCAGTTCCTGTGCCATAGCGTGCGTGGGGGTCCGGTTATAGCCGCCCAGACCCGCGTGGGAGCATAGGACCGGAGGGAAGAAGAGAGCCTCCATGTCCTGCAGGAGTGCCGGCAGCAGCGCACCCCGAAAGACACAGCACACCGTGACAGAAAGTGGTAAGAGGTTCCCTAGCTGATGCACGTGCGGTCCCGAGAGTAGCAGGGACTGTGCTTTGCCTGCTGTACGCTCCCCACCCCCCGGAAATGGCATACACAGAAAAAAAAAAAGTCTGTACGGCGTGGAACTTGAATAGGGGTACGTAAATGAACCCTGGTGACATAGAGCGCGCTATCCTCACGCCACTTCAAAAAAAAAAAGTGCCAGCAACCTTTTATATATATATAAAAAAAAAAATGTGGCATATGTCTCATACAATGCAGCATGGTTTCAGAGCCAGATACTGAGCCACGCAGGCATGCCACGCCTACCCCAGGGAGTGGGGCTCTGGGGTGGAGGTACCGGAGAGCAGCACAGGTGTTTAGGGCTAATTAAAAGCCCTGCAAGATAGAATATGGCGTGCAAGCATGTCGTCTCCAAGACAAGGCACGCGTCCCCCGGCAGAGGATACTGCAGCTCTGTCCAGAGACCACTCTAATAAAGGTTCCTCGGACGCAAGCCACAGAACTCACGGCACGAAACCTGTTCCGCCGCCATCTGAATCGGTACCGGCAGCTTCACTGGGTGAGTTTATAACTATCTGCCTATAAAGCTGACGACATACTCTCTCTCATCTCCTTCTGGGTGAATCATCTCAGGCTAAGAAAACAAAGAATGTGGCCTTTGTAGGTGTCCCCTATCTCAAACCTATACCAAGAGATTGTGCTCAAAATGTATAAAGGAAACGGTGCAACAAGCGTCTGTTTCAACTTCGGACATTAGAGTTATAATAAGGGAAGAACTACAGGCCCTAAATCAGTCAGCTAATGTACCTACACACAGGAAAACGAAAAAATTAATAAGTTCCAGCTCAGACTCCGATCCGGAAGATGTGGTAGTATCAGATACTGCAGAGTCATCCGCGTCCTCATCCTCCTCATAGAGGGACGCTCATGTTTTCCCTTAAAAAATATGGACAGTCTGGTAAAATCTGTAAAGAACACTATGGGTTCAGATTTGAAGGGACCGCAAACTACTCAGGAGGTAATGTTTGTAGGTCTAGCGGACAGGAAAAGGAGAGCATTTCCCATAATTCCGGCTATTAAAACCTTAATTAAGAAGGAATGGGGTAAACAAGACCAAAGGGGTTATCTTCCTTCAGCCTCAAAGAGAAGGTACCCTTTCAGCGATGAGGAACTGTCAAACTGGTCTAAGGTTCCAAGAGTTGATGCGGCAGTTGCCTCCTCCTCAAAACAATCATCCTTGCCAGTAGAAGACCAGGAATACTAAAAGATCCCCTTGACTGCAAAGCCGAGGCCTTGCTTAAAAGAGCGTGGGGAAGCAGCTGCAGGCACGTTTAAGCCAGCAATAGCCAGTACTTGTACGGGCCATTCTATGCTGGTTTCGATCGATCAGCTCGACCAGCAGATAGAGCAGAAGATTTCTAGAGACAGAGTACGAGCCGCCATTCCCCTAATCCGAGGTGCGGCCGCTTTTATAGCCGATGCTTCGGCTTATTCAATGCGCCTGGCGACCAGAACAGCAGGTCTATTCAGCAACGCCAGACGTAGTCCATGGCTCAAAAGCTGGAGAGGGGACACAGTCCAAGGCAAAACTCTGTGCTATTCCCTGCGATGGTGAGTTTTTGTTTGGAAAGACCTTGGACGACATCCTCACAAAGGCCATAGAGAGAAAAAAGGCCTTCCCTAACCCCCTCTTCCATCTTATAGGAGGGCTTTTAGGAGACGATCATTTGGTAGAGGAAGATCGACCGAAAACCAAAACTGCTGGCCGACAAAGGAAGGGAAACACAAAGGTGCTATGTTTAGAGGACCTACCTTCCGTAAGGACAGATGATGAACAACCAGTTCCTCCAGTAGGGGAAGACTGAGATTCTTCTTCCAGGAATGGGGTAAAATTTCCTCCAATTTATGGGTCCTGGATATAATTGAACATGGATTAAAAATAAAATTCCATCATGTTCCCCATAATTCATTTATTATAACATCCCTCAGCTGCCCAGTACAACAACAAGCCCTTGAAAATGAGATTCAGAGCCTGGTAATTAAAAACGTATTGGTCCGTGTACCCGGAGAGCAGGAAGGGAAGGGATTTTACTCCCCTCTCTTCCTGGTTTCTAAAACCAGATGGCTCATTTAGAAATATTATCAATCTAAAAAAAAAAAAAATTGAATACATTCATTCAAAACGTGAAGTTTAAATTGGAATTCATCAAATCTACAATTAAACTTCTTTTTCCCAACTGTATGATGGCAGGCTTAGATTTAAAGGATGCTTATTATCATCTTCCCATCCATTCCAGATATCATATCTCAGAGTGGCAGTCTCCTTAGACGGCATCATACATAATTTCCAGTTTGCAGTGATGCCGTTCGGTCTTTCTGTCGCACTGATATGGAAATTTAATTAGGATAAAAATATCCTTCTGTGTTTGCTGCTTGCCATGTCCAAATCTCTATATAATGTCTTTTTGAGCGCTCAGAACGAAATGAGGACTGTCCACACGCAAGTGTCAGTATAACAGTTCGTCAAAGACCTACATTTATTATTCATTCAAGGTTTTATACATTTACAAAAAGGGGCTGGTTAGTCAATTAACATACAATTAAAAGCTGCTAGATTATTGGCTGTTCTAGTGTAAATATGATAATTATGATAATCATGATTAAAAGAGCTGAAGTTGCAGAATTATTGTTTATATTCTTGTGACCTAGTTGTCTTGCATAACTATAATGTAAACAACAGATATCTAATAGGACTTTTTGTACTTCATGCATTTGTTCCTTTACAAAGGCCTTATGAAGGCCAGATTTCTTTAAAACGACTGATTATAGCTGGCCTAGAAATATGTGAGCACAGGGTTTTTTTAGCAAGTGAGATCTATCTAACTGTGAACTGTGAATACATATATGTGAATATACTTTGAATATATGGAATACATATATATTTCCATGACAGTCCCCCCTTAGATACCACTTGCCCTAAAAACCTGCTCCTGGCCCAAAGCACTGCAACTCTTTTGTGCTGCCGGCGGGTTGAGAATATGCCTAGCGCATGTCTCCCCCACCGAATACAGACTTTTCGCAAATGGGCGGTCAGGAGGACTGTCCCTGTCGGGGGTTTATGTGTTTGCAATCATAATCTCATAGTTGATATGATGTTTCATCAAGGATGTGTATTCTCAGTCTGGAGGTAGTTCGGAGATCTGGTCAAGCCAGGCAGTTCCATCCGGACTGGTGCGAGGTCCAAGATGGTGAGTGGCATCAAATTGGTTGTCTCCTGAACAGTTTTTTCCATTATCCTGCGGATACAAGGAATAACACAGCAACCAGTAATTAATGCAAAAATGAGAACCCCCATAATGGCTGTCCCAACCTGTGCCAACATTTTCTGCCACCCACTCATCCACCCAAAGTATCGATCCCATGGGTCAGTGACACCTGAGTTCTGTTTCAGTTCCTCTGATAACTCAGTAAGTTTCTGTATTGCCATTGTGACTTTACCATTTGGGCCAATGTTGTATGGGATGTAGGTGCAACAGGTGTCTTTGATCATTTTGCAAACACCTCCTTTCTCAGCTAGAATCATATCCAAAGCCATTCTATTCTGGAATGCCATAATGGAAGTGGGGCCTAACTGTGCTGCCAAACCTTTTACAGCATCTATGGTGAAGTTAACAAATCTCTGCTGGTTATAATAGATGTAATTTATCCAATCAACATTTTTGTTTATAGTTACTAGTGGCAATAGTGACTCAAATCCTGCTTTAACTTGGTCTCTGGCCTTGAACTCATCAAGTAGGTCATCTGTCTGATCAGTCAGAGCATCCACGACATCCTTCATGGCTTAGGTGTCTCTCCTGGTACGGGAGCTTCCTTGCAATGCGATACGTGGATCCAAACAGGCTTTCCCTCTAGTTACACAGAGGTTGATGTCATCTGGGGCTCTTGGACAGGATCATCAAATCTGGCAGTGAAGAGAAAAACTCGAGAATGGACATTAGTTTTTGACCAATTCAATTACTAATGTTATGATTTGGTAGCTGAGGAGAGCAGGCAAAAAAGGCAATACACCAGAGAGGTTGGAATCTATGGGATTGCCTGGGGGGGGAAAAGGGTGGAGGCCAAACTCCCCTACTCAACGGGTTTGGGGTGTGTCTTTTGCTGTAATGCGGGTCCCTGATCACTTTCTATCATTTCGGAACCCCGTATCTGCACACTATTTTCCGAAAGTACCGTTGCAGTAGTCTTTCTGATTTTAAAAGCTTCTTTCATCAAAAATTCTTCATGACCACAATGGCGTATTTAAATTTTATTTTGGGATATCGGGTGTGGCTATCTGGCCCCTTTGAAGCTTTTAGAGTGGTCTTTTTTCCCGATAGGGAGGGGGACTTTTTCAAGTCCATTTTTCATTTGCCGGGGGGCAACAGTGCTGGAATTTGGCGTTAGGGGGGAACCCTAAAACGAAACAGTAAAACCAATCAATCTTTTTGTGTTCTTTTTATGTGAGTGGGCCATGTACCCATTGGGGCCCCCAAAGGGGGATACTTTGGGTAGGCAGATTTTTGAAGCTATTATTTACCTTTCCCTTTTTTTTACGTGTTGTTTTTTTTTTGCATTCACCCTTTTCTTCCCTTTTTTGGACTTGGTTTAAATTCTTGAGCAACCCAGGACGTCTTTTTTCAGTTTCTTGTCTTAGTCGTCAAAGTAGCCGCCGGGCTCACGACCTCTCCCACTTTTCCATGTTTCTTCCTTTGGCTCCTTTTGGGGTGCCAGTCCCCCCTGTTATTGCCCCAGCCTCTTTTGTTTTCATTTTCCATGCACTTTATTTTTAAAATTTTCCACCTTTTTTGGAATTGGAGTCACCCAGGGGGCCCGAAGGCTCCATGATGCTTCACGGTTGCCCCCCTTTGCTGTATAAGCCCCCTTGTAGCCCAGAGGGGTCAAATCATGTGTATGCCATGCGGGAACGTAGTCCTGTAAGTTTTGCAGTCTTCCCTTTTTGCCTCTACAGCCTTTTCGCAACGCTATCATTCCTTTCCGGGCTACAGGCTAGGTGACAGACTTCAAACCACGGTTTTTTTGATTGCGGCCTGCACTTCCTTTTTTGAAACTTCTTCATCATCGCAAATCGGAGCCACCAAGTACCCCCCCGGGGGGGGGAAGAGTGGGCCCGGGTGAGACTTAGGTCTGGAGAGGTACATAGAGAAAAGGAATAGAGGCCCACAAAATCCTACGGGGGGAGATTACGTTGGTGAGCTTGATTAAGATGCCAAGATTCATGGGGATGAATTTCCCCGGCTGTCCAAGTGATGTCAGCAACCTGTCCCCAAAGGGGTTGCTGCGATACTGCCACAGCAGGAGGGTGCCTTCTTGCAACTGGATCCAAGCGGGAGAAACAGCCTAAAAGTCCTGTTTTTCCCCTGAATCCGGCCAGGACTCCAGTAGCAAACCCTTTTTTTCCATCAAGTAAAAGGGAAAAACTTTTTTAAATCAGGAGGGGGCCCGGAATTTGGGCCGAACTGTGGGTTCTTCCAATCCCTGAATGGGTTGAAGCTGCATCTGATGAAGGAGCGGGGGGCGTGATGCAAGCCACAGAGGCGCCTTAGGACTGAGGCATTAGGGACCAGGTTCTGCAATATGACACAACCTGAAAGCCTGCAGCATTCTTGGAGTTTTGGGGGGGCCTCTTCTCCACATGGTCTTTCCGCTTTTTACATGTGTTTCGTCTGGTGGGAATACATGTCCCAGGGATGTAACTTCTTCTGGCATACTGGGGTTTTTTTCTTTCCAACCTTCGTTGCGTTCTTTTCCGGTAGATAGGAGAAAAAGGAATAACGTGCAGGTTCGATTCAACCACACAAAAGAGAAAGTCTCCACTTGTTGAGAAGAGTACTCTTTTAATTTGCAATCCATTGACGAGGAGGGGGGCATTTCCCCTTTGGGAAACTTTAAAAGGGGTTGTTTGAGCACCCGAGACAACACGTCCAATCACTGCAAAAGGGGTGAAAGAGGCCCCCCAGGGGAGGGGAAACACGAAAAGGTACTGCCAGTTTACACCGGAAAACCTTCGGTGACGGGACCTTGAAGCAAGTGTGATGGTTCAGCACTGTTGGGTTCAAATACCGTGCCTCTT
>JARQOD010000001.1:654187122-654331155 GCA_033576555.1 Oophaga sylvatica | reverse complement strand
GGAGCCCAATGAATAGACCCCTCTTTTTAAAAAAAAGAGTGTTGCCCGGCCCTCCACTGGGGGTCCTCCTACTCTTTTTCCCCTTTTTAAATTTTAAAGTCAAGAAGATAGCCTGCAAAAAGCGCTCCCCCAGAAAGATTTTTTTTTTTTTTATCGGACAGTTTTTGGGCCCCCACCAAAGGGGGTCTAGATTTGGGGGGTCTCAGCGCGGGGGGGCCCCCAACCCCCCCTTTTGGCGATTTTTTTCCCCATAGTGGTCCCGCCGCCCGGGGGGAGGGGGATGCTTCCCGGGGGGGGGCCCAAACCCCGCCTGCGGGGGTCGGGGGCCCCCCCCCGGGGGGGGAAGGGGGGGCAAGCCCCAAAAACCCCGGGGGGGCCCCCTGGGGCCCTTTTTGGGCTGGTGAGACCCACATTTAATATTTTTTGTTTTTTTCACGACTGCGCGGCGTCGCTTTACAATAATTTCGGTGACGGGGGTTTTTTTGTCCGCGGTTTGGATGCCTGCAAAAAAGGGGAAACGGGGGAGGGGGGAGCTGGGGGCCCTTTTTTATTTAATTTCGGCCGCTCTGAGGGGGTTTTTTACGGCCCCTTTCCCTTTTTCCTTTTTCCCCCTCATAAGCACAAAAAAAAGGGCCCCGGGGGGCCATTACCGATAATGCTGAAAGCTTCCCTCACTTTCGCTTCCCCCCCTCTCGACAGCGTTTGGCACCGCGCCCGGGGGGGTGATTCCTTTTTTCCCTCATACAAAATTTTTAAAACCCCTTCCCCCCCACAGCTGGGCCCCTTTTTGGGAGGAAAAAGGGGGGGTGGCAACTGCGCTGCCTGCGTTTATCCAAAGCCCCGAAACACCTTTTCAATAAAAGTTTGGGGAGTCTGCGACAAAATACTCCATTTTTTCCTTTCCCCTAAAAACGACGACCATCCCTAAAAAACGTTTGGGAACCCCAATTTTAATGTCGCTAAAACCCCCCCAACCCCGGGGTTTTTCATTAACAACGCATGGGGGTTAGCATCCCTTAATACTTTTGGCGTTTTGGCGTTTTTAAAAAAACCCCCCCAAATTTTTTAGCGATATTTAACGTTTTTTTTTTTTAAGTTTGGCATATTTTAGATTGGTAGCGGGGGAGAGCAGGAAAAATAGGAAAAAACCAAGCATTTTGGAAAACTATTTTTTTGGGGGGCCCCTTTGACAAACCCCACCCCCAACAAGGGGGCACCGGATTTCCACTTGGCCCTAAAACCCCTCGTCACACCGGGGGAAAAACTAATAAAACCAAAAGAAAAAAAGAGGAAAGCTATCTGCCCCGAGCGCCCCCCAAAAAACACAGAACCCCCAAAAACCAAAAAATGGGGTTGCAAAAAAAAAATTTAACTGACCAGAAAAAATATATACAAACTTTGGGCCCAAAACTTACAAGAAAAAAAGGATGGAAGGGCACTTACTGCAATCCCAAAAAACCCCTGAAAACCCACTCTACTAATTTCAAAACACCTGAGATCACACGACCTCTACCCCCAAAATTATTTTGGGGAAACCCAAAAAAAAAAAAGCAGCCACTAAAAAATGGAAAAAGCAAAAGTACAAGCACATGGGGAATAAAATAAAAGGGGAAAACCCCCCCGAGGGACCCTAAAAGGGCCCCCCCCGAATGCGGGGGAAAAAGCAAAAAAAAAAACCCAAAAAAAAAAGAAGAAAAAAACTTATCTTTTTACAAGATTCAAAACGACACGCAGCTACCGGAAAAAAGGAAAACAAGGATTGAACCAGAACAATTGATCCCCGGCAACCCTGATGGAAGGCGACTCCCTTATAAAAGACCATCATAACACCATTCCCAATTTCCCCACAATCTTTCCCCTGGAAAAGTCCGTACCCTTTTAACCAAAAAGGGGGCTTCTGCTCAGAACTCTTTCCGCCATTCAACAGTTTCCCCCCCTGAGGGGGGGCCCCGAACCCCCATTTTACACCGGTCGGGGCAGGGGGGGTTCTTGATACCACGGGTGAGTCTCCTAGCATGGACCAAACAAACACCCCAAAAAATTTTCCCCCTGACAAACCCCCTCCATTAACCAATATGGGTTTCCCCAAAAAACGGAATTCAATATTTTCTCAAAACCCCCTCCCGATTTCCCACCAAAACGGGGGGGAGCACATATAAAAGGAAAAACCAAATGGCTCAACAACCTCTTCAACAAGGACTTGGGAACACTTATGGTCAAAAAGCCCGGGGAAAAAGCAAACAAAAAAACAGGATAAAAATTTTCCCCCTATTTTATAAGGTCAATAACTGGGGTTAAATTTAGAGTGCCACTCCATAGGAATTTTTTGAGGAAAACCCCGACCAAGCCCCCACTTTAAACCGGGGGCCCTCATCCATCCCCTTTGCAAAGCTGGCCCCCCCTGAGAAGGGGGCAACCTCTCCACTACGGCCCCAAAAAATGCGCATCCCCCCACAAAAATCAACCCCGGACAACCCGAAGCCTCCCCTCTGCCCCGAAAAAAATGGGGGTAAAAACCCAAAAAATTTCGGGGAAAAAAAGGGCATCAAAGTGGCGGCTAGCCCTATTTTTAAGACAAACCACCCAAAAAGGAAAAAAAAACCCCCGTATCCTGTTTCCAAAACAAAAAGCATTTTTAAAAAACCCCCCAAATTTTGGGTTTTTTTTTCTCTTTCCCTTTTTGGGCTGGGGAGAAACCCCCAAGAAAGACAATTGAACCCAAAATTTAGAAAAAAAGGTCCCCCAAAATTGGGGAAAAAAACTGGACCCCCTCTGTCAAAAACAAGTTCCCCGGGAAAGCCGTGTAAACGAACCCCCTGCTGAAAAACAAAGGCCCCAAAATTTAGAGGGGGAAAAGGAACTTAGGTAAGGGACAAGATTATTATTGGGGAAAAACCCTTTGAAAATCCCCCAAGAAGAGGTCTTCTCTAAAAAACAGGAGGTCGGAAATAAAACCCCATAAGATTGGCCCAGGTTTTTGGGCACAGTAATGGCAAAAACAAACCACTAAACGAGAGAAGGCGGGACAGGCAACCCCGGGACTGCACAAACTCCCGACACACGAGACAAAGTAGCCCCCAAAAGGACGACAACCAAGTCTCGGTCCAAAATTCCGGGATCCCGGCCCTTGGAACAATAATCCGACTTACACTTTTTTTTCCACTGGTCTGGACAAACAATTTCCCAACGGGCAGCGGGGGGCTTGTCCTCCTACACCCCCCAGACCAGTCAAAAATTTGGGGGGGAATGGCGGAAAGACAAAAACCCTCTTTCAAAAAAACAGAAGGACAAAAATCAAAGTCCCCCAAAAACCCTCGGAGGACCCTTTTTAAATTTTAGGCCCCGGGAAGAAATGAAACCAAAAATTAAAACGTGGAAAAAAAAGGCCCACCGGCCCCTGTCTAGTTAAGTCGTTGGGGGCAGATTCCAGATAAATAATTTTATGGTGTAAGGACCACCACCTGATTTGGCTCCCTCCAAATTTCCCATCTTCAAAAGCCCACTTCATGAATAACTCCCGTTACCCAGAAAATTTATTTTTCAGGGGAAAAATGTCGAAAAAAAAAAGGACAAGGGTTTTTACTTTTAGGGTCTGGGGTCTTTTGGGGGACAAAACGCCCCTGCCCCAATTTCAGAGGCAAAAACCTCCCCCTAAAAAGGGGAAAAATCGGTTTTGCCGTAGAAGGGGACAAAGGGGTGAATCTTTTAATTCCCCGGGAAAATGCAGAGTGCTCCAGGGGGCCATTCCCCCTCAGAACCCTTTTGGTCAAATCGTTAATGGTTTAACAATAACGAGAAATTACCAATAAATTTTCGAAAAAATTGGAAAACCCAAAATCTTTTAAAAACCCTTTTAAGAAGTATTGGGGCCCCAACACAAAGGGGCCTGAAATTTGAGGGTCCCCTTTTAAAACAGATGGGGACCAAAAAATCCCGAAAAAAATCCCCCGAACGCCAAAAGACACTTTATCCCTTTTCATACAAGCATTCTCTCCAAAATCGGAATACGTTCGAAATTTCACATGGGCCAGTTTTAAAAAAAATAAGATATCACCAAAAACAATCAGAAATTTTTCCAAAAAACCCCAAAAAAGTCTTCCCTAAGGGGCGGGGGAAGACAAAGGGGGCATTTGAGCCCAAAAGGGACACAAGTACTCAAAAACCCCTGGGGGGGTTTAAAAACCCCTCTTGTTCATCCCCGTTTAACAATAAGGTTACCCCCCCCAGGTAAATTTAAACAAAGTACGTTTTTTCCCCCCGGAAAAAAAGGGGGAAAATAAGGAAGGGTATTGATTTTTCACAGAAAATTGTTCAAAAAACAAATAAAAACACGGCTTTAATAACATTTTTTGGCCCAAAAAAAAACCGGCCCCAAAGATGAAAAGGTGGGTTTATATGACCCTTTCCAATGACTCCTTGATATAAACCCCCTAGCTCATTTTAGGACAGCCAATTAAAAGGCGACTTTGGGGGAATTTAAAATCCAGCACTAATTAAAAAGCGCAGTCTAGCTCCTATGGGAGCAAGGTGCAGATTTACTTTTGCTAAATAATAAAAAAATCAATAAAAAAAATCGGGGGCACCGACCCCCGGGGGGCAAAAAAAAAAGGGTGTTGGAAACACTTCACCCCCAATGTTAAAACACGTTTTTCCAAACCAAACAGGATTATGGGGCGAAAAAAGGGGAACCCATACATAATAATAATTTACAAACCAAATTTGCGCACTCTTGATATCAGGTTAACCCCCCATTATCCCCTGAGTAAGAACTGGGTTTATTTTCACCAAAGGGGTAAATCGATCCCCATAGGGGGAAAAGACTTCGGGGGGATAAGGGAAAAACCCCCCAAAAGTTTAGAAAAAACATAATCCATCAGGTTAAAAACTGCTCAGAATCAACGAAAGCCTGAGCAAAAGGGACAGAGACATATCAAAAATACATTTTAAAAATTAGTCTGAACACACCCAAAAAAAGAGCGGAAAATGTCTTTTCCCCCTTAGCAAGAAAAAGAGGGGATCACCACATAGAAACAAACCCTTCGCTTTTAAACTATCGCTGGCCCCCGACACCCTTCACAAGCATGGTTTTTAAAACAGGGGTTACAAGGCAAACTATTTTCCCGCA
Organism: Oophaga sylvatica; assembly: GCA_033576555.1. Classification (NCBI taxonomy): domain Eukaryota; kingdom Metazoa; phylum Chordata; class Amphibia; order Anura; family Dendrobatidae; genus Oophaga; species Oophaga sylvatica. The sequence continues at coordinate 654,326,030 of JARQOD010000001.1, read as the reverse complement.
TTTCTCCCCACGCAAACGCTGTCAATTTTTAACGCAAAAACATGAATCATTAGCCAGAGGGGACAGGGAATCCCACCTAAAAACCTTTTATTATCACAACCCTTTTCCCAAAAAGGGCCCCAACGTCGTCATTCCCCTTGGGGAGGAGCCCACCTACGGGTCTCTGACAGATAACCACGTCATCAACCCCTGATTAATGCCAACAGGGTTTTTCAGCTGATCATGAATTAGGTCATCGTAAATAACCCCAAACCTGAAAAAATGCAATCAAATCACTCAAAACAGATCCCCAGTTCAGGGAAAAACCCCAAACCCCTGGGGGTCGCCGCGCAGGGGAGAGATGAAAATTTAAACCCCGTCGCGCTTCCCCCGGGGGCTTTTTTTTTGGGAAAAAACAATTTACATTTTTTTTGAATTTAAATTGCCGACCCCCCAAAAACAAATCTGAGGGGAAACCCCAGGTTCCCAAGGGGCCCCCCAGAAGATATCACAATCTAAAACCCAGTGCAAGCTGACAAGGAAAAACGTGCAAACCCTTTTAAAAAAAATCCTCCCCCCCCCAGAGATAAAAGGGAAAAAAAAAAAAATGCAACAAAAAAAAAATATCTTGACAACTCTGCAACCTTTTTTTTTTCACAAATTTTTTCCCTTTGGAGACCTACAATTTTAAATTTGGGCCGGGGTACTGTTATTTTTTGGTATGGGGTGCAGGAAAAAAAGGAAACTTAACTTTTTAAATTTGAATTGCAGCCCGACTAACCCAACAACTAGGGCCCGTGGACGTTCCTGTTGGTCTAATCCCCGTCACACCCCGAAACAACTACACCTAAAGTAAAATAAAAAACTATCTCCCCCGGAGCAGAACCCCAAAGATAATAAAAGCCCCAAACATGAAAAGGCGGTTGCCCAGAAAAAACTGACACAGACAAAAAAGTATGACAAATTTTGGGGGGCCCAAAAATAACTAAAAAAAAAGGGGTAGAAGAGTACTTACTCAACCCCAAAAACCCTAAAAAGCACCCAACCTACTAATTCAAAAACACTAATCACACATCTCTACCACCTAAATTAGTTCCTGGGTAACAAAATAAAACAGCAGCCACTGAAAAAACGGAAAAAGCAAAAGTACAAACTCATGGCTGAATAAACTGAGGGGGAAAAAAGCCCCCGGGGGGCCCAAAAGGCCCCCAAAAAAGGGGGGAAAAAATGAAAAAATCAAGAAAAAAATCAAAAAGAAAAAAATGTCTTACTGTTCAGGAATCAACAGACACGGGGGCTACAAGGGAAACAGGGTCAAGGATAAGACAGAACAATTGATCAGGGGCCTGTGGGAAGGTGACTCCCCTTTAAAAAAACAGTCTAACCCTGATTCCCAATCCTCACAACTTCACTGGACAACCAGTACCGCTTTTAACCCCGGGGCCCCCGCTCAAACATCTCAACCCCTTCAACAGGCACCTATTATATGCCCCCTTTTTTTAGGTTTTTTGAGTCCTACTCACTGGAATACCCCCTGAGGTGCCAGAATGCAAAATCCCCAAATGACCCTTTTTTAAAAACTACACCCTTAATGATTAAAAAAGGGTCAACATATGATACACCGGGGGAGTCATTTTAACATTGGGCAAAAAAGAAAAAAATTCATTTTTTTCACAAAAAGTTTTTTTAACCCCAAATTTTTAAAATTTTACACGAGGAAAAAGGGGACAATTGGGGCTAACTTTGGGGGAAAAATCCCCAAATGTGGTTTAGGATTTTAGCATAGGCGAGACTGGAGGGGAAATGAATTTGCCTCCCCTAGCGCAATTTTACTGAATTTTGCAGACTCCATTAAGGGCCCCCCAAAGGGTTAAAGCAAATACCTTCCCCTTAAATGAACCCCCTTTTGAAATTATACCCCCTTTTTTAAATTTTTTTCGTCTAGTGGGGATTTACCTAATTTTCCAGAAAAAAACGCATGGATGCGGGGGTGCAAATCTCTATTGCAGTGCCAGACGTTTGGTGATCATTCTTTTACCCCTCATGCTTCTGGAGACATGCCCCCAATTGGGGGGTTCATCGCTACAGAAATGCCAAAAAGGGTTAATTGGGTTAGGCAGCTGGGGGTCTCAGAAGAAGAGGCATTTTTATTAGTGGCGCAAATTTGCATTCTTTGATGGGGGTGAGGAGCAATACCCTTTTCCAGAGGGTTTGTACTACCTAATTTTGGGAACTTCGTTTTTAGGATTAGGGGTTAACTTTTATTGGGGAAAAATTTTTAAAAATATTTTTTGGGTCACGATTATACTGTGTTCTATGCTAGCACTTAATCGGGGGTTTCCTCTTATTCCATGTGTGATTAATGAAACCCCAGGATCCTGTTTGGGGAACCTAGTTAGATAGTGTATTGCAAAAAATAGTGACACCACAGGTAGCGAGTCGGAGTCGCAAGGGTTTGGAACAGCAGTAGTTATTGCCAGGGTAATGGGAATCGATCGGAAAACCAGAGGTCGACACGGAGCAGCATATGGTGGGAGGATAAGTAAATTGTAAGGAAATCCCCAAATCGGAAAAAGGGCAGCATAAATTTGATGTAAGAGAGGTGAAAGGGGAAGCAGACTAAAGGCTGGACAAAATATCTTTCAAAAGAAGGCACCCCGGTTTTTTAAGTGGGGTTAATGGGGGACAGGGGTTGAGCCAATCAGGAACAACCAGTACAGTTTGGGTTTTAGAAGGGGAACTGCCGCGAGCTCAACAGCTAAGCGGGAAGAGCTCCCCCGGTACAAGAGCTCTTTTTTCCCCGATGACAGTCTCCCTCCTTTCGGGGCCCTTTTGGAACTCGGGGGGCATTCCTAATGTCTCAAAAAGTCTTTAAAACCGGGGACAGGACATTACCCTCGGCTCTCTGAATTATCTTCGGGTTGTAACCCCGCTTCCCCAAAATTTTTTCTCTTCCTCTAATCTTCTAGAGTCCAGAATTTCCCCAAATTCTTTTCTTCACCCTGGCTTTATCTGGTGGGGAGGTGGCTAATTTTTTTCCCGGGGAAAGGGGTACTAATAAGGGTTTTGAGCAAGGAACTAAATAAGGTTTTTGGGGAAAAAGGGTTTTAATTTTTAATGCAAAATTTTTAAAAAGGTCCTAGGGTTTTAAAAATTTAAAAATTTGGGTCCCGTTTAGCCAAAAAATTATTAATACTTCTCCGCCCCCTTTAAAGACAAGGTTTTTAAAGTAACCTTTTTTGGCAAACCCCGAAAATTTTATGTTCGCAACTTTCAACGAAAAACCCTTTTGGGGAAGATTACATTTGGAATAAAAAGAAAACACATTGATCTTACTATATAGGAAATTTGTTCAAGACCTGGGGGGTGTGTCCCTTTAAAAGATAACAAAGGAAATGAATTACATTTTTTAAGGGTATCCACACAAACAGGTCGCTAAAGATCGCTAAAATCGTCACTATTTAGCGATCTCGTTAGGGACGCTAACGTGTGGGGCTTTAGCAACGACGTGGCCTCTGCTGTGATCCTCGCTGATCGTTCACTAGAGTTCTGGACCGTATTTAGATCGTTGGCGTCCCGCTGGTGAGCCTATATCGCTGTGTCGGCACCTTTGTGAGCGATGTGCGCTGTTTTTTACTTCGCAATGACCGTTAAAGTCGTTAATGAGATCGCTAACCGCTGTAAGCTTTTCAGGGGATATAGCCTGGATCGCCGTCCGGGTAGACGGAGTGCACGGAAACAGTTTCATTCACAACAGCAGTTCTGTAAAAACTGGCCGCAACCATTTTTTAAAGTCCACAGCAAACAAACATAATCAAAACCAAACATAAACATAAGCCCTGGCTTGTCCACCACTTACTACATTAGATAGATTTCCCTCTCTATCCGGGTCCAGACATCTAACAGCCTGTCCCCAAAACAACACAATTGTTCAGTAGTTACCAGCATGGATTTCACAGAGTCTCCTCTTGTGTCTAAGGCATATCCAACGTCCCAACTTGAAGAGCTCCCCTCCTATTCAGCAGCTATCCGCATGGATTCTCACAGAGACTACTCCTGTGTCCGGGTACATCGAGCACCCAGACTGAGACAGCTCAACCCAAGATCTCCTTCTTGTGCTGGACTCTTGTCCAGACTAAGCAGCTCTCTGTCTGTGTTCCGCAGACACCTACTTCTGGTCTCCTAATTAACAGCTGAGTGGTTTCAGGCCTAGCTGCAAGTGTGTACTGAATGTAAGGTAGTGACCTTTCTCTACACTGGTTTACAAAGCCATACATTTCCCTTATACCAGTCAGCAAAGTATCTAGGTGAATTACACCCCATTCAACACACATACTCTCACTGTCTCCATATCCCCCCCCTTCTCCAGACCGGAGGGCTGGTCATCCAACCGGAGGCTGGTCAACAATCCAAAAGAGACAGTGAACTCTGGACCATCATGGCCCTCATCAGCTTCATCTTCACTACTGTCATCTGTATCTTCACTGAGCCATACCAACATCAGCTTCTCTTCATCTGAAGCATCCGCTCTACCCTGTACCCTCCCAGGCCTATGCTCTCTGCGGGCCTCGGTATCCTGCACGGTTTCATTTGACCTTAGGGCGGGCTCAGTTTCGATATAGTGCCTGGCCAAGAATACGACCCGGCACATCAGAACACTTCTGCTGACTCTTCCTCAGAAACTCACTACCTCCTGTCCCTGTGCACTGACCATGTGTCACCAACTATCAGAAGGTATAGGGTTTTTCACTTTTCTCTAGTTCCCTTGAACCCTCTTTAGCCATCTATTTTCTTGAATTATCGGTTGACTCATAAAGCTTTTTCACAGACCTTAACTCCTCTGCCATGGTCTCTGACAATTTTAAGCTACCTGGTTAAATGATTGGGACTGTAGAGAGCAATCTTTTTCTTTTGCAGTACACAAATTCATCCGCTAAGTCTCCAGCTGAATTGTAATGTTCTACCGTACAACAGCATTCTTATATAGAGCCTTAATAAATTTTGCAGCATTTCTCTTGCAACGAAGAGATTCCCTGTATTCTTCTTTACTTCATTGACTTTCTCACAAGAAGCATGGCTTTCATCAACACTCCTTACCAGTTTGGAGTTTTTTCTGAGAAGTAATCATTCATCTGGTACCTGTTGGACGTCCTTTATGTCTTCGCCCTTCTTCAGGCTCTTCTGGTAGAACATGCTCAGAAGCCCTACCGTCATCTTACATTCTACCTCTTCATCACATCATTATGGTCTCCAATATCTCCATTTATTCCAGCTTTCAAGTTCTCCTGATAGCTGCATCTGTATACTCAGAACCCGCCGATTCTTCTCTTCCACCACGTTCTGCATCCCATCTGAGCTCCCGTGTGTCGCAGCGGCAACGGATGTAGACTCCATGAAAGTGCGCTTGAGCTCACCAACGCCAGCCTGATGTCTCAAAATCTCATCTTGTGACTTATCCAGATCCTTGGTGTCACTCGGGAACACCGCTGGGCTCTGGGCGCCGAACTTCCAGCCTGAGCTTCACGAGTTGCAGCTACTGATCCGAACCGCAACCCGTCCACGCCGCTGTCTTCGGCAGAAACAGATTCCTGGACAGAGTCAGTCCCCATATCTTCAGTCTTGTTCCTCACAGCTTCACTTGAGACCTCAGCTTCTGATGAGGCATCTGGCTTGGTGACTACCACTTCTATGGCTTTTTCCACCTCTGCAGCATCTCCCTCAGAGTCCTTGGCACGATACAGATCCACACCATACCTTGGTAACTTCACATTTCCAACAGCATCTACTTGGGCTGTGTTCAGTTTCAGAGTCCTGCCTTTAAAGCTCAGCTCTCCTCCTTTCACCTTAGTCTTCGCCAGGGAACCGGCCAACTGTAAAACATCTTCAGATGCCATCTTCTGTCCGACTGCAAGGTCAGCATCAGCCTTCCTCTCAGGACTCTCAACCTCCTCTGCTACCATGCCTTCCTCATTTGCACTGGTTGCTTGATTGTCTTCAGATGATTCACTATCACTACCACTATCCCTGTCTGACCCCTTTTTCTCAGCCACATCTGGCTCACTTTCAGGGTTATACACTTCATTTTCATTCACATCCTGCTCACTGTCAGGGTTATACAATTCATTCTCATTCACATCCTGCTCACTTTCAGGGTTATACACTTCATTTTCATTCACATCCTGCTCACTGTCAGGGTTATACAATTCATTCTCATTCACATCTTGATCTGGAACCTTAGTTAACATGTCATCCACAACATTAACTTCACCATCTGGTCCCTGGTTTCCCTCAGGTGGTCCCTCAAGTATGTGACTATGTGACAACCCCAGCACTATACTTCCATATAGCTCAGGTACTAGGAGCTGGCTCATGACCTCTCCCTGGACTTCAGTGTCCCTATACAACAGGTGAGTGTTTATGGCAACATGAGGAAACCTCCTCAGAGCCAGGCTCTTGGGAAACCTCATTTAGAACAATTATATTTTCCTGTGCCGTTTTAAGAGTGGGGTCTCGCCATTGTTCACTCTCAAAATTGTCACAGGACACAGGTAAGTCAGGGACACTCGGTTCCCGAGAACCACCATCCTCGTCTCCCACCATCACCTGCAAAGGAATTTCATCTCTATCACAGTCATCATCACTATCAATATCATTATCATGATTATGATCAGTATCATCATCACTATCATGATCATCATCATTATCAGCATCATTATCATGGTCATCATCATTATCATGATCATTATCATCATCATCATCATCATTATCACATAAGTTTAACGGCCCACTAGCATTGTGTTCCGCCCCTCGGGACTGCGCACCCTCAGTAGGAGCTTCATCACACTGTCCATCAGAAACATTTTTCCCCCAGAGATCCTTAGACCGGGAAAGTCATTACCCAATATGACGGGGTGCACCAGGTTCTTCACTACCCCCACTTCACATGAAACCTCCCCGCGTTTGGGGATCAAGTCCACGGCAGTCTCCGGGTAGACTTTGGTGTCTCCATGGATGCACACCACACTCAGGTGTTTATCAGGGATGAAGTCCCTATCAATCAGGCTGTCACATACGGAAGTCACTGGACTCTCTGAGTCCAAGAGGGCCTGTGCTGGGCAGTCATTTACAACCACCGGGGACCCCTGTGGTCCAGTCTCTTCGGCTGAGGTGGACACACACACAGGCTCTGCGCAGGGAGAGAGGGATCCGCCAACATCACAACACATAGGCTCCCCCTCTATTGGACAGTTGGCTGCAATTTCACGACATCTCCAACACTGTCCATCACACTCTCCCACCCACACGACCCCAACAGCTGGAACGCTCTTACCGGGAGAGTTCGGCGTCCAGGAACTCTGAAGTGACGACCTCTCAGACGGCTGGTCACGGAGGCAGCCTTTGGTAGCGGAGGCCCTCTCCCTCAGGCTGACTAGACGAGTGGAGTCCTGGTGGTCTCGTTGTCCGACCTCCGGCTGTACCTCAGGAGGACGTGCGCGGGTGTAGCGGTCCACTATCACCCCTTTTCTCCCATGAGCAGGGTTGCCGACGGCAGACTCCCAACTGCATCTCCAGTCATGGACTCCTCTGGCACGGACTGCCACCGTAAACCCAGCCGGGCAAGAATCTCCGCTTTCAGCTTGGCATAGTCTTGGCTGTCCTGCTCGCTCAGGTCAGCATAGGCCCTTTGGGGTTCTCCAATCAGATAGGGTGCGACCATCATGGCCCATTCAGATAGGGGCAGATTCTCCTTCTCTGCCAGTCCCTCAAACCTAGTGAGATATACCTCCACATCGTCACGAGGTGTCATCTTTTTCAGGGACCGTCTTACCGCCTTCTTTACAGTGGACAATGCAGGTGACTTTGCAACATTACTTTGGGATGATGCGCTGCAAGTCTTTTGTAGTGCTGCAACCTGCTCAAAAAACAACCGGTTATTCTCCTGCTGCTGCTGCAGGAATTGCTGCTGGGCCTGCTGCATGCGCTGCTGGTGCTGCAGGCGCTGCCGCTCCATGCTCTGCTGCATGCTCCGCTGGGCCTGGACCAGGTACTCAACGAGCTCCTCCATACTGCCGGACTTACCTGTCTCAACCACGGCAGTCTTATGTTGCACATTAACTTGCGCCATTTGTTCAAACAGCGCCTCCATGCTGTCATCCATGGTGTCAGACTTCTCTGTCTCAACAACGGCAGTCTTCACTCAAGACATACACACTCCACAGTCTTTTCCACAGAAAGTTCAGCTTTGCTGTGCAGACACTTTTTTTTTTTTTTCTCTGCAAACTCTATTAGGGCCACTGTCTCTTTAAGACTGCTCCAACAGACACACTTTTTTTTTTTCTTTCTCTGCTGCTGCTTCAACAGACTTCACCTTTTATTGCTGTCTCTCGCCACTGTGTTGCACGCACATTCCAGCACCAATTGTAAGCTTTTCAGGGGATATAGCTCTGGGATCGCCGCACGGGTAGACGGAGTGGCACGGAAACAGTTCATTCACAGACAGCAGTTCTGGTAAAAACTGGCCGCAACCAGTTTTATTAAAGTCCACAGCAAACAGAACATAATCAAAACCAAATCATAAACATAAGCCCTGGGCTTGTCCAGCCACTTACTACACTTAGATAGATTTCCCTCTCTATCCGGGTCCAGACTCTAACAGCCTGTCCCCAAAACAACACATATGTTCAGTAGTTACCAGCATGGAGTTTCACAGAGTCTCCTCCTTGTGTCTGAAGGCATATCCAACGTCCAGACTTGAGAGAGCTCCCCTCCTATTCAGCAGCTATCCGCATGGATTCTCACAGAGACTACTCCTGTGTCCGGGGTACATCGAGCACCCAGACTGAGACAGCTCATACTCCTGGAGACTCCTTCTTGTGCCTGGACTCCTTGTCCAGACTAAGCGAGCTCTCTGTCTGTGTTCGCAGACACCTACTTCTGGTCTCCTAATTAACAGCTGAGTGGTTTCAGGCCTGAGCTGCAAGTGTGTACTGAATGTAAGGTGTAGTGACCTTTCTCTACCACTAGGTTTACAAAGCCATACATTTCCCTTATACCAGTCAGCAAAGTATCTAGGTGAAATTTACACCCCATTCAACACACATACTCTCACTGTCTCACACCGCTTATGCGTCGTTAACGAGATCGCTAAGTGTGGCAGCTACTAGCGACATTAAAACGATCACAAAAATGATCGCATTAGTATGCGTCGTTATCGTGATCGTTAGCGGGAGCGTTTAGTGTGGCAGTACCTTTACAAATGGAGAGCTAGTGGGAATGTGTTCTTAGCTATCTGGAGTCCTTCTGGTGAAGGTGTGAACTGTGTCTATGTAGTGGACCATAAAACCGGGTGTTAAGTTGAGTCCTAGTGTCAAAGTATTGAACATCCTAATAAGTTTGAATTCCCATATTTTTCTCTCCCTGTCATCCTTAAAATGACCTTTTAGTATTAAGACTTTTAAGTCTGTCATACAATGTCCAGTTCCAGAGAAATGTTTTCCCACAGGCGTGTCCATTTCATTCCTGATCGTATGTCTGTGTAGATTCATCCTTGTTTGTAGTTTTTGCATGGTTTCCCCAATATAGATAGCTCCAGGGCACCTTGTACATTGTATCATGCACACCACATTGGAGGATGTACATGAAAAGGAACCCATGACCTTATAGTCCTGATTTGTGTTTGGTACACGGACTGTATTTGTTTGTAATATGTGGGTACAAGTTTTGCATTTTTTGTTGTTACATGGGAATGTGCCAGTCACTGATGGTGACGAGAGGACACTTCTGACAAGGAGATTCCTTAAGTTAGGGGCTGTTTGTAGGAGAGGAGTGGTAGTTCTGGGAATATGTCTTTCAATTTGTGGTCTCTGTGGAATATGGGTTGGAGATCAGCACCAATTTTCCTTAGGATGCTCATGTGGGGGTTGTATGTGACCACAAGAGGTACCCTGTTGTTGTCCTCTCTCAGTTTGTAATCCAGGAGGTTGCTTCTTGGGATTCTTGTAGCACTGTGGATCTGTTCATCTATTACCAGTGGATGGTATCCTTGTTGTAGGAATGTATTCCTCAGAGATAGCAGCTGTAGTTCCCTGTCTTTACTGTCTGAACAGATCCGAATATATCTCAGAGCTTGACTGTAGATGATGGATTTTTTTGTGTGTCTTGGATGAAAGCTGTTCCATCTAAGGTATGCTGGACGTCCTGTGGGCTTATGGTAAATTGATGTTTGTAATGAACTTTTTTGAATTTACCGAATGGCAGTAATGAAACAAAGAGTGAAAAATATAAAGGGGTCTGCATACTTTCCGTACCCACTGTATGAGGCTCATTGTTCTGTATGAAGCATTATATGGAGCTCATTATACTGTATGGAGTATTATATGGGGGCACATTATTCTGTATGGAGCATTATATTGGGTTCATGATACTGTTTAGAGCATTATATGGGGCTCATTATCTTCTATTACTCCATTTTTGTAGTTTGTCCCTTGTACTTTGTACTTTGTATTTTGTTTTGTATTTATTTTCATATGATGATTTCTGCACAATTTTATATCGAGTGCTTCAGCCCTGCACGCGCCTTTCCCTTTGGCCCCGCTACTCCTGCTGATTCTCGGCGTCCACACATGGTGGTTGAGCCCGCCCCGGCTCCTCCCACCATGTGACGCCGGCGTCGCGGTTGCCACAGTGTTAGTGCGCGTCACTTCCGGGCTGAGCACTCGATTTCCGGTTGCGCGGTTCGCCGCGTGGAGACCGGTACTATTTAAGTAAGGGTCCGACTATGCGATACCAGGTCCCCTGAAGAAGGAAGGTCCGAAACACGCGTCGGGGCGGACGCGCTCACCTGGGTGTCGGGACTGCCGTTTCCTCTGTTGCCTTCTCACATACCCACTGGTAAATATCTCATATGGCAGTGTCCATTAGTATTTTGATTATTTGAGTGTGGCCAGCTACATGTGGTGTGTGTTGGACAATTTGACTCTGGGCAATAATTGCTGCGGTGTATATATATATATATATATATATATATATATATTATGCGCATGATAACCATTGATAGCCTGGGGCGTCATTTAACATTCAGGGAGGCTGGAGGATATATTTAGATACTGGCAGTGTTACTATGTATGGCATTGTATTCTATATAAATTGGTGAACTATATCCCTAACCTATGTGGGCGCGTTGCTACATGATCCTGCACGGTTCAGACTTATTTTCCCTTTCCCCATTTCTCTGTGTATATTTGGTATGTGAATTTTAACTATGTTTCAATAAAATTTATATATTTGATAAATAGCTTTATGATCATCGTTTTTTCGTAATCTGGTGGCCTCTGTTCAGCAGTGTCCTTCTTTTCAGAAGTTCACAAAACTGTGGCTGATGGCACTTTTATGAATAGTTACAAAGATGGACATCACCTGTCACGCTCGGACACTGGTATGTCCTGCGGATGACAGCATGTAAGTACAATAGGATGGAAAAAAGGAGAGGAAGGCCCTAACGTATGGAGCAGGTGATGGAACACCTCCTGACACCAACCTCTGCCTGTCCCTAAGCTTCCCTAATGCCATATATGGGTCCTTTTCCCCCACTGCTGTCACGTGACTAGTCCCTGACTATCACCTCTACTAACCCTGGCTAGTTCGCTGGCCAGCAAGGACGCTAGCCTCGCCACTGCAGATGTTATAACAAAGGGGGAGAGACAAACAAGGGATAGACAAAAACGATACTACTCAGCTCAGAATCTGCTGCAAAGCTCCACAGCAGCAGAGTAAACAGCACCAGGATAACAGAACACCAACAGCGGCAATACCATAGTCACAGGCAAACTCCACACACCTAGGTGGTCTTCATAGAAGAAAACTATAACCGACCATCAGCTGATGGGTCATGTGACTATTTAAAGGGAGGTGGGAGTGGTTACCAACCAACATCAGATGTCCAGCCTAAAAGAAACTGCCAGCAAGAGACTGACATTAACTCTTGCTGTACCAAAGGGAAAAAAACAACAACATTTAAATTCCAGCAAACCCAGAGCTGTCACGAATCCTTAAGAATTTGTGACAGTGCCACCCTTTCTAAGAGGGGCCTCCGGACCCCTAAGACGGACTTGTCCGGAAATGATGTCCGGCAAGGACGTATCAAAACACTAGCATTCATTTGGACCCAAGGTCGCAGCAAACATAGACCGAAGGTGATGGTAATAATGTAGGCTCCAGAGGAGCAACAAATCTCTTGAGCGATGACCTGTGGAACACGTTATGGACATACATCACTGAGGGTAACTCCAACTGGAAAGTCCTAGGGCTGAGAAGGGTCGCTAACCTTTACAGCCCGAGCACCCTAGAACGCAGAGTCCCAGATGCGTACTTCCACCTGATATGTGGACACCCACACATACTTATTCACACACAGGTCCAGACCTGAACGTTTATTACCACGCATACCTTTGGAACAAAATGGTACTCTCCTTGAAGGACAAACAACAGAGGCGTCCCCCCATGTCACAAAACACTTGCGCTCAGGATACTCAGTGGGAATCACCACCCTCCCCAGACCAATTTTCCCAGGAGGACACTGAGATCTAGAGTTAGGCTGGAGTCACACTAGCGAGAAATACGGACGAGTGTTATGCTAGAAAAAATAGCATAGCGCTCGGACCAATGTTAATCTATGGGGCAGCTCCCATCAGCCGATTTTTTTTCTCGGCTGTATTATATGGGCTGAGAAAATCGCAGCATGCTGCGATTGTCACCGTATTACGCTCGTAAAACGCCAATGCAAGTCTATGTGGGCGAGAAAAATACGGATTACACATGGACCACACATGTGACTTGCGAGAAATACGCATCGGTGTCCTTTAGAAAAGCCGGCAATTCAGTGCGGTATACTGTAAAATCACACTGACATGTTCAATAAAAAATCGAAAGAATAGATATATACCATAGAATATATGTGTGTGTATATACAGTACAGACCAAAAGTTTGGACACACCTCATTAAAAGATTTTTCTGTATTTTCATGACTATGAAAATTGTAGAATCACACTGAAGGCATCAAAACTATGAATTAACACATGTGGAATTATACATTACACTTTACAAAAAAGTGTGAAACAACTGAAAATATGTCTTATATTCTAGCTTCTTCAAAGTAGCCACGTTTTGCTTTGATTACTGCTTTGCACGCTGAAAAGGTGAACGGATGGACTCTACATGCCTAGTTCCCACCGTGAAGCATAGAGGAGGTGGTGTGATGTTGTGGGGGTGCTTTGACATCAGCGGTCAGTGACGTGCTGAAGCTGTCAGTACTTTGATTGACAGCTTGGTGGTCCAATCCGGTACAGGGGCATGCTGAAGCTGTCAGTACTTTGATTGACAGCTTGGCCATCCAATCTGGTGCAGGGGCGCTGCTGAGCTGTCAGTGTGTTGATTCACAACTCGACCATCCAATTTGTGACTGGGAGGTGTCGGCTGTCTCCAATGTTCACTATGCCGGGTGATTGCCATGCTACTTAACTGAGTTGCTTCTCCCAGACCTCTGCCAGACGTACATTCAGCTTGTGTGGTTTGTGCTCCCTGTGCCTAGAGTTCTGTATGCTTGATAATTTGAAGCCTGAACCTTGGACTTCGTTCACACCATTTGACTGTTTAACCCCTTCTGCTCTGATCCGTTATCCTCCTGGTATTCTGACCTCGGAACATTACCTGACCACGCTTTTGTCTCTTCCTTCTGTTTATGACGTACATTCATGGCTCCTGACCTTGGACTCCTTGACCATTCGGACTCACAGCCATAAGAAGTGACTAGTCACAGTTCTACAATTCGGTGAAATACTGTTGGGTTTAAAGTGCTCACTAAATCCCTAGAGGAATTCTTTGAGAAGTGTAGTTTCCATAATGGGGTCACTTGTGGAGGTTTCTGCTGTTCTGGAACTTTGAGGTTCTCCAAATGTGACATGACGTCCACAATATATTCCAGACAATTTTGCACCACAAAAATCAAGTGACGCTCCTTCCTTTCCAAACACTGCTGTGTTCCAAAACAAAAGTTTCTAAGCACATAAGAGGGTTCACTGTACTCCGCAGAAATTGCACAACAAATTATGTGGTCCATTTTCTCCAGTTACCTTTGTAAAAATGAAAAATTTGGTGCTAAAACAACATTTTTGGGGAATAAACTTAATTTTTACTTTTCACGAGCCAAAGTTTTACAATTCCGCAAAGCACCTGTGAGTTCCAGATGCTCACCACAGCTCTATATAAATTCCTTGAGGGGTGTAGTTTCCAAAATATTGGCACATCAGGGGCTCTGCAAACGCGACATGACGTCCGCTATCTATTCCAGACAGTTTTGCACTCCAAATGTCAAATAGCACTTTTTTCCTTCCAAGCCATGCCGTGCTCCCAAACTATAGTTTTCCCCACATATGGCGCATTGGTGTACTCAGGACAAATTGTATGGTCCATTTTCTCCTGTCACCCTTGTGAAAATGAAAAATTTGGGACTGAAACAAAATGTATTGTTTAATTTTCACGGCTTCACTTTATGAAATACTGTGACGCATCTATCTGGGTGTTCAAGATGCTCACCACACATCTAGATAAATTCATTGAGGGGTCTAATATCCAAAGTGTCACTTCTGAGGAATTTCCACTGTTTAGGCACATCACATTAGGGGCTCTCCAAATGCGAAATGGCATCCGCTCTCGATTCCAGCCAATTTTGTGTTCAAAAAGTCAAATGGTGCTCCATACTTCCAAGCCCTGCTGTTAACCCAAAACAGTAGTTTTTCCCCACACATGGCGTATTAGCGTACTCACAAGAAATTGCATAACAAATTTTGACGACCATTTTCTCCTGCAACCCTTGTGCGTTTTTTTAATGTGTAAACTAACCTGCGGTGCATGTTTCAAATCTGCAACATGCCTCTTTCTCCTGTAGGTACGCTGAGTTTTATGTGCAGATTCTTCCCATAGATTTGCATTAGATACAGAAAATCTACAGGGAAAAATGCATGTGTTTTCAGTGTGTTTCCACTGCGGAAATGCATAAAAAACGCTTGTAACCCCTGCATGACTGTCAGTAAAGTTTTGTCAAAGCTAGGTACGAAGGAGCATCAAAAACAAACCATCTTTATAATATAACACACCAAAAAGACGAAAACTACAGTGTCAAAAAAGCAATAAAAACGCCGTGAAAAAAAAAAAGGTATAGAAGATCTGCAGCATTGAAAACTCACCAAAAGATCTTCATGGAAACAGCTTTCAGTTTTGGTCAGTGTTTCATCAGATTTTCTCTGATTAAAAAAACTGATGGAGGTTTCTTAATATTCTCACATCAAACAATCCTTGTTGTGTGACATTAGGAACAATATTGGACAAGTTTCTGTGCTTTTGTGTGGACCACTTGGTCCGAGGAAGAAAAACAGACATGTAAACTGCCCCATAGACTATCATAGGCATGAGTGCTGTATGGGAAAAACATGGATAGCACTCATATGAGAAAAACTGTCAATGTACATTTTCACTCCTATTTTTTCCTCTGCAGAAACCTCTAATTTTATGCTGCCTTTTATATAATTATAAGAAAACAAATAAAACATCCACAATTTTTCAAAACATTTAAATATTAAATATGAAAGAATATGTGCTGTCAGCATAAATGAACGTCAGATATGGAGTTTATTCTTGTCATCATTGTCCTGTGGGAGACACAAACTGTTCTGATGTTTCTGATTCTAAGATTGGAAAGTGAGTTGAGCCAAGGCTGCTGCCTGACCTTACAATCCAAAGTGATGAACACAAGTGCTGCCTATCAACTTTGCAGTGCCAGCCAAGGGAGTGACAGTCAAGGCACAAGGGGTATCAGAAATGATATGCTTCCCCCGTTCAGTGCAAACAATAAGCAGTTGTATTGTCAATGAAAAGGATTCATAACTTTACAATAATCTCTGCTTTCACATAGATCTTACAAATATTCCAGTTAACACCAAACTTGGACTGCATATGCTTGCATGGACGTGACCTTTCTACCGCTGTAATCTGATTTAGGCCAATTTCCTTTTTTCGTTTCAGTTTTTCCCCCCTCTTCATCCAAGAGTCAGAAGTTTTTTTTATTTTTCTGCCCACATAGACATATGAGGGCTTGTTTTTTTGTTGTACTTTTAAATGACCACTTTCATTTTACTTCATAGTGTACTGGAGAATGGGAGAACATATTCCAAGTGCTGTGAAAGTGTGGAAAAAAAACCGCAATCAGACAATGGTTTTTGAGGAATTGTTTTTATGGCGTACATTATGTGGCTAAAAATGACTTCACAATATGTTTCACGTCATCAAAAATGATTGTATCGATACCAAACCTTTTTTTTTAAATATTTTAATAGTGAAAAAAATCTGAAATAATAAAAAGCCCTTTGATTGTGTCACCATTTTTCGACACCTGTAATGTTTTCATTTTGGAGCTGTGTTAGGGCTTGTTTTTTCCAGGGTGAAAAGTTTTTATTGATACCATTTTGGGATACATATAGCATTTTGATCATTTGTTAAAGCACTTTTTGTAGAATTGCAGCCACTAAAAAAACCATACAATTTTGATATTTTTTAATTGTCTACAACATTATCCAATCAGGTTAATTATTTTTTGTATTTTGAGAGATACAACTTTTTTGGACGTACCGATACCACATGTGTATTTTTTAATTTTGTTTATTATATTTATTTTTAACCTCTTAGTGACAGAGACAATTTGGTACTTCATGACCAAGCCAATTTTTTCAATTCTGACCACTGTCACTTTATGAGGTTAGGCTCTAGAACGCTTCAACATATCCCACTGATTCTGAGGTTGTTTTTTGTGACATATTGTACTTCATGCTAGTGGTAAAATTTCTTTGATAAAACATGCGTTTATTTATGAAAAAATGGAAATTTATCAAAAAGTTTGAAAATTTGCAATTTTCACATTTTTAATTTTTGTACCCTTAAATCAGAGAGTGGTGTCACACAAAATAGTTAATAAATAACATTTCCCACATGTCAACTTTACATCAGCACAATTTTGGAAACATTTTTTTTTTTTTTTGGGACATTATAAGGGTTAAAAGCTGACCAGCGATTTCTCATTTTTCCAACAAAACTTACAAAACCTTTTTTTAGGGACCACCTCATATTTGAAGTGAGTTTGGGGGGTCAATATAACAGAAAATAGCCAAAAGTGACACCATTCTAAAAACTGCATCCCTCAGGGTATGTGCACACGTTGCGGATTCCTGTGCAGATCCGCAGCGGATTTGGCCCTGCGGATCCGCATCAGTTTTCCATGGGATGTACAGTACCATGTTATCCTATGGAAAACAAAAAACGCTGTGCACATGCTGTGGAAAATTCCGCGTGGAAACGCAGAGGTTTATTTTCCGCAGCATGTCAATTCTTTGTGCGGATTCTGCAGCGTTTTTACACCTGTTCTATTATAGGAATCCGCAGGTGTAAAAACGCAGGGCAAATCCTCCGCACAAAAAACGCAGAAAATCCGCAATGAATCCGCAGGTAATTTTACCTACAGATTCTGCAGATTCCGTGGGAAAAATCCGCACAGGAATCCGCAACGTGTGCTCATACCCTCAAGGTGCTCAAAACCACATTCAAGAAGTTTATTAATCATTCATGTGCTTCACGAGAACTAAAGCAGTGTGGAAGGAAAAATGAATATTTTACTTCTTTCACAAAAAAATTACTTTGTAAACAATTTTTTTTATTTTTCACAAGGGGATCAGGAGAAAATGGACCACAAAATTTGTAGTGTAATTTCTCCTGAGTACACTGATACCCTATAGGGTGGGGGAAACCACTATTTATGTGCATGGCAGGGCTCAGAAGGGAAAGAACACCGTTTGACTTTTTGAACGCAAAATTGGCTGGAATCAATGGTGGCGTCATGTCAACGTTTGGAGACCCCCTGATGTACCTAAACAGTGGAACCCCCCAATTCTAACTCCAACCCTAACCCCAATACCGGCCCTAACCCTAATCCCAAACATAACACAGCCCTAACCACAACACACCTCCTAATCCCAACCCTAATCATAATCCTAACCACAAACCTAACCCTAACACACCCCTAACCCTAATGCCAACCATAACCACAACCCTATCACAGTGATCAAAATTAACCAAAAGGAAAAATCTATTGTTGGCAGCTGCCGGCTGGCAGATCTCAGCCGGTGCACTGCACATACGCCTGCCATTTTCTTCCCGGAAGACGCCGGCGGACTTCACGGGGGGTTGCAGGGACTCCGGAGGTACCAGGGGGGATCGGGGGACCTCATTTCTCTCTCCTCTGATGTGAAATCACATCAGAGGAGAGAGAAATTAAACAGGAATTCGGTTCTTTTTTTTTGTGGTTGACGTTATTGCAACACTGGGTAAAAACCAACCCGATTCATTTCTCTGGGGTCTCAGCTATCCCCCAGTAGCTGAGACACCGCTGAGACACTGGAAAAATTCCGACGCTGAGGTGCGCTAAACACTTATTTATCAGCGCCGTTAAAAAGAGGCGCTGAGGCATAAGTACCCTTAATTGCCACCGTTAAAAGGCGTATCGGCGGTCGTTAAGGTGGTAATGGGGGATAAGGGGGTGATTTTAACTTTCATATTTTATTTAGTTTTTATCAAAACATTTTTTTTTTACTTTTCACTGTTCTTATTAGTCCCCTTAGGGGATTTGAACCCGTGATCATCTGATCGCTTTTACTATACACAGCAATACCGCAGTATTGCTACATATAGTAAAAATTATGTTCTCGTTTGAAACCCAGACACAGGCTGAGTTTCAAGGGAGCTCTGTAATGACAAGCACAGAGGTCTTCAACAGTCCTTTGGCTGTCATACCAACCCAATGGCGCCCAGCGCACTGGCATCGATGATCCCATAGAATGATGCGCCCCTTATACTGACGCACGGCTCTCAGAGATTGACAGGATCATTGAACCGGTTAACACTTTTTGGCGGCACTCTGCTCTACCCACTCCTGTTAGAGGCAGATAACATATAGCCATTTCTTCCCTAGTATGGCGAGAGCTCACCCTGTGAGCCCACTCCATACACCCCCCTCAGATCCTTTTCACCGTCAGATGTTGCTGAGATAGTAAAGGGATATTCCCATCTTAAAGTGAAGATACCAGGTTTTTGTGTTACTTGATCTTTTTTTTTTTTTTTTTTAAATGTCTATTTTTTGTTAAAAAAATTAATATTACAGTAGTAATTTTATAATTTTCACACTGCTCACTTTGTCACGCTCCCATGCTTCAGTGTCGTCTCTCCAATTTTGTGTTTTGGCTGCAGTGGTGACATCATGTCGACAGTGCTTATCACCGCTGCAGCCAGTCGCTGAGTTCTGCAAGAACTCGAGTAGGATTTCTGGCATTAGAAATACTGGTACTTTTGCAGAAATTCATGGGCACCCATCCTGACATTATTGGCTCTGTCCCCGATGGGGCTCGCAATCTAGAATCCCTATCAGTATGTCTTTGGAATGTGGGAGGAAACCGGAGAACCCAGAAGAAACCCACACAAACACGGGGAGAACATACAAACTCCTTGCAGATGTTGTCCTTGGTGGTATTTGAATCTAGGACCCCAGCGCTGCAAGGCTGCACTGAGCCACCGTGCTGCCACATGAAATTTGGGCTACCCTTTGCATGTCTTCATGAACCTCGAATAACTTTTCTGTGCTTTTAGGCATGTATTAGTTAAAATGTTTGCTTTTTAGTACAGTAAGCTTTCATACTCCTTATAATGGTAACCGGGTCAGTATGGTATACTATTAAATCTGTATTTATGGCAGTGATTTGGAGCTTTGTATCGAGGGTCACTGTCCCACCAGAGTACTAGAGGATGGTTTGCTAGATATATCGGTAATATCCTACTAAATAATAGTCCCAAAAAGGATAAGTCAAATTGCACTTCTTCTAGTAAATATAGCTCACATGTTATTGAATATGTACAGTTAGTGCCGTGTGTGTTCTATATAAATGGAGAGTTGGACCTTTCGAATCATCCCTCAGTTTAGCGAAGGATACCAAGTCCATAACTGTCCGTATGGCTAAAGAATGCAGTGGCATGTAAAAGTTTGGGCACCCCTGGTCAAAATTACTATTATTGTGAACAGTTAAGCAAGTAGAAAATGAAATGTTCTCTAAAGGGGCTAAAGTTAAAGATGTCACATTTCCTTTGTATTTTAGGCAAAAATATAAATATAATATATATATATATATATATATATATATATATATATATATTGTAATCTTTTACATTTTAAACATTATAAAAAGGAAAATGGGCTGATGTAAAAGTTTGAGCACCCTCCATGGTTAGTAGCACCCCCTTTTGCAAGTGTCACATCTTGTAAACACTTTTTATAGCCAACCAAGAGTCTTTCAATTCTTGTTTAAGGGATTTTCATCCATTCTTCCTTGGAAAATTCTTCTAGTTCTGTGAGATTCCTGGTCGTCTTGCATGCACTGCTACTTTGAGGTCTAGTCACAGACCTTCAATGATGTTCAGATCAGCAGACTGTGAGGGCCATTGTAAAACCTTCAAGATTACGCCTTTTGAGGTAGTCTGTTGTGGATTGTGACGTGTTTAAGATCATTATCCATTTGTAGAAGCCAATTTCCTTTTAATTTCAGCTTTTTTACAGATGGTTTTATGTTTGCATTAATAATTTGTTGAAATTTAATTGAATTCATTCTTCCCTCTACCCGTGAAATATTCTCCATGTCATTGGCTGCAACACAACCCCAAAGCATGTTCACAGGGAGAATTTCACTGCGGTGAATTTGAACTGTGTTGAACTCACCCGAGGCAGGTCACGATAGTTCAACCCGGCTGGGAACGCAGCCTCAGTGACCGGAGGTAACCTCGATGAGGTCACTTATGCTGCGCTCGCAGCAGCTCATTCATCAGTGGACGGTCGCATCTTGGCAATTTTCAATGCTGAAAACTAGTAATCCCCAGACATGGATTATGGAGTGGGACAGAATGACGGAGAGGTGAGGCATATTGTTGTTTTTTGTTTTATTACAGGAGATGAGGGATTCAATGGCATGGGCGTTAGGTGAGTATAACTGTGTTTGTATAAAAATGGAAAAGTGTGGTTTGTTTTTATTTCAAATAAAAGGCTTTATTCTTGCTGTGTCTTTATGTACAATACAACTATAGGATTAGTAAATGGATAGGTGTCTGATAGACGTCTCTCCATTAATAATCCGTGGACTTGCTGTCACCAGACAATACAAAGGTGACATCAACCCCACAAATATGAACCCCACTTGCCACCGCTACAGGGCAAGTGGAAAGAGTCGGGCAAAGCGCCAGAATTGGCGCATCTAATAGATGTGCCTTTTCTGGGCTGCTGCTGGCTGCTATTTTTAAGCTGGTGGGATCAATATCCATGGCCCCTTACCAGCTTGAGAATGCCAGCCCTCAGCTGTCTGCTTTAGCAAGGCTGCTTGTCAAAAATGGGGGGACCCCACGCCATTTTTTAAAATATTTATTTAAATAAACCGCGTGGGGACCCCTCTATTTTTGATAACCAGCGTTGCTAACGCTGACACCTGAGGTTTACAGCCCCCAGCTGTCAGTTTTGCTTGGCTGGTTATTAAAAATGCAGGGGAACCCACGCTGTTTTTTTTTTACTTATTTATTTCAGAGCGCAGGCACCAGCTGATTAAAGGGACTCTGTCACCCTAAATTGGCGGGATATTTAAATGATGGCAGTCAGGTCAGATGGGCGGTGTTTTGGGTACTTGCCTTAACATGTTGTTCGCCGCTGTCTCCATTATTTCTGGGAATTGTAGTCGTTGCCCTCCATATAACGCTCCTGCGCATTGCAATCTGTGGGCAAAGCATACTGCGCTTGCGCAATTCAAGATTGCAATGCGCAGGCGCGTTATATGGAGGGCAACGACTACAATTCCCAGAAATAATGGAGACAGCGGCGAACAACATGTTAAGGCAAGTACCCAAAAACACCGCCCATCTGACCTGACTGCCATCATTTAAATATCCCGCCAATTTAGGGTGACAGATTCCCTTTAATACTTCATCAGTCACCATCTGCTCTCATTGTTATTAGCGGCAGCAGGCTTAGCCTGATGGAAGCAGCAGTCCTATCAGCCCACGCCAGTTAGGCTGTGGTTCCACGTCCGGAACCACAGCGCTTTGGACGGAGCGGAATTCCGCTCCGTCTAAGCCCCGCCCCCTTTATGACGCGCGATCTTTCCGGGGGTGTTCAGGACACCTCCGGAACACCTCCGGAAAGAGCGCAGGGCTACATAGCCCTGTGTAATTCTGTTGCGGCGACGCACCGTCGCCGCAATACGCGAGGACATGCTGCGGTCTAAAAAGACGCGCCGCATGTCGTTTACGCAGGTTTGCCACCTGCGTATGTTACGCATAGTGGAGACGGGATTCCTTGAAATCCCCTCCATATGCTGTAACATCTGGACGCTGCGTGTTTGACGCTGCGCCAACGCACAGCGCCAAACACGCAGCGTATCCTGACCGTGGAAACTCACCCTCACAGGAGGCAAACTTTATACCTCCGATCACAGCTGCGGGCTCACCCTGTCATTTGACAGCGTGGGAACTGCTGATGTCTGACCGGTGGTAATTATTTTACCGCCGATCAGAAGCAGTGTTCGCTGCATGTTATGCACATGACAGCATGGCAAACACTGAATGTTAGTTTTTCTTTTGTAAAAATAATGATTAGTTGCATCGAATAAATTTTTATCGAGTGCATTAGGGGAGCGTACGTCACATTGTCGGTGACGTTCGTTTTCTTTTGTAAAAACATAATTAGTTGTGTCAAGTAAATTTTTAGCAAGTGCATTAGGGGAGCGTACATCACATTGTTGGTAAAGTTTGTTTCTCTTTTGAAAAAAAAAAATGATTAGGCTAGTTTCAGCTGCAGATGAAGGAAGGGAGACACACTAGGCATTACTAGTGGGTAGGCGGACCCCCAGATAGGATTGACACCTCAGATTAAAAAGTGTTGACCGGCCCCTCCAGCTCAGGCTCCTCCTACTCAGCACTTCAGTCTAAAATTTGCTGGAAGCAGCTCCTCAGAAGATTTTATTATTTTTTTATCGGACAAGAGACTTGGATCACCAGAGTGGTCTAGAGGTCTCAGGGGTCTCAGCGCTGCTGGACCCCAACCTCTCCCTTGGCGGATCTGTATTACCCTAATGGTGGTCCCTGCAGAACCCTGCCGGCTCGGGGGGATGAGGATGGCTTCCCTGGCGGGGGCGCAAACCGCGCACAGGGGTCACTGCGTCCCCCGCCCTGGGGGGAAGCATGGGCAAGCGCCAGAAACTCCTGGGGGTCCCTGTGGCGCTCGGCTGGTGAGTACTCCACATTTTTATTAAAGATGTGTGTGAGTGATTTAGCGGTTGCTGCGGCAACCGCTGTACGTATACATGTCGGTGACTCTGAGGAGAAGAGTGCGCGCTTTTTTATTTTTGAATTTCGCGCCACTCTGAGGTGAAGAGAGAGAGAGGAGTGCGCGCCTTTTTTATTTTTGAATTTCGCGCCGCTCTGAGCGCGCGCTTTACTGCAGCCTCCATTTTCGGCTCCTCTACATGGAGCACATCGGAGGCAGAGCGCGGCGGCCATTTCATGACAGGCTGAAATCGCTCCCCTCCCTCCCGGCAAGAACGTGACCAACTGGGTGAGTCGCTTCTAGCCCGCGGGCAGAAGCTTAACCCCTTCACCCCCACAGCGCGGGCGCCGTCTGGGGCACTAATGAGTGACAGATTGCGCGGTCCTGCGGCTGTTATCGCATAAGGGGCTCGCACACTCTTTTCAATATTAATAAAGAGGTTGTGGGGAGCCTGCGATATTATTAATATTATTTATTATTGCCACTAACGTTTCCGCTAACGATCCTGATAACGACGCATACTAATGCGATCGTTTGTGTGATCTTTTTTAATGTCGCTAGTAGCTGCCAATCTGAGCGTTCTCATTAACATCGCATAAGCGGTTAGCGATCCCTTAATGACTTTGGCGGTCATTGCAATATACAAAACAGCGCAATTTTTTAGCGATTTTGTGGAACGTTTTTTCTGTATAGTGTGGCATAACTGTCCTGTAGCTGCGACCTTATAAGAGGCGCTTGAGGCTCGCACACCCTTTTCATTATCAAGGTTGTGGGGAGTCTGCTACTTTAACCCCTTCTTAGGCGGTTAACTCTTAATGGGGGACAGCTGGGGTAGCTCTCTCTTTAAGAGCTTTAACCCTTCAGCGTTTGTTTTTTCTTTAAGAAACATACTGTTCTGGTTACTGACAGGTTTAACCTGCCGTATACTATGCAAGGGCAGTCCATTTCCCAGATCCGCTACAGGATCAGTCTCGTGTATCTGACACGCAGACCTCGACTCATGCGCAGCGGTCGAAAGTTCCAGTGGTGTCAAAATGGAGGTCCTCACTAGTTTTTATTGATGGCCTGTCTGACCTTCTAGGTTATTGGGTGTCAGCTACATCCTCTCAAGGAAGCGACACAAATCGGTGCCTTCCTTCTCGCGTAGCGAAGATGTCCGATTCGGACAAGGAAGGTCGGCAGGGACACTCTGCCTCTCTCATGGGCCGTACTAAGATTTCTCCATGAGGGCGTTACAGTTACCGGAGGAGGTAACTAGACGTCCTGGTAAGTCGGCCCGGATGTTTCAGGAGTCGCATGGGTCGCGACGGCTTTACAAACTGTATCCGTTTTTTTTTACGGAGTTGATTGTTAATTGGACCCCTTCTCCTGAAGTGAATGTCCCTTTACCCCAGCTTAGCAAATCTTCCTGGTAAAGGGAAGGCGAGTCTGCAACCCGCTGGACAGAAAAACGGAGATGGCAACAATATCCATCTGTGAGGCCGCAGGTCATGGATTCGGTATTAAGGATGTACTTGTAAAGTTTCCCTGAGCCGGTTGGACCGTCTAAGGACGGGATCCCCTCTTTCGAGGTAGATAGGCTTGTCAAGTTGAAGGATACTGCGTCACTGCTATCCAGGGCGCAATCCTCGGCAGTCACAGTCAGACTCTGTGGCTTGGACAGTGGACGCTGTTTCCAAGCAGGGTTTGCTATCTTTAGCTTAGGAAGTGGTCAGCTATTTGAATCTGACCTCACGGAGCTGATTGCCAAGGCAAAGGCAAAAGAAACAGCTTTACCGCAGCGCAGACCTGTGACTTCTGCGTCTGGCAGGACTAGTGCCGGTAGTTGTCGGCGGTCCTTTCGGTTCAAGGGATGATCCGGCAAACCTTCTGGGGGTTTGGGTCGTCTCTCTCTAATTTTAAAAAAAAAAAAAAAGGGGAATTCTCAGAAATTCCGCATACTCTGGAAACAGAACTTCTGTTAAGACAGAAGCTGGCAAAAAACCCGCTAAGGCGCACTGTCGTCTGGGTCTCACTCGAGCGCTCTCGAGTGGGGGGGTCGTTTACTCCAATTCAAACCGACTTGGGTTTCCCGTGTGTCGGACGCCTGGATGACACAGGTTGTGTTGGCAGGCTACTTCATAGAGTTTCTTTCTCGACCCCCGGACAGTTTTTGCCAATCTCGCATTCCGTCAGAGCTGAACTATTTGCCGTTCTACTACGAGAGGTCGATTCCTTCTGCAGAAGGGTGTGGTGATACCGGTTCCGCAGAGGACCGGGGAAGAGGAATTTTATTCCAACCTCTTTGT
Organism: Oophaga sylvatica; assembly: GCA_033576555.1. Lineage (NCBI taxonomy): Eukaryota > Metazoa > Chordata > Amphibia > Anura > Dendrobatidae > Oophaga > Oophaga sylvatica. Next base: position 654,300,319 of record JARQOD010000001.1, on the reverse strand, counting down.
GGTCCCCAAAAAGGAGGACAAATTTCGCCCTATTCTGGATCTCAAAGATTGAATCGACATGTCTACACCCGACAATTTCACATGGAGTCGTTTCGCTCCGTTGTGGCAGCCCTGTCGCAGAACGCCGTCGGAAGGGCTCACCGGCGCTTCCTTCGTTTTGCCATAGGTCAGGACCATTGCCAGTTTGTTGGCTCTGCCATTCGGCTTGGCCTCGGCGCCCAGAGATTTTACAAAAATTCTGGTACCCCTCATGGCAATTCTTCAAAGACAGGGGGTTACGATTTTTCCCTATCTGGACGATCTCCTCAAAGGAGGAGGCGTTAACGGCTCGCAATCTATCCCTTCAGCTCCTGGAGGATTTCGGGTGGCTGGTTCAATTGGGAGAAGTCGTCTCTGGAACCGTCGCAGTCATTCCTGTTTTTGGGAATGCATTTCGACACGGTACGGACGGTGGTGTCCCTTCTTTCCAGACAAGCGGGCATGTCTATTCCGACATGTACAGATTATGAAGTCTGCGACAGCAATGTCCCTTCGGAAGTGTATGCGCCTTCTGGGTTGATGGTGGCGTTCATGGAGACACTTCCGTTTGCCCAATTTCATTCCAGGGCCCTCCAAAGGCTCATTCTGAGTCGTTGGGATCGATCGCAAGTTTCTCTGGATTGCAACGTCATCATCTCTCACAGGGTGCGAGAATCCCTAGGATGGTGGTTACGTCCAGGAGCGTTATCCCTGGGGAAATCTTTCTTTCCTCCGAGGTGGTCGGTCATAACCACCGATGCCAGCCTGACGGGCTGGGGGGGGGTGTCTGGAACGATCTTTGGATCCAGGGAGTATGGTCATCGGGAGAGTCTGTTCTACCGATCAACATCCTGGAATTGAGGGCAATTTTCCTTTGCCTCCATCACTGGACGGTTCCTTCAAGCGGACTACCAGTCCGAGTGCAGACAGACAACGCGACGGCGGTTGCGTATATCAACCACCAAGGCGGGAAAAGGAGCTCCAGGCTCTTGATGGAGGTGTCTCGGATTCTGTTATGGGCCGAGACCAAGGTTCCAGCTATCTCTGCGATGCACATTCCAGGAGTCCAGAATACCACGGCGGACTTCCTCAGTCGCGAGAAGATGGATCCTGGAGTTTTCATCCGAAAATTTTTGCACTGCTGTGCTTCCGTTGGGGTACTCCCCAAGTGGATTTGATGGCATCCAGGTTCAATGCCAAACTACCGACCTTCATGTCCAGGTACAAGGACCCGAAGGCTATAGCGGTGGTTGCTCTGGTGGCTCCGTGGGACCATTTTGAGCTAGTCTGTGTGTTTCCGCTGATATCTTTACTTCCTCTGGTGCTGCGTCGGATCAGACTGGAGAGAATTCCGGCTATGTTGAGAGTCCTGGATTGGCCAAGGAGGACGTGGTTCTCGACACTGGTGTCGCTTTTGGCGGCACCACCATTCCCACTTTCTCCTCGCCCGGACCTGTTAACCCAGGGGCCCGTTCGTCATCCGGACTTGAAGTCTCTGCGTTTGATGGCGTGGCTCTTGAGACCGAAATATTGACCCGTAGAGGTTTTTTCAGCCGAAGTCATTGCCACTCTGCGAGCTGCCAGAGGTCCGGCTACTACTAAGATTTATCACAAGACTTGGGAAGCCTTCTTTTAGTGGTGTTCGGGTTCTTCAAGGAATCCGAGGATTTTTTCCATTCCCAATTTGTTGGCTTTGCTGCAGTACGGGCTGGACAAAGGTTTGGAAGTTAGCTGTAAGGTTCTTTGTCTCTGTTGACATGTTCCTTGAAACTCAGTTTTCCGTCGGCCATTTTGCTTTCTGTCTTTCTGCAGCTCTTGCCCTCAGTTAATATGGAGTTTCCAGTTTTCATGTTCCCGCCCTGATTCTTCCCTCTTGCTTCTTAAGCAGCCTCAGCTGAACAATCAGTGCTCCTGAATGAAGCCTCAGTCAGTCTGTGACCTGACTCCTGGAAGCCTTGGACTTGTACTCCAGCTATTCCCTACTGAGGAACCTTGGAACACTTTTGGACTCTGGAAACCTGCTGTTTGGTGAATCCATGTTTGCAGAGGAATTACGGTACAGAGAAGAGATCCTGAACCTGCTTTGGAGATTTATTGTAGTGCTTGAAGTTACTCTGGCCTGCTGTGTCTCCTGTCGCTGTTCCTGCAAACTGTGTGATCTTTTCAGCATGCTTGTATGAAGTAATACAAGTCATTTCATTTCAACCTATGTCTCCTGTGTTTTCCTCGCACCCAAGCACAAGACGCTATAGGAACTGTACACTATACATGACAAGATTCAGGAGCCAATGCTTAGTGTCTGCTGGGTCTGGGAAAGCCGTGTCTGCTGTGACTGTGGATATCAGATGTCCGTTTAATACCTTATGTGATGACAGTGGTTGTGACTTCTCACAACCATTCCAGGTGAGCGCATTCCCTTAAAATTTTACTCTGGAGTGTTACCACAGGTAAACACTATTGTTTTTTTTTTTTTCCTTTCCTCTTCTCCTTCCAGCACCTCTGCCTTAAAAGATCTGGAAGATAGAGGCCCGCATAAAGGAACTTTGCGGAGTGACTGATACAATCCTTTCAGATGTACAGACTTTAAAAACCCGTTTTGCAAGCCTACTGGACCTCACTAATCATAATTTGCAAGTGTTTGGACAGACTACCCAGGAATTGCGAGCCAGGATTGAGGCTCTAGAGGAACGAGCCCAGGCTCCTGCCATAACCCCAAGTTCTGGGATCCCCAAATTACCTCCTTTTCGTTTTGGCGGTGAACGTGAGAAATTCAGGGATTTATTAATCAATGCACATGCTTCACAATTTCCCACTGAACGATCCAAAGTGCTTACTATAATCATGTTGCTTACCAATAAGGCTTTGATGTGGGCAAACCCTCTGATTGAGACTGAGGATGATTGTTTGAATCACCTTGATGCTTTTATTTCAGCCATGGGGCAGGTGTTTGATGACCCCAATCGAGGTGCAACAGCTGAAGCAGCCATGTTAACTTTGCGCCAAAGTAAGCGTTCAGTAGCCGAATATGCCCTGGATTTCAGGAGATGGGCTCTTGATACCACTTGGGACACTTCCGCTAAAAAATCTATTTTTCGGAAAGGGTTGTCTCCACTGATTAAGGATGAACTTGCTCGTGCCGACCCTCCCACTGCGTTAGGTGACTTTATTAACTATTGTATCCGTATTGATGCTCGTCTGACTGAACGCAGACAAGAGAGATGGTTCAAAAATAATCGCACTAACCTTTTACTACCTCCCTCCTCAGCTAAGGAACCTTTGAGTAGGATCACAAGGGAACCAGAACCTGAACCCATGCAGGTGGACTCTTTACAAAGACGGGTTAGTGATGCACGCAAAGAACATCGTATAAAGGAAAATCTATGTTTCTACTGTGGTAAGTCAGGGCACTTCATTATAAACTGCCCCAGCCGTTCTCGTAAGACTACTGCAGCAGTCATTCACTGTGAGTGTTGCGAGAGGAGCTCTGTCATGTCCGAGCCTCAGGCTCCAGAGAGATCTGCTGGAAGAGATCTTGATTTCTCGGACTTAAACTCTGTTAGTTCTGGGGACGATGACGGTATAAACGCTGCAATTTTTCAAGTTTCCTCAGCGGTGTCCCAGCTGAGTTGTAAAAGAAACAATTCTCATTGCTTCCTTTCCATCAAACTCTGGGTTGACTCAGTCTGGGTGTCTTGCTCTGCTATGATCGACTCAGGAGCAAGTGGAAATTTTATGGATATCTCCTTTGCTCTGAAACAGGGGATACGTTCAGTGAAGAAGGCTACTCCAGTACAGATGGAGACTGTGGATGGCTCTCTACTGACTTCTGGACCAGTGGATCAAGAAACAGAGCCTTTGAGGGTCCTTATGGGTAAAGATCATCAGGAGAAAATGTCTTTTTTGCTTATCTCTTCTCCCCACTTTCCCATCATTCTAGGGCTACCATGGCTGCAGGCGCAGAATCCTACGATTAACTGGGAGACCAAGGAATTTCAATTTCCGGAGAAACAGATGAGTCAAGGAGTTTCAGCTTGCTCTGTTCCTAAAAGGAACCATGTCAGTCCCTGAACTACCAGCTGTATACCAGGACTATGACGATTTATGTGACAAGAAGAACGCTGATCAGCTTCCTCCTCACCGTCCATATGATTGTCCAATTGAATTATTACCCGGAGCCGAGATACCTTTTGGTAAGATCTACCCCCTAGCGGGGCCCGAGCTAAAAGCTTTGAAGGATTATATAGACGAAAATTTAGCCAAGGGCTTCATACGCCCCTCTTCATCTCTTGCAGGTGCACCCATCTTCTTTGTGAAGAAGAAAGATGGATCTCTGAGACCCTGCATAGACTATAGGGAACTCAATAAGGTTACTATTAGAAACCGTTATCCATTGCCTTTAATCCCTGAGTTGTTGGAGAGAGTGCGGCATGCCAAAATGTTCTCTAAACTGGATCTCCGTGGGGCCTATAACTTGGTCCGTATCAGACCTGGGGATGAATGGAAGACTGCTTTCAGGTCACGCTATGGACACTTTGAATATCTAGTTATGCCTTTTGGTCTGAGTACCGCCCCAGCCACTTTCCAACACTTCGTGAATGATATCTTCAGGGATCTCCTAGATACATTTGTGGTGATTTATCTGGATGATATTCTAATTTTTTCTAACTCCACAGAGGAACATCATGGACATGTGAGAATGGTCTTAGAACGCCTAAGACAAAACCATCTCTACATCAAACTTGAAAAATGTGAATTCCATAGGACCGAAATTCAATTTCTGGGGTATGTACTATCTACTCAAGGGATTAGTATGGATGGAAGCAAGACCCAAGCCATCAAGGATTGGCCAATTCCTAGAAATGTGAAGGAGGTGCAGCGTTTCATCGGGTTTGCCAACTTCTATAGACGTTTCATTAAGAATTTTTCTGAGGTAGTGTCACCTATCACCCAACTTACCCGGAAACAGTCTAGGTTCTCCTGGACCCCGCAAGCTCAGGAAGCATTTTTCCTGTTTAAAGGATAAATTTACCACCGCACCTATCTTAGTACATCCCAACCCCGAGCTTGCCTTCATAATAGAGGTGGATGCTTCAGACTGTGCCGTTGGAGCTATACTCTCTCAGAGAACAGGTGAGAAGAATGTCTTGCATCCCTGTGCCTTCTTTTCCCAGCAGTTGTCTTCGGCTGAGAGGAACTACGATGTGGGCAATAGAGAATTGTTGGCCATTATTGCCGCCTTCAAGGAATGGAGACACCTTCTTCAGGGAGCTGCACAGCAAATAGTCGTCCTGACAGACCATCGTAACCTTGAATTTATCAGGTCGGCTAAGTGCCTGACTCCTCGCCAGGCTCGCTGGAATCTTTTCCTAAACCAATTTAATTTTGTCATTTCTTATAGACCAGGATCGCGCAATGGAAAGGCTGATGCACTCTCTAGGATTCATTCAGCAGAGACACGTCCACTTACTCCTCCTAAGACTATTCTTCCTGACTCTAGATTCCTGGGAGTGATTCATAATCAAGACCTACTTAAGGACATCAAGGAAGCATACCATGCGGATTCTTTGTTGGCTCAACCCCCAAGGGACGTAAGTCTTGTCTTTAAGAATGGTGTGTGGATTCAGGGACAACGTCTGTATATACCTGAAACAGTCAGATTGAGAGTATTGCAACTCATCCACGATTCCAAGATAGCCGGGCATAGGGGAATTCTAAAGACACAAGAATTTCTTTCTCGTTTCTTTTGGTGGCCCACTTACAGGAAAGATGTCTTAAACTATGTCACTTCATGTGAAGTCTGTGCAAGATGCAAAACACCTCGCTCCTCACCAACTGGTCTGTTTGCAACCTCTTCTCACCCCGTCCCGCCCGTGGGGATCCATTTCTATGGACTTCATTGTGGAGTTACCAACCTCTCAAGGGAAGAACACCATTCTAGTGGTGGTTGACCGTCTAACAAAGGCAGCTCATTTTATCCCTTGTGTCGGCTTACCCACTGCAAAACAGACATCAGACTTGATGATTAAGAATGTGTTTCGCTTACATGGAGTACCGGATGAGGTCATTTCGGATCGAGGGGTGCAATTCACTTCAAGGTTTTGGCAAAATTTCTGTGCAGCATTGGACATTAAAGTAAACCTTTCTTCTGCTTTTCATCCCCAGACTAATGGACAGACAGAACGAACCAATCAGACCCTGGAGCAGTATCTCCGCTGTTTTATCTGCCACCTACAGGATGATTGGGTGGATCTACTTCCACTGGCTGAGTTCTCTTATAACAACTCTCAGAGCGCCTCCACTAAGCAGTCTCCTTTTTACTCCAATCTAGGTTATCATCCTAACATTCTTCCTCGATTTCCCATAGATACGCCCTTGCCGGCAGTGGCTGAAAGAATCACTTCTTTACAAAAGAATATGGATCTTCTAAAGGAAAATCTAGAATTGGCTCAGGAAAGGTACAAGAAAGCAGCAGATAAATTTCGTAAACCTGCACCAGCTTTCAAGGTAGGAGATTTGGTCTGGCTGTCAACCAGAAATCTTAAATTAAAGATTCCATCGTCTAAATTGGGACATAAGTACATTGGACCTTATAAGATCAATAAGATTATAAGTGCTGTTGCTTGTCGTCTTCAACTACCCAGAACTATGAGAATCCACCCTGTCTTTCATGTATCCCTACTAAAGGCTGCAACACCCAATACGTTTCCTGGACGTTCTTCTTGCCCTGACCCAGTGCTGGTCGATGGTCAGGAAGAATTTATGGTGGAAAGGATTCTAGATTCCAGGTTGTACAGAAATCAGTTGCAATATTTGATTAAATGGCAGGGCTACCCAGTGGAGGACAACTCATGGGAACCAGTCAATAATGTAAATGCTCCTCGCCTGCTCCGCCAGTTTCATCAGAGGTACCCTGACAAGCCTGGTCTGAGGTCATCCGGAGGTTGTCCCTAAGGGGGGAGTAATGTAAGGTTCTTTGTCTGTGTTGACATGTTCCTTGAAACTCAGTTTTCCGTCGGCCATTTTGCTTTCTGTCTTTCTGCAGCTCTTGCCCTCAGTTAATATGGAGTTTCCAGTTTTCATGTTCCCGCCCTGATTCTTCCCTCTTGCTTCTTAAGCAGCCTCAGCTGAACAATCAGTGCTCCTGAATGAAGCCTCAGTCAGTCTGTGACCTGACTCCTGGAAGCCTTGGACTTGTACTCCAGCTATTCCCTACTGGGGAACCTTGGAACACTTTTGGACTCTGGAAACCTGCTGTTTGGTGACTCCATGTTTGCAGAGGAATTACGGTACAGAGAAGAGATCCTGAACCTGCTTTGGAGATTTATTGTAGTGCTTGAAGTTACTCTGGCCTGCTGTGTCTCCTGTCGCTGTTCCTGCAAACTGTGTGAACTTTTCAGCATGCTTGTATGAAGTAATACAAGTCATTTCATTTCAACCTATGTCTCCTGTGTTTTCCTCGCACCCAAGCACAAGACGCTATAGGAACTGTACACTATACATGACATTAGCACTCTGGAAGGTCAGGTTTCTGCCCTGTCCTTGTTGTTTCGGAAGGCTATCGCCTCGCGTAGGGACGTGCGTTCCTTTTTTTCAAGGAGTAACCCGTCAGCTTCCACCGCGGAAGGCACCTGTGTCTCCTTGGCGCCTCAACCTTGTTTTGGAGGCTCTTCAGCATGTACCTTTTGAGCCTATGGGTTCTGCTAGACTTTCTTTACTTTCTTAGAAGGTTGCCTTCTTACTGGCGGTAACCTCTTTAAGAAGGGTTTCTGAGTTGGCAGTTTTTTTCCTGCTCGCCTCCTTTCCTGGAGTTTTACCCGGATCGAGTAGTGCTTCGCACTCGGGGCGACTTTCTACCTAAGGGGTGTCGCAATTTGATGCTAACCAGGATATTGTGTTGCCTTCGCTTTGCCCGGGCCCAAGGAATGCAAAGGAACGGGACTTGCACAAATTGGATTTAGTGCGAGCCTTGAAGTTCTATTTGTCTGTCATTCAAGGCTTTCGAAAGTCAGATTCCCTGTTTGTGATTACAGCAGGTCGTAGGCGTGGTCATCGAGCTTCCAAGGACCCTATAGCTCGTTGAATTTGGTCGGCCATTTTGGAGGTTTACCGACTTAAAGGCGAACCTTGCCCGATTAAGATTCGAGCTCACTCCACGAGGACTGTGGCTTCATCGTGGGCCTTTCACCAAGGGGCCTCGGCAGTTCAGCTCTGCCGAGCGACGACCTGGCGTTCTGTCCACACATTTATAAAGTTTTATAAGGTGGACGTCAGTGTTTCCGCTGATGCGGCCTTAAGACGTAGGGTCCTGCAGGCAGCGGTAATTTAAAGTTTTTAGTTAACTTGTATTTGGCGCCTGTGGCGCATTTATCTAGGTTGTTGGGTTTCTGCCTATTTTGGTTTTTTCCCACCCTAATTTTTGGACCGCTTTGGGACGTCCCACTAGTAATGCCTAGTGTGTCTCCCTTCCTTCATCTGCAGCTGAAAGACGGATTTTGGTAAGAACTTACCTGTAAAATCCTTTTCAGCGAAGAAGGAAGGGAGACACACATCCCTCCCATGGCAGAAGTGTGTTGTTGCATTTACAGATGCAGCGTGGCCCTTCTCTGATAGCGATTTTCTGAGCTGAGGTCGACGCGCTACGGCTCTGTTCCAGCATTGCCAGCTTATCGCAGTAGTCAGGTTCAGTGAGTAGTACCTGGAACTGTGTGGTTTTTTTCTTTGCCAAATGCATGCATAACCTGTACTTTTGTATTTTTCTCTGAAGTCCTTCAGAAGGGGTTATGTTGCTTCTCTGGTGATATTTTTCTTCCTTAAGCTTGGGTACGACTGAAGTGCTGAGTAGGAGGAGCCTGAGCTGGAGGGGCCGGTCAACACTTTTTTAATCTGAGGTGTCAATCCTATCTGGGGCTCCGCCTACCCACTAGTAATGCCTAGGGTGTCTCCCTTCCTTCTTCGCTGAAAAGGATTTTACAGGTAAGTTCTTACCAAAATCCGTCTTTCACACTAGCGATTCGTTGGTCTGTGCATGGCCGCCACTAAGATCCGCCCCCGGCCGCGCCTCTCCTCCTATGGGCGCTGACGCTGATGCGACCGGCGTACCCTATCTTTAGCATTGGGGACGCAGGCGTGCGCAGGTTGCGTTTGCCGGCGCATGCATCCTTTTGACGGTGCGTCGAGCGCACCAAAATGCAACACGGTGCGTTGGGCGCAGGTCGGCGCACTGTCAAGAGGATGCAGGCGCCGGCAAATGCATACCTGCGCACGGCCTGCGTACGGCCTGCGTACCCAATGCTAAAGATAAGGTATGCAGGTCGCATGCAGCGTCATGCACCCATAGGCGGAGCGGCCGGGGGCGGAGCTTAGCGGCGGCGGTGCGCATACCAACGAAACGCTAGTGTGAAACTAGCCTAAGTTGCGTTGAGTAAATTTTTAGTGAGTGTATTAGGGGAGCGTATGTCACATTCTTGGTGACGTTCGTTTTTCTTTTGTAGAAAAGAATTATTTGCGTCGTGTAAATTTATAGTGAGGGCATTAGTGTAGTGATTTTTCTTTTCATTTTTTTCTTGTTTTTTCTACATTTTTTCTCTCCACTTTTTTTTTCTCTGTTTTTTTTCATAATAAATAGTACCCTATACACAAGCCCCACACATTATACTTGTTTAAAAGCACCATTTACACACATATCCCCGGCGTTTGGGAAAAAAATAAAACTTGCCCATTCGTCAAGAAGACGCTATTCACCAGAGGAGGCTTACGCCTTCCTTGCCTCCAACACGGATTCAGGCAGTGAGGAAGATCCCACATTCCTCTATCCCTCCTCCTCCTCCTGATCTAATGAGGAAAGACCCCAGCAAGGCGCCCTAGAACCCAGGCAACTCCTGCAGCAATCGATTCCATATGGATTGCACCCCCCCGAAAATTATCAGCCTGTCATTCCGGATTTCATCGGCAACTCAGAAATCCACTGGTCTCATGGAATTGACTTCTTCAAATTCTTTTTAGCAACCAAATGATAAATCTCATGATGGCCATACAAACCTGTATGCCCATCAATTTTTCACCCCAAATCCCATGTCATCATACTCCAGATGGACCCCTGTAAATGCCCCAGAAATGATGACATTTTGGGGAATTGTGCTACATATGGGCATAATCTGTAAACCAAAGCTTCGGCAATACTGGAGTACTGATATTCTCTAAAGTACATGGTATTCCGCATGGCCATGACAAGGACACGGTTTGAAGCGATCCAAAAGTTTTTGAATTAGGCTGGAGTCACACACAACGTATAAAAATACAGTCTGTTTTTCACGGAACAGAATCGCACAAATGTTTCATGAACAGTGATCCATATGTCATCCGATTGTAATGTGAGGAAACAATTTTATCGCATCTAAGCATCCGTGTGACATCCATTTTGCATCCGTATGGCGAGATTTTCTCGCCGGCTTACAAAACGGACATATAATGGATCCAATGACAGGTTTTAAAACACAAACGAAAGAATAGATATATACACATAGAATACATATATGTATATATACATGTCATTGAGACACATACAGTACAGACCAAAAGTTTGAACACACCTCATTCAAAGATTTTTCTGTATTTTCATGGCTATGAAAATTGTACATTCATACTGAAGGCATCAAAACTATGAATTAACACATGTGGAATTATATACCGTATATACTTGAGTATAAGCCGACCCCCCTAATTTTGCCACAAAAAACTGGGTAAACTTATCAACTTGAGTATAAAGGTACTGCCACACTACACGATCCCGCTAACGATCTCGTTAGCGTCGCATACTAATGAGATCGCTAGCGGGATCGTTTACAATATCGCTAGTGTCGGCCACATTTAGCGATGTCGTTAAGGACGCTATCGCGGTTAGCGATCTCCTTAACGACTTTAGCGGTACAAAAGTACCGCTAAATCGCTAAGAAGGTGCCACACTCAGCGAATAATACTTACCCAGCGGGAACGCGACGATCATGAATAGGGTCCGGAACATCAGACGACGGACGAGATCACAGCAGGGGCCACGTCGTTGCTTGATTCCGCACACAACAACATCGCTAACGGGATCGCTAAATAGTGACGTTTTTTTAGCGATCCCGTTGCGATGTTGTTTAGTGTGCATACCTTAAGCCTAGGGTGGAAAATGAGGCAGCTACTGGTAAATTTCAAAAATAAAAATAGATACCAATAAAAATAAAATTAAAGTAGGTTAAATGTTTTTGAATAGCCATATTGAATCAGGAGCCTCATATGCTGCTCCACAGATTATGCCCCATATATTACCGTATTTTTCGGACCATAAGACGCACTTTTTCCCCAAAAATTTTGGGGGAAAATGGGGGTGCGTCTTATGGTCACAACATACCTAAAAGTCCGGTGGTCCCAATGCAGCTTCCCTGTGGTGCGTGGTGGCGTCGGGGCAGCAGCGGGGCTCTGGGCTGCTTGGGGGGCTCCGCCGGCATTTCGTCCTAGCCGGAAAGCCCCCCGCAGCTGCGGTGCCGTGCTAAAGGATGGCCGCCAGGGGCCTCCAGAAAGATGGCCGCCGCATACTCATTCAAATCTCGGCAACGAGATCTCATCTCCCGAGATCTCAGGACAAGATCTCGTTGCCGAGATTTGAATGAGTATGCGGCGGCCATCTTTCCGGAGGCCCCTGGCGGCCATCCTTCAGCATGGCACCGCGTCGCAGCTGCTGGGGGCTTTCCGGCTAGGACGAAATGCCGGCGGAGCCCCCCACGCAGCACAGAGCCCCGCGGTTGCCCCGACACCACCACCGCACCACAGGCTGTATCGGAACTGCCATCGGAGGCCCCTGGCGGCCATCTTTGAGGACGGCACCGCGTCGCAGCAGCGGAGCTGTGGGGGGCTTTCTGGCTAGGACGAAATGCCGCCGGAGCCCCCCACGCAGCCAGAGCCCCGTTGCTGCCCCGACACCACCACTGCACCACAGGGAAGCTGCATTGGGACCACCACCGGATTTGTGATTTGTGAGTATATTGCCACCCCACAGAGCACAGCCACCCCACAGAACACAGCAACCCCACAGTGCCCAACCACCCCACAGAGCACAGCCACCTCACAGAACACAGCCACCCCACAGAACACAGCCACCCCACAGAACACAGCCACCCCCCACAGTGCCCAAACCACCCCACAGAGCACAGCCACCCCACAGAGCACAGCCACCCCACAGAACACAGCCACCCCACAGAGCACCACCACCGCACCATCCTGGACCACCGAACGACCCAGTGACCACTCTTCTACCTGTGCTGATCCCTTCGCTGGTAAGCTGAATTCGGACTGTAAGAGGACCCCCATTTGACACATTATTTTTTTTTCACGATTTTCCTTCTGCGTTCACATTTTCTGCGTCGCACAAAGACACGGTGGTTGGAACCAAAGATATCAAATTTGGACTCATCAGACCAAAGCACAGATTTCCACTGGTCTAATGTCCATTCCTTGTGTTCTTTAGCCCAAACAAGTCTCTTCTGCTTGTTTACTGTCCTTAGCAGTGGTTTCCTAGCAGCTATTTTACCATGAAGGCCTGCTGCACAAAGTCTCCTCTTAACAGTTGTTGTAGAGATGTGTCTGCTGCTAGAACTCTGTGTGGCATTGACCTGGTCTCTAATCTGAGCTGCTTTAAACCTGCGATTTCTGAGGCTGTTGACTCGGATAAACTTATCCTCCGAAGCAGAGATGACTCTTGGTCTTCCTTTCCTGGGGCGGTCTTCATGTGAGCCAGTTTCTTTGTAGCACTTGATGGTTTTTGCAACTACACTTGGGGTCACTTTCAAAGTTTTCCCAATTTTTCAGACTGACTGACCTTCATTTCTTAAAATAATGATGGCCACTCGGTTTTCTTTACTTAGCTGCTTTTTTCTTGCCATAATACACATTCTAACAGTCTATTCAGTAGGACTATCAGCTGTGTATCCACCAGACTTCTGCACAACATATATATACACAGTACAGACCAAAAGTTAGGACACACCTTCTCATTCAAAGATTTTTCTGTATTTTCATGACTATGAAAATTGTACATTCACACTGAAGGCATCAAAACTATGAATTAACACATGTGGAATTATATACTTAACTAAAAAGTGTGAAACAACTGAAAATATGTCTTATATTCTAGGTTCTTCAAAGTAGCCACCTTTTGCTTTGATGACTGCTTTGCACACTCTTGGTATTCTCTTGATGAGCTTCAAGAGGTAGTCACCGGAAATGGTTTTCACTTCACAGGTGTGCCCTGTCAAGTTTAATAAGTGTGATTTCTTGCCTTATAAATGGAATTGGGACCATCAGTTGTGTTGTGCAGAAGTCTGGTGGATACACAGCTGATAGTGCTACTGAATAGACTGTTAGAATGTGTATTATGGCAAGAAAAAAGCAGCTAAGTAAAGAAAAATGAGTGCCATCATTACTTTAAGAATTGAAGGTCAGTCAGTCCGAAAAATTGGGAAAACTTTGAAAGTGTCCCCAATTGCAGTTGCAAAAACCATCAAGCGCTACAAAGAAACTGGCTCACATGAGGACCGCCCCAGGAAAGGAAGACCAAGAGTCACCTCTGCTTCTGAGGATAAGTTTATCCGAGTCACCAGCCTCAGAAATTGTGGGTTTAAAGCAGCTCAGATTAGAGACCAGGTCAATGCCACACAGTTCTAGCAGCAGACACATCTATACAACAACTGCTAAGAGGAGACTTTGTGCAGCAGGCCTTCATGGTAAAATAGCTGCTAGGAAACCACTGCTAAGGATAGTAAACAAGCAGAAGAGACTTGTTTGGGCTAAAGAACACAAGGAATGGACATTAGACCAGTGGAAATCTGTGCTTTGGTCTGATGAGTCCAAATTTGAGATCTTTGGTTCCAACCACTGTGTCTTTGTGCGACGCAGAAAAGGTGAATGGATGGAGTCTACATGCCTGGTTCCCACCATGAAGCATGGAGGAGGAGGTGTGATGGTGTGGGGTTGCTTTGCTGGTGACACTGTTGGGGATTTATTCAAAATTGAAGGCATACTGAAGCAGCATGGCTACCACAGCATCTTGCAGCGGCATGCTATTCCATCAGGGTTTGCGTTTAGTTGGACCATCATTTATTTTTCACCTGGACAATGACCCCAAACACACCTCCAGGCTGTGTAAGGGCTATTTGACCAAGAAGGAGAGTGATGGGGTGCTACGCCAGATGACCTGACCTCCACAGTCACCAGACCTGAACCCAATCGAGATGGTTTGGGGTGAGCTGGACCGCAGAGTGAAGGCAAAAGGGCCAACAAGTGCTAAGCATCTCTGGGAACTCCTTCAAGATTGTTGAAAGACCATTTCCGGTGACTACCTCTTGAAGCTCATCAAGAGAATGCCAAGAGTGTGCAAAGCAGTAATCAAAGCAAAAGTTGGCTACTTTGAAAAACCTAGAATATAAGGCCTCTTTCACACATCCGTTTTGCGCCTGACGGCACGCTCCGGCCTTTTCTTGTAAAACCGCATCCAGCGAAATGTAATGCCGGATCCGGTTTTTCTGCATTGAGTAACATTAGTGCCGGATCGTGCCGCATGGCGTTGCGGCGCGTCCGGTTTTTGCCGGATCCGGTGTCAGGTCGCATTCCGGCGTATGGAAAAAACGGCAACTGTAACGTTTTTTTGTCTCCGGCGAAAAAGCCGTAAGCGCTTCCGGCTTTTGTCACAATGAAAGTCTATGAGCGCCGCAATGCGGCGGATCCGGCAAAAGCCGGATTCGGTGGCCGGATCCAGTTTTTTAAATTGATATACCATCCCACAGCAAACATATATAAAAGCATGCAGTGGGACACTCAGACATTTACCATGCAGCCAGCCAAGAGAGCAAGACCAAGCCAGAGACGAGGACCATCACCAGCACCATCACAGCATCAGGATCCGTATCAGCACCAGCAGCAGATACGGAAATGCAGCGCCAGGACAGCAGACGGTAAATATCACATCCCCCACCCCTAAAATTTAACCACGCATCTGTCACCACTGCTGCCTGAGCTAGTGCAGTGCGGTTTCCTTGACACCCTGGTACTGTTTAAAAATCATGTTTTCTGCTGTGATGGGGTTGGTCCCCCTGTACTGTATAAAATGTTCATGGTTTTCCAGTGATGGGGTGGGTCTCCCTGGTACTGTATAAAATGTGCATGGTTTGCAAGTGATAATGTGGATCCCCTGGTACTGTATAAAATGTGCATGGTTTGCAAGTGATGGGTTGGGTCCCCTGGTACTGTTTAAAATGTGCATGGTTTTCAAGTGATAATGTGGATCCCTTGGTACTGTCTAAAATTTGCATGTTTTGCAAGTGATAATGTGGGTCCCCCTGGTACTGTTTAAAATGTGCATGGTTTTCAAGTGATAATGTGGATCCCCTGGTACTGTATAAAATGTGCATTTTTTCAAGTGATAATGTGATCCCCTGGTACTGTATAATGTGCATGTTTTCAAGTGATAATGTGGGTCCCCCTGGTATGTGCATGTTTTCCCTGTGATGAAGTGGGTCCCCCTGGTACTGTTTAAAATGTGCATGGTTATCAAGTGATAATGTGGATCCCCTGGTACTGTATAAAATGTGCATGTTTTCAAGTGATAATGTGGGTCCCCCTGGTACTGTTTAAAATGTGCATAGTTTTCAAGTGATAATGTGGATCCCCTGTTACTGTATAAAATGTGCATGTTTTGCAAGAGATAATGTGGGTCCCCCTGGTACTGTTTAAAATATGCATGGTTATCAAGTGATAATGTGGATCCCCTGGTACTGTATAAAATGTGCATGTTTTGCAAGTGATAATGTGGGTCACCCTGGTACTGTAAATGTTCATGTTTTCCCTGTGATGAAGTGGGTCCCACTGGTACTGTATAAAATGTGCATGTTTCCTGTGATTATGGTCCACTGGTACGTAAAAAATGTCATTTTCAGTGATATGTTGGTCCCCCTGGTACTGTATCAAGTGTGCATGTTTTCACTGTGATGAAGTGGGTCCCCCTAGTACTGTTTAAAATGTGCATGGTTATCAAGTGATAATGTGGATCCCCTGGTACTGTATAAAATGTGCATGTTTTGCAAGTGATAATGTGGGTCACCCTGGTACTGTAAATCAGGGTTCTACAAACCCTGGCGCCAGGTCGCCAGTGGCGCCTAGAAAATCATGCCTGGCGCCCGGGTTTGTCGGGGCCCTGAGCAGGCCCGTTAGCGGAAGAGAGCGGTGTCAGCGCCGCCACTGCCCCCCTCCCCGCTGCTCAGGGCCCCGGCAGCAGCTGGCACAATACTCACCGCTCCCCGTGCCTCCGCTGCCGCAGCTCCGGGCTCCAGGGGGCTTCCTCTCACAGCAGCGCCGCTGAATGACGTCATCATTCAGCGGCCGGCTGTGGCAGAGCGCGCGCGGACGCCGGACAGGTGAGATATGTGTGTGTGTGTCTGTGTGTGTGTCTGTATCAGTGTGTGTGTATGTAGTGCGGTGCTTTGTGTGTGTATGTGAGCGAGTGCATGTGTGCTGTGGTGCTGTCTGTGTGATAGTGGTGAAGGGAGGGCAGTGATGATGATGATGGGAGGCAATTGATGATAATGGGGAGGCATTGATGATAATGGGGAGGCATTGATGATGATGGGGAGGCATTGATGATGAATGGGGAGGCATTGATGATAATGGGGAGCATTGATGATAATGGGGAGGCATTGATGATGATGGGGAGACATTGATGATGATGGGGAGGCATTGATGATGATGGGGAGGCATTGATGATGATGGGGAGACATTGATGATAATGGGAGGCATTGATGATAATGGGAGGAATTGATGATATGGGGAGGCATTGATGATAATGGGGAGGCATTGATGATAATGGGGAGGCGATGATGATGATGGGAGGCGATGATGATGATGGGGAGGCGATGATGATGAGGATACGATGATGATGATGGGGAGGCATTGATGATAATGGGGAGGCATTGATGATGATGGGGAGGCATTGATGATGATGGGGAGGCATTGATGATAATGTGGAGGCGATGATGATGGGGAGGCAATGATGATGATGGGGAGGCGATGATGATGATGGGAGGCATTGATGATGATAGGGAGGCATTGATGATAAAGGGGAGGCATTGATGAAATGGGGAGGCATTGATGACGATGGGGAGGCATTCATGACGATGGGGAGGCATTGATGATGAATGGGGAGGCAGTGATGATGATGGGGAGGCATTGATGATGATGGGGAGGCGATGATGATGATGGGGAGGCGATGATGATGATGGGCAGGCGATGATGATGATGATCAGGCATTGATGATGATGGGGAGGCGATGATGATGTTGGGGAGGCGATGATATGATGAGGAGGCAATGATGATGATGGGCAGGCATTGATGATGATGGGGAGGCCATGATTATGATGGGTAGGCAATGATGATGATGAAGAGGAGGCAATGATGATGATGATGAAATGAAAAAAAAATTCTGGCTCCTAAATTTTTTGGCTGGCTCCTAGATTCTGAACAACTTTGTCGACCCCTGCTGTAAATGTTCATGTTTTCTCTGTGATGAAGTGGGTCCCACTGGTACTGTATAAAATGTGCATGTTTTCCCTGTGATGAAGTGGGTCCCACTGGTACTGTAAAAAATGTTCATGTTTTCAAGTGATAATGTTGGTCCCCCTGGTACTGTATCAAGTGTGCATGTTTTCACTGTGATGAAGTGGGTCCCCCTGGTACTGTATAAAATGTGCATGTTTTCCCTGTGATGAAGTGGGTCCCACTGGTACTGTATCAAGTGTGAATGTTTTCAAGTGATAATGTGGGTCCCCCTGGTACTGTATAAAATGTGCATGTTTTTCCAGTGATGGGGTGGGTCCCCCTGTTACTGTTTAAAATATGTCCAATTCATGACGGGATGTTGTATTCCGTACACCATAAAGCTCACTCCAGTCCATGTTGGACTTTTATATTTTTCAGCCAGGGCCAAGGAATATACATATATTTACTGGCCCTTTTTGTCTCTTTATTCCACAGCAGAAGACTACAAAGAGAGCAGCAGCAAGGAGAGAGGAAGCTTTGCACATGCAAGAGAGGAGACAGCCAGCAGAAGTAATATGACATCCCCTCCAAAAATAATATATTTTTTTCTCTTTCAGCCAGGGCCAAGGATAACATATATTCTTTGGCCTTTTGTGTCCTTATCAACAGCAGAAGACGGCAAGAGAGCAGCAGCAAGGGAGAGAGGAACTTTGCTACATGCAGAGGAGACAGCCAGCAGAAAGTAAATATGACATCCCCCATTCCCAAAAAATTTAATCAATTTTTTTCTCTTTCAGCCAGGGCCAAGGAATATACATATATTCACTGGCCCTTTTTGTGTCCTTATTCCACAGCAGAAGACGCCAAAGAGAGGCATCAGAAAGGGGAGAGGAGGAAGAAATACAGCCAGAGGAGATGAGTACAGTCAGCAGATGGTAAATATGACATCCCCCATTCCCAAAAAATATAATCAATTTTTGCTTTTTCAGCCAGGGCCAAGGAATATACATATATTCACTGGCCCTTTTTGTGTCTTTATTCCACAGCAGAGACCGGCAAATAGCAGCAGCAGCACTTGCGGCTTTAGCCGAGGAAGCTGCGGCTTCAGCGTCCGCTCCACCGGAGTCTGTGGAGCTGCAGCATGATGTGGAGACATCTTCTTCTGGGAGCCCTCCTTCCCATCGTCAGCATTTGGCGGTAAAAATATATATATTTTTTTTTCTCCACAGTCCATCTGTGGGATATATGTATTGATTGTCTTTTTTTAATAACATGAATCGCAAGATGAAGAGGAGCTCCCAGAGGAAGAAGGACGGGGTGGAGAGATACCCGGAGTGGGCTCACAATTCGTAAGTATCCTGCATCAATCGCAGAAACACAACATCACACTACACACAACACATAGAAAACCATTTAGTACATACTTCACACAGCGCCCAACACATGCCTATATCACAAATTGTTATTTTTTCTTTAGTCTCTCGGATCTGGTTCCCAGCAAAGGGGTACTCACAGCGCCTCCCAGAGTCGTCGTCGTGAGAGCCGCGGCGGTTACCATCGTGTACGATTTTTTTTATTAATTTATTTTTTTTTGTTACAATTTTCTTTTTTTTTTTATAAATTATTCCTTTTTTTGTTTTGTAATATTTTTAATTTTTTTATAATTATATTTTCTTTTCTTTTTTTTTTAACATTTTTAGTGTTTTTCCATTAATTATTACATATTTTTTTTCTTTTTTTAAAATATTTTTTTAATTTTTGTATTTATTATTTATTTATTTTTCCCTTTTTTTTTAATTTTTCATTTTTTTCTTTTTCACTTGCTAGTGTGGAGGCTAATGTATTTTTTTTTTCTCTTTTTCTTTAACAGGCTACACAGCGTGCTCCCGATTCGGACTGTGAGGAGGAGGGGATAGACGTCGACCTCCTCATTGATCTGGTCCGAGAAAGTGAGCCGCTGTGGAACATGGGGGACCGCCGCCATTCTGATCAGACAGTGACCCGACGGCTCTGGGAGGAAGTGGCATCGACAATGGTGAACCGCTGGGAGGACCTCGATGTTCGGGCCCTGACTAAACACCGTAAGTATAGTTCAGGTTGCTGACTGTAAAGCTATGTTTCTCAAACTTCAGTCTTCGTGGCCCCCACGGTTCATGTTTTCAGGATTTCCTTTTGTGCAACACTATGGAAATACTGAAAACATGACCTCTGTGGGACACGAGGACTGAAGTTTGGGAAACACTGATGTTGTATAGTAACCAATGTGTGCTTTCTCGTTTCAGGGGAGAGAGTTGTGAAGCGGTGGCGGTCTCTGAGGGATCGCTTCAAGAAGGAGTTCAACAAGGAGATGCAGGCCCCGAGTGGATCTGCAGGACGCCAGAGCAAGTACAAGTACGCACGAGCCCTGGCGTTCCTGCGGGAAACTATGGTCACCCGAAGGTAAATATTACCAGAAAATGTTAACATCTATCAAATTTTTTTGCAGCCAGGGCCATTCCACATCTGTATATTAATTGTATGTTTTCTCTTTATTCCACAGCACGGTGACCAGCACTTGGGCGCCCGCAGAGTTGGACCCTTCTGGGGCGATCCCTCAG
Organism: Oophaga sylvatica; assembly: GCA_033576555.1. Lineage (NCBI taxonomy): Eukaryota > Metazoa > Chordata > Amphibia > Anura > Dendrobatidae > Oophaga > Oophaga sylvatica. The sequence continues at coordinate 654,280,142 of JARQOD010000001.1, read as the reverse complement.
GAGACCAACACCGAGGGACACTTCGACCGCCCCTGTACATCTGCACCTTCCCAGCCTTCCCTCACATTCGATCCTGCAGTCCCATCCACCAGCACTGGAGCATCGTGGCCGCCTGCATTACATGCATCTGCTGGTGAGGAGATAGCATTCCATTTACCCCACCCTTCTGCCACTGCCACCTCTAGTACAGCTGTGGGTACTGGGCGGCAGAGGGGTCAGGAAAGGAGCTATGCGCCCGAGTTCTTGCATTTGAATGCATCTTTCCAGAACTGTCTCAAAGTATTATCTGAACAACTTGCCGCAGTCATTAATCAGATAACCTCCAGCATTTTTGAAGGTAAAGACACTTCTGCAAACCATGCATTCAGAAGCAAGAACATCTCCAAATCACAGCTTTTTTAGGTCTGTGGCGGAGCGCGTGGATACGCTATCTACTGACCAGCAGATGTATGTAATGCATACGGGCCACGCTGCTCTAGTGCAGGCTACCACCCAACCTCCTCCATCCACCCCAGTCGTTCCTCCACCTCCCCCCCTCCAGCCGCCGTCCCTCCTCCCCCTCCTATTCAATACCAGCCACCTCCCCAGCTCCAGCAACCTACCCAGTACCAGCCACCTACCCAATTCCAGCAACCTCCCCAGTACCAGCCACCTCCCCAATTCCAGCCACTTCCCCAACTGCAGTCACCTCCCCAGTACCAGCAACCTCACCCAGTACCAGCCACCTACCCCGTACCACACTCCTACCTCTTACCAATCTCCTTCCCCCTTCCAATTCCCTACCATATCACCTGCTCCTCCTGCCCAACCCTCCACTCCACCACCCATCACCTGTTCTGCCTCTAACTTGTCATCCCATTCTCTTACTCTTTCCACCCCTTCCTGTTCCTTCACCACCACCATCCCGGTCGTCCCTCCACACTCCCACGGTTGAAGTGTCCCGCAGCCCCCCCAGCACTATTTCCACCCCACACTACACACAACTGTAAATATTTTTTTTTTCCTTCAATAAAAAATACAAACTTTATTTTAATAAAAAATAAACTTTATTACAATTGCAACCAGTTTGCAAAAATGCTAATTTTTCCAAAAATTATATTAAAAAATTATTTTTTTAATAAAAGTTAAAGTGGTTTACAATTGTTGTCTGTCATTTCTTTATAGGATGTTAAGTTACAAATGTATTAAACCAGGTAAACATATGTGGGTACACAAACACCAACATCAGTTAGGGTAATAGGTAAAAAATATCTACATAACTTTGGGTAAAAGGAACATAAATTTTGCCTTTTTGCCAAAGTTGTGTCCCAGGTTGTGTAGTATCCAAAGTATCTTACCTTTTTCCCAAACTTGTGTCCTTTGTTAGGTTATCCCCTAGAAGGTACACATTTTTTGAAAAAAGGTGAAATACTTTGGGTTACAAAAAAAAAACAGCCAGGGACACAACTATGGCCAAAAGGAAACTTACTGTACAAAACACACAAGAAGGTAGACAAGTTTCCTTTTAAAGGTTTATTGTGGGTACAGAAAGAGTTTTAAAAGAACTAATCAATTGATCACACTCTGTCATCCTGCCAGTCTACTCTACCTTCTGGTGAGAGAAAGTATTGTGCAAAATGGTCCCTCATTCTTGAAACCGCCAGTGTACTCCGAGTAGTAATGTTGCTGTAGTCGTGCAAGGTTGTTTCTTGATAGTGGTCCTCAATAGAAATCGGTTCCTTGCTGATCACAAAATTATGTAGGACCACGCATGCTTTTACAACGTCATCCACAGTTTCTGTCTTCAAGTTTATCGCAGTCAAAAGGACACGCCATTTGGCTGTCATAATCCCAAACGCACACTCCACCATCCGTCTGGCTCTTGTGAGGCGGTAGTTGAAAATGCGCTTTGTATGGGTCAATCCTCTGCTGGCGTACGGCTTCAAGAGGTGTTCGGACAGCTGGAATGCCTCATCACCTACACACACGAAAGGCATAGGTGGCCCAGAGGTTTGAGGCAGTGGCCTAGGGTGTGGGAACTGAAAAGTGTTTCCGTACAGTCTTCGCCCCATAGCTGAAAGTTTAAACACTTGAGAGTCATTGGACCGTCCATAAGCCCCAATGTCCACAGCAATAAATTTGTACTCCGCATCAGCAATAGCCATCAGGACGACCGAAAAATATTTCTTGTAGTTAAAGAATTCTGATCCAGTTCCTGCAGGCTTTTGAATGCGGATGTGTTTGCCATCAACAGCGCCCAGGCAATTTGGAAACTGGCAGATCCGGAGAAACTGGTCTGCTATTTCAAGCCACCGGTCTGTAGTTGGCTCTGGAAGAAATTCTCCAACCAAAGAGTCCCACAGAGCACGACAAGTATACTTGATGATGCCTGATAGCGTAGAAATTCCCAGGCGGTATTGGAAATGGAGCGATGACAGCGTTTCTCCAGTTGCCAGAAATCTGTAAACAAAATAGAAAAAATAAATTAGTTCACAATCACAGCATTACATAGCAGAACTCAGCTATAACTATTGGAGATACAAAAAAAACATTAAAGGAAAGAAACACACAGTTTTTGACCATCTTTTATTGTACTGATATTACTTAGATTCCCTTGTTCTCCTGTGATTTAAAAAAAATAATAACAACAATACAAGTGTGCTCAAGCGAGCAGATCCAATACATATAGCTTACCTTATAGTGACCATGAGAAGCTCCGCCGGAGAAATCGAGAAGCGACAATAGGTGTCGGATCTTCGGATTTGTTCTCCAACATGCTCCAGCAAAAAGTCTAAATTATCTTTCTTCATCCGAAGATAGGCAAAAAGTTTCTCCGGATTTTCTCTCAGCTCCATGTTGAGTGTAGAATACACACCACGGGTAAGTCTCTGTGCTGTGATGGGGTGGATCCACATACGGTGTCATCGGTGGCGCTGACGCATAATGCGCTGCTCTATCTTTCTCCATCGCCTCATTGGGGGACACAAGACCATGGATGTTATGCTGCTGCCACTAGGAGGACACTAAGCAATACACAGAAAAAGTTAACTCCTCCTCCTGCAGTATACACCCTCTGTTGGCTCAATCCTGAACCAGTTCTTGCTTAGTGTCTGTATGAGGCACTAGGGTCTGGTTTCAGACCCCAAGGTTATTTTTATTACTATTTTTTACTATTTTTACATGAATTGGAAGGGCAACGGGTCTTGTAGGAAAAGTCCCGATCTCCCACAACCATCAACAGGCGGGAATGCGGAGTGTCGCCTCCACGTACCCCCTCCTGCAACGCTACCATCGGGCGACGGATCCCCTTTAATGGGCCGCTCTACCCATGTGTTTATCGGCTGTAAGACGCGATCTGGAATTTTTGGGAACAGTTAACCCCTCACCACCACTAATGAAAGCGGCTGGTGCTAGGATGATTGGAAAGAACCCTCTCCGCCTCCCTCTGAAAGGGATGGTGGATTGAGGACGTATGGACGCGCCAGCCATCGGTACTCTGAGCCAGGAGGCTCCGCAATGAGTACATCTCAACAAATGCCGAATATTGTGATGTCTGTGCTTGCTACGCTGTCGGCGGCGCCGCCGCCTGGATCTCCGTATCTGTCCCCGTCGCAGACGCTTTTGCGATCCCTTTCGGGTCGCAAGGACGGTGTCACAAAATTTTAGGTTCCCAACTGCAGCCCGGGGAGGCCGCTAGTGCGATCCGTTTCACGTTGCAACATCGGCGCCGGCCGCTCTTGCGATCTCTATTGCGTCGCAGAGCCGGCGCCGCAAATTTAGGCCCCGGCTTCGACCGAGCTAGGCCTCAAGAGGAGGGCGGGCTTACCGCGCTCCCAGTTAGCTCCGCCCACATCGCGCGCTTTCAGGACCCGGCCATTGGCAGGGAGTGTTTAACTCCTCCCTACTTTCTCCTGCTCTTCCCTCCCATGTCTTCTGGCGCTTCTCGTGACCCATGAGAAGCGCAAAACAGCAAAATCTCGGCCGCCATCTTCCGGCCTGTCAGAACTACGCTGCGGTACTGAACAGGCTATTCTTCAGCGCCTCATCTTCCTCTCGTGGGCTCGGACACAGGACCTGGGTAAGCTTGCACAGCGCGTAACCCTTTTCGGCAGCAGGCTCTCAGGTGCAAAAATATGTCGCAATCAAAGGGCTCTAAAAAGGCTGACAAAAACTACACTGTAGTATATGCCGCCTGCGTTTCATGCAACCTTCCCTGCCGTCAAAGCATGGTTCCCAATTTTGTGGATCATGTGCCCAAGAGCCCACTGCTTCTACCGCTCAGGAGCCCACTACTACCGTTCAGGAGCCCCTATCTACTCCTGATCCCAGTGAGCCGGGTCCTTCAGGGTGGCCTGCGTTTCTGGCACAGTCCATGGATTCTCTGACTAGGGCCTTGGATACCTTCCGTGGCTCCTCTTCTAGCCAGGGCGTCCCTTTTTCCAGAAAGGGGTCCGTTAGCCTTCAGAGAGACCTCATCAGACGGGCCGACCCACGGCTTCAGCAAAGCGGTCTAGAAAACGCCGCCATAATGCATCTCCCAATCCATCTAGCGGTTCGGCATCTGCGAGTCGGATACAGGTGATGACCCGAACTCGCCAGAGTTTCAAGAGTCTTTAGACTCTCTCATAGAGGCGGTTAATAAAACCCTGAAGCTAGATGAAGAACCCGGGTCTCAACCGAATCATCCTATCTCTTTCAAAAGAGCTATGCGCCCTCACAAGATGTTTAGTAACCACCCGGAGTTTACGGACATTGTTTCAGGGACATAGGGATCGTCCAGACAGACGTTTTTCAGGGCAGAAGTCCCTGAAAGCACGATATCCATTTTCAGCAACTGTAGCAAAAGAGTGGACCGAATCTCCAGTAGTATCCACGTATCTCGCTAGCTCGAACCTCTGTCCGTTCATGGTTCATCCATTAAAATCCCTCAGATAGACAGATCGACAAACTCGCCAAATCGATTTTTGAGGCTGCTGGAGCATCGCTCTCTCCTTTTGCGGCCACCTGGGTGGCGAGGGCCATGGTGGCCTGGGCTGAGGATCTAGTTAAGGTTACTAGTGATATCCCTCTTCCCCCCGAGGCACGTAATCTGGCCTATCAGATTACTCGGGCGGGCGACTACATGGTTCATGCGTCCCTAGATGCAGCTAATTGCGCTGCACTCACAGCCGCCAATGCTATCGCATTCAGAGTTCCCTTTGGCTCCGAGAGTGGCATGCAGACTCTGCTTCAAAGAGGACTTTGACTTCGCTGCCTTATCATTCAGGGTGTCTATTTGGAGATCGCCTTGATCAGATTATTTCTGACGCCACGGGTGGCAAAAGTAAATTTCTTCCACAGCGCAGAATCAATCGACCCTTTCGGTCTCAATACCAAGGTCGTTCCCGGCCATTTCGCAGCTCCTTTAATTGGTCCTCTGCCTCGACCTCGTCCCAGGCACCCCGTTCTTCTCGCAGAGACAGGGGCTCGCAACCATCTTTCAGGTCCTCTCAGCCCTGGAGAAACAGATTTTCTCAGTCGGGAATAAGAGCTCCTCCTCTCGCAAATTATCTTCTCAATGACTCCTTGCTGGGGACGGGGGACTCAAACAGGGTAGGCGGCCGCCTACTCTTGTTTCGCAAGGTCTGGGGGTCGGTTGTTCACGACGGTGGGTCCGAGATCTTGTACACTCCGGCTACAAGATCGAATTTTTGTGTCTTCCCCCAAGGCGCTTCTTACAGTCTCGCCCCCCAAAGTCCAAGGATCTCACAACTCCTTTTCTGCAGGCCTTGAACATTCTTCGCACCAGCGGGGTCATTGTCCCAGTTCCTCACGAGGAAAGATTCACAAAGGGTTTTACTCAAACCTCTTTGTGTTCCCAAGAAGGACGGCTCTTTGCGTCCTATTTTGGACCTAAAATTGCTGAACAAATTCATCAGAGTCCGCCATTTCAGAATGGAATCTCTCCGTTCTGTCATCGCATCTCTAGAAAGAAAGGAATACTTGGCGTCAATCGACATCAAAGACGCGTATCTATACATTCCGATTTTCAAAGGCCATCAAAAGTTTTCTGCGTTTTGCAGTCGGAGAGGATCATTTTCAAATTGCCGCTCTGCCCTTCGGACTCGCAACCGCCCCCAGAGTGTTCACAAAAGTCATGGCGGCCGCCATGTCAATTTTACACTCTCGGGGTGTGGTGGTCCTCCCGTACCTGGACGACCTGCTCATCAAAGGACCGACCTTTCGGGCCTGCGCAGAGAGTGTCGAGATCACTATCGACACCCTCTCTCGCCTGGGTTGGTTAGTCAATTTGGACAAGTCCTCTCCCATCCCCTCTCTAAAGATTCCTTTTCTGAGAATGATTCTGGACACCTCCCAAGGGTTGGTATCTCTCCCTCCAGAGAAGATTACTTCTCTGAGGCGGGAGTGCTCCTGTTATCTCTAGGCCGCTCCCACTCTCTATGGTTCGCCATGCAGGTCCTGGGAAAAATGGTAGCATCCATCGAGGCAGTACCATTTGCTTAATTCCATCTCCGACCTCTTCAACAGGAGCTAATATCATCCTGGGACAGGAACCCAGCGTCCTTAAGTCGCCGCTTCCGTCTTTCTCCCAGAGTCAGACGCTCCCTGAAATGGTGGACAAACGCTTCATCATTGAATCAAGGGAAATCTTTTCTGCCTGTCCATTGGTTGGTGGTGACCACCGATGCCAGTCTCCTCGGATGGGGAGCGGTGTTCCTTCACCACACGGCTCAAGGCCGCTGGTCTCTCCCAGAGACCTGTCTCCCGATCAACATCTTGGAGATCAGAGCTGTCAAACTAGCCCTCTTGCATTTTCATCATCTTCTGGCCGGTCGTCCCATCCGGATCCAGTCAGACAACGCCACGGCCGTGGCGTACATCAACCGTCAGGGAGGCACTCGGAGCAGAACATGCTCGAGGTATCGCACATTCTGCGGTGGGCCGAGTCAAACTGCTCGCCCATCTCCGCGGTCCACATCCCAGGTGTGGACAATTGGGAGGCCGACTTTCTCAGTCGCCAAGGCTTAGACTCAGGAGAATGGTCCCTGCACCCGGAAATGTTTCAAATCATTTACCAGCGTTGGGGAATGCCGGATGTGGATCTCATGGCATCCAGGTTGAATGCCAAAGTTCAGACTTTAATAAGTCGATCTCGCGATCCACTAGCCATCGGCTCGGATGCGCTAGTCTTCCCTTGGAGTCAATTTCGCCTTCCTTACATCTTTCCACCTCTTCCGTTAATCCCCAGGGTGATCCGAAAGATCAAGGCGGAAGGCGTTCCTCTCATTCTTGTCGCTCCGGACTGGCCTCGCCGTCCGTGGTATGCCGAACTAGTGCGTCTGGTCGCAGACGTACCTTGGAGATTACCGGATCGTCCTGACCTTCTCTCGCAGGGTCCAATTTACCATCACAATTCGAAAGCGCTGAATTTGACGGTATGGCCATTGAAGCCTGGATCTTAGGTCAGGCTGGTTTTTCTCAGAAAGTTGTCTCTACAGTGATCAATGCCAGGAAGCCTGTTTCCGTCCGCATTTATCATTGTGTTTGGAAAACATTCTTTTCCTGGTGTAAGGATAAAGGTCGTTCTCATTTGGTTTTTTCTATCCCTTCCATTCTGGAATTCCTCCAAGCAGGATTGGACTCGGGGTTAGCACTCTCCTCCCTCAAGGGGCAGATTTCCGCTTTATCCGTACTGTTCCAACGACTTATCACATCTAAATCTCAGGTCAGGACTTTTATCCAAGGAGTGTCACATCTTGTTCCGCCCTACAAGAGGCCTTTGGAACCTTGGATCTTAATCTGGTCCTCAGTGCGTTACAACAATCCTCCTTCGAACCTTTGCCGGAAGTATCCTTATCGCTTCTTTCCTGGAAGGTTGTCTTCCTAGTTGCAATTACCTCCATCAGGCGGGTATCGGAATTGGCAGCCTTGTCTTGTAAACCTCCTTTTCTCATTTTTCACCAGGACAAGGTAGTCCTTAGGACTTCTCCTTCTTTCTTACCCAAAGTCGTTTCGGCTTTTCATATCAATGAAGAGATAGTCCTGCCCTCGTTCTGTCCGGCGCCGATTCACCGTACTGAAAAAGCCCTTCATACCTTGGATTTGGTGAGGGCTCTCCGAAGGTACATTTCCAGAACTGCATCTTTCCGTAAATCGGACGCTCTGTTTGTGCTTCCGGAAGGACGCAGACAGGGTTTTCCTGCTTCCAAGGCCACGTTAGCCAGATGGATCCGCTTGGCGATCCAAGAGGCGTACCGTGTCAAGGGTCAGTCTATCCCGGCTGGGATTAAGGCACACTCCACTTGGTCTGTGGGGGCCTCCTGGGCCATTCGTCACCAGGCTTCGGCACAACAAGTGTGCAAGGCTGCGACTTGGTCCAGTCTTCATACTTTTGTCAAGCATTACCAAATCCATGCTCAAGTTTCTTCAGATGCGGCACTCGGCAGACAAATTCTGCAATCAGCTGTTGCGCATCTGTAAGTTGTCTGTTGACTGTTTAAGCGTTTTATGCATGTGGTTCACGAGGCTTCATCTACAGTTATGGCTTCCCACCCAGGGACTGCTTTGGGACGTTCCATGGTCTTGTGTCCCCCAATGAGGCGATGGAGAAAAGGAGATTTTTGTGTACTCACAGTAAAATCCTTTTCTCCGAGACTCTCATTGGGGTCACAGCTCCCACCCTTGTTTAGCCTGTAGCCTCGTTGTTTCTTTGAATTGTTGACATATTGCACTCTGTTATGAGCTCCTACTGCTTGGCACCGAACTGGTTCAGGATTGAGCCAACAGAGGGTGTATACTGCAGGAGGAGGAGTTAACTTTTTCTTTGTATTGCTTAGTGTCCTCCTAGTGGCAGCATAACACCCATGGTCTTGTGTCCCCCAATGAGCGTCTCGGAGAAAAGGATTTTACGGTGAGTACACAAAAATCTCCTTTTCTCTCATTCTCTATAACGATAATCTTCAAGCGATTCGCCTCTGCAGTAAAATCCACCAGATTCTTGAATATATTTCCAATAACAACATCCATGTTCGCCAGTCACTTGCTACTTGCTCTTCTCTCCAACCTGCACTTGCTCCTCTACAACCTGTCAAAGATGGGCTGTAGGAACAGTGTGTATATAGGATTACAGTAGCCAATCATGTTTGGAACCCCAAAAAAGGGCGTTTTTAAAAACCGGATCTGGCGTAATCCGTCGAAAAACGGATAAAAAAACAGATACACCGGATGAGACGGATCCGGTTTTTGGTCAGATGCCCGAGATCCGGCGATCCGGCAAAACGCCGGTGGCGCCGTCAGGCGCAAGAGATGTGTGAAAGAGGCCTAAGACATATTTTCAGTTGTTTCACACTTTTTTGTTAAGTATATAATTTCACATGTGTTAATTCTTAGTTTTGATGCCTTCAGTGTGAATGTACAATTTTCATAGTCATGAAAATACAGAAAAATCTTTGAATGAGAAGGTGTGTCCAAACTTTTGGTCTGTACTGTATATATATATATATATATATATATATATATAATTTATAGTTCATAGAGTTCTACATAGCATAATAGTTGCTAAATTAATTGCCGGCTTTGGAAAAAATGTGCGGGCTCCTGCGGTATTTTCTCTGCCAGAGAGGGAAAGCCAGTGACGGAGGACAGATATTAATAGCCTAGAGAGGGACCATGGTTTTTGCCCCCCCCCCCCGGCTAAAAACATCTGGCCCTAGCCACCCCAGAAAAGGCACATCTATAAGATGCGCATTTTCTGGCACTTATCTTCTCTATTCCCATTGCCTTTAGCGGTGGCTCATGGGTTAATAAGGGGTTAATGTCACCTTGCTATTGAAAGGTGACATTAATCCGGGTTAATAATGGACAGTTGTCAATTATTAATCCATTATTAATCCTATAGTGGCAGAGGGTTAAAAAAGACACACACATTAGTTAAAAATTATTTTAATGCAATTATTACAGAAAGTTTTTGACCACATTTATTATGCTGCCAATTCAACTGAAACCTTTGTTGTCCTGTAAGCAAAACAAAATAAAAACCCAACAATATCCATACCTCTCCGCCGTTCAGTCAGGTGCCCCGCTGCAATCCATCACAAGGGGTTAATTAGTTTACAATAGGGACCGGTGCTAATGTGACCGGCCCGGCTGTAAACCACTGCAGAATGAATGAAATCATGTCCTCACAGTCTCCCCGCCTGATCGGGGATGAACTGATTAGCATGGGAAAGTTTCTGAACTTTTTCCCACGCTGTCAGATCACCTCAGGTGAGCCGGGGACTCCGCGCAGCCTCACTGGCGTTAGCGGTAGGCAGGCTGCGATTTTCTCAGCCCGTATAATACTGCCGAGAAAAAAATCGGCTGATGGGAGCTGCCCCATTGATTAACCATGGTCAGAGTGCAATGCGATTTTTTCTCACATAGCACTCGTCCGTATTTCTCGCTAATGTGACTCAGGCCTAATAGTGATAATGCGCGGTATCCTCCCCGAGACGATCCAAACTTTGATCGTCTATATAAAATTTGGCCAGTGGTTGAACACTTCAGCAGAAAATTTGCTGAGGCGTACACACCCCAGAGGGAGATCGCTATTGATGAATTTCTGGTTCATTTCAAAGGGAGGCTAAAATTCCGACGATACCTGCCCAGTAAGAGGGCCAGGTATGGAATAAAACTGTACAGACTGCGAGAGTACCTCAGGGTACACCCACAGATTTAGGATCGAGGGGACAGACACCCAGATTAACCCCCTAAATGACACCCTGTCCTTGGTGTGAGTGGGAAAATTGTGTGGGAATTGCTCCACCCACTGCTGGACAAGGGTTATCACCTCTACATTGACAACTTTTACACCAGCATCCCGCTCTTCAAGACCCTCTCTGCCAGAGGTACAGTTGCATGTGGCACCGTGTGAAAAAATCAACGAGGCCTCCCTAAGCCGCTAATTGGACGAACGCTGAGAAAAGTCAAAAGCAGAGCCCAATGCAGCGACAACATGCTGGTGGTCAATTGTAAGGGATGTCATCTTGATCACCATACACTGACAACAGCTCCCTTGTCACTGTTCGTGGGACCACAACACAAGTCCCAAAGCCAGATTGTGTCTTGGATTACAATCGGTACATGTGGGTGTAGATCTTTCAGATCAAGTCCTCAAGCCATACAATGCCATGCGAAAAGCCAAAGTATGGTGCAAAAAATTGGCCATGCACATTGTACAGATGACAATGTACAGCTTTTGTGCTGTTCCGATCTGCAGGCAATACGAGGGCATTCCTTCAGTTTCATGAGGCAGTCATCAAGGCCCTAATGTTTGGCACTCAGGAAGGTGAGGGTCCCAGTACTTCTGAAACTGATAGTGCCTGTATTGTCCCAGGTCAAAATTTCACAGGACAGGTTCCCCAAACAGCGAGGACAGGACGATCACAAAAACGGTGCAGAGTATGCTCCAAAAGGGGAATCCGAAAGGACACAACTTACCATTGTGAAACCTGCCCTGAGAAACCTGACCTTTGCATTAAGGATTGCTTCAAAGTGGACCACACGTCCACAAATCGTACCACACGTCCACAAATTACCGTAATAAAATTAGTTATATACCCTGTTGGCACAACACACTTTTATAATCTGATGTATCCCGCACATCTTACACTTAATAACACCGCATTATAAATTCATACACCAGCAAAACCAAAAGCATTATAGTCATTATTATAAAACTATGCCTTTTGTTTAATTCCTTCCGGGGTGTAGTTTCCAAAATGGAGTCTATTTTCTCCTTTTACCCTTGGGAAAATAAAAAAATAGGGGCTAAAAGATCATTTTTGTGGAAAAAATGTGTTGTTTTTTTTTCACAACTGAACGTTATAATTTTCTATGAGGCACTTGGAAGTTCACGGTGCTCACCACATATCTAAATAAATTCCTTGGAAGGTCTAGTTTAGAAAATGGGGTTACTTGTGGGAGATTTCCACTGTTTAGGCACATCAGAGGCTCTGCAAACACTACATGACGCCCGCAGATCATTCCATCAAAGTCTGCAATCCAAAACGTCACTCCTTCCATTCTGAGCCCTGCCGTGCACCCAAATAGTGGTTTTCTCCCACATATGAGGTGTACTCAGGAGAGATTGCTCAACAACTTTAGCAGACCATTTTCTCCTTTTTCACTTGTGAAAATAAAAAAATTGTTGCTAAAGTATCATTTTTTGGGGAAAAAATATGATTTTTTATTTTCTCGTCTCTATGTTCTAAACTTTTGTGAAGCACCTGGGGGTTAAAAGTAATCACCACACAGCTAGATGAGTTCCTTGAAGGGTCTAGTTTCCAAAATGGCATCACTTGTGAGGGTTTTCCAATGTTTAGGCTCTTCAGGGGCTCTCCAAACACGACATAGTGTCCGCACTCAATTCCAGCCAATTTTGCATTCCATTCAAAAAGTCAAAAGGTGCTCCTTCCCTTCCGAGCCCTGCCATGCGCCCAAACAGTGGTTTTCCCCCACATGTGGGGAATCGGCGTACTCAGAAAAAATTGCTCAACAACTTTAGCAGACCATTTTCTCCTTTTACACTTGTGAAAATAGAAAAATTGCTGCTAAAAGATCATTTTTGGAGAAAAAAATGTGATTTTTTTATTTTCACGTCTCTACGTTCTAAACTTCTGTGAAGCACCTGGGGGTTCAAAGTAATCACCACACAGCTAGATGAGTTCCTTGAAGGGTCTAGTTTCCAAAATGGGGTGACTTGTGGGGGTTTTCCAATGTTTAGGCTCATCAGGGCCTCTTCAAACGTGACGTGGCGTACGCTCTCAACTCCAGCCAATTTTGCGTACAAAATATCAAAAGGTGCTCCTTCCCTTCCGAGTCCTGCCATGCACCCAAACAGTGGTCCCCCCCCCTGTGGGGTATCGGCATACTCGGTAGAAATTGCTCAACAACTTTAGCAGACCATTTTCTCCTTTTTACAAAAACTTGTGAAAATAAAAAAATCGTTGCCTAGGCTACTTTCACACTTGCGACTTTTTGCGCTGCGTTTCGAGCGCACATCAAACGCATTAAAAAAATGCGTGCAAACGCTTGTAAACGCTGCAATATTTTTTTGTATCAGCGTGCGCATCACGACCAAAAAACGCAGCGTTTGCGATTTCAAGCGTTTTTGCATGCGTTTGCGTTTTTTCAACGCATGGGTTGTCTACTTGTCACATTTCACAGGAGAAAAATCCTTGAAAAATTCTTGCAACAGACTCCACTAATGGGACACCAGTGGGCGTGTGTTATGGGAAATCTTTATATAGAGCCTGTTTACAGCCGAATTCTTCACATTTGCTTGCATTTTCCTTTGTGAACATGGATCTGCGCTGGAAGAGTTTTCACTTTAACTTGGATCTGGACATCGCGATGGCTCAGGCTTATGCAGTTGCTTGCCATCAAGAAAGGGAGAGAGACACAGCGAAGACGGCAGCGGCGGCGTTTGTGGGTACATCCGATTGTTGAACTCCGGGAGAGCTGTGGAGTGTACCACACCCTCTATATTGAGCTCCAGGCAAACCCTGAGAAATTTAGTTACTATACCCGGATGTCCCAAGAAATCTTCAGGGATTTGCTTGCTCGTGTCCAAGAATTCATCTGGAGACAGGACACACAGCTCCGTCGTGCGATTCTGGCTCCTGGTGACATTACGGTACATAATATTGCTAAACCAATGCCTGCATAATTTTATTTGTTCTGCCATGTACTATTCCAAAGGTGGCAGAATTATTGTTCTGCCATGTAGTAAACAAAGACCTGCAGAATTATTTTTTTGCCTTGTACTAATTTTTTTTTTGTTCTTTTAGTGTTTTAAAAAAACATATACAATAATATATTTTTTTGTTCTTTCTCTGTTTCGCAGATTCCTGGCTACTGGAGAGAGCCTCTCTTCACTCCACTTCCAGTACCGGATTGGAATCTCCACCTTGTCAGGAATTGTTGTGGACACCTGCCGGGCATTGTGGAACGTTCTTTGTCCAGATTTTATGCCCCTGCCCACCACCGAAAAGTGGATTGAAAAATTCTGGACAACCTGCAATATTCCCCAACTGTTTGGGAGCAGTTGATGGGAAACACATCCGGATAATCAAACCCAAAAGAACAGGCTCGGAGTACTACAACTACAAAAAGTACTTCTCTACAGTTCTCATGGCCATTGCGGATGCAGACTGTATGTTTGTTGTAGTGGACATTGGGGCATTTGGCCGTGTGAATGACTCCCAGGCTTTTAAGAACTCGGACATGGGCCGGAGGTTGTATGGCAACCATTTCAATTTCCCCATGCCACGGCCTTTTCCCAACACTGAAGGTCCGCCACAGCCATTTGTCATGGTTGGGGATGAGGCATTCCAGATGTGCCAACACCTGCTCAAACCCTACTCCAGCCGGGACTTGGACCACACCAAAAAATTTTTTAATTACAGGCTGACCAGGGCCAGAAAAACTGTAGAGTGTGCCTTCGGTATACTTGTTCCAGATGGCGCATTCTCTGCACAGCCATTCATCTGAAACTGGAAACAGTGGATGAAGTCGTGAAGGCGTGTGTGGTTCTTCATAATTTTGTGATGGCTAAAGAGCACCCAAACTTTGAACTCGATGATGGAGCTACTAACCCATTGCCTGAATTCACTCAGCACCCTCTCAGGTCATCCGTTGAAGTTTGCCAAATGAGGGACCAATTTGCAGCCTACTTCATCTCAGATGTAGGAACAGTGGAATGGCAAGATCAAATGGTGTAAAAAAGTTTTCTTGTGTGTATGTTAATAAAATACCTGTGTTTATACCTGTACCGAGTGCACTCTGTGTTTTTACACTCAAATACAATAATCAACTGTCCAGGTTTACCAGTGAATTCATGATGCTGTGTTTTTTGTGCATCATGAATTTACTAGTAATCCTGACCTGGTGACTATACATACACACACACACAAGTTGTATGACCTTTATCATCTCTTCAGTTTGGGTTCAATTTGCAGTGACGGTGGAGATAAAACAACTAATATTTATGTCACCTGTCCTGATGTTACAAATAGTGATTTGGGGATGCACTAGCATCCGTCACTCTTTACTACACCTGACCATGTGACTATAAATATTATTTGTAGTATCATCACTGTGACTTGATTTTGAACGCAGACTGGAGAGATGATAAAGTTTATACATCTTCTACAATCCCCAGGCCTGGTGTCATGCTGAAGTGAGGACGCCCAAAATAACACATCCTCACTTCAGAATGTATCACACATGGTCAGGAGAACACATATATGAGTTATAAACTGCGGCATTGCTACAGTATGCTTGAAATATATGCAGACTGAAGCGACGCTGCAGGTTAAAACTCATGTGTATTCACCTGCCCAGGTGTGATAGTAATGATACAAGGCCAGGGTATTGTACATATAACGTGTATTTTCACCATCATCTCCTCAGTTTATTCAACACACACTGAATAGAGGATGTGGTTAATTACAAGGTATATCTAGAATTCCTGGCCTTGTATCACAAATAGTTAAATTATGGTAAAAACACACCATACTCATTTAACTTTTTATGATACCTGGCAAGGTAAAATAGATATGCCTTGCACTCAACACCATCCTCTATTCAGTCTGTGCAATATTAGCAGACTGAAGAGACTAGTGGGGAAAATACAAGTCATATATTTGTGTTTTTGACTACACATATCTCCAGGAATGACACAAGAAACATGTTGATATAGGAAAGATGTGTATCTTCGTACACAAGAAACGTGTCATTCCTGCAGTTATGTGTAGTCAAAAACGCAAAGTGTACGGCGCAGTGTGTGTAGGCGCCGAAAGACACATTCATCAAACAGTATTTTGTAAAAGCAGAATTGCACATTTATTTTAAAACAAAAAAAAAATCATTTTTATTATGAAGGACGTTTGGGGGAAGATTGGGATACTTTGGGGGTGTGGAGAGACGAGGAACGGCCGGAAAGCGAGGAAGGGGTTCTAGGGGAAGGGGCGACGAAAGTAGTGGGGAAAAGAAGATCAGGGATAGAAGTAGAGATAGGTTGAGACACATTAGGAGGAGAGGGGGGATGGACAAACAAAGTCTTTTTTTTTTTTGTCTTCGTTGGGGCAGGAGTCTCCTGCATGGACCGACTGTAATGTATGTGGTACAGTTCATATAGCGTCTTGTGCTTGGGTGCGATGAAAATACATGAGACACAGGTTGATAAAGAAAGTCTTGTATTGCTTCATACAAATTGGCAAAAATAAACACACAGGTTGCAAACACAGAAGCAGGAGACACAGCAGGCCAGAGTAATCTAAGCTCAGCAATAACTCTCCACAACAGATTCAGATCTTCTTCTCTGTTACCGCAAGTCCATGCAAACGTGAGGCTCTCAAGAGCAGAGTTCAGAGTCCACAAGTGCTTCAGAGTTCCTCAGTAGGAATGGCTGGAGTACAAGGTCCAAGGCTTCAGGAGTCAGAACACAGGTTCACTGCAGGCTAGATTCTGAAGCACTGATTGCTCAGCTGTGGCTGTTTAAGAAGCAAACGGAGAGAATCAGGGCGGGAACATGCAAGCTGGAAAACTCCATTTTGACTGAGGGCAAGATAGCTGCAGCAAAACAGAAAGCAAAATGGCCGACGAACAAACTGAGTTTCAGAAACAGATACACAGAACCTTACATTACTCCCCCCTTAGGGACAACCTCCGGATGACCTCAGACCAGGCTTGTGTGGGTACCTCTGATGAAACTGACGGAGCAAGCGAGGAGCATTAACGTTATTGACTGGCTCCCATGAGTTGTCCTCCACTGGGTAGCCCTGCCATTTAATCAGATATTGTAACTGATTTCTATACAACCTGGAATCTAAAATCTTTTCCACCACAAATTCCTCCTGACCATCGACTAGCACTGGGTCAGGGCAAGGAGAAGAACGTCCAGGAAACGTATTGGGTGTCGCAGCCTTTAGTAGGGATACATGAAAGACAGGATGGATTCTCATAGTTCTGGGCAATTGAAGACGACAAGCAACGGCACTTATAATTTTACTGATTTTATAGGGTCCAATGTACTTATGTCCCAATTTAGACGATGGAATCCTTAACTTAAGATTTCTGGTTGACAGCCAGACCAGGTCTCCTACCTTAAAAGCTGGTGCAGGTTGACGAAATTTATCTGCTGCCTTCTTGTACCTTTCCTGAGCCGATTCCAGATTCTCCTTTAGAAGATCCATATTCTTCTGTAAAGTCGTGACTCTTTCAGCCACTGCTGGCAAAGGCGTCTCTATGGGAAATCGTGGTAGAATGTTAGGATGATAACCTAGATTAGAGTAAAAAGGAGACTGTTTAGTGGAGGCACTCTGAGAGTTGTTGTAAGAGAACTCAGCCAATGGAAGTAGATCCACCCAATCATCCTGTAGGTGGCAGATAAAGCAGCGGAGATACTGCTCCAGGGTTTGATTGGTTCGTTCGGTTTGTCCATTAGTCTGGGGATGAAAAGCAGAAGAAAGGTTTACTTTAATGTCCAATGCTGCACAGAAATTTTGCCAAAACCTAGAAGTGAATTGCACCCCTCGATCCGAAATAACCTCATCCGGTACTCCATGTAAACGAAACACATCTTTAATCATCAAATCTGATGTCTGTTTTGCAGTGGGTAAGCCGACACAAGGGATAAAATGAGCTGCCTTTGTTAGACGGTCAACCACCACTAGAATAGTGTTCTTCCCTTGAGAGGTTGGTAATTCCACAATGAAGTCCATAGAAATGGATCCCCACGGGCGGGACGGGGTGGGAAGAGGCTGTAACAGACCAGTTGGTGAAGAGCGAGGTGTTTTGCATCTTGCACAAACCTCACACGAAGTGACATAGTCCAAAACATCCTTCCTACAAGTGGGCCACCAAAAGAAACGAGAAAGAAATTCCTGTGTCTTTAGAATTCCTCTATGCCCGGCTATTTTGGAATCGTGAATGAGTTGCAATACTCTCAATCTGACTGTTTCAGGTATATACAGACGTTGTCCCAGAATCCACACACCATTCTTAAAGACAAGACTTACGTCCCTTGGGGTTGAGCCAAAAAAGAATCCGCATGGTATGCTTCCTTGATGTCTTTAATTAGGTCTTGATGATGAATCACTCCTAGGAATCTAGAGTCAGGAAGAATAGTCTTAGGAGGAGTAATTGGACGTGTCTCTGCTGAGTAAATCCTAGAGAGTGCATCAGCCTTTCCATTGCGCGATCCTGGTCTATAAGAAATAATAAAATTAAATTGGTTTAAGAAAAGATTCCAGCGAGCCTGGCGAGGAGTCAGGCACTTAGCCGACCTGATAAACTCAAGATTACGATGGTCTGTCAGAACGACTATTTGCTGTGCAGCTCCTTGAAGAAGGTGTCTCCATTCTTTGAAGGCGGCAATAATGGCCAACAACTCTCTATTGCCCACATCGTAGTTCTTCTCAGCCGAAGACAACTGCTGGGAAAAGAAGGCACAGGGATGCAAGACATTCTTCTCACCTGTTCTCTGAGAGAGTATAGCTCCCACGGCACAGTCTGAAGCATCCACCTCTATTATGAAGGCAAGCTCTGGGTTGGGATGTACTAGGATAGGTGCAGTGGTAAATTTATCTTTTAGACGGGAAAATGCTTCCTGGGCTTGGGGAGTCCAGGAGAACTTAGACTCTTTCCGGGTAAGTTGGGTGATAGGTGACACTACCTCAGAGAAATTTCTAATGAAACGTCTATAGAAGTTTGCAAACCCGATGAAGCGCTGTACCTCCTTCACATTTCTAGGACTTGGCCAATCATTGATGGCTTGGGTTTTACTTCCATCCATACTAATTCCTTGTGTAGACAGTACATACCCCAGAAATTGAATTTCGGTCTTATGGAATTCACACTTTTCAAGCTTGATGTAAAGATGATTTTGTCTTAGACGTTCCAAGACCATTCTCACATGTCCATGATGTTCCTCTGTGGAGTTAGAAAAAATTAAAATATCATCCAAATAAATTACCACGAATGTATCTAGGAGATCCCTGAAGATATCATTCACCAAGTGTTGGAAAGTGGCTGGGGCGGTACTCAGACCAAAAGGCATAACTAGATATTCAAAGTGTCCATAGCGTGACCTGAATGCAGTCTTCCATTCATCCCCAGGTCTAATACGGACTAAGTTATAGGCCCCACGAAGATCTAGTTTAGAAAAAATTTTGGCATGTCGCACTCTCTCCAATAACTCAGGGATTAAAGGCAATGGATAACGGTTTCTAATAGTAACCTTATTGAGTTCCCTATAGTCTACGCATGGTCTCAGGGATCCATCTTTCTTCTTTACAAAGAATATGGGTGCCCCTGCAGGAGATGAAGAGGGGCGTATGAAGCCCTTGGCTAGATTTTCGTCTATGTACTCTTTTAAAGCCTTCAGCTCGGGCCCCGCCAGGGGGTAGATCTTACCAAAAGGTATCTCTGCTCCAGGCAATAATTCAATTGGACAATCATATGGACGGTGAGGAGGAAGCTGGTCAGCGTTCTTCTTGTCACATAAATCCACATAGTCCTGGTATACAGCTGGTAGTTCAGGGACTGACATGGTTCCTTTAGGAACAGAGCAAGCTGAAATTTTTGGACTCATCTGTTTCTCTGGAAAGTGTAATTCCTTGGTCTCCCAGTTAATGGTAGGATTCTGAGCCTGCAGCCATGGTAGCCCTAGAATAATGGGAAAGTGAGGAGAAGAGATAAGCATAAAGGACAGTTTCTCTTGATGATCTTTACCCATAAGAACCTTTAAAGGCTCTGTTTCCTGATCCACTGGTCCAGAGGTCAGCAGGGAGCCATCCACAGTTTCCATCTGTACTGGAGTAGCCTTCTTCACTGAACGTATTCCCTGTTTTAGAGCAAAGGAGACATCCATAAAATTTCCACTTGCACCTGAGTCGATCATAGCAGAGCTAGACACCCAGGCTGAGTTAACCCAGAGTTTGATGGAAAGAAAACAGTGAGAATTGTTTTTCTTACAACTCAGCTGGGACACCGCTGAGGAAACTTGAAAGATGGCAGCATTTACACAGTCAACGTCCTCAGAGGTAACGGAGTTTAAGTCCGAGAAATCAAGATCTGTTGCTGCAGCTCTCTCTGGAGCCTGAGGCTCGGACCTGACAGATCCCCTCTCGCAACACTCACAATGAATGAGTGCTGCAGTAGTCTTGCGAGAACGGCTGGGACAGTTAATAATAAAGTGCCCTGACTTACCACAATAAAAACATAGATTCTCCTTAAAACGATGTTCCTTGCGTGCATCACTAACCCGTCATAGTAAAGAGTCTACCTGCATGGGTTCAGGTTCAGGTTCCCGTGTAATCCTATTCAAAGGTTCCTTAGCTGGAGAGGAAGGTAGGAAAAGGTTAGTACGATTGCTTTCGAACCATCTCTCTTGCCTGCGTTCAGTTAAACGAGTATCAATACGGATGCAGTAGTTAATAAAGTCACCTAACGCAGTGGGAGGGTCGGCACGAGCAAGTTCATCCTTAATCAGTGGGGATAACCCCTTTCGAAAAATAGATTTTTTGGCGGAATTGTCCCAGGTGGTATCAAGGGCCCATCTCCTGAAATCCAAGGCATATTCAGCTACCGAGTGCTTACCTTGGCGCAAAGCTAACATGGCTGCTTCAGCTGTTGCACCTCGATTGGGGTCATCAAACACCTGCCCCATGGCTGAAATAAAATCATCAAGGTGATTCAAACAATCATCCTCAGTCTCAATCAGAGGGTTTGCCCATATCAAAGCCTTGTTGGTAAGCAACATAATTATAGTAAGCACCTTAGATCGTTCAGTAGGAAATTGTGAAGCATGTGCAGAAAAAAAAAGATTGCATTGATTAACAAATCCCCTGAATTTTTCACGTTCACCACCAAAACGAAAAGGGGGCAACTTGGGAATCCCAGAACTCGGGGCCACGGCAGGAGCCTGGACTCGCCCTCCAGAACCTCAATCCTGGCTCGCAAATCCTGGGTAGTCTGTCCAACCACTTGCAAATTGTGATTATTTAGGTCCTGAAGATTTGTAAAACGGGTCTTTATATTCTGCAAATCTGCAAGGATATTATCAGTCACTCCGCAAAGTTCCTTTATGCGGGCCTCCATTTTCCAGATCTTTTAAGACAGGATACTGGAAGAAGAGGAGAAAAAAAAAAACAATAGTGTTCACCTGTGGCAACACTGAAGAAAGAAAAAACTTTAAGGAACTGCTCACCTGGAATGGTTGTGAGAAGTCACAACCACTATCATCACAGAAAGCTTTCAACCAGACATCTGATATCCAGAGTTTCAGTAGACAAAAAGAGAAGAGAGAGAAAAAAAAAAAAAAAACAATAGTGTTTACCTGTGATAACACTGCAGAAAAAAAAAACTTAAGGGAATTGCTCACCTGGAATGGTTGTGAGAAGTCACAACCACTGTCATCACAGAAAGTACAACCGGACATCCGATATCCACAGTACAGCAGACAAGCCTTTCCAGACCCAGCAGACACTAACGTTTGGCTTCAGAATCTTGTAATGTATGTGGTACAGTTCATATAGCGTCTTGTGCTTGGGTGCGATGAAAATACATGAGACACAGGTTGATAAAGAAAGTCTTGTATTGCTTCATACAAATTGGCAAAAATAAACACACAGGTTGCAAACACAGAAGCAGGAGACACAGCAGGCCAGAGTAATCTAAGCTCAGCAATAACTCTCCACAACAGATTCAGATCTTCTTCTCTGTTACCGCAAGTCCATGCAAACGTGAGGCTCTCAAGAGCAGAGTTCAGAGTCCACAAGTGCTTCAGAGTTCCTCAGTAGGAATGGCTGGAGTACAAGGTCCAAGGCTTCAGGAGTCAGAACACAGGTTCACTGCAGGCTAGATTCTGAAGCACTGATTGCTCAGCTGTGGCTGTTTAAGAAGCAAACGGAGAGAATCAGGGCGGGAACATGCAAGCTGGAAAACTCCATTTTGACTGAGGGCAAGATAGCTGCAGCAAAACAGAAAGCAAAATGGCCGACGAACAAACTGAGTTTCAGAAACAGATACACAGAACCTTACACCGACTTCCGTGTTACCGCATTACATTGCTTGACCGCCTTGAGCTGGTGGACTGTGGCCTTGATACGTAAAAGAGGGAATGTCGGTCACCCCTCTCATGCTCTGTGGTGGCGGTGCTCCTAGAAGGAGAAGTGGTGGCGGTGCTCCTAGGAGGAGAAGTGGTGGCTGTGCTCCTAAAATGGTGTGTAGTGGTGGCGGTGCTACTAGACGGAGATATGGCGGTGGTCCGTACAGGAGAATAGGTGGCGGCCCAAGCTGGTGCTGCGGTGGCGGTAGTCCAAGAGCGGGTACCGGTGTCTGTGGTGGTGGTGCTCCAGACAGGTGCAGTGCTTGCCATGGTGGTGGCGACGGTGGAGTGTCCAGCAGCACTCGGACTTGTGGTGGTGTAGTGGTGTCCGGCTTGACTCGGAATGCAGGTGGCTTTGCAGTGGTATGCAGCAGAAGTCGGTAGTGAGGTGTGGCGAGTCAGTGGTGGCACAGTTGGAAATCCTACCACTGACTGCTGCACGTACCGATTCTGCTGCATAGCCTGCAAGTAACCAGTGTTGCAGGCCTGCAACACACTAAGGTGTTCCGCCATGCCCCGTTCAATTTTACTGAAAAAATGGTGCTCTGGTCTGTTGAGGTCGGCCTCCAGCCGATCAAGGCGCTGGTCGACAGAGTGGAAGTGGTGTTCCATGTGGGTAAAACCGCGTTCCATGAGTGAAAAACCGCTTTCCACTCTGTCTGAGAGCGACTTCATACTGGCATGAAAGGCCTCGCTCAAGTGCATGAACTCGGGCAAGACATTCCTGTCCAAGGCCCTCTGCCGCTGGCGGGAAGTGCCCGCATAACCAGTGGCAGAATCCTGGGACAGGGGAACACCGGATTGACCAGCTTCCTGGCCGTCAGCTGTCCGTGTTGCTGACCTGCAAGTTGCTTCCAGGCTGTCGGATGGCTGGGTCGGGTCCGAGGTCTTCCGATGAAGGACTGCTTCAGGGACAGGTTGCATGGTGCTGCTCCAGGTGCTGTGGAAAGAAAATAAAAACATTACTATAATGCATTTACAGGAAGCATCAGCTGTGGAATAGAAAAGCACTGATAAAAAAAAACAACTTTCGGTCTGCTGGCTAGGACCGGTCTCAGGAACGCCAACTCGCGATAATAACGATATTTTCGTCTGGTCCTTGCCGCTGAACCACTGCAAACCTGTCCCTCTGCACGAAAATCAGTGTTGAAGCGGTCCTTCATCGAGCGCCAATGTGTGCGGACTCTGTTCACTGTTGGAAAAAAAAACTTATACAATGCACTCAGGGAAAAATCTGTCTCATCACACACACCTGAGTGAACATGGCAAACAGTCAATGCAGCATGAAAAAGCAGGGCTGTGGAGTCGGTAAGCCAAAGTTGCGACTCCGACTCCTGGATTTTATCAGGTTCCGTCTCCGGCTCCGACTCTGACTCCTTCATAAATGGCCAATTCGTTGTCACGGGTGTGTCGCGGCGGAGATCGTCGCGATTGCACACCCTGACTTCGCACAGCTGAGTTTCTGGTGCTGGGTGTTTTTCAGCACTGAGGGAGTTAATTCTTTCTCTCGATGCTGGACAGACCAGCCTCGCCCAGCTGCGATTGATGTTTTGTTAATTAGCTTCCTTCATATACCTGCAGGTCTGCTGGGGAAGTTGCCGGTGAAAGCATTCATTCAGACCAGCAGAGCGGATCGTTTCTGAGAAGACTTAAGCTACGAGTGCCTGTTGTGGTTTTTCCTCTCCTCGCTTATTGTTTATCTTCTTAACCTTTTGTGTTCCTCTGTAGTGGAAGTTTTGTATGCAAGGCAGTGTTTTCTTTACCCCCTGTCTGTCTCGTTTGTATTTGACTGTGTGTAAGCTGTTGCCTGCCCATTCCCTGTGGTGGTAATCAGGGTCCTTCTCAGGACTAGATTACAGTGGTCAGGGATCTACAGGAGACAGGGTTACGCTGGCGGCCTGGACCTCTGTACCATTAACAGTACCTCCAGGTAGAGGGACTAGTCAGGACCCCAGTTCAGGGTCAGCATAGACCCCGGTCCACCTCTATCCAGAGACAGCGTGACACGTACACAGTATTGACCCACAATACATAGGATATTATGTCAGGTAAGACATTGCTGGCAGATTCTACGTATACATGTTGATATTTTCTATAATATGAAATATAGAGTGTTGTCTCATTAGATATATGTTACTATCATAGAATATATCTGTTATACGTCGTGACATTTTCACCGGCCACTTCTAAAAGATTCTCCCCAGCTACCATGGATCCAGTAGCCCAGTTAGCTCAGCAGTTGCAGAGTTTGTCCATGGAGCTGACGGACGTTAAGTCCAAGGTTTTGTACCCCCGGGAGCAAACCAGATCTGAACCTAAAGTTGCTCTCCCGGACAGGTTCACTGGTGGGCGGGACAAATTTTTTACCTTCCGGGAGGCTTGTAAATTATATTTTCGGCTACTGCCTCGGTCTTCGGGGAGTGAAGATCAGAGGGTGGGAATTGTCATCTCGCTCTTACAAGGGGACCCTCAATCCTGGGCATTCTCTCTTCCTCCAGACTCCCCGGCTCTCCAGTCAGTAGATCGATTTTTACAGCCCTGGGTCTGGTATATGATGACCCGGATCGGGTCTCCCTTGCTGAAATGAAGTTACGTAAGATACAGTAGGGAGATCGTCCGGCGGAGGAATTTTCTTCTGAGTTCCGTAGATGGGCCACAGATACTCAGTGGAATGACCCAGCTCTTAGGAGCCAGTTTTGTCAAGGATTATCTGACAAATTAAAAGATGTGTTGGCTCAGTATGATTCTCCCCCGTCACTGGAGGCCGCTATGGCCCTTGCGATTCGCATTGATAGACGGCTTCGAGAGAGGTGCGAGGTAACTCCGCCCCCTGTGATGACTCCACCTTCTACTATAGTCCCTCATATTGAAGTTCCCCTGGTTTGTTCTGAGGAGCCTATGCAGTTAGGAGGGACATCGTTTCGAGGGAGGGGATCGGCGGTGCGCCGCAAGACAGGAAAGTGTTACTTCTGCGGGAGAAAGGGACATTTTGTTGGGGGTGTCCATCCCGTACTTTGCTGAGCAAAGAGTCGCCGGAAAACTGTTGATCCCAGGTTGTGTGGTGGACGACAATCTGGGAGTATGTATTTCGTCCCCAAGTCCGTCTCAGTTTCTCGTACCAGCGGAGGTGGTGGTAGGTACAGGAACTGAGAGGATTTCTGTTCTTCTGGATAGTGGGGCCGCGGCTAATCTGGTGGACGCTCGGTTTGCCCAGGTGCAAGGTATGCAACTGAGTGTATTGGCCAAACCTATCCCTATATTCTCTATTGACGCCAGACCTCTCGGTCAAGGTAGCTTTGTGCAAGCCGTGCATAACATAGACCTTCGAGTGGGGGCAATACATAAAGAACTATTGTCTTGTTATGTGTTGAAGGGCCTTCCCACTCCTATTGTGTTGGGACTTCCTTGGTTAACTAAACATAACCCAGTTATTAATTGGCAATCCAGAGAGATAAGCCAGTGGGGTGAATTTTGCCATAGTAACTGCATGAACACGGTCATCGGTGCGGTCGTGCCTAGAACCTTACCTCCTTTTCTGGAGGACTTTGAGGATGTGTTTTCAGAAGAGGGGTGTCAAGAATTACCTCCTCATCGCGCGTATGACTGTGCTATAAAATTGCTTCCTGATGCTAAGTTACCTAAATCTAGGTTATATAACCTTTCTGGTCCTGAGAGGCAAGCTATGAAGGATTATATTTCGGAAAGTCTAGACCTTCATCTTCCCCAGTGGCCGCGGGGTTCTTCTTTGTGAAGAAAAAAGATGGAGGCCTACGCCCTTGCTTGGATTTCCGTGAGCTGAATCGGATTACGGTCCGAGATCCGTATCCGCTCCCACTTATTCCTGATCTCTTCAATCAGATTGTGGGCGCCAAATGGTTCTCTAAGTTGGATCTCAGGGGGCGTATAATCTGATTAGGATAAAGGAGGGGGATGAGTGGAAGACGGCGTTTAACACTCCGGAGGGACATTATGAGAACCTTGTCATGCCTTTCGGTCTGACTACTGCCCCGGCGGTGTTTCAACATTTTGTTAATGACATCTTTCGCCACCTAGTGGAACAGTTTGTTGTCATTTATCTAGATGACATCTTAATTTACTCGCCGGATCTTGTGTCTCATCAGGAGCATGTGAGACAGGTGTTGCAGATCTTGCGAGACAATAAACTGTACGCCAAATGGGAGAAGTGTGTATTCGCCGTACAGGAACTTCAGTTTTTAGGATTCCTGGTGTCAGCTTCTGGTTTCCGTATGGACCCTGGGAAAGTGAAGGCAGTGCTTGAATGGGATCGGCCAGAGGATCTTAAGGCACTGCAGCGTTTCCTGGGGTTTGCTAACTACTACCGGAAATTTATTTGTAATTTCTCATCCGTTGTCAAACCTCTCACTGACATGACAAAAAAAGGGACGGATTTTTCTAGGTGGTCTGACAAAGCTTGTCAAGCATTTTCCTCCTTGAAAAAATGTTTTGCTTCAGCACCCATACTCATCCAACCTAATGCATCACAACCGTTCATTGTGGAGGTAGACGCATCTGACGTAGGAGTGGGTGCGGTATTATCTCAAGGTCCGTCCCCTGGTAAATGGCATCCGTGCGCTTTCTTCTCTAAAAAATTGTCGTCCGCCGAGAGGAATTATGATGTCGGCAATAGGGAACTCTTGGCCATTAAGTTGGCTTTTGAAGAGTGGCGTCACTTTTTGGAGGGGGCAGTCCACCCGGTCACCGTCATTACTGATCACAAGAACCTGTTGTATTTAGAGTCTGCAAAACGTCTGAATTCCAGACAAGCTAGATGGTCGTTGTTCTTTACCAGGTTTAATTTTGTCGTCACTTATCGTACTGGGTCAAAAAATGTAAAGGCTGATGCCTTGTCTCGTAGTTTCCCGGGGGCCGGGAAGACGGATGACCCGGTTCCTATTCTTCAGGAGGGAGTTGTGGTGTCGGCTGTATGCTCTGAGCTTGAGGAGGAGATATTGGAGGCTCAGGGGGACGCCCCTGTAGGACCTCCAGGGAGACTGTTTGTTCCAGATCAGTTAAGACAAAAGGTTATCGAGGCACATCATAATTCTGCTTTGGCAGGACACCCAGGGAGTAAAGCAACTGTGGATCTCGTTTCTCGCCGGTTTTGGTGGCCTAACTTAAATAAAGAGGTGGTAACTTTTGTCGCGTCCTGTGGGGTATGTGCGCGCTCTAAGACCCCACATACCCGTCCGTCTGGGGCCCTTTTACCGTTGAAAATCCCGGAGCGTCCATGGACCCATCTGTCTATGGACTTCATTACGGCCCTCCCTCCGTCTTCAGGTAAAACTGTCATACTATTTGTAGTTGACAGGTTCAGCAAAATGGCACATTTTATTGCTCTTCCTGCTCTTCCTAATGCTAAAACTCTGGCGCAGGTGTTCATAGGGGAGATTGTGAGACTTCACGGGTTGCCTTCCGATGTGGTGTCGGATCGGGGGTCTCAGTTTGTGTCCAAATTCTGGAGGGCATTTTGTTCTCGTCGGGGGATGCAGTTGTCATTTTCTTCGGCTTTTCATCCGCAGACTAATGGTCAGACAGAGCGTCTGAATCAGAGCTTAGAGACATATCTCCGGTGTTTTGTCTCAGAGAACCAAGAGGACTGGTCTTCTTTCTTGCCTCTGGCAGAGTTCGCTCTTAACAATAGGCGGAGCGAGTCCACTGGTAAGTCCCCGTTTTTTGGGGCATATGGTTTTCACCCCCAGTTTTGTACTTTCAATGGGGGGGGCTCTTCTGGGGTTCCTGAGGAGGAACGATTTTCGTCGTCACTTGCTTCAGTGTGGAGAGGAGTGCTTAATAATCTGAGCACTATGGGGAACCGATACAAACGTATGGCTGATAGGAGGAGAGTGTCTGGTCCGGACCTAAGTGTGAACGATCTGGTATGGTTGTCTACCAAGAATATAAAACTTAAGGTTCCCTCCTGGAAACTGGGTCCCAGGTTCATCGGGCCATACAGGATCAGTTCAATAATTAATTCGGTGGCTTTCTGTCTTGACCTCCCTCCTACGTTTAAAATCCACAATGTGTTCCACAAATCGTTGCTTAAGAGGTACGTGGCACCAGTTATACCGTCACCTCTACCTCCTCCTCCAGTGGTGGTCAATGGTAATTTGGAATTTCAGGTATCGAAGATCATTGACTCACGTCTGAATCGCCGGTCCCTTCAGTACCTTGTTCATTGGAGGGGGTATGGTCCTGAGGAGAGGATGTGGGTTTCTGCGTCGGATATTAACGCAGACCGATTGGTTCGGGCCTTCCACACTACTCACCCAGATAGACCAGGCCCTGAGGGTCCAGAGGCCCCTCGTAGAAGGGGGGTACTGTCACGGGTGTGTCGCGGCGGAGATCGTCGCGATTGCACACCCTGACTTCGCACAGCTGAGTTTCTGGTGCTGGGTGTTTTTCAGCACTGAGGGAGTTAATTCTTTCTCTCTCGATGCTGGACAGACCAGCCTCGCCCAGCTGCGATTGATGTTTTGTTAATTAGCTTCCTTTATATACCTGCTGGTCTGCTGGGGAAGTTGCCGGTGAAAGCATTCATTCAGACCAGCAGAGCGGATCGTTTCTGAGAAGACTTAAGCTAAGAGTGCCTGTTGTGGTTTTTCCTCTCCTCGCTTATTGTTTATCTTCTTAACCTTTTGTGTTCCTCTGTAGGGGAAGTTTTGTATGCAAGGCAGTGTTTTCTTTACCCCCTGTCTGTCTCGTTTGTATTTGACTGTGTGTAAGCTGTTGCCTGCCCATTCCCTGTGGTGGTAATCAGGGTCCTTCTCAGGACTAGATTACAGTGGTCAGGGATCTACAGGAGACAGGGTTATGCTGGCGGCCTGGACCTCTGTACCATTAACAGTACCTCCAGGTAGAGGGACTAGTCAGGACCCCAGTTCAGGGTCAGCATAGACCCCGGTCCACCTCTATCCTGAGACAGCTTTTCACGTGCACAGTATGGACCCACAATACATTGGATATTATGTCAGGTAAGACATTGCTGGCAGATTCTACGTATACATGTTGATATTTTCTATAATATTAAATATAGAGTGTTGTCTCATTAGATATATGTTACTATCATAGAATATATCTGTTATACGTCGTGACATTCGTAACAATAAATTTACTGTTGTAAAATATTAAGATCGTGCTTATTCAGTTTCTCACCATCATATTATAAGTAATCAGACCACTTAGAGCAAAAACTATATTTATTAGAATACAATTAGAATATAGCAAATAACTTTTATAAACTTTTCTAAACTCTTATAAGTAAATATGCAATATACACTGTTATGCAGTTAATAATTTTGTCCTCAGAAAAAGTATTGCCTCTGTCAGATCCTCCTTCATGGATGCCCTCAAATCTGATCTAATTATTTTGAGAGCAGAGAACAACCTCTCTACACTAACTTGGGTTGGTGGCAAAGCAGTAACCACTTGGGCAACATCTCTGACAATGTCAGGATACAGAGGAATCGCTTGTTGCACTGTTATTTTTGATGAACGGTCAAATTTCTCAATTTCTTTTAGTGCACATGAAAAATTCTGCTGAAATGTACTGGCTGTGTTCTTTGATGGGGATGACTCTTTTATGCGGGAACGCTTTGCACGGTCCTTGTGATCCAAATATTTTTCGAAATTAAATTCTTCATCAGTTGATGAGGGTGAAGATGTGGCAGGACGACCAAATTCTTCTTGTTCCTCCTGACTGTTCTGCAACCCTTTCATCCTTACTGCTATTTCAAACAGAGCTTCTTTTCCTTTAGTTAGCTGTTGATCATCTAGAAGAATCCGATGCATTGGGTCTACATAAACAGCTGCCAAAAGAATGTTATTTTGTAATAGTAGCTCCTCTCTCCGTTTCATTGATGTAGCAATGCCACTTGCAATTAACCCTCCTCTTTGGGACAGGCGAAACATCAGGTACTTCCACTCCTTTAAGAAAATACCTGGAGTTAAGTCCTCTGCTTGTAATTTTTTAGTCACTGTAAATGGGTGCTCTAGCAATTTTTCCAGCTCAGTCACGTGATTCCACTGACTTTCATTTAGCGTCAGTTGAGGGTTAGCCATGTCTACAAGAAAGGTTTTCAGTTCAACCAAGCGCTGAATCATTAAGTAAGTACTGCCCCATTGTGTGGCTTGATCAATAATTGCCCCTTTTCCAGCACGTCTCTTCAAAATTTAGTCAACTTTAGGGGTTCTGGCAACAGTAGCCAATTTTCTCACCTTGCCAATCAGTGCAGCAACATGTCCTTCTTGCAGACTGTCTCTTATAGCAAGCTGTAGCGTATGCACAACACAGCGCATGTGATGAATGAAAGAACGTATTGACACAGTTTCAACAAGATCATATAAACTATCATGTTGCTGTTCATCTGAAGCAACTTCAGTTTGCTCCTCAGTTATAATACTGTGTTCCTCTATTTCAAACATTTCTGTGTCTGTGGACCCAGAATGTTCTTCTGGCTGCTGGTCACCATCATTACTCTCATTCATTAGCTTAATAGTACTTATCATATTTGAAGCATTGTCAGTTACGACAGAAAGAACTTGCTCTTTTTTAAGTTCATAGTCTTGCAGAACCTTTTCCACCAAGACCTGGAGAAACTCACTGGTGTGATGAGCTTTGGTGTCTTTTACTGTCAATGTCTTGGTTAACTATTTCATTTTTGTCACAAACAAATCGGACATTGATGGCAAAATAGTTCACTCTGTGCCGTGTGCAGGCATCCATTTTAAGAAACAAAAAGCGTCCCTTGAGAGTTTTTTTAAGTTCTTCCTTTTGTTTAAAAGCTTCTTCGATTACTAATTTTCTAATACTCTCTCTCTCCAGAGAAACACCAAGCTTGCGGGCCATTTCCCCATTCAGACACATAAAAGCTGGTCGTGAAAATAATGAAATAGGCACACTATCCTTTACAACAAGCTCTATGATCTGTTTTTTAAATGTATCTACTGTCATTGTCACAGTAACTTTGTCACTGACAAAATAACTTGCAACTGATGGCTGGAAAGTTCTCTGCTCCTTTGTTTGACTGGAAGAGCTGGGCACTGGTTCATTGGTTTGGATGCAGTCTTTCTCATCCACTGCTTTCAGTACTTCTGGATGAAAGCGCTGTAAATGTCTCTTTAGATTAGAAGCTCTGGTAGGAGCATGTTTATCTTTGCCTGAATATGCGCTGATCTTGGCTTCACAGCATTTGTTTTCGTCTGGATCATTTGTCATACACTGACAGACATAATGTTTTCTATCTTGAGTGATGGTGAAATGTTCAAATACAGCTGATTTAATGTGACGCTTCTTTGACATTCTCAGGTTTTTCCTAAAAACAATTGTACAAAATTATTGCCAGGTCGTACAACTGATATAGTGGTCAGTAATACTGTTATTCCTCATGTACTCACAGTTAACTGATGCAAAGTTTATTGAAAGGATAATACTTCTTACAGTCTTCCTCTTCTGAGTAGGAGCTGTGAGATGCTTGGAAGACTCACACCTAGTAAACATCTAGTCTAGAGGAGGAGCTTTACTACTAAGAATTTGCAACACATTTTCACTTTCAGTTTCATACATTGTAAGTAGGGGGTTGGGGCAGCATGAGGTTAACCAAGTATAAGATTAGATAAGGGCAGTGGAGAATAGTGACACACAATAAGTAAGAAATGTCTCTATGTCCAGCAGAACTGCTTATCACTGTTGTTCATAGTTTGATAGAACATATATATTTGAGTAACATTTATAAAAATCATATGAAAGTTCAATTATGAAATATTAATACATTTTTTTTAAAGCTGGAGTCGGAGTCGGTACATTTCTACCGACTCCAACCAAAACTAACTCCGACTCCACGACTCCGACTCCAGAGCCCTGTAAAAAAGCAATACAATACACAGTGCAGTCACTGTTGTTCCAGATGACACTGTTGGGTTTCCCGCTAGAATATATCTGGCAGGAAACCCAACAGTGCCATCAGTAACAAAAGTGAATGCAGCATAAAAAAGCAATACAGTACACAGTGCAGTCACTGTTGTTCCAGATGACACTGTTGGGTTTCCTGCTAGAATATATCTAGCAGGAAACCCAACAGTGCCATCAGTAACAAGAGTGAATGCAGCATAAAAAAGCAATACAATACACAGTGCAGTCACTGTTCCAGATGACACTGTTGGGTTTCCTGCTAGAATATATCTGGCAGGAAACCCAACAGTGGCATCAGTAACAAGAGTGAATGCAGCATAAAAAAGCAATACAATACACAGTGCAGTCACTGTTGTTCCAGATGACACTGTTGGGTTTCCTGCTAGAATATATCTGGCAGGAAACCCAACAGTGGCATCAGTAACAAGAGTGAATGCAGCATAAAAAAGCAATACAATACACAGTGCAGTCACTGTTGTTCCAGATGACACTGTTGGGTTTCCTGCTAGAATATATCTAGCAGCAAACACAACAGTGCCATCAGTAACAAGAGTGAATGCAGCATAACAAAGCAATACAATGCACAGTGCAGTCACTGTTGATCCAGATGACACAGTTGTGTTTGCTGCTAGAATATATCTAGCAGGAAACACAACAGTGCCATCAGTAACAAGAGTGAATGCAGCATAGCAAAGCAATACAATGCACAGTGCAGTCACTGTTGTTCCAGATGACACTGTTGGGTTTCCTGCTAGAATATATCTAGCAGGAAACCCAAGTGTCATCAGTAACAAGAGTGAATGCAGCATAAAAAAGCAATACAATACACAGTGCAGTCACTGTTGAACCAGATGACACTGTTGTGTTGCTGCTAGAATATATCTAGTAGCAAACACAACAGTGCCATCAGTAACAAGAGTGACTGCAGCATAACAAAGCAATGCAATACAATACACAGTGCAGTCACTGTTGTTCCAGATGACACTGTTGGGTTTCCTGCTAGAATATATCTAGCAGGAAACCCAACAGTGCCATCAGTAACAAGAGTGAATGCAGCATAAAAAAGCAATACAATACACAGTGCAGTCACTGTTCCAGATGACACTGTTGGGTTTCCTGCTAGAATATATCTGGCAGGAAACCCAACAGTGGCATCAGTAACAAGAGTGAATGCAGCATAAAAAAGCAATACAATACACAGTGCAGTCACTGTTGTTCCAGATGACACTGTTGGGTTTCCTGCTAGAATATATCTGGCAGGAAACCCAACAGTGGCATCAGTAACAAGAGTGAATGCAGCATAAAAAAGCAATACAATACACAGTGCAGTCACTGTTGTTCCAGATGACACTGTTGGGTTTCCTGCTAGAATATATCTAGCAGCAAACACAACAGTGCCATCAGTAACAAGAGTGAATGCAGCATAACAAAGCAATACAATGCACAGTGCAGTCACTGTTGATCCAGATGACACAGTTGTGTTTGCTGCTAGAATATATCTAGCAGGAAACACAACAGTGCCATCAGTAACAAGAGTGAATGCAGCATAGCAAAGCAATACAATGCACAGTGCAGTCACTGTTGTTCCAGATGACACTGTTGGGTTTCCTGCTAGAATATATCTAGCAGGAAACCCAAGTGTCATCAGTAACAAGAGTGAATGCAGCATAAAAAAGCAATACAATACACAGTGCAGTCACTGTTGAACCAGATGACACTGTTGTGTTTGCTGCTAGAATATATCTAGCAGCAAACACAACAGTGCCATCAGTAACAAGAGTGACTGCAGCATAACAAAGCAATGCAATACAATACACAGTGCAGTCACTGTTGTTCCAGATGACACTGTTGGGTTTCCTGCTAGAATATATCTAGCAGGAAACCCAACAGTGCCATCAGTAACGAGTGAATGCAGCATAAAAAGCAATACAATGCACAGTGCAGTCACTGTTGTTCCAGATGGCACTGTTGCATTTCCTGCTAGAATATATCTAGCGGGAAACACAACAGTGCCATCAACGCTGCGGCCACCTCATTCCATAGCCGCCAGCTCACCACATTGTCCTTGTGCTGCAGATCACGGCTGTCCCACAACGGGACATGCTCATGGACCTGGCAGATCAGTGCCTCATTGTCCACATTGTCTTTGTCCCTTTGTGGAACCTAGAAAAAACAAAAAAAAACATTACAATCTTGGACATATTTCGGAAGTAAAAAGAGACAAAAAATAAAAAGAGACATTCAAAGACTATATACTTACATTACGTCTCACCGCCGGGACTTGTCTTTGCTGCGACTGCTCCCGCTGTTCGGACTCCTCAATCACCGTCTCCGTGGATGATGTCTGAAAAAGAAAAAAAAATATTGCACATTTGTAGATGCAGCAGCTATACTTACCCAAAGGCAGGAAGATACTCACATCATACTCTGCTTGGGCCAATTCTTGCCGGGATGGGGAATAATTTGATCCTGAAGTAGACATACTGCAAAAAGAAAAAATACAAAGCATTAGTACATATTACATTTGAAAGGACAGGCAGTCATTTGGTTTAAGAATACTCATAATCTTGGTGAATCACCTTGGATCCAAAGTTTCTACTGTTCCAGGCTGTGTCTTCCAGGCAGTCCTTCCAGGCTGTGTCTTCCAGGCAGTCTGAGTGTCTCCCAGGCTGTGTCTTCCAGTCAGTCTGAGAGTAGGGGTCTGTCTGGCACTGCAGACACCTTTTATCTACACTCCACACAAACAATGTTGCTTGTGTAGGGGGTGGTTTAAACAAGTGTCTAGACATTGTTTACTCAAAAATTGCGTGTGCGCAAAAGTGATGACGAGCGCACAGCCATGCGCCCCCATAGACTGTAATGTTATATTTTTGCACACACGTGCGCACGCGCTTTTTTAAATGGTTGGGTGGAACAAAAAATGCAACATGTAGCGTCTAGCGCGTCTGGGCGCACAACTGAAAAATGCGCAGCGTCGACAGCGCTGATTTTTATTTTCATGGCTCTACTTTATAAACTTCTGTGAAGCACCTGGGGCTTCAAAGTGCTCACCACAGCTAGATAAGTTCCTTGAAGGGTGTAGTTTCCAAAATGGGGTGACTTGTGGGGGTTTTCCAATGTTTAGGCACATCAGGGGCTCTCGAAACGCGGCATGGCGTCCGATCTCAATTCCAGCCAATTTTGCGTTCAAAAAGTCAAAAGGCTCTCCTTCCCTTCCGAGCCCTGCCATGCGCCCAAACAGTGGTTTTCCCCCTCATATGGGGTATCGGCGTATTGAGGAGAAATTGCTCAACAAGTTTAGCAGACCATTTTTTCCTTTTACCCTTTTGAAAATAAAAAATTGTTGCTAAAAATCATTTTTGTGACTAAAAAGTTAAATATTTATTTTTTCCTTCCACGTTGCTTCAGCTCCTGTGAAGCACCTGAAGGGTTAATAAACTTCTGGAATGTGGCTTTGAGCACCTTGAGGGGTGCAGTTTTTAGAATGGTGTCTCTTTTGGGTATTTTATGTCATATAGGCCCCTCACAGTAATTTCAAATGTGAGGTAGTCCCTAAAAAAAATGGTTTTGTAAAATTTGTTGTAAAAATGAGAAATCGCTGGTCAAATTTTAACCCTTATAACTTCCTAACAAAAAATATTTTTCGTTCCAAAATTGTGCTGATGTAAAGTTGACATGTGAGAAATGTTGTTTATTATTTATTTTGTGTGACATATTTCTCTGATTTAAGGGCATACAAATTAAAAGTTTGAAAATTGCAAAATGTTTAAGTTTTCAACAAATTTCTGTTTTTTCACAAATAAACACAAGTTATATCGATTAAATTTTACCACTATCCTGAAGTACAATATGTC
This sequence comes from Oophaga sylvatica, assembly GCA_033576555.1. Classification (NCBI taxonomy): domain Eukaryota; kingdom Metazoa; phylum Chordata; class Amphibia; order Anura; family Dendrobatidae; genus Oophaga; species Oophaga sylvatica. Next base: position 654,244,228 of record JARQOD010000001.1, on the reverse strand, counting down.
ATGAGAAAACAATCTCAGAATCACCAAGATCCGTTGAAGTGTTCCAGAGTTATAACCTCATAAAGAGACAGTGGTCAGAATTGTAAAAATTGGCCCGGACAATTAAGGTGAAAACAGGCTTCGTCTCAAAGGGGTTAAAAAACAATTTTACATGGCTTCACAATACCATTGGATAAAATGAGCAAGTGTATGAATAACTGATTCACAGTAAATCTTTCATTCAAATTTCATGCAGGGAAGGTTATCATTTCCATTAGGTCTTGACAGGTTAATGCTTCATGTAAACAGTGTTTACAATACGTATGTTACATGCTGTCAACATGTAATTGTTTTTTTTTGTTTCGAATATTACAAATGTTTAAAGCATTTTTCTTGTGTCTTCCAGAGAACAAGATTCTTGTTCAAGATATCCCTCTAGTTACCAGCAGAGGGCATGTGGATAGCACTTCTGATTGTATTGTGGATCCTCCTTACTACAGTAGCTTCTATCAAACACCACGCTATCCTTATTACAACAATCTGTACAATTATACACCCTACCAAATGGCTGTGACTGCTGATTCCACAAGTGCTGGTGATTATGGTATCATAGGTGGAGCTCCAATAAAAAGCACTTTTAGAAGCATTCCTACTGCTTATGTCCAGGCTCAATCAGGAAATCAGTGGCAGGTAAAGGATTGCAAATCCCCGAAACATTCTGTTGTATAAAATTTAGAATTTATATAGAATTGTAATTTTAATGGAGCTCTGATCTCTGGTGTAATGGTATCATTAAAACCCTCCTGAGCTGCAAAATAGGAAAATATCAGTGGTGGGTTAGTATAGGATCAGGATCATAGAAATTGAAGGCGTTGGGGATACATTTTTCCTTGTAAATATGAATTCCTTTGGAAGAGCATATGAGCGAAGAAAGGATGCAAATGTCTTGCAAAAAAAGATACCGTTTTAATATTACATCACCACTAAAAAGGAGCACATAATGGTAATAGACATTTTAAAAGTCTCACTGAAAATGGCACTATATAGAATATGTAAGGCTAGTTTCACACTAGCGTTGCACTGACCTGCGTCGGTCAGCGCACGGCCGCCGCTAAGCTCCGCCCCTGACCGCACCTCCTCCCGATCGCTCTGCCTATGGGCGCATGATGCTGCATGTGCATCCGACCTGCGCACCCTATCTTAGGCATTGAGTACGCAGGCCGTGCGCAGGTATGCATTTGCCAGCGCATGCGTCCTTTTGACAGTGCACCGAGCGCACCAAAATGCAACACGGTGCGTTGGGCGCAGGTCGTCGCACCGTCAAAAGGACGCATGCGCCGCAAACGCATACCTGCGCACGACCTGCTATGGCCTGCGAACCCAATGCTAAAGATAGGGTGCGCAGGTCGCACGCAGCGTCATGCGCCCATAGGCGGAGCGATCGGGAGGAGGCACGGCCGTGCGCTGACCGACGCAGGTCAGTGCAACGCTAAGGTGAAACCAACCTAACACACATGGTGGGGTAGTGCTTTCCTGCGGTAATTTGGAAAGGATACTTGCAAAGGAGCTTAGGTTTTAATTACATTGCTTATTTGTATCCTGTGAAAAAAAACTTTTTTTGCAGCTGTTATGTTGTTAAAGGGAATTTGTCAGGCTGCCATATCGCGGGCAGCAAGAATCGCAGCCTCACTGTATGACTGCAGCCAGGCATGTTATACATAAATATACTTTGAAGAGTCGGCCAGGGACCATAGCGGCAGACAAGACTAGTCTATCACTGCCCCCAGTCGGCTCCTCCTGTTGCTGCAGGTGATTGACAGGTCTTTCTTTTGCGTGTGCATAAGGACAGACCTGTCAACCACGTGCTGTGGCGCAGAACTAGTCTTGTCCCACCGTATGATCCCCTTCTGGATCTTTAAAGTATATTTTATCTGAAACGCCGCCAGCTCTTCAGAGAATAATACACCTGGTTGCAATTGTGCAGCCAGGCTTTGATTCTTGTATGAGTCTGTTCCCAGGCTCCCTTTAGAACAAATGTTACAAGTTATCTAGACATATGGTATTAAAGTGATGTAATTAAATACTGTAGGTTCACATTTGCTGCATACAACTCATCAGATTTGATGACAGACCCCATAATAAGGCAGCAGGGTCAGTCAGATGATGACGGTATCCATCTTATGGATTGGGTATTATGTTGTTGGTTTTGTTGTGAAAGGAAACTATGTACACCTAACCTTAGACACATTTCCACACAGTGGCTAGCCCAGATTTACACCAATAATTTTACATTGTCAATTGGTGCATTTTTTTACATTCTCTCTCTTTAGGGCTCATTCAGACATCCATTTTTCGCATACGAGTTCTAGCTGTGTTTTTCACTGATAAAACACGTACCTATGATAGTCTATGGGACAGTTCACGTGGCTGATTTTTGTGTGTGGATCTAGTTGTCCTTGCAAAGTCACAGAGGCATGTCCGATATTGATCTGAGTGTTGGATCAAAATTGGCAATCCAAGCCTATGGATTCGTAAAACAATCGGACAGCACTCAGATGCCATCCCAGTGCTGTCCGATTTTTACAGACTCGTAGGTTGGAGAAGGCATAGAAATGTTTTTTTCTCACCCAAGAAAAAATAATTAGACTCTGACCAAACTCTGATGACACTTGGATGAAGCGCTGATAAAACGCTGCATTCACTGATAAAACTAGGAGCGTTTTTCTCGTACTTGAACGAGCTGTAAAACTTATGTAGACTCTTGAGTTAAGCATACAAAGTGCAAAAATCCATAATAAATCCTGCACAAATTAGAATAGAACTGTTCTGTAAGTCCACAATCTGCTTAGAAAACACAGCAAACAAAAGAGGTTAAAGAAAAATTTCAAGGGGTTGCCTGACTTTATTTTTTATTATTCCATTGACTTCTTGTATATAAAAGTAACAAACACAGTTGTAGTTATCCAGCTCAATCTCTTTGCCACTGCCTTCGGTTTTGTTGACATGGTTACAACTGTGAAGTCCTGTAAACATCTCGTGACCACTGCAGCCAATCAACAGGCTCTACTGATGTACATGGCACTAGACCGCTGAGCCCAGTGACTGGCTGTAGTGTTCACTTGATGTTAACGTAATGTCACTGCCACAACCATGTCAAGAAAAGCAAAGGTAGCAGTGGGAGGTAGCTCTGGAGCAGCAATAGATAATTAAAGTTTAACTTGTTTTTATGTACAAAAAGCTATTGGTATAAAAAAGTCAACTAAACCACCAAGTTTAATTTAATTTTAAGTTTAATTTAATTTAGTTAAATTTAAATTTTATTTAATTTAACTTGAATTTTTGTACAAAAAGCTATTGGTATATAAAAAGTCAACTAAACCACCAAGTTTAATTTAATTTTAATTTTAAGTTTAATTTAATTTAATGTAGAAGAACATTAATAAATACCGACAAATTTACCAAACAAAACCACCAAATGGAAAAAGGAGGCACTACTAAAATTGCATTCATTTTACTATAGACAGATTAAAGTTCGGTACATACATCACAAGGTATCTGAAAAAGGGACTAAAAACTGATAATGATAAGGCAAGTATAAAAGCTATATATTAAAGGGGTTTCCGGCCTTCTGATGAAAATCTGTATTCATTCTATTCTCACCTACTGATCCTTTTTTTTCTTCAGTTGCATGGAGTGCCCCCTCTCTATCCCATAGGACTCATACCTTCGACATAGTCCCCTGGGAACACCTGCAGCGCCACCATGGTTCATGTGACTGCTTGCAGTATAAAAGTCTCCTGGTGGGTGAACTGTCATCTCCATGTGAGGAGTCACATGACTCCGTCTAATGACGTCTCCCCAGGCGATTGGCTAGTTAAAGGGGATTGCTGGGGCTATTTAATTTTTTTTCTTGTGGGTCTAAGAACTTACAGGCAGGTAGTTACTAACTATCTGCCTGTTGTGCCCAGTGCTGCTCAGAGGGATCACAGATTGCTCCTGCTGGCAATTTTGTGGCTTCTGTTGACGGCACACCGACAGAGCAGGTGCTTCTCTTCCGCTCTGCTCTGTTGATAGGGCGTGACTGCCAATGTTGTTCAGATTGACAGCCGACTCCCTGTTGTGTAATAGTCACGCTCTGTCAACAGAGCAGCTCGGAAGAGGAAATGCTGCTCTGCTGAAGTGAAGCAGCTGAATCACTGTCAGGAACGTCCGTGATTAATCTGAGCCATCATTGGGCACAACAGGCAGGCAGTTAGCAACTCCCTGCCTGTCAGTTCTTGGCCCAATAAATAAAAATGAAATGGTCCCAGAAAACCGCATTCTGAGTCTAATGGGTCTGGTTCTAGAAGTAAGACAAGTACAGTCCCCATATTAATAAAAAGCTATTTCAGCTGCAGATGGAAGGAAGAGAGCCACAGTATTCATTACTGATGGGTAGGCGGAGCCCCAGACCAGGATGACACCTCAGATCAAAAGCGTGTTGACTGGCTGGCCCCTCCAGCTCGGGCTCCTCCTACTCAGCTCCTTCAGTCTAAGATTTGAGGTCTCAGAGGATGGTCGCTGCTGGAAGCAGCTCCTCAGAAGATTTTATTATTTTATTTCGGACAAGAGACTTGGATCACCAGATGTGGTCTAGAGGTCTCAGGGGTTTCAGCGCTGCTGTACCCCAACCTCTCCCTTGGCGGATCTGTATCTACATTATGGTCCCTGCAGAATCTTGCCGGCCCTGGGGGATGAGGAGAGCTTCCCTGGCGGGGACGCAAACCACACGCTGGGGTCACTGCGTTCCTCGCCCTGGGGGGAAGCATGGGCACAAGCGCCACAAATCCTGAGGGGTCCCTGTGGCGCAAAGCTGGTGAGTACTCCACAAAATTTTTATTAATAATGTGTGAGTGCTTTAGCGTCTGCGGTGGCAGCGCCATTACATGTATATCAGTGTGTTGTTTTTTTTTTTTTCAGAGCTGCGGTGACAGCGCTATTACATGTTAACACTGTATTTTAAGCTACATGATTATCAGTATGCTTCAGCGCTGCGGTGACAGCGCCGTTACATGTAAAGGTGGTGAACTTTTGTCCGCAGGCAGATACCTGCAGGACAGAGAGGGAGCAGGAGCGAGGGAGTTCGCGCTCAATATTTGAGCCGGCAGGGGGCGTGGCCTCATGCTTCCCGTTTTTTTGTGACAAGAAGCGCGCTTTATGGTGCTTCTCTTCCGACTCCCTCACTGCGGCGGCCATTACCAAAGGCTCCTGGGCTCCTCAGACCGCTCCTCTCATTTTAGACACCACGGCCAGCTGGGTGAGTGCTAATTCCTCACCCCGCAGCGCAGAGATCGCTATCCTGCAGCTGCGGTCTCACTGGAGACCTGTATATTTAGCTGGGGCTCACACAATATTATTTGTGGGGAGTCTGCGACATTAACCCTTCTGAGGGTTATTTCTGCCAGCGTTTTTTACTATAATACCGCTGGGGTAGCTCTACCTGTAAAAGAGCTTTAACCCTTCAGCGATTTATTAAAAAAAAAAAAAAAAACGCATTTTTTGCTGGTACTGCCGTTTTGACCTGCTAATACAGGTGAGGCATGTCTGAACAGGGTTCAGAAGCCGCGGACCATGTCCCAGTGCCGTTGCGGCAATCTGATACGCAGACCTCATCAGCGTCTAGCGCTGCGGTCGACAGTAGTGCAAAATTGGATGATATTGCTCGCTCGCTTAACAATTTGTCTGACCTTTTAGGTCAGTATGTGTCAGCTAGATCCTCTCAGGATAGGAAGCGACGCAGGTCGGTTCCGGCCTTTACACGAAGCGAGTCAGACGTATCTGATTTGGATGGTGGACAGGGTTCCCCTTTAAGTTCGGATGGAGAGATATCCGATTCAGACAAGGAGGAACGGCAGGGGCGTTCTTCTCTTGCGAAACGTACGGAGGCATTGATTGAAGCCATGAGAGAGGTTTTACAGTTACCGGAGGTGGTAACTAGTCGTCCTGGTAAATCAGCACGAATGTACCAGGAATACTGTACTTCGCGGTCAACATTGCCAGCTCTGGATGAGCTTAATAGTGTAATAGAGGAGGAACGTCTGTGTCCAGATAAACGTTTTCATGGAACGCGTTTCTTTGATGCACTTTATCCATGCTCTGCGGAGTTAAAGGATAATTGGACTCCTTCTCCTGAAGTGGATGTTTCTTTATCCCAGCTTAGTAAATCCTCTTTACTCCCTGTTAAAGGGAAGGCGAGTTTGCAGGAGCCGTTGGACAGAAAAACGGAGATGGCCAGAGCACAAGCTGCAGCGGTCACAGTCAGAAGAGCTTTATGGCTCAGACAGTGGGCCGGGAACGCAGTTTCCAAACAAGGTTTATTGGCCTTACCTTACAAGGGTGGCCTTCTTTTTGGATCTGACCTCACAGAGCTGATTTCCAAGGCAAAGGCGAAGGAAACAGCATTACCACAGCGTAGGGCCATGGCTTCGGTGTCTAGCAAGCCTGGTGTCTATAGCGGTCGGCGGTCCTTTCGGGCCGAGGTCGATTCGGTCACTCCTCGTGGGGATCGGGTCGTTCTTCTTTCTCGGGAAAGAAGTCCTCCCAGAAAGCTCGCACTCCCTGGAAGCAGAATTTCCGTCAAGACAAGCGGGAATCTGACAAGAAACCCGCCAAGTCAGACTGACGCCAGGGGTTCACTCGAGGACTCTCGAGTGGGGGGTCACCTGCTTCAGTTCAAGGCGACTTGGATGTCTCGCGTTCCAGATTCCTGGGTAACGCGGGTCGTGTCGGCAGGCTATTTCATAGAGTTTTCTTCTCGACCCCCAAACACTTTTTGCCAGTCTCGCATTCCGTCAGAGCCCGAGTTTTTTGTCGCTCTACAGCGAGAGGTCGAATTTCTCCTACAAAAGGGTGTAGTAATTCCGGTTCCGTCAGAGGACCGAGGAAAAGGTTTTTATTCCAACCTTTTTGTGGTTCCCAAAAAGGAGAACAAATTTCGCCCGATTTTGGATCTCAAACGATTAAATCGGCATGTTCACACCCGGAGATTTCGCATGGAGTCACTTCGCTCCGTTGTAGCAGCTCTGTCGCAGAACGATTTTCTGGTGTCAATCGACATTCGCGACGCCTATTTGCATGTTCCCATAGGAAGGGCTCATCAGCGCTTTCTTCGGTTTGCCATAGGTCAGGATCACTACCAGTTCGTGGCTCTGCCTTTCGGCTTAGCCTCAGCGCCCAGAGTCTTTACAAAAATTCTGGCGCCTCTCATGGCAATCCTTCGAAGACATGGGATTACGATTCTTCCTTACCTGGACGATCTTTTGATCGTGGCTTCCTCGGAGGAGGAGGCAGTGACGGCGCGCGATTTGTCTCTTCAGCTTCTGAAGGACTTCGGTTGACTGGTCAATTGGGAGAAGTCGTCTCTGGAACCGTCGCGGGCTATCCTCTTTTTGGGGATGCATCTCGACACGATTCGGGCAGTAGTTTCTCTACCGCCAGACAAACAGTCATGTCTTCTTCGGCATGTACAGATTATGAAATCCTCGACAGCAATGTCCCTACGGAAGTGTATGCGTCTTCTGGGACTATTGGTGGCGTCCATGGAGGCAATTCCTTTTGCCCAGTTTCATTCCAGGGCTCTCCAAAGGTTCATCCTGAGTCGATGGAATCGGTCGCAATAGCTGGATTGCAGTGTCACCATTTCTCGCGTGGTGCGAGATTCCCTAGGATGGAGATTACGTCCAGGGGCATTTTCCCTGGGGAAGTCCTTTCTTCCTCCAAAGTGGTCGGTCATAACCACCGATGCCAGCCTCACGGGCTGGGGGGGTGTTTGGAACAATCTCTGGATTCAGGGAGTATGGTCATCGGAAGAGTCTGTTCTTCCGATCAACATCCTGGAATTGAGGGCGATTTTCCTTTGCCTCCAACATTGGACGGTCCCTTTGAGCGGTCGGCCAGTCCGAGTGCAGACAGACAATGCGACGGCTGTCGCGTATATCAATCACCAAGGCGGGACAAGGAGCTCCAGGCTCATGGTGGAGGTGTCCCGGATTCTGATTTGGGCCGAGGCCAGAGTACCGGCCATTTCTGTGATTCACATTCCAGGGGTTCAGAATGTTACAGCGGACTTTCTCAGTCGCGAGAAGATGGATCCCGGAGAATGGAGTCTTCACCCGGAAGTTTTTGCACTGCTGTGCTCCCGTTGGGGAACGCCCCAAGTGGATTTGATGGCATCCAGGTCCAATGCCAAGTTACCGACGTTCATGTCCAGGTAAAAGGACCCGAAGGCTGTGGCGGTGGATGCTCTAGTGGCTCAGTGGGACCAGTTCGAGCTAATCTACGTGTTCCCGCCGATATCCTTACTTCCTCTGGTGCTGCGTCGGATCAGACTAGAGAGAATCCCAGCTATGTTGATAGCTCCAGATTGGCCAAGAAGGACGTGGTTCTTGACAATAATGTCGCTGTTGGCGGCACCTCCTTTTCCACTTCCTCTTCGACCGGACTTGTTGACTCAGGGGCCCGTTTGTCATCCGGACTTGAAGTCTCTGCGTTTGACGGCGTGGCTCTTGAGACCGAAATATTGACCCGTAGAGGTTTTTCAGCCGTAGTCATTGCTACTCTTCTAGCTGCCAGAAGTCCGGCTACTACTAGGATTTACCACAAAACTTGGGAAACCTTCTTTTCGTGGTGTTCGGGATCTTCACGGAACCCGAGAAAATTTTCCATTCCCAATCTGTTGGCTTTTCTGCAGCATGGGTTGGACAAGGGTTTGGCAGTTAGCACCCTGAAAGGTCAGGTTTCTGCTCTGTCTTTACTATTCCGGAGAGCTATTGCCTTGCGTAGGGACGTGCTTTCCTTTTTCCGCGGTATAGCTCGTAAGTTTCCGCCGCGGAAGGCACCTGTGTCTCCTTGGCGGCTCAACCTTGTTTTGGAGGCTCTTCAGCATAAACCTTTTGAGCCTATGGACTCTGCTAGTCTTTCTTTACTTTCCTGGAAGGTGGCCTTCCTGGTAGTGGTCACCTCTTTGAGAAGAGTTTCTGAGTTAGCAGCTCTTTCTTGCTCGCCTCCTTTTCTGGAGTTTTTTCCAGATCGTGTGGTGCTTCGCACACGGGGTGATTTTCTACCTAAAGTAGTGTCACAATTTCATGTTAACCAGGATATTGTGTTGCCTTCACTCTGTCCGGATCCGAAGAATGCGAAAGAGCGAGCTTTGCACACATTGGATTTAGTGCGAGCCTTGAAGTTTTATTTATCTATTACTCAAGGTTTTCGTAAGACGGACTCCCTGTTTGTGGTTCCAGCAGGTCGTCGGCGTGGTCAACGAGCCTCCAAGGATCCTATAGCTCGTTGGATCCGGTCAGCTATTTTGGAAGCTTACCGTCTTGGGGGTGAATCTTGCCCGATTAAGATTCGAGCCCATTCCACGAGAGCTGTGGCTTCATCGTGGGCTTTCATCAAGGTGCCTCGGCAGTGCAGCTCTGCTGGGCGGCAACTTGGCGCTCTGTCCACACGTTTACAAAGTTTTATAAAGTGGACGTCAGTGCTTCCGCTGATGCAGCCCTCGGACGTAGGGTCCTGCAGGCGGCTGTATTTTAAGTTCTAGATGAACTTGTGTTTAGCGCTGGTTGCGCTTTTTTGTTAAGGTTGTTGGGTTTCTGCCTTTTGTTGGTTTTTCCCACCCTTATTTTTGAACTGCTTTGGGACGTCCCATCAGTAATGAATACTGTGGCTCTCTTCCTTCCATCTGCAGCTGAAACACGGATTTTGGTAAGAACTTACCTGTAAAATCCTTTTCAGCGAAGGAAGGAAGAGAGACACAGCACCCTCCCAAGGCAGAAGTGTGTTGATGTTTTCAGATGCAGCGCGACCCTTATCTGATTGCGATTATCTGGGCTGAGGTCAGCGCGCTAAGGCTCTGTTCCAGCATCGCCAGCTCATCGCAGTAGTCAGGTTCAGTGAGTAGTACCTGGAACTCTGTGGTTTTGCCTTACTTTGCATGCATAACCTGTATTCTTGTGTTTTTTCTCTGAAGTTCCTTCAGAAGGGGTTATGTTGCTCCGCTGGTGATCTTGGTTCTTCCCTAAAGCTTTGGTACGACTGAAGGAGCTGAGTAGGAGGAGCCCGAGCTGGAGGGGCCAGCCAGTCAACACGCTTTTGATCTGAGGTGTCATCCTGGTCTGGGGCTCCGCCTACCCATCAGTAATGAATACTGTGTCTCTCTTCCTTCCTTCGCTGAAAAGGATTTTACAGGTAAGTTCTTACCAAAATCCGTGTTTTATTGAGATTACTTAAAAAATAGAAAGGCAGTACAACAAGACAAGGTAGCTCAAAAGACAAGGACAGGCAAGAATCCAGACAAAATTTGATTGCAGCTATAAGTACCAGTGGGTAATACAGAACATGTAATAGTAACAATTTATAGATGGGCTTAAATAGAGTAAGGCGCTTTATATGTGGAACAGGGCTGGCTCCAGGTTTTTATGGGCCCCGGGCGAAAGAGTCTCAGTGGGCCCCTTTAACACATACCACGATTCATGATGCACAGATACGGCAGGGAAATATGGGTATAGTACAATGCCAAACACTTCACTTGTTCCATTACATGAGTGATATCTATTGTAAACTCTGCAATAGTTCACAAACCGCCAAATCCTCACAGCGCACAGTACAGACTGGACAGTACAGTCCTCCATACAATATTATGGGCACCACATAGTCCTCCATACAGTATTATGGGCCAAATATAATGCTCCATAAAGAATATTGGACCCCATATAATGCTCCATACAGGATACTGGTCCCCATATAATGCTCCATACAAAATATGGAGCTCTCCTCTGCACTGTGCTGCATTCTGCGCTGTTACGGCTCAGGAAAGGGCGCTGTGGAAAGACTCCCCATAATCATCATCATCATTGCCTCCCCATCATCATTTCCTCCCCATCATCATTGCCTCCGCATCATCATTGCCTCCCCATCATCATCGTTTTATATTGATGCCCTAGCCTTAGGGTAGGTCATCAATGTCTGATTGGTCTAGGTCCGACACCCAGCACCCTGCTGATCAGCTGTTGCCCCCGTCTGACATAGCGATATCGCTAGCGAGATCGCTGCTGAGTCACTAGTTTTGTGACGCAGCAGCGAGCTCACCAGCGATATCGCTGTGTGTGACATTCAGCGACGATCAGCCCCCTGTCATGGGTGTATCGCCACGAAGATCGTCGTGATTACACATTCTGACTTCTCGCAGCTGAGTTGCTATTTCTTTGTGTTTGGTAGTGAGGGAGTTAATTCTACCTAGCTCTGTGCTAAGACTAGGTCCAGCCTCGCCCGGCTGCAGTTTGATTATGCACTAATTAGCTTCCTTTATATACCTGCCAGTCTGCTTGGGAGATGCCGGTGAAAGCATTCATACAGACCAGCAGATTGGATCGGTTCTGAGAAGACTTAAGCTAAGAGCTCCTTTGTGGTTTTTCCTCTCCTCGCTTATAGTTTATCTCCTAGACCTTTTGTGTTCCCTCTGTGTTTAAGTGTTGTATGCAAGACAGTATTTACTTTATCCCCTGTCTGTCTCGTTTGTCTTTACTGTTTATTAAGCGGTGACCTGCCCATATCCCTGTGGTGGTAATCAGTGTCCTTCTAAGGACTAGATTACAGTGGTCAGGGACTTATAGGAGATAGGGTTACGCTGGCGGCCTGGACCTCTGTACCATTAACAGTACCTCCAGGTAGAGGGACTAGTCAGGACCCCAGTTTAGGGTCAGTATAGACCCCGGTCCACCTCTAGCCTGAGACAGCGTGAAACAGATCCAGTATAGATCCTCAGTACTTCGGATATTATGTCAGGTAATACTATGTTATCAAATACTATATGTTCATGTTGATATAACCTATTTATATTTTATATATAATGTTGTCCCACTTGATATAGATTACTGACATTATCTATAACTGTTATACAGCGTGATACCCCCCTGCCGGGTATCGCTGATCGTCGCTGAAAGGCCAGGACATTTTTTTGATCGCTGGTCTCCCGCTGACAGGCACGCATCGCTGCGTGTGACAGGCGGGAGACCAGCGATCCGATATGAGATAGATAGATAGATAGATTGATAGATATGGGATAGATAGATAGATTGATAGATAGATATGAGATAGATAGATAGATAGATAGATAGATAGATAGATAGATAGATAGATAGATAGTTGTGGGACACTCGTTAACAAGTGGACTACAGCAGAAAGGTAAGTATAGGTTGGTTTTTTTATTTTATTAAAGGAGACAAGGGCGTCGAGGACTAGGTGTTTGATAAGTATGTACTCTATGTTATGTGTTGTATGTTACATGTATGTTCTGTATGTTATATGTAATGTATGTTTTGTATGGTTTTTTTTTACTGCTGATCACAGCCATTGTCTGATGGAACTACTTTCCCATCATCAGTAGTGCTGTCACTGTGAGCATTCATTGCCGGATGGAGCAGTAGTACCATCAGACAATGGCTGCTTACACAGACACGCACACACAGAGACACACACACTACACGCAGTGCCCCGCTCACACCATACACGCACAGTCACCGCCCACACACTATACACGCACACAGTCACTGCCCACACTCCGCCCACACACTTCCCTCCTCCCGATCTGCAGCGTTTCATTCACAGCAAAACTGCAGATATTTTTAAGACCTGCGGTTTTGCTGCGGAAGTGCCCGATTCAATTCAAGTCAATGGGTGCAGAAACGCTGCAGACCCGCACAAAGAATTGACATGCTGCGGAAAATAAAATGCTGTGAATCCGCACGTTTTTTTCCGCAGCATGTGCACAGCAAATTTTTATTTACATAGGTTAACATTGTTTTGATACACGCCTGCGGATTTATTGCGGATCCGCTGCGGATCCGCAATAAATCCGCAACGTGTGCACACAGCCTAAGCGAGAGAGAATGGACATCTGGAATTATTTTAGTTTCCTTTCTGTTTCTGCAGTGTATGCCTTTTACACCATAAATAAAAGTACCGTATGCATTTCAGTGCATTGAAAATGGCTTTATACTCTGATCACACTGGAGTCATAGCTTTTGTTTTTACAAAATGATCCCATTTATGTCTTAATTGTGTTAAAAAAAAAACGCCAGAAAGTCTGAATTTAGTCTTGAGGTTTTCATATTTTTGTTTAAAACACGATTGAGAAGCTTATCTTTGTTTCTTAAACAATACTTTTCCTTTCAAGACTCTACTCAAATCAGTATTTATGAACACACTTGCACAATGCACTTTTTTATCATTTGGGCCACCAGTAAAAACATGACATAATATATGGTCAGATATAACTCCTGACTGATACCTCTAATGCAGCGGTTCTCAACCTGTGGGTCGCGACCCCGGCGGGGGTCGAACGACCAAAACACAGGGGTCGCTTAAAGGAGCCGGCGGCTGCAGCACTGTAGTGACAGCTGCAGCCGCCGGCTTCATTAGACATCGATACTTACCTTCCGTCGCTGCGTCCCTGTCGGCCGCGTCAGCTTCCTCCTGGCAGTGCGGTGACGTAATACCGCTCATTAAGGTAATGAATATGGACGTAACGCCACTCCCATAGGCGTGGCGTCCATATTCATGCCCTTTATGAGCGGTATTACGTCACCGCTGCGCACAGGAAGAAGCTGACGCAGCCGACAGGGATGCAGGGACCTGCAGCGACGGAGCGAGGAGGGTAAGTATGATGGGGGGAGGGGACGGGGGAGCAGAGCCATGTATACAGGATGGGAGGGGGAGCGGAGCCATGTATACAGGATGGGAGGGGGAACGGAGCCATGTATACAGGGTGGGAGGGGGAGCGGAGCCATGTATACAGGATGGGAGGATGGGAGCGGAGCCATGTATACAGGATGGGAGGATGGGAGCGGAGCCATGTATACAGGATGGGAGGGGGAGCGGAGCCATATATACAGGATGGGAGCGGGGAGCAGAGCTATGTATACAGGATGGGAGGGGGAGCGGAGCCATATATACAGGATGGGAGGGTGGGAGCGGAGCCATGTATACAGGATGGGAGGGGGAGCGGAGCCATGTATACAGGATGGGAGGGGGAGCGGAGCCATATATACAGGATGGGAGGATGGGAGCGGAGCCATGTATACAGGATGGGAGGATGGGAGCGGAGCCATATATACAGGATGGGAGGGGGAGCGGAGCCATGTATACAGGATGGGAGGGGGAGCGGAGCCATGTATACAGGATGGGAGGGTGGGAGCGGAGCCATGTATACAGGATGGGAGGGTGGGAGCGGAGCCATGTATACAGGATGGGAGGGGGAGCGGAGCCATGTATACAGGATGGGAGGGGGAGCGGAGCCATGTATACAGGATGGGAGGGTGGGAGCGGAGCCATATAAACAAGGGTGGGAGCGGAGCCTTGAATACAAGGGAGTCACATTCACATTATAAATGTTATAATTAAACGATGAGTATGCACTACTACTAAACTACAACCCCGTCCATAGCCCCGCCCCCTTATGACCAAAGCCCCACCCCTGCCACACCTCCATTCCCGCCCTGCTGGGCCCTGGAAGAATGGTCTTTCTTGAAGCCGGTCCCTGGTGCAAAAAAGGTTGGGGACCACTGGCTTAAAGCCATCGGAGAATACATATTTCCGATGGCTTTAGCCCAGTGGCGTAGCGTGGGCGGGCGTAGCGTGGGCGGGGGGCGGTCCGCCCCAGGCATCACGTGTGTGGGGCGGCGTGGCAGCAGCAGCAATTCCTCCTCCCACGGAGTCACAGTGCAGCGGCCCGGGACCCTCCGGAGCTGAGCGGCGGGTCGGTGAGTCCACTGTGCGGGGAGAGGGGGGACCCGGCCTGAGCAGGCAGCGCAATACTTACCTCTCCCCGTGCCTCTGTAGCTCCGGGCTCCAGGGGGCGCCTGCAGGGCGCCCGCGCTTCCTGTCACAGCAGCGCCGCTGGATGACGTCATCATTCAGCGGCCGGCTGTGGCAGAGAGCGCGGGCGCCGGACATGTGAGATGTGAGGTGTATGTGTCTGTGTGTATCAGTGTGTGTGTGTGTGTGTCTGCCTGCGTGTGTGTATGTGAGAGAGTGCTGCGGTGCTGTCTGTGTGTGGTGCTGTATGTGTGATGGTGATGGAGGGAGGCAGTGATGGTGGTGAGGAGGCAACGATGATGATGGGGAGCCAATGATGATGGGCAGGCAAAGATGATGATGATGGGGAGGTGATGAATATGGGCAGGCAATGATGATGATGGGGAGGCGATGATGATGGGGAGCCAATGATGATGAGCAGGCAATGATCATTATGATGGGGAGCCAATGATGATGGGCAGGCAATGATGATGATGGGGAGGCAATGATGATGGGCAGGCAATGATGATGATGATGGGGAGCCAATGATGATGGGCAGGCAATGATGATGATGGGGAGCCAATGATCATGGGCAGGCAATGATGATGATGGGGAGCCAATAATGATGGGCAGACAATGATGATGATGATGGGGAGGCAATGATAATGATGATGGGGAGGCGATGATGATGATGGGGAGGCGATGATGATGATGGGGAGGCAATGATGATGATAATGGGGAGTCTTTCCACAGTGCGCTTTCCTGAGCCGTAACAGTGCAGAACGCAGCACAGTGCAGAGGAGAGCTCCATATTTTGTATGGAGCATTATATGGGGACCAGTATTTATAGAGCATTATATTTGGCCCATAATACTGTATGGAGGACTATGTGGTGCCCATAATATTGTATGGAGGACTGTAATTATTTTTTGGTTTGGGGGTCACCGCAACATGAGAAACTGTATTGCGGGGTCACGGCATTAGAAAGGTTGAGAACCACTGCTCTAATGTATGGCTTCATCATGTCTTGAACAGAGCCTAAAGATCCCCAAACATATTAGACTAAAGTATGCTAAACTTGTCCAGATCGGCCATCAGTATGGAGGCATTGCTTCTCTACACCAAAAGAGTACGTCGGGGAGATAGGGTTTAAATTTTAAAACCTGACTTTTTAAGGAGAAGCTGATGCAAGAGTGTTGCTATTGTGATCTACAATTATTCCTAAATTTGATGTGTGTGAATACCTGTCTGTTTGCATTATGAAGCATGGTGGTTGGTTACTTGTAGACTACTGTAAGGTACAGGTACAGAAAACACTGCAGGACCTTAAATTTGAACACCTACCATGACATGTCAAGAGATTTACGACTTATTGTTTCTTAGCAATGAATTGCATACAATTTCCAAGCATGCCACTTGCTTCTTAAGTAAATTTCATTTGCCTTCTTTCCTTTCCTAGAAAAAAAAGAGATGAAGTTACTGCTCTTTAACGGCAAAAAGACAAATCTGTTATGTATGCTCACTAAAATGAGATTGATAATCCTGAAATGATTTATTGCACGCGCCTGTCCAAAACACACTTCATTGCAGGGGATTTATAAGACAAACCATTTGTGATAATGTTTATTCCAAATCCATGGTCAGAAATATAACACTAGATTACTCCTTGTCTTCAGGGTTTGATAAAATGATTTTTAGCTAAGCGTGCCACCAATGTTGAATTTGCATGATATTTCTCATTAGAATCTTGACCTTTTCTGTTTTTTTTCTGTAAATGTTAATGCATGATATAAGCAATTTCTGTTGGAGTTTAGAGGTGTTCTTCATGAAATATTCTGTGCTTGCAGTTTGGAGGTCAAAGAAAGAGTACAAATAAGAAGGGTAACATGCCCAAAATAAATAAATAAAAGTAGAAGAGCAATGAGACAAGAGGGAACCAGAAATGTCGGAATACATTAACTGGGTGTTACCATTCTGTATGTCAAAGTAGTGTGTCCCTGTACATTCTAAGCACACATGTCAGGGTGATTATATACAGCCTGGGAGCCCCTCGCCCTTCATGTTGATACAGTTGAAAGCAATGATGGAAGAGATAGCCATCAGTTGACGCTCCCTCTGCCATTATTATCACCTCTGTGGCTGATGTCTCAGCTTAGCGGGCGTGATGACATCAGTTGCGCACCCACTGTGCTGAGCAGTACCGAGCTACAGAAGATATGCTTGAGGAGACTGGAGCAGTGGCAAACGGGGAGAGGTGAGGTTTTTTTTTTTTAATGTGGGGCCCATTATACTGTATGGAGGACTAGGTAGAGCCATTATACTGTATGGAGGACTATATGGGGTGATTATACTGTAAGGAGGACTGTGGAGCCATTATACTGTATAGAGGGCTATCTGGGGCCATTATACTGTATGGAAGACTATGGGGCCACAATATACTATATGGAGGACTATGTGGAGGGTGCAGACCGTTGCACTTCATCTGTCTGCAGAAGGTCTCAGTTGTTTGCTTTGCAGACTAGTGGCCACCTCACCCGATGATAATGGCCACACCTGGACCTGGGTGTTTATAACTCCCAACTTCCTGTTGGGAGTTGCTGGTGATATTTCCTATTTGCACTTCTCTGTTGACGCTTGGAGCTGTAGCAGTCTGCAGTCTGCTAGCATCCTCTTGGAGTTTGGAGTGCGTCGGCGTTTTGCTCTGATTCTTTCTAAGCTAAGTGTCCCCCTTGTTTCATTTATCCTTGCTTTCTTTGTTGTTATTGGGATTGACTAGCGTCTATCCTGTCTTTCCCGATGCAGGGGCTTATCGCCAGGGTCACACAGGGATTAGGTATCCTGTTCGGCGATACGTGCGGAACCTATATAGGGACGGTAGTACAGACAGGGTGACGTTAGATCTGCCTATGGGTCTCCACTCCCCCTTCCCTATTGTTTGGTTCCCCTTCCCTTATGTCTTTGTTTTGCACTTAGTCTGTCCTACACTGTGCGTGACAACTGTGGGCCCACTATACTGTGTGGAGGACTATGTGGGGCACACTATATTGTATGGAGGACTATGTGGGCCATTATACTCTATGGAGGACTATGTGGGGCCCATTATACTATGTAGAAGGCTGTATGGGGATCAAAGTTGGGGCATCATACTGTGTTGGAGTCACTATACTTTGCTGGGGGTGGTACATACTTTGCATGTGGAGGGTACTGTGGAGTAATTCACTGTGGGGGTATCGTACTTTGTTTGGGGGGCACTTTTCTTGGCATCATACTTTATTATCTCTATTTATTAATGGGACCCCGCTTCACCGTAGCCACCACCCCCGGTAAGCAATAAGACTCATGGATTGTAAGAAGCACCACCATTTTATTAAAAAAAGTTTTTTTTTCCTATTTTTCTCCTGAAAATTTGGGGTGCATCTTATAAACCTCAAAATACGGTATATCTGTATATAAAATTGCTTTATTAGCTTTGTAAACTAGCTTTAAATGACAGAATTAGAGTATATAAATGCTGATGTTAAAAACGCATTGCATACTGATGTTATACGCATTGCATACGGATGGTAGGTGAGGAAAATCGCATTGTACTTGCATGACACTCCCATGACGCTCTTCCTACTTTTCTGGATCAACATCGGAGCGATTTTTTTTTAATACTGTCATGTGACTCCAGCCTAAACACCAGAATGGAAATGACCATTATCATCATAGACACATGATTGACCTAGTGATGGAGCCGGGGGCCAAGCTAATCAATCAGTTCTTTTTTTCTTTAGTCTAAACCTGCAGCCAGAACTGGAGTCCCGGTAACTTTCTAACTTTCAGAGCAATTTCTTGCCATTGTGACCACACACAAAAAGTATATAAAGGTAACGCATATGAGAAGCAAATTTGTTTTGTGAGAAATTAGATGGTAAAATTGATTTAGTACAAGAGAAATATAGGAATAGGGGGTGGAAGCTTGGTTGTAAACCAGCGCTGGACATTGAGGGGCTGATTTGTATTGCTTGCAATTTTCTTCAGATCCTAAGAATATATCTCACCCATGTGAGACGGGTATACAGTTTGTTCTGTCTGGATGAATGTTCCTCTTGTCTATGAGTCATAGAATATGTATTATTACATCTTCCACCCTGCAGATTTATGCTAAAAAGTATCATAGTGTCTCTGGCAGCTCAAGTGTGACATGAATAGAAGCCATAATTCTTTCAGCAGGTAATATAAAAGATTTTTTTTTTACTCGATAGTGCTGATAGGGCTATATCTCTCTAGTGTCACGGCAGTTTTAGATTCTGATGGCAACATATTGTTTATGGGTCAGTGACTTTGTCTAAAACAGTAGCTTGGAACAGAATAGCAGAGGTTAATTAAGTATGTCTATCAACATGGACAGATATAGATGTCTCCTCTCAATGCAGTGCCAGCATCTGCAATGATTCAAGCTAGTGTCTCGCCTGTGCTTTGCTTTTTATACCACAGTACGTGCTTCAGTTTAAGAAGAATCTACCAGTTTCCATACAGCTTCCTTATGATGTGTTTTGTACTATAGGCTGGCAATTCTGCAATTTGCAGTTCTTTTGATTTTCAGTTGTATTCCCATTAAAATATGTATATCTGTATCAGTTTTTTATTTTTGCAAAGTATTCTTCATAGGACAGATTATTGCAGTGTCATAGAATGGATAATGTTGATCATGTGCCCTTGACTTTGGCTCCTCTGTCAAGTTGTGAGAAGAGGAAATGTCACAATGTCACTTTGTATAAGGATGTATGAGGATGTATGAAATGCCCTTAAAAAAATAAGAGTATTGTGTAACCAGCTTTATTGGGAGTAGTTAATGTTGATACTAAAAGGGTTGTCATAGAATAGGTCATCAATACCAGATTGGTGTGTACCTTGCTAGTCCGTTGTTCCCGGTGCAGGCAGCGGCTGGATGTGATAAGTTGCAAAGCTCCGTCACACCTCAAGCAGCTTGAATTGTCCGTCTCTCTGCTCTCCCTTAAGACGCTGGGACTTTGATTTCCAAGGTCTAGTGTGAAGTTTCCACAATCAGTGATGGTTTGGGGAGCCATGTCATTTGCTGGTGTAGGTCCACCGTGTTTTATCAGATGAAAGTCAGCGCAGCCGTCTACCATGAAATGTTAAAACACTTCATGCTTCCCTCTGCTGACAAGCTTTTTGGAGATGGACATTTCATTCTCCAGCAGGACTTGGCACCTGTCCACACTTCCAAAAGTACCAATATCTGGTTTAAAAACAACAGTATCACTGTGCTTGATTGGCCAGCAAACTCACCTGACCTTAACCCCATAGAGGATCTATGGGGTATTGTCAAGAGGAGGATGAGATACACCGGACCCAACAATGCAGGCGAGCTATCATAGCAACCTGGGCTTCCATAACACCTCCGCAGTGCCACAGCCTGATTGCCTCCATGCCACGCCGCATTGATGCAGTAATTGATGCAAAAGGATCCCCGACCAAGTATTGAGTGCAGTTACTGAGTGATCATACATTTTAGTAGGCCAACATTTGGATTTTAAAATCATTTTTCAAGCTGGTGTTATAAAGTATTGTAATTTAGTGAGATAATGACTTTTGGGTTTTCATTGGCTGTAAGCCATAATGATCAACATTAACAGAAATAAACACTTGAAATAGATCACTCTGTAATGACTATATAATATGGGTTTCACTTTTTGTAATGAAGAACTAAAATAAATTAACTTTTTGATGGTATTCTAATTTTGTGAGAAGCACTTGCATGTAATATATCTACATATATGTGTGTGTCTGTCACTGACATCTAAATATATGTATTCTATGTGTATATATCCTACTAGCTGTAGTACCCGGCTTCGCCCGGGTTAATTAATAACTGCTGTTAGCTGTAACAAAATAGACTATGTTAACAAAAATTTATTCTGCACATAAAAATCACACACCAAAACGTGCGGGGGTTAAAATTTCCATTCAACACATAGCCTATGATGCTCCTGGGGTTGAGATGTGCGGGCATGCAAAATTTCATGCCCGTAAGTACAACGGTGCAGATTCGTATCCCGGGCCAAAATTATTTGCCGATTTGGAATGCGCGGGGTTAAAATTTCGACTCAAAACCTAGCCTATGACGCTCCCGGGGTCGAGACGTGCGGGTGTGCAAAATTTCATGCCCGTAAATGCAGATTCCTATGCCGGACATACACACAAGCATTCAGCTTTCTCCCCATTATGTAGATAGGGCCAAAATTGTTTGGCGATTTGGAACGCGCGGGGTTAAAATTTCGATTCAAAACATAGCCTAGGACGCTTTCGGGGTCGAGACGTGTGGGCGTGCAAAATTTCATGCCCGTAAGTGCGACGGTGCGGATTCCAATCCCGACAAACATACCCACATACATACACACATACATACATTCAGCTTTATATATTAGACTAGCTGAAGAGCCCGGCGCTGCCCGGGCATAGTACCTAACTACGGTTAGTTATAACAAATTGTTTTGATTATATCTATATACAAGTATTCAGCTTTCTCCCCATTATGTAGATAGGGCCAAAATAGTTTGGCGATTTGGAACGTGCGGGGGTTAAAATTTCCATTCAACACATAGCCTATGATGCTCCTGGGTTGAGATGTGCGGACATGCAAAATTTCATGCCCGTAAGTACAACGGTGCAGATTCCTATCCCGGGCCAAAATTATTTGCCAATTTGGAATGCGCGGGCTTAAAATTTCGACTAAAAACCTAGCCTATGACGCTCCCGGGGTCGAGACGTGCGGGTGTGCAAAATTTCATGCCCGTAAATGCAGATTCCTATGCCGGACATACACACAAGCATTCAGCTTTCTCCCCATTATGTAGATAGGGCCAAAATTGTTTGGCGATTTGGAACGTGCGGGGGTTAAAATTTCCATTCAACACATAGCCTATAATGCTCTTGGGGTTGAGATGTGCGGGCATGCAAAATTTCATGCCCGTAAGTACAACGGTGCAGATTCCTATCCCGGGCCAAAATTATTTGCCGATTTGGAATGCGCGGGGTTAAAATTTCGACTCAAAACCTAGCCTATGACGCTCCCGGGGTCGAGACGTGCGGGTGTGCAAAATTTCATGCCCGTAAATGCAGATTCCTATGCCGGACATACACACAAGCATTCAGCTTTCTCCCATTATGTAGATAGGGCCAAAATTGTTTGGCGATTTGGAACGTGCGGGGGTTAAAATTTCCATTCAACACATAGCCTATGATGCTCCTGGGTTGAGATGTGCGGGCATGCAAAATTTCATGCCCGTAAGTACAACGGTGCAGATTCCTATCCCGGGCCAAAATTATTTGCCGATTTGGAATGCGCGGGGTTAAAATTTCGACTAAAAACCTAGCCTATGACGCTCCCGGGGTCGAGACGTGCGGGTGTGCAAAATTTCATGCCCGTAAATGCAGATTCCTATGCCGGACATACACACAAGCATTCAGCTTTCTCCCCATTATGTAGATAGGGCCAAAATTGTTTGGCGATTTGGAACGCGCGGGGTTAAAATTTCGATTCAAAACATAGCCTAGGACTCTTTCGGGGTCGAGACGTGCGGGCGTGCAAAATTTCATGCCCGTAAGTGCGACGGTGCGGATTCCAATCCCCGACAAACATACCCACATACATACACACATACATACATTCAGCTTTATATATTAGATGTATTTTATTTTAACCTGTCAGGGTGATCACTGTACGCGGCACATGAATTGTCAGCTTTTCCAAGGAGATCGATGTGTTAAAATCGGACAGCACTTACATGGTCCGAGTGCTGTGCAATTTTTTTTCTCGCACCCATTGACTTCTGTTTTTTGGGGCTAGTGATCTGATTTCTGATTACAATCGCGGCGTGTTGCGATTTTTTTTCCAGTCGGATTTTGATCCGACCCGACGTGGAAAAAATACGCAGGTGAACAAAATGATAGAATAACATTGGTCTGCATGCAATCCAATTTTTAATCGGATTGCATTCAAACGATTTCATCGCAAGTGAGAATGAGCCCTAAATTAGAAAGTCAGATGATCACCCCTTCCATTGCCCACACACTAAAATCAGCTAAACTGCTGAATGTAGTGGGACCTGCCGATCCTTTGATACATGCTCGGCAAGAGTTAGCTGTGAGCAGCACTCCTCTGGAGTGTGTGCATCTTAAGGCTTCATCTTTGCGATTTTGTGCATTACCAGTTTGTTACTTACCAACTATCAACTTAGTCTTTTGTCTTTTTGTAGATGAAAAGCACTGATAACCGTATTCCAGGACACAACACAGGCTCCCAATACAGGATGCACTCTTACTACCCACCGTACATGGGGCAGACTATGGCCACAACTGCTTGTGTCCAACCCATCTTTAGTTTTGAGGAAAACCTATCCTACCCTGAAGTGAAAGCAAGTGTAAGTCTAGTTGTGTTACATGAAAACTTTACTGACCATGTGCAGTATTTCCATTGTTCCTAGTGCCACTGTAATGATTTCCACATCCTTTGCACAGTTAATTTATATGGTAATTCTTACTGTCTTACATTAGCTAATAAACATTCACTGTAAAACCTCTCTAAAAGACCACCGTTTGAGAAAATCTCCCTGCTTCCTAATAGCACTCACAGACCTGTAACTGACGCAGCACGCTCTTCACTTCTTAAATGCCACAGTCAATGGTAACAACTGCCTCTAAGCGGTCATATGGGGGTCACTCTGTCAGCCTTCATGATTGTGGTATGGTTTTAATGTCAACTTAAGTATTGCAGTATATTGTGTCTGTGATCACAAGCCATAGGGAATTAAATTAACAATAGTTAAAAAATTGAATAGAAAAAAACATTAACATTTAAATCACAACACTTTTTCCATTACAAAAATTAAAAAAAATCCCAAAAATTAAAGTTTAAACTTCGAAGGACCAGGATGTTTTTGTATGTTTTTTTTTTTGCCTTCAAATTTTACTGTTACATCTCTATACCTGTATGTCATTTGTTTTTAGTGGGATAGGAGATAACTTGATGGTATAGTAATATCCCTTTAATGACCATGGAACATATATATATACTGTACACTTGGGTCCAGAAGTAGTTTTGGCATTTTGGCTGTTTACCAAAACATATATAAGATACTGTTATATAAGCAATATGGGCTTAAAGTGGAGACTTAGCATTTGATGTTAGTCACATCCTAGTTGGAGTAAGGGTTTAGGAATTACAGCTACTTAATATTCCATTGTTGTACTTCATCAAGCGTCCCGCCGCCCATCATGGTATCCTGAACATAATGCATCTCTCACTCTGCAATAGACTTCCTCGGAATGCCGAACATTGCAACGAGCTTCCGGGGAAAGTCCGTGTTTGGAGTTTAGCATCGGACACTAACTATGTGGTACGAACACCGAACTTTTAACTTTGGGTTCGCTAATTTCTACTCTTGATCCAAAGCACACCACATCCTCTGTAACATGGTGGAGGCAGTATGATTCCATGGGCATGCATGGCTTCCAAATTGCACTGGGTCCCTATTGTTTATTGATGATGTGAGTGAAGACAGAAGCAGCCTGCTGAATTCAACCAAATGTTGCAAGGTTTGTTAGACAGCGCTTCACAGTACACATGGACAATAGTAGGAAAGAAGAAGTAAACCAGCTCTCCCTTCAGAAAATGCAATTAGCGGAGAAGCCCATGATCAACACCATTGCATGGGGACTAATGAATGCAAAAAGGAAAAAAGTGATCAAGCTTCCAATCCAGGTAACAGTTTAAAAAAGTATTTTTTTATTGTAGATGATCACAAAAGGTGGGTAACGGTACACACTGGTGAATAGGGTGTGTGGAGGACATGGGTAAAATCATGCTGCAACCAAACTTGTTTCAAACTCACACTGCGTTCTTAAACTTGGTTAAAACCAAGTCTATGCAAACTTGGTTCAACTTGGTTGTTCAGCAATGGTTTCCCCAATTACCCCCCTGCCCCATTCTAGATATTTTTGATATGGCAAGTTATTCTACACTTTTAACATTTTACAAATAAAGAGTTTTTTTCCTACTTGGACGCAAGATGGCCGCTGGTTCCTGCAGGGAAGGTGGCTTATGAGCGCGTGCTGAGAGCAGGCGTTGACATGACTCCTTCCCTGCCTGTCAGATTCTGATGTGATACTCTGCAATGCAGAGTATCAGATCAGCGATCTGACACCATACATTGATGTCCCGGGATGGGACAATGTAAAAAAGTAGAAAAAAAATAAAAAAAATCTAAAAAAAAAGTACCACTAGTTAACCCCTTGAGTGAACAATGTAAAATAAAAAACGATGCAAAAAACAATGCTTCATCGTCATACCGCTGAACAAAAAATGTAATAAAATGCAATGAAAAAGACAGATGTAAATAAAAATGGTATTGCTGAAAACGTCATCTTGTCCTGCAGAAAAATAAAGTTATAGCTCTCAGAATAAAGCGATGCAAAAATAATTGTTTTTTTCTATAAAATTGTTTTTATTGTGTTAAAGCGCCACTGTATTCATACTGACCCGAAGAATAAAGTTGCCTTACCAATTTTACTGCACTCAGAACGGTATAAAAATAAACCCCAAAAGCAATTCCTGACTTGCTGGTTTTTGCTCATTCTGTCTCCCAAAAATTGGAATAGAAAGTGATCAAAAAATGTCATATGCCCGAAAATGGTACCAATAAAAACATCAGCTCGTCCCACAAAAAACAAGACCTCACATGACTGTCGGCCAAAATATGGAAAAATTATAGCTCTCAAAATATGGTGATGCAAAAACTAGTTTTCACAATAAAAAGCATCTTTCAGTGTGTGACAGCAGCCTCCTGGTTTGCATAATGAATACCTGTGTACATACCGACAAAAAAAAAAAAAACCTTCTGCAGGTAGGTGCCAGCTGCGCTGCAGCATAATCGCATGTTTACTGTTTAGTAACTATATTTGGTTGAGCTTTTCCTGAGATGTATAAAAAAAACAAATAAAATGGCGCCTGCGCTGTAGCAGCTATGGGTGTACACACTCGGCTGCGGTGGTGCCATCTGGCTAGAAAAAAAAAATTCCTCCAAGATGGCATCGTCCCCGCCTGCGCAGTAGCAGCTGTCGGATCTCTATACAAACCGATAGCTGCTACTGTGCAGATGCAGCGGGCGCCATTTTCAAATTGATTTTTTTTTTGTACTTACTCAATTACATGAAGAACAGTGATTACTAGGACACTAAACATGCGCTTATGCTGCAGCGCAGGTACCACGGCCGGCGCCTGACTGCAGAAGTTTTTTTTTTTAGTATGTACAGGTTTTTATTATGCAAAGTAGGAGGCAGGTCAGTGAGTGATAAGTGACCTCTCTGCATTATGAATACCTAATCAGTGCATCAAATAGGGCACAAGCATATAATTAGCACAAAACTGAAAATAAAGATAAAAGAACAACCACAAGACGGATTTCATCAACCAAGGTATCATTTTAGTAAGTATTACGCACCGACCTGACACTGTCTGTAGGTTACTATGCACATTTCTGCTGACAGGTTCCCATAAAAGGGTTAATGTAGAAATTTGGCAGGCAAACAGTGACTCTTCAGATGTTGATTTCCCACCATCGTCAACATGAGTCTTGGAGAAGGAAAGAACTGTTTCTTGTCCGCACGAATATTCCTCTTCAAAACTCTGCAATCATGGATTATATTGTCCATTGACTAAAATAATGTCACATGACCAAGCAGGTGACGGTTATGGCCTCTAGTCATAGTATGCTTGCCCTGCAAGAGCACACACTACTGGGCTTAAAGCATTCATGTCAAGCTCTGGCTTGTGGGCCAAATCTAGCATCTTAGTTATATTTGGCCTGTGACAACAGAACCACCACCCCTATGTGGGGCCATAATTGTGTATAGAAAGCAATGTGGTGTCCATATTACGTTAAGGAGGACAATCTGGGCCCATTATACTGTATGGAAAGCTATGTTGGGCCATTATTCTGTATGGAAGACTTTGTGGTGCCCATTATTCTGTAAAGACAGCAATGTGGGGCCCATTTTACTCTTAAGACGGACAATGTGGGGCCCATTATACTGTTTGGAAAGCTATGTGGGGCCAATACACTGTTTGGAGGACTATGTGGGCCCATTGTTCTGTATGGACGGCTGTGTGGAGCTCATTATACTGTTTAGTGGTTGGCCCGCTATTTTGACTGACTGACCTTCATTTCTTAAAGTAATGATGGCCACTCGTTTTTCTTTACTTAGCTGCTTTTTTCTTGCCATAATACAAATTCTAACAGTCTATTCAGTAGGACTATCAGCTGTGTATCCACCAGACTTCTGCAGAACACAACTGATGGTACCAACCCCATTTATAAGGCCATAAATCCCACTTATTAAACCTGACAGGGCACACCTGTGAAGTGAAAACCATTTCCAGTGACTACCTCTTGAAGCTCATCAAGAGAATGCCAAGAGTGTGCAAAGCAGTCATCAAAGCAAAAGGTGGCTACTTTGAAGAACCTAGAATATAAGACATTTTTAGTTGTTTCACACTTTTTGGTTAAGTATATAATTCCACATGTGTTAATTCATAGTCTTGATGCCTTCAGTGTGAATGTACAATTTTCATAGTCATGAAAATACAGAAAAATCTTTAAATGAGAAGGTGTGTCCAAACTTTTGGTCTTTACTGTGTATATATATATTTATATATATAGATAGATATATTTATAAGAAAAAAAGATTTTTTTGGGCATAGCCAGCTCACCGCTTTGAAGAAAACCAGGAATAAGTCCAGCCTGTGGTTGCAGTTCGCACGGAAAATGGATTCGGATAAATGCTTACATGTAGAGGAAATAGTATTGTTTCTCCACTGATCAGTCCAATGGTAGGGTAAAATATAGCTTTTATTTATCCATTAAAAATTCCAGGTTTCTTCAATAACAATTTTGCATGTAGTCAATTCCTTTTGGACTAGTCCAAAAATAATTTAAAAAAAAAGCTATATTTTACCCTACCATTGGACTGATCGCTGGAGAAACAATACTATTTCCTTTATATATATTAATATATATATATATGTCAATGATACATATATATATATATATATATATATATATATACAGTTATATGAAAAAGTTTGGGCCCCCCCTATTAATCTTAAGCTTAATGTTTTATAAAAATTGGTGTTTTTGAAACAGCTATTTCAGTTTGATATATCTAATAACTATTGGACACAGTAATGTTTCTGCCTTGAAATGAGGTTTATTGTACTAGCAGAACATGTGCAATCTGGATTCAAGCAAAATTGACAGTGCATAAGTTGGACTAGGTTGGCATTCGATACGAACCGGTTCGATACTGAAACATGTAAGCTAGGACAATATCGAATTAAAATATTCGATATTTGTTTCCATAGATACATTGATTTCAGTTCGGACCGGTTTCGTATCGGAATGCTCACTATGGACTTATAATTTTCTTGTTTAAATACTCTACTACTTTTTACTGACTATAAAGCACTTTTTTTGGTTTTGTAACCTCATTGAGCTTTGAACTTCATAGCCAGGTGTATGCAATCATGAGAAAAGCTACTTAAAGTGGCCACTTGCAAGTTGTTCTCCTGTTTGAATCTCCTCTGAAGAGTGGCATCATGGGCTCTTCAAAACAACTGTCAAATGATCTGAAAACAAAGATTATTCAACATAGTTGTTCAGTGGAAGGATACAAAAAGCTGTCTCAGACATTTAACCTGTCAGTTTCCACTGTGAGGAACATAGTAAGGAAATGGAAAAACACAGGGACAGTTCTTGTTAAGGCCAGAAGTGGCAGGCCAAGAAAAACATCAGAAAGGCAGAGAAGAAGAATGGTGAGGTCAGTCAAGGACAATCCTCAGACCTCCTCCAGAGAGCTGCAGCATCAACTTGCTGCAGATGGTGTCACTGTGCATCGGTCAACTATACAACGCACTTTGCACAAGGAGAAGCTGTATGGGAGAGTGATGCGAAAGAAGCCATTTCTGCAAGCACGCCACAAACAGAGTCGGCTGAGGTATGCTAAAGCACATTTGGAGAAGCCAATTTCTTTTTGGAAGAAGGTCCTGTGGACTGATGAAACCAAGATTGAGTTGTTTGGTCATACAAAAAGGCGTTATGCATGGCGTCTAAAAAACACAGCATTCCAAGAAAAAACACTTGCTACCCACAGTAAAATTTGGTGGAGGTTCCATCATGCTTTGGGGCTGTGTGGCCAATGCCGGTACCGGGAATCTTGTTAAAGTTGAGGGACGCATGGATTCCACTCAGTATCAGCAGATTCTTGACAATAATGTTCAAGAATCAGTGACAAGTTGAAGTTACGTAGGGGATGGATCTTTCAGCAAGACAATGATCCAAAACACCGCTCCAAATCTACTCAGGCATTCATGCAGAGGAACAATTACAATGTTCTGGAATGGCCATCCCAGTCCCCAGACCTGAATATCATTGAACATCTGTGGGATCATTTGAAGAGGGCTGTCCATGCTCGGCGACCATCAAACTTAACTGAACTGTAATTGTTTTGTAAAGAGGAATGGTCAAAAATACCTTCATCCAGGATCCAGGAACTCATTAAAAGCTACAGGAAGCGACTAGAGGCTGTTATTTTTGCAAAAGGAGGATCTACTAAATATTAATGTCACTTTTCTGGTGAGGTGCCCATACTTATGCACCTGTCAAATTTTGTTTGGATGCAGATTGCACATTTTCTGTTAGTACAATAATCCTCATTTCAAGGCAGAAATATTACTGTGTCCAATAGTTATTAGATATATCAAACTGAAATAGCTGTTGCAAAACACCAATTTTTATAAAAACATTAAGCTTAAGATTAATAGGGGTGCCCAAACTTTTTCATATAACTGTATATATATTTATATTTCATAGAGAAATAGATAGCAGAATAGGCGATAATTCAATTGTCGGCCTCTGTAGAATCTCTGCAGGAGCCGACAGGATAGGAGACATGGTTTACATACAGTAAACCATTGCAGAACATTTTGTTTTATATATGTCAGTGACTACTACTGTTAGTACTATGTGTGTGTAAAATTTGGGAGCTGTAGGTATTTAACCCTTTTCTGACATTGGACGCAATAGTACGTCCAAGGTCAGATCCCCTGCTTTGATGAGGGCTCCGGCGGTGAGCCCGCATCAAAGCCGGGACATGTCAGCTGTTTTGAACAGCTGACATGTGCCCGCACTAGGCGCAGGTGGAATCGCGATCCACCCGCGCCTATTAACTAGTTAAATCCCGCTGCCGGGCCGGAAATACGCGTATCGCGATGCGTTGCCATAGCAACCCGAGGTCTCATAGCGACCTCTATGGTTGTTGATGAGGCATTGCCGGGTGGCGCTCATAGCAATGCTGTAATTCTGCTACATATAGGCGATCTGCTCATCACCTATATGTAGCAGAGGCGATCAAGTAGTGGATGCTTCTAGCCTCCATGGAGGCTATTGAAGCATGCCAAAATTAAAAAAAATGTTTTAAAAAATATGGAAAAAATATAAAAGTTTAAATCACCCCCCTTTCGCCCCATTCAAAATAAAACAATAAAAAAAAAATCACACATACACATATTAAGTAACGCCGCGTTCAGAATCGCCCGATCTATCAATAAAAAAAAAGGATTAACCCGATCGCTAAACGGCGTAGCGGGAAAAAAAATCTAAACGCCAGAATTACTGTTCTTTGGTTGCCGCGACATTACATTAAAATGCAATAACAGGCAATCAAAAAATCATATCTGTACATAAATGGTATCCTTAAAAACGTCAGCTGAGCATGCAAAAAATAAGCCCTCACCCGACCCAGATCATGAAAAATGGAGATGCTACAGGTATCGGAATATGGCGCAATTTTTTTTTTAACCAAACTTTGGAAATTTTTTTCTCCACATAGATAAAAAAGGACTAAGACACGTATGGTGTCTATGAACTCGTAATGACCTGGAGAATCATAATGGCAGGTCAGTTTTAGGCTATGTGCACACGTTGCGGTTTCGTAGCGGTTTTGCCGCGTTTTTTTGCGGCGGAAACGCCGCGAAACCGCGGCAAAACCGCTTACACAATACAACTCATTAAGGCCTATGAGATTCCGCAATGCTGTGCACATGCTGCGGGTTTTTCCGCGGCGGAATCGCATCCTGGGAGAATCCGCAGCATGCTCATTCTTTTTTGCGGAACCGCGGCGATTCCTCCGCCATAGGAATGCATTGAACCAATTACTTTCCGCATGTGGCTGTGCCCACCATGCGGAAAGTAAGCTGTTCATGTGCGGATGGTACCCGGGGTCTGGAGGTGAGGAGACTCTCCTCCAAGCCCTGGGTACCATATCCATGTAAAAACAATAATTAAAATAAAAAATAATGATATTCTCAACTTCCGGCGTCCCACGCAGCTTTCTCGCCTCTCAGCGACGCTCCCGCCAATCCCGTTCCCAGTAATGCATTGCGAGATCACCCGATGACGTAGCGGTCTCGCGTGATGCTACGTCATCGGGGTGATTGTCGCAAAGGACTCCTGGGAACGGAACTTGCCGGGAGCGTCGCTGAGAGGCGGGAAAGCTGCGTGGGACGCCGGAAGGTGAGAATATCATTATTTTTTATTTTTATTTTACATTAGATCTTTTTACTATTGATGCGGCAAAGGCTGCATCAATAGTAAAAAGTTGGTCACACGAGTCAAACACTTGTTTTACTCGTGTGACCAACCTGTCAGATCGCTTGTAAAACGCTAGCATTCTGTAAGCTAATTACGCTTGCAAAACGCTAGTGTTTAGTGGGAATACGCATACTTATAATATGCAGATTTCCCGCGGCAGGGAGGTGCGGAATTGCCGCGGAAATTTCCATGGCAATTCCGCAACGTGTGCACATAGCCTTAGCATTTAGTGAACCTAGCAAAAAAGCCAAACAAAAAACAAGTGTGTGATTGCACTTTTTTGCAATTTCACCTCACTTGGAATTTTTTTCCCGTTTTCGAGTACACGACATGCTAAAACCAATGATGTTGTTGAAAAGTACAACTCGTCCCACAAAAAATAAGCCCTCACATTGCCATATTGACGTAAGAATAAAAAAGTTACGGCTCTTGGAAGAAGGGGAGCGAAAAATGAAAACGCAAAACCGAAAAAAGCTGGGATCATTAAGGGGTTAATAAAAGGATGTATTCATCGGAAAAAATTCTGTGGGCTCCCGCGCAATTTTCTTCGATATAGAGGGTAAGCCAGTGACTGAAGGCAGATATTAAGAGCCTAGAAAGGGACCATTGTTATTGGCCACCCCCTCCCTCTTAGCCTCTCTCTTCCCACTGCCGTGTAGCGGTAGCATATGGGGTAATAAGGGGTTAATGTCACCTTGCTATTGTAAGGTGACATTAAGCCAGGTTAATAATGGAGAGTTGTCAATTAGACACCTATCCATTATTAATCTAACTGTTTGAAAGGGTTAAAAAAACACACATACATTAAGAATAAAGTATTTTAATGAAATAATACAACACATAGGTTTTCCATTTTTATTAAACTCCCAATCTGTTCGAAGCCCTTGTTCTCCTGGAAAAAAGACCAAATAAAAAATCAACAGTATACCCATACTTGTCCGGCGTACAGTCAAGTCCCACGCCGCAATCCATCTCAAGGGGTTAAATAGTTTACAGTCGGTAGCAGTGCTAATGCAACCGCCCCGGCTGTAAACCACTGAATGAATGACAAGCTGGCGGCGGCAGCATAAGTGACTCAGTGACTCACGCTGACGTCACTGATGCTCTGCTCACTCACAAGCTGACCGCGGTGAACTCTGCAGCTGGGAAAATACTGTTCATGCGGCAGTGGACGGGGCTTAACGGAGGAAGTCCACAGCCCTAGTGTGAAACTAGCCTTAGCAGAAGGAGGTGTGGTTGACTGTGGCTGACAATTTCATCATAATTTATGGCACAAAATCTGTGTAATTTACAGTAGAAATGTTCTGCAGTCTCTGATTTCTTACACTGGCGTACACCAAATAAATACTCTTCTTGAGGAATTTGGCGCATCTTATGCCAGCTATAGATTGGATCTGTATCTGTCAGAAGATGGGGGTACACCGTCAGAAATTGGTCAGAGAGCAAAGCAAGACGGTAAGGCTGTGTGCACACGTTTGGAAATGCAGCGGAAATTTCCGCTGCATTCCCGCAACTACCGGCCACGGGAAATATGTATGCATTCCGTTTTGCGTATTCCCGCAAAATAACTAGCGTTTTGCAAGCGTATTTTCCAAGTGATCTGTAGCATCGCTTGGAAAACTGATTGACAGGTTGGTCACACAAGTCAAACATAGTGTTTGACAAGTGTGACCAACTATTTATTATTGATGCCGCCTATGCCGCATCAGTAGTAAAAGATAGAATGTTAGAAATAATCAAAAAAATATGGATATTCTCACCTTCCGGCGGCCCCCGGAGTTTTCCCGCTCCTCAGCGACGAGGACGCCAAGTTCTGTTCCCAGGGATGCATTGCGAGAATGACCTTTGTGACGTTGCGGTCACTCGACCGCTACGTCATCTGTGGTGATTCTCGCAATGCATCCCTGGGAACAGAACTTACTGGCCGCGTCGCTGAGGAGCGGGAAAACTCCGGGGGCCGCCGGAAGGTGAGAATATCCATATTTTTTATTTTAATTCTATTTTTTACAGGAATATGGTACCCAGGGCCTGGAGGAGAGTCTCGTCTCCTCAAGACCCTGGGTACCAACCGCACATGAAGCGCTCATTTCACCCATGGTGGGCATAGCCACATGCGTAAAGTGAGCGTTTCAATGCAATCCTATGGTGGCGGAATCGCCACAATTCCGCAAAATTAATGAACATGCTACGTATTTTACAGCAATGTGATTTCGCTGTAATAAAATGCGCAGCATTAGCACAGCAATTGTGGAATGCATGTAAACTAATGGGCGTTTTGTTAGCGTTTTCGCAGCGTTTCCTCGGCGGAAAATCGCTGCAAAAACGCAACGTGGGCACACAGCCTACATGTAACATGCCATAATTGATGATAAGCGTAGTGTACAAGACATCTGCATCCATTATATCTGGATTTTTGTTTGCGGCCCGTACATTGGAATAAGAGCCTCCATTGCAGTACGGAATGAGCAGAGATAAAGGGCTGTGTTTGGGATGAATGGTGACAATTTTGTAGGTCAGCGTTGAGGCATGTTTCTGCAGGGTGCATTTTCCGTCATATTTAGTCTGTTGATTGACCCTTCATTCATATTTTTCTTCCAAGAAAGAGTCCTTTAACCAATTGTACTGGTAAAAGAAAGCATACCCTTCCAGATCCAGTTTAAGTTGTGGTGAATCAATTGTTTACTTGTGCTTTGCCACAGTGGACGATAATTTATCTTTGCTAAATGGCAAGGTTAGGGTTAATTTAGCTTTTAATTTTAAGACCCCTCCATGATTAGCTGTTACACAGTTGTCTTCTCTAAGCCAGGCATGGGTGGAATAACCTTCAGGGAAGCTATGCTGTCCTTCTGTCGGCTGCTGTCTTTGAAAATTGCCTGCAGAGTTAGTGAGCAGGAACAGTTAAGATTTACAAACAATGATGAAGCTTGTCATGCATCTTTCACCATTCATCATTGGGGCCGCCGGAGCCAGGCGGTGAAGTGTTCTTCATAAAAACCAGCTCAGTGTGAAATACACCTCGCTGCAATGTTTACTGCTCTGAAACTCGTCACAGCCCTTTATAGTAAATCCAGATTGCGATGTGACATTACAGTATATCATTGCGGAGCGCGGTGGGGTTTACACTAGGAATGAGTGCAGTTCACACCAGATGAGATGTCCAGATTGAGTTATGTAGGAATTTGGCTGTTAGATGGGGATAACTTATTTTTTCCCTCTTATGTTTTGTTTTGTGTTTTTTTCTAGCTAGGAAAGTTAACTTATTTTTCTACATCCTTCTTTTCCTGATGATTTGTCTTGATCTGTTCATTAGACGCGCCCCTCTTCATTTTCTTAACCTTGGATTCGGAGATTGGAAATGTTATTATGATTCACAAGCTCACATTGTGTAGGGCAATATACTTTATATACTGAGGCATATATCAGGTAAACACATACCTTATGGAGGATAACGTATTACAAATCCTGCTTGCTTTCTGTCTCTGTCCAGTGCGGCATGTAATGAAATTGCCATGTCTAGCGATTAAAATCGAGTGTTTCTTGTGTTGTAAAAATGGGATCTTCAGCACCTGCTCTTTCTTCTAGCTAGCCTTATAGCAGTGTACACTTGCCTAGCAGAGAATGTTTCTACTAGCCTTCCGAGCTTAGTAATAGGCATGTATATCCGCAAAATATTTGACATTTACTGCATATAAATGAAAGCATAATTTACTAGTATATGACATACACGTATAGAAAAAATGTGTAATTTAACAATCCCTTAAAACATCATAAGACTGGGTTTTCATGTGATGTTCTGGGGCCATAGTGTGCCACGTGGCCAAAGAAAACGTGGCAAAATTGGCTATTATGTGCTACAGTTTAGCAAGTCAAAGTAAAGCACTTGGAACCTTTTGAGCACAAAACGAGGCCCATAAACACTTAGGGGTTTCGACAACAAAATGTTTTCGCCAAAATTCTGGCGTAAAACTGCTCTAAATTTTTTAAGTTTTTTTCCGTAGACCTGGCCAGGTCTACCAACCTTTTGAAAAGTTGGTGAAAGATCAAGAGGAGTGGCGTATATTGTACTAAAGTACAAATCTTTTGGCGACCCAAGGCAGCTGAAAAATGTACCAAATTCATTAAGAGACATACTTCTTTAAATTAATTCAGCGCATCTTACCCCAGCGTGTGTACGTTCTTCAGGACTGATGTGCAATACTTGTCACGACACAGCTGTCGGGTGACCCGGGACCAGGGGCTCCTTCCCTGTCCTTAATACTATGGGGCGCCCAAGCTCACCTCACTCCCCAGGATACTTCTGAAGATGAAGATGCCGGGGTCTCCACCCTTGCCTTATCTCCTGAGTTAGCCCTCGGTCTGTTCTCTTCCCCCACCCAAAGAAGAGGAGCACTACTGTGCACCATAGTACACCAACCCGACAAACAAAGCAACACAAGCAAGGGTTAACAGAAAACTTCAGGCATTCAAAATATTCACTCACATATAACAGAAGAACGCAGCGGGGCATGGAGGTAGGGGAATAAACCGAAATAGAGAAGGATAGGGAATTACCACACATACAAACCAATCAACAGTCACAGATTACTCCTCCAACTCTCCTTCTCATAGGAACTCCTCTCCCTCCGTTAGCCATGCAGCAAATGTTAGCTCTGACAAGGATTTGTAACAGAGTCCAGATTATAAAGGGGAAAGGAGTGGCTAACCGAGCTCAGCTGTGAGCACAGGGATTTCCAACATGGCCTATTTTAACCCCTGTTCTGCCAGAAGGAATAAACACATTTCAAATGAAGGAGATGTGCTTCTTCTCAGCGCCAAAGTAGGAGCAATCAGACATTGCGGTTTTCTGGCTCCACACTGTCACGGTAACTCCGTGAGAATACTCCAGCCTGTGTACGGTTCATCAAGACTGGTGTGCAGTACTCCAGTCTTCATAAATCAGGCCCATAGTTTGGTGTGGAGGAACTCTAGTGTTTCTCTATAGAGACCTGACCCAAACCTAATCAAACACCCTTTTTTACTGGGTCTAAATGGGAGAAGGGTGCTTTAGCTTCTAAAGAGCTGCTATATTTAAGTGGGGAGGAGAGCTGTGACTACTTTCTTATCAGCTTCTAACGTAACTACTGAGGTAGTTAATAGGGTCTGCTGTGTGTACCCGAAAACTTTTGGAATGGGGATGCTGTGACTCATGGGGAAGCAGTGACAAATGAAAAAGTTGGAATTTTGTGGAAAACACCTGCGGCAGTGTCGGGTATTAATGTGAGAGACTCGCGCGAGTTTCTCGCATCACACTCGCAAGTGTGACCCCGGCCTTACACTTCTGGAAAAAAAATAAAGGGTACATGTCTTTGACTGTCAATAAAGGAAGCTTGGTCCTAGAATCTCTGATTGCAGAGAATCTGCTGGATGTTTTTTTTTTTCAAGATGACCTGTCACTGGCATAAAAGCAGCTGTTCCTGTGATCCCAGCATTATTTATGTTTTGCTCCTGCACTTATCTGTTCCTCAGATATGGCCTCTTCCTCCTTTTAGGTAAAAGTCTTCTTAGTTAAGTGGATGTTGCCCTCAAGAAGGGGACCAAGCCCCTCTAGCTTAAAAGACTATATCTACATACATGGAGAATGGGGTCATTTCAGAGGAAAGGAGAGTGGCAGGAAGAAAAAACCAACATGAGATTCAGGAGAGCAGCATTTACACAAAGCAAAAAAGTGACACGGATGACGAGCAATACGGATGAAAATCTTCAAGACTCATTCAAAAGTCAGTGATTTTTCAGCAGTATTTGTGTAGCATAGCCAGGTCGTGTCTCCAAAACACAGAACAGGTGTCAGTGTTTCAATTATAGTTTTTCTCTGTAAGTTCCGCTCCTGGCTTTGGCCTACAAATACTGATGAAAAATCACTAACGTGAGAATGAGCCCTCGCTGTTTTCTGAATGAAAGTCGGACAATTTTTCATGCGCTCATCTGACCCCAGCCTCAGGGTTAGTAGGAACTTTTGTGAAATGCTACATAGCTTTTCTTATCTTTGTAGAAATAATTATTTGCAACGTGATCGCTAATAGGTTAAATGCACATGTCGTGTAGGAGTTGTGGATTTGTCACTTGTATTTTGAAAGCAGATTTTAACACAATATCATACCATGTTCATGTTGCCATACGATCACGCAGTGCAGTTTTCGGGGGTATAAACCTTGATGGACCTGGCTTTGGGCGTTTCACGTGAAGTGAACAGGCGTCTTCTAGTCACTTACAGTCAATGGAAGAAATGGTTTAAAAACAATGATAAGTGAATGAAGTTATGGAAAACATATGATTATTGTTACACATATATGCCTGATTTTTAAGCGTTAAAGGGGTTGTCCAGACAAATTTTTTTTAAATTAGAGCTTCGGCTGTCAAATGCCGCCCCTACCAGATAAGGAAAAAATAAGTAGTGCTCCTCAGCAGCGCTACATACAAGCTGTAGGTGACTATAAGCTGGGAGAAACAGGATGGGGAATGGAAAATGCTTTAATGGGAACTTGTCACTATGAAAATGTTGTCCAGTCTGCAGCCAGCAGGTTATAGAGCTGAGCTGATTGATATTTAGTTTTGTGAGAAAAGATTCAGCATAACCTATGTTTTCATCTTTTAATACTCTACTCCAGTGTCTGGGATTTTGGCTCCAGTGGGCGGTCCAAGCAGTGATTGACAGCTTTCTTTGTATATGTGTGCAGATAGACATAGCTGTCAGTCACTGATAGGACCAACCCCTGAAAATATCACAAAACCAAATATCAATCTGCCCAGCTCCTCCTGCTCTATAACATGCAGCCCACAGATTGCATTTCTTGGTGACAGGTTCCCTTAAATGACTTATTATAATGTCCATCAGCACTTGTTTTACAATTTATTTGTAGAGCCTCGAAGGAAACCCTGCTCTCTAGATATATTTTTTAGTAAATACTTGTATTTCCCATAAACAACAATTCCATCATGTTTTCGTAGTTCTCTGCATTTTTTTCCTCTTGTATTCCTCCTAAAAGTTGACAATTATGTGCCATTGCTCCCCTTGTCAAAGATGTGTGTCCCTACACAGTTGGTTTGATACGGCCTGCACTGATTGGCCAGTAGGGACACGCCCTCACCTGGTAACTCCCAGTTGTTAATTTATTGATACATTTTTAGGAGGAATTGAGTTCTAAGGACAGTTGTTCCAGGAGTGTTATATCTTGGGAAATACGGAGCAGGCATATTAGAGCACACATGTCTGGAGAACAGACAGGCCCTCTTTGACACCTACTCGGGTAGATTTATCAGTCAGGTTGCAGGGTAACCAATGTATAAGCTGTGAATTTATCAGAATGATGCATTTGTTATTTTCCGATGCAATACGTTGGACACTTTTCTTTACCTGCTTTGTGCACCAAAAATGTAATAGCTTTGGCTAACCACCAACTTTACTCATCAACATCTTTCAGAACTTTTGTGCTAGGTGTAAAAATGTCTAAAACACATAACACAGTTTGTGCATTATGCTTGGTGAATATCCCCCATTGTCCCACACCCTATAGAAGCTTCCTGAAGAGGGGATTGTGGTATGCTGTTAGAAGTGCAGGTGCTTACCTTTCTATGTTCGCCCAGTGAACTGATACACGTAATCCTTTTTGGATGTCTCACTGTTAAGTGATAATAGGGCTTTTTTGCAGCTCAATCGAGTTTCTTTCCTTTGCCCTTTAATGTAG
This sequence comes from Oophaga sylvatica, assembly GCA_033576555.1. NCBI lineage: Eukaryota > Metazoa > Chordata > Amphibia > Anura > Dendrobatidae > Oophaga > Oophaga sylvatica. The sequence continues at coordinate 654,204,984 of JARQOD010000001.1, read as the reverse complement.
AACAGCCTCTTACTGTTTTCTTATCCAGCACTAATGTTGTGGTTTTACTTTAGAAGATTCTCGGTTCAGCTAGAACTTAGCATGAAGCCAAAACTCAAAGGGGTTTTCCGGTTTCAGAAAACGTCTGTGCCCCCACTCCAGTTTTTTTTTTTTTTTTTAAAAAACCTACTTTATCACCCTCCCCAGGTTGAGCGTTGAATCTCCGCCTCTGCTACTGGTAACTGTCGACAGCACTGCAGCCAAGCAGTGAGCTCAGCGATTCTACCCAAGTTGACTGCATGAGCCGCTCTGAGTCTTTGAACTCACTGACTGCTGCAACGTCAGTACTGCAGACAATAATTTACAGCAGTAGCAGCGTTGGAGACTCAGCACTGGACTCAGCACTGGACCTGGGGAGGGTAAGTATAGAACAGTTTAACTGCAGCCAAGTAACAGGATTTGTGAAGCTGGAAAACCTTTTCAGCAAAGCATTAACCCTTTATTTATCCTTACAAAAGTTAATGCACAGCCTAACAGGGTAATTATATTTTGAAATTCTTCAGTTTTAAAAATGTGACAGAGAAAGAAATACCCCCAGTTTTATATTGTATGTTAACCTGTCACCCCTTGAAGAATAATAACATAAAACAGCTGACATGTGCCCCTAACAGCCGCAGGTGGAATCGCGATCCACCCACGGCTGTTAACCTGTCAATCTCTGACAGCAGCATTTAACTCGCGCTTCCGGCAAGCACGTTGGAAATCCCGCCCATCGGTGACCCTGTCACGTGATCGCAGGTCACCAATGGGTTGGCATGACAGCCAGAGGTCTTCAGCAGACCTCTATGGTTGTCACTGCTGGATTGCTATGAGCACCGCCCGATAGTCGGCGCTCATAGCAAGTAAGCATTTCTGCTACATACAGGCGATCTGATCATCACCTGCATGTAGCAGAGCTGATTGGACAACTGCAACTTCTAGTCTCCCATGGAGACTATTAAAGCATGCAAAAAGTAAAAAAAAATGTTTTTAAAAATATTAAATGAATATAAAAGTTCAGATCACCCTCTTTCGTCCCATTCAAAATAAAACAATACAAAAAAATCAAATATACACATATTTGTTAGCGCTGTGTGCAGAATCACCCGATCTATCAATGTAAAAATTGAATAAACCTGATCGCTAATCGGCATAACTAGAAAAAAATTCAAAATACCAGAAGTTTTGGTAGCCACTACTTTGCAATAAAATGCTATAACAGGTGATATAAAGATCATATATACACCAAAATGGTATCAATAAAAACATCAGCTCGGTGCGCAAAAAATAAGCTCTCACCCAACCCCATATCACGAAAAAAGGAGACGCTACTGGTCTCGGGAAATGTCATCATTCTTTTTTTAACCAAAGTTTGGATTTTTTTTTCAGCACTGAAATAAAAAAGAACCTAGACATGTTTGGTGTCTATGAACTCGTAATGACCTGGAGAATCATAATGGCAGGTCAGGTTTAGGATTTAGTGAACATGGTAAAAAAAAAAAAAAAAAAAACAACAACTGTGGAATTACACTTTTTTTGCAATTTCACCGCACTTGGAATTTTTTTTCCCGTTTTCAGGTACACGATATGTTAAAACCAATCATGTTGTTGAAAAGTTCAACTTGTCCCGCAATTAACAAGCCCTCACATGGCTATTTGGACAGAAAATTAAAAAGTTATGGGTCTGGGACAACGCAAAAACGGAAAATAGTTTGGGGCTTAAGGGGTTATTGTTCTTTCTTGTATTGCCTCTCCCGTTTTCTGACCTGGTTTGCCTATTCATTTATCCTGACCTCTCGGCTCTTGACCTCGGCTACGTATATTGAACTTGTGCTGCCTGCCCTGCCCTTGGATTGCCTGACCATACACCTGTACTTCGTACCTGTGTCTCTGACCCTCCTGTCAGCTGCTGCAGACCCGGTGACTGCCCTGGATTGGTATCGGCAGCCAAGCCTTTCCTCACCCTCAGAGGCTCTAGTGAATACCTGGTAGTCACTTAGTTACACCCCTCGAGAATATGCCCGGCACGTGGTGCAGTGGGTCCACACCCACCAGGACTACAGTAACTAAATATTCAAACTGTTTTGGAGCAGTTTTTGGGTGAATACAATTTGATCAATTGCTCCCTAAAGCTAGAGGTGCTTCTCACAAATTTAGAATACCATCAAAAAGTTAATTTATTTCAGTTCTTCAATGCCAAAAGCGAATCACATATATTATATAGAGTCATTACAGAGTGATCTATTTCAAGTGTTTATTTCTGTTAATGTTGATGATTATGACTTACAGCCAATGAAACCCTAAAAGTCATTATCTCAGTAAATTAGAATATTTTATAACACCAGCTTGAAAAATGATTTTAAAATCTGAAATGTTGGCCTACTGAAATGTATACTCAGTAAATGCACTCAATACTTGGCTTGGTTTCTCTGAATAAACAAAAGCCCAAGATAACAACATAATAAGCCAAGTCTCCCACCATTAAAACTTTTTTCCCCGTTATAAATGGCACGACAGGTCGGCCGCCCGACCACCGCTCCATTCGTGCTCTTTGGGGCTGCTGGAAAAGCATAGCGCAGCATTCGGCAGCCCCATAGGGAATGAATGGAGCAGAAGTGAAGCATGCACACTACAGATCCATTCTGTGGTGGATAAAAGTAAACCATTTTGCCAATCGGTGCAGATCCCAGTGACCGGACCTCCACCATTCAACAAATTATCACAGACAACTCAGTGGCACTACGTAACTAATGTTCTACACAGAAAGGTTATTTTCTGCCTATTGCATCAGTAAGTGATTTTGTTTTGTTTTGTCCAAGTAAAAATATAATATACTGTATATTTAAAAGAAACCTAGCTTTTTTTGACCCACTGGCCTCATCCTTTTAGCATGTAGTTGTACAGCCTGACAAGTGAGGTTGCTGCTTAAGGGCAAAGGTGAGGATGTGCTCCATGAGCGAGTCAGCTGCCTGTAATGACCTCCTCTTAGCATGGGAGAGTTGTCAATCTTTCCTTTAATGCTAGAGCAAGTGAGAAGTCAATGCACAGTTGTTTTATTTGACATGACTACTAGGTTAAGAGTGCCTAATGGCTAGAGGGGACAGATAAGCAGAATGTATTGTGTCAGCCTGTCTCACTTCAAATACTCTGCTAAGCATTTACTGATGAGCCATGGATTGGGTTAAATAGCAAGATAATTGCAGCACCCATCCTTCTTGTTATTGCTTGTACTACATCTGTATCTGCTTTTGCCTCAGGCTGTGGAAGAGGATTTTTTTTCTGCACATCTACTGTATACACAGTCTCTAGTATTGTCAAGTAACTGTTGCAGAGCCAAGCGGGTTATTATGAATGGCTTACTTCTCAGGAGAAGGGGTAAAAAAAGGAAAATGTCAAAGCTTCCTGAAAATAACTTTCTGCCAAACATACCTGCAGCATATTTGTGTGACAGAAGCAGTTTTGTATTGCGTTCTTGTATAAACCATGATACTAACAAGACGTTCTCATTTGAAAGCACTGTACTGTTCTCCTTCAGTTTAGAACCACGTGCAGAACAATGCCGGCTTTTCACACTTTATAAAGATACCTGCCACCTTTATATTTTTGTATAGATATTTAGGGTTCACTGCATCTTAGCTGTATTTCAAAAGCAACTTAGTTTCATTTTTAATATTTAATTTTTGTTTTCTGTTGGTACTTACAGATTATGTCCTTTTTCTCCAAATATACCTAGATTCAATTGATATGACTTACTAAATTTTTTACAGTTACGTTGCGTTTTTACTGCCTTTTTTATGCAAATTTTAAGCTGCGTTTTACAGTACCACCAAAGCCTAGGAGATTTTAGAAATCTTATGCACACACATTGGTTTTATTTTCCTGACTGATTTGGAAAGCTGCTGCGTTTTTAAGAACTGCAGCATGTCACTTCTTTCAGCTTTTTTGCCGTGTTTTTCACCCATAGAAAACAATGGGTAAGTGCAAAAATGCATCAGGTTTTGATACGTTTTTAGTGAAAAAAGCAGGTACAGCGCTATGTGAATTACACTTATTTTTGTGATTTTCCCGACTTTAAACAATGTTATTGAGAATTGCAGTTAGGATTAGTATAGTTTAATTAAATTATTAATTAGTGATTGGTACAAAGTAAACATTGGCCGACCAAGGTGTGAGATTGAACAATGCCTGCGGCCAACCAAAGTGTTAAAGTAAACAGTGTCCTACAAGCTCAATTCTCTGTCCATATCTTAGGTAGACTATCCCAGACAAATTTATCTCCCCCGGCTGTAACATTTGTAATTGTGCATTTTTTCATTAACTCGTGTGATCTGTTTTGTTCAGAATAGTCACTACTTTTTCAGACATAAAAATATTTGTACAGTAAATAATTTGATCAATTTGCCCCTTTTCCAAAAATGATTTTATGGTTTCACATATATCTTGCATTGGTTACCTATGTTCAATGCTTCTGTGCAGAAGTTGATTCTTCAAAAAGGCTATGCTATCAGATGTTTTCTTTTAACTCAGTGTGTTAAGGGTATGCCACACTAAACAACATCGCTAACGGGATCGCTAAAAAACGTCACTATTTAGCAATCCCGTTAGCGATGTTGTTGTGTGCGGCATGCAGCAACGACGTGGCCCCTGCTGTGATCTCGTCCGTCGTCCTGATCGTTCCGGACCCTATTCTGATCGTCGGCGTCCCGCTGGGTAAGTATATATCGCTGAGTGTGGCACCTTTTTTAGCGATTTAGCGGTACTTTTGTACCGCTAAAGTCGTTAAGGAGATCGCTAACCGCGATAGCGTCCTTAACGACATCGCTAAATGTGGCCGACACTAGCGATATTGTAAACGATCCCGCTAGCGATCTCATTAGTATGCGACGCTAACGAGATCGTTAGCGGGATCGTGTAGTGTGGCAGTACCTTTACTCAGTTTTCTTCTTTCTTCTAAAGGTACTGCCACACTACACGATCCCGCTAACGATCTCGTTAGCGTCGCATACTAATGAGATCGCTAGCGGGATCGTTTACAATATCGCTAGTGTCGGCCACATTTAGCGATGTCGTTAAGGACGCTATCGCGGTTAGCGATCTCCTTAACGACTTTAGCGGTACAAAAGTACCGCTAAATCGCTAAAAAAGGTGCCACACTCAGCGATATATACTTACCCAGCGGGACGCCGACGATCAGAATAGGGTCCGGAACGATCAGGACGACGGACGAGATCACAGCAGGGGCCACGTCGTTGCTGCATGCCGCACACAACAACATCGCTAACGGGATCGCTAAATAGTGACGTTTTTTAGCGATCCCGTTAGCGATGTTGTTTAGTGTGGCATACCCTTAACTCACTCAGTTAACTCTCCCCTCCCCACCATGCTTCCTATCAGATAGAATACAGGCATGCTCTACAAACCAAATCATTAATCTATCTGATCAAGTGGAATAAAGATCTCTATTCATAGCTTTACCTTTCACACCTTCTTGTAAGTGCCAGGAATGAGCACTCTAGAAAGTACACAATGAACTTGTCAAAGCTTGGGTGTCTGAGATAATCCTAATCACTTTAAATGTTGGTGACAGGGTTAATAGCTTACAAGAGGTAAAATTAAATAGATCTCTGGTTCTACTAGAGGATATATTTTAGCTAGCCAATATTAGTCTGAAAGCAACTGATTTTTTTTATTTTTTATGAGCAGGGTTGATTTCTTTTTGCAATTTAGAAAAACACCACATTGCAGGGATATTGTATGATCTGGAATTTTACAAGTCCTTATCCTGGAAAGTGTTTTTTTCTATGCCAATGGACTTTGTGTCAAATTTGTCAAACTGTCTCACAAGGTATGCTAAATTTGTCGCAAGATAAATGACAGAAACACCTATAGTTACACAAAGAAAAAAACAGATTTAGTATAGCTAAAAGAAATCCAAACCTAAAGGGCCCTGTGTAAAAAATTAATTGCACCCCCTTTAAACAAAAATTAACTGTGGTTTATCACATCTTTGGAAAGCTGAGTTCAAATTCCCTAGCCACAGGCTGGCCTGATTACTGCCGCTCCAGTTCAAAAATACAAAGGAAATGTGTCATCGTTAACTTTAGACCTTTTAAGGTACTGTCACAGTAAGCGAGATCGCTAGCGAGATCGTTAAAGAGTCACCGATTTTATGACGCAGTAGCGATCTCGTTTGCGACGTAGCTGTGTGTGACATGTAGCGGCGATGTGGCCCCCGCTGCAATGTCGTTGATCGCTTATGAACGTTCTGAGCCGTTTTTTAGTCATTGGTGTCCCGCTGGAGAGCCTGAATCGCTGAGTGTGACACCCTTTATGAACGACTTCACCAGCGTCGCAGGTGGGACTTGGTTTTCCCAACGACTGCAGAGGTCGTTATACAGATCGGTGATCTCTGATGAGATCTTTGTGTTTGGAAGCTAACTAGCGACCACATAGCGATCGCACTAGCGATCTCGCCAGGTTGTGTCGTTGTCGTGATCGCTAGTGCGATCGCTAAGTGTGACAGTGCCTTAAGCAATCATTTAATCTTCAACTTGCTTAACTGTTCACAATAGTAGTAACAGTTTTACATGTCACTGTGCATATATATATATGCACTGTGAGGAAAGGAACCGCCACCATTTTGGACAAGGCCTATACCAGCCTCCATTTTGTCTGTTGGAGAACCACAGGCTGGTAACTGCACAGGGCCTGTTAGCATATTCAATACGACAGGTTTGATGTCCACTGTGAAGCAAAAGGGCTTTAGTATGCTAAGCAATTCAGGCCCATGTTTGAATAAGAAGGTCATTAGTATGCTAAGTAATTCTTGCCCACGACAGAATTTCCTGCTCAATATGAATAGCCAGGCCGATTAGTATGCGTGCTTCAAAGCAGGAGGCTTCAATTAGATTATACCTGCCAGCTGGACACAGAAACACAACTATTGTACGTTTCCAGACAGGAAGGCTCCGTTCTAGGATTATGAATTATGAGCACATCTTTTTAGGTGCATTCTCATAAAAATATCTGTGTGACCCGGCGGACCTCGGGCATTTGATGGTGCAATTCCCGAGTCGGTGATGGCTTGGGGGGCTGAGATATAGAGATTGGCCATCCACAATGACCCAATTGGGCCAGGTTTGATATCCATGCGACAGGCAAAACATACTGCATCCGCTGGTACCTCTCGTGTCCTGATCCGATCGTCCTGGAGAAAGTTAACCCCTTTGCTAGATATTGGGAATAAATTCTGCGGGGGGCTAAGGGTGGAGATTTTCCTCCCACCCTTGGACACCGAGGGGAGGGACCTAGCAGGTTTAAGAACTGTGAGCTAAGGGCAGACCACATCCATTTTCTCACAGCAGCAAGACCATGGAAAACTAAGGACCAAAGGGACAGACCTGCCAAGGGAGCAGCAGTACACGTTTTGGGGGACTGTCCAGCAACTAAGACTTTCACCTGGGCATCGCAGAGCTCCCTGCCTCCACATGTCCATACAACCTGGTAATATTGACCTCTAGCTAATACCTCTAAGCCTTGTATCATTATTGTTGTATTTTACTCTGACTGCAAATCCATTGTAATTCCTTTGTATAGCTTACTGTATATTTTTGTAATTATCTAGTGCGCCCTTAAGGCAATTAAACCATAAAATTAATCTTGGGCTGATGTTTTTACTCTGATCACGAATCTTAGAATACCCAGTGGGTAACAGGACACCCTCCCCGGTGGCCATTTGCTCTAGGTGCAGTTCCCTTACTGACCTGAGGGACAAAGGGGGCGCCGGAGAGCTGTGCCTGTGGAGTTACGTCACATTGGTGACATGGAAGGACAGGGGCCGTCCTTCACATTTGGTGGCAGCGGTGGGATCAGAGTAATAGTGTGCGTGGGACCCCTATTCCCAGACACTAAAGACTACCAGCGGTAACTTTCACTGCTGGGGTCTTAAGGTCAGCCCAGCACTAGACAGTCAGAGTGCAAATATAATAAGTTGTGTGCAAGGTCAGGGTTGCAGCTGTGTCAGTAACCAAAGGTTCCCAAGATGGCGGAAGGCACCAGGAGTAAGGCAAAGGGGGAGGCCAATGCTATGGTCTATGAGGGGTTCGATACCGATGAAGGCGAGGGGGAGCTCAGCCAGGGCTCCCCAAGGAGCCTGATCCCCGTGCTCAGTCCTGCAGTGGACTGTCCACCCCCTGCAGCCTGTCCAGATCGGAGGCCCTTTTCCAAGCGGCTATGGCACAGCTCGAGGCTGGTAATGACGCCGCCCATGACAGACTCCTGGTGGCGGCAGAGAGAGCAGCAGAGCGGGAGCAAGCGGCGGCAGAAAGCAGCAGAGCGGGAGCAAGCAGCGGCAGAGAGAGCAGCGGAGCCTGAGCATACAGAACTCCGTGAAGCTGCGGAGCGCAGGCACCGACTGGAGATGGCTCAGCACGGGCCCCCGCTGGGCGCTCCAGCCCCACCGGAGACAAAGGCTCCCAAGGTCCGGGCGGAGGACTTTCCCCTGCTTGAAAAGGATGGAGACCTGGATTCCTTTCTGCTGGCCTTTGAGAGGACCTGCCTCCAACATCGTCTGGCCCTGGATCAGTGGGCAAGGTACCTGATCCCCCGTTTGAGGGGTAAGTCCCTGGAAGTTTTGGGGGACTTACCTGCCGGGGAGGAGCAGGACTACAACAGCATCAAGCGGGCCCTGATCCAGCACTACAACCTCACCCCGGAGTCGTACCGCAGGAAGTTCAGGAGCCTGCAGCGGGGTTCAAAGGACACCTGGACCAACCACATGCGGGCCCTGCTGAGAGCTGCGGAGCACTGGACCTCGGGTCTAGAGCTCACCACCCGCCAGGAGGTCCAGGAACTGTTCGTCACGGAGCAGTTCTTGTGGAACTGCCCAGAGGACCTCCAGCAGTTCCTCCGTGACCGGAAACCAAAGGGGCTTCTGCTACAGCCGCCCTGGCAGACGAGTATGTCAACAACAGGGCGTCTGCCAGCAGCACCTGGAGAGGGGGTAAGCCCAATCCTGCCCCGGCCCCATCCCCAGCCCCCAGAGTGCAAGGGGTGTACCCCCCTGCTGCCCTCTCCAGGCCAGGAACAGAACCCAGATGTTGTCATAATTGCAATCAGCCAGGACACTTTAAGGCTGCGTGTCCCCAGTGCCAGAAGGCCCCCATCCCTGTCCCAGAAACCGTCCACTGTTTTGTGTGTGGGAGGGGGTGGTGGGAGGTCCCTGGACAATTACCAACCTGTCACCATCGGCCGCTCAGCGGTCATGGGACTGCGGGACACAGGCGCTGAACGAACCCTGGTACGTCCTGAGGTGGTGTCCCTTAAGACTTGGTAACTGGGAAAACCCTTTCTGTCTCCGGAATTGGAGGCGTTGAACCGGCGCTGCCCGTCGCCAAGGTGTTTTTGGACTGGGGCGCCGGGAGGGGGATGTGGGAGGCGGGAGTAACGCCAAATATTCCTGCAAATGTGTTGCTTGGGACCGATTTGGGGCGGCTAGTGTCCCAGTATGTGGCTGTCATGTGTGCATTGCCACGAAGATCGTCGCGGTTGCACATTCTGACTTCTCATAGCTGAGTTGCTGTTTCTTTGTGTTTGGCAGTTAGGGAGTTAATTCTGTCTGTGCTCAGTTCTGGGACTGGGTGCAGTTTCTCCCGGCTGCAATTAATTATTTGTTGATTGGTTTCCTTTAAATCTCTGGTTGTCTGTGTTGGGAGTTGCCAGTGAAATTCTTCATGCAGACCACAGATAGGATTGTATCTGTATAGACTTAAGTTAAAGAGCTCCTTAGTTGTTTTAAGCTCACCTTGCTTAGAGTTTAATATCCCAGATCATTTATGTTCCTTCTGTGTTTGAGTGTGTATGCAAGTCTGTGTTTTCTCCAGTCTGTCTAATATGTCTAATCTGTGTATTTAGCAGAGATCAGCCCATATTCCTTTGGTGGTAATCAGTATCCTTCTTAGGACTGATTACAGGGTTCAGGGACTGATAGGAGACAGGGTTAGGCTGGAGACTTGGACCTCTGAACCATTATCAGTACCTCCAAGGTGAGGGATTAGTTAGGACCCCAGTTTAGGGTCAGGTTAGACCCCCGGTCCTCCTCTTTCCTGTGACAGTGTATCAAGTCCTCAAGATTAACCCTGAGTTCAACGGATATCGTGTCAGGTAAATCTATTCTATATTTACATGCTGATGTTGCTAATCTATATGTTGTATAGAGTGTTGTTCTTTTAAGAATAGTTTACTGACATCGTACACATATCATAAGACCGCGTGACATTTTCACTGGCCAATAAAATTATTCCCAGTTGCCATGGATCCAGTAGCCCAGCTGGCTCTGCAGTTGCAGGGATTATCCATGGAGCTGACGGACATTAAGTCCAAAGTTTTGTCTCCCTCGGAGCAAACCAGATTTGAACCTAAAGTAGCTCTCCCGGACAGGTTCACTGGTGGGCGAGACAAATTTTTTACCTTCAGGGAAGCATGTAAATTGTATTTTCGGCTTCGGCCTCGATCATCAGGGAGTGAAGAGCAGAGAGTGGGAATTGTTGTCTCGCTCCTACAAGGGGACCCTCAATCCTGGGCCTTCTCCCTTCCTCCGGGATCCCCGGCTCTACAGTCAGTAGATCGATTTTTTACTGCCCTGGGTTTGGTATATGATGACCCAGATCGGGTCTCTCTTGCTGAGACAAAATTACGTAAGATACAGCAGGGAGATCGTCCGGCGGAGGAATTTGCTTCTGAGTTCCGTAGATGGGCCACAGATACTCAGTGGAATGACCCAGCTCTTAGAAGCCAGTTTTGTCATGGGCTTTCTGACAAATTAAAGGACGTTTTGGCTCAGTATGATTCTCCTCCATCACTGGAGGCTGCTATGGCCTTAGCTATCCGTACTGATAGACGGCTCCGGGAGAGGTGCGAGGTAACTCGCCCCCTGTTGTTACTCCACCTACTACTAAAGTCCCTTATGTTGAGGTTCCCTTGTCTGTTCGGAGGAGCCTATGCAGTTGGGAGGGACATCATTTCGTAGGAGGGGATTGGCGGTACGCCGCAGGACTAGAAGGTGTTTCTTCTGCGGGAAAGAGGGACATTTTGTTGGGGGATGTCCATCCCGTGCCTTGTTGAGCAAAAAGTCGCCGGAAAAACTGTTAATCCCAGGTTGTGTGGTGGACGACAACCTGGGAGTATGTATTTCGTCCGCTAGTTCTTCTCAGTTCCTTGTACCAGTGGAGGTGGTGGTTGGTACGAGAGTGGAGAGATTTTCTGTTCTTCTTGATAGTGGGTCCGGGGCTAATCTGGTTGACGCTCAGTTTGCTCAGGCTCAAGGTATGCATCTGAGTGTATTGGTCAAACCGATCCCTATATTCTCCATTGACGCCAGGCCTCTCGGCCAAGGTAGCTTTGTTCATGAGGTTCATAACATTGACCTTCGGGTAGGGGCAATACATAGGGAACTATTATCTTGTTATGTGTTGGAGGGTCTACCTACTCCTATTGTGTTGGGACTTCCTTGGTTGGTTAAACATAACCCTGTGATTAATTGGCAGTCCAGAGATATAAGCCAATGGGGGGAGTTTTGCAAAAGTAACTGCATGAACACAGTCATCAGTGCGGTCGTGCCTAGTACTTTGCCTCCTTTTTTGGAGGACTTTGGGGATGTGTTCTCTGAGGAGGGGTGTCAGGAGTTGCCTCCTCATCGCGTGTATGACTGCTCTATTAATTTACTTCCTGATGCTAAGTTACCTAAAGCTAGGTTATATAACCTTTCTGGTCCTGAGAGGCAGGCTATGAAAGATTATATTTCGGAGAGTCTGGCCAAAGGGCATATTAGACCTTCATCTTCCCCAGTGGCCGCGGGGTTCTTCTTTGTGAAGAAAAAAGATGGAGGCCTACGCCCTTGCTTGGATTTCCGCGAACTTAATCGGATTACTGTTCGAGATCCGTATCCACTCCCTCTGATTCCTGATCTCTTCAATCAAATTGTTGGCGCCAAATGGTTCTCTAAATTGGATCTCAGGGGGGCGTATAATCTGATTAGGATAAAAGAGGGGGATGAGTGGAAAACGGCGTTTAACACGCCGGAGGGACATTATGAGAACCTTGTCATGCCTTTTGGTCTGACTACTGCACCAGCAGTGTTCCAACATTTTGTTAATGACATTTTTCGTCATCTGGTGGGGCTGTTTGTGGTCGTATATTTGGATGACATTTTAATTTACTCACCAGATCTTGGGTCTCACCAGGAGCATGTGAGACAGGTGTTGCAGATCTTGCGAGACAATAAACTATACGCCAAACTGGAAAAGTGTGTATTCGCCGTACAGGAACTTCAGTTTTTGGGTTTCTTGGTGTCAGCCTCCGGTTTCCGTATGGACCCTGAAAAAGTGAGAGCAGTGCTTGAATGGGATCAGCCAGAGGATCTTAAGGCTCTGCAGCGTTTTCTGGGGTTTGCTAACTACTACCGGAAATTTATTTGTAATTTCTCATCTGTTGTCAAACCTCTCACTGACATGACAAGAAAAGGGACGGATTTTTCTAAATGGTCGGACAAAGCTTGCCAAGCTTTTTCCTCTTTGAAAAAATGTTTTGCTTCGGCACCCGTTCTCATCCAACCAGATGCATCACAGCCGTTCGTTGTGGAGGTGGACGCGTCTGACGTAGGGGTGGGTGCAATATTGTCCCAGGGTCCGTCCCCTGGTAAATGGCATCCGTGCGCTTTCTTTTCTAAAAAATTGTCGTCCGCCGAAAGGAATTATGATATCGGCAATAGGGAACTTTTGGCCATTAAGTTGGCTTTTGAAGAATGGCGTCACTTTTTGGAGGGGGCAGTCCACCCGGTCACCGTCATTACTGATCACAAGAACCTGCTGTATTTGGAATCTGCTAAGCGTCTGAATTCCAGACAAGCTCGATGGTCGTTGTTTTTTACCAGGTTTAATTTTGTTGTCACTTATCGCCCTGGATCTAAGAATGTTAAGGCGGATGCCTTGTCTCGCAGTTTCCCAGGGGCCGGGAAAATGGATGACCCGATTCCTATCCTTCAGGAGGGGGTGGTAGTGTCGGCTGTATGTTCTGAGCTTGAGGAGGAGGTGTTAGAGGCTCAGGGGGACGCCCCTGCAGGACCTCCAGGGAGACTGTTTGTCCCAAATCAGTTGAGACAAAAGGTTATTGAGGCACATCATAATTCTGCTTTAGCAGGACATCCAGGGAGTAAGGCTACTTTAGATCTCCTTTCTCGCCGGTTTTGGTGGCCTAACGTTAATAAAGATGTTTTAACTTTTGTCGCGTCCTGTGGGGTTTGTGCTCGCTCTAAGACCCCTCATACCCGTCCGTCTGGGACCCTCTTACCCTTGAAACTTCCGGAGCGTCCATGGACTCATTTGTCTATGGACTTCATCACGGACCTTCCTCAGTCGTCAGGGAAGACTGTCATACTGGTGGTTGTTGACAGGTTCAGTAAGATGGCACATTTCATTGCTCTTCCTGCCCTCCCTAATGCTAAAACTCTGGCGCAGGTGTTCATTGGGGAGATTGTGAGACTTCATGGGTTGCCTTCTGATGTGGTGTCAGATAGGGGGTCTCAGTTTGTGTCCAAGTTTTGGAGGGCATTTTGTTTACGTCGGGGGATGCAATTGTCATTTTCCTCGGCTTTTCATCCGCAGACCAATGGTCAGACAGAGCGTCTGAATCAAAGCCTAGAGACTTATCTTCGGTGTTTTGTCTCAGAGAACCAGGAGGACTGGTCTTCTTTCCTGCCTCTGGCAGAGTTCGCTCTTAACAACAGGCGGAGCGAGTCCACTGGTAAGTCCCCGTTTTTTGGGGCATATGGTTTTCATCCCCAGTTTTGTTACATTCAATGGGGGGGTCCCTTCTGGGGTTCCTGAGGAGGAGCGTTTTCTCGTCGTCACTTGCTTCAGTGTGGAGAGGTGTATTGAATAATCTGAGTGCTATGGGGAACCGTTATAAACGTATGGCTGATAGGAGAGAGTTTCTGGTCCAGATCTTAATGTGAACGATCTGGTATGGTTGTCTACCAGGAATATAAAACTTAAAGTTCCCTCCTGGAAGCTGGGCCCCAGATTCATCGGGCCGTACAGGATCAGTTCCATAATTAATCCTGTGGCATTTCGTCTGGACCTCCCTCCTACGTTTAAAATCCACAATGTGTTCCACAAGTCATTACTTAAGAGGTACGTGGCACCAGTCATACCATCACCTCTACCTCCTCCTCCAGTGGTGGTCAATGGTAACTTGGAGTTTCAAGTGTCAAAGATCATTGACTCACGTCTGAATCGCCGGTCCCTTCAGTACTTGGTGCATTGGAAGGGTATGGTCCAGAGGAGAGGACGTGGGTTCCTGCGTCTGACATTAACGCAGATCGTTTGGTGCGGACCTTCCACAGAACTCACCCGGGCAAACCTGGCCCTGAGGGTCCGGAGGCCCCTCGTAGAAGGGGGGGTACTGTCATGTGTGCATTGCCACGAAGATCGTCGCGGTTGCACATTCTGACTTCTCATAGCTGAGTTGCTGTTTCTTTGTGTTTGGCAGTTAGGGAGTTAATTCTGTCTGTGCTCAGTTCTGGGACTGGGTGCAGTTTCTCCCGGCTGCAATTAATTATTTGTTGATTGGTTTCCTTTAAATCTCTGGTTGTCTGTGTTGGGAGTTGCCAGTGAAATTCTTCATGCAGACCACAGATAGGATTGTATCTGTATAGACTTAAGTTAAAGAGCTCCTTAGTTGTTTTAAGCTCACCTTGCTTAGAGTTTAATATCCCAGATCATTTATGTTCCTTCTGTGTTTGAGTGTGTATGCAAGTCTGTGTTTTCTCCAGTCTGTCTAATATGTCTAATCTGTGTATTTAGCAGAGATCAGCCCATATTCCTTTGGTGGTAATCAGTATCCTTCTTAGGACTGATTACAGGGTTCAGGGACTGATAGGAGACAGGGTTAGGCTGGAGACTTGGACCTCTGAACCATTATCAGTACCTCCAAGGTGAGGGATTAGTTAGGACCCCAGTTTAGGGTCAGGTTAGACCCCCGGTCCTCCTCTTTCCTGTGACAGTGTATCAAGTCCTCAAGATTAACCCTGAGTTCAACGGATATCGTGTCAGGTAAATCTATTCTATATTTACATGCTGATGTTGCTAATCTATATGTTGTATAGAGTGTTGTTCTTTTAAGAATAGTTTACTGACATCGTACACATATCATAAGACCGCGTGACAGTGGCCACTGAACCCCCAAGTTCGGCTCCCCAAGGATGTCATGACTCTACTGTGAATGCTAATGTTAATGTATTGAATGTGCCTCCAACAGTGGAGGAGGGAGTGAAACCTGATGGTAAGCCATGCACTGACACTGCACACACAGGGCTCACAGTGAGGACAGGTGAGGAGGCTGCAGGGGAGAGCTCAGAGGTGGAGGGAGGGGCTGCTATGGGCAGTGTAGGGCACCTAAGTGAACCCAGCCTGCTGAGTCTAGGGCCCCTGCAGGAAGAGGAACAGGCCATGGGGGGAGGGGGTGTCCCGGGAGAGGAGCTACCAGGTAGGACCCCAGGGCAGGAGTTCCCCACATCCGGGATGTTAGGAGGCCAGGGAAGTCTGCCTGACCCGGCGACTTGGTCTGAGACGAGGGAAAGCAGGCGCTACCCGTGGTCTCAGCAGTCGTGGCCACTGTTACCAGGAGTGGGAGCACCGAAGCCCAAGGGCCTCGCGGAGGTCCGACGGTTTCCCCTTCTCCGACCAAGTGGCTGCCGAGTCAGACAGCGGCCAGGAGACAGATCCCGGGGAACTGACAGAGGACATGGCAGTTTCATCAATTCTTGCCACATCAAGTCAGGGATTTCAGGCAGCGTTGGAAGCTGACGCTAGCCTGAAGACTCTCAAGGAGCAGGCGGCACAGCCTCCCCTGGAGTCCGACCGCGAGCGAGTGGTCTGGGACCAGGGACGGCTGTACCGGGTAACGGTCCAGCAGGGTTCACCGGAGGCGTGGCCCAGGGACCGACAGTTAGTGGTACCCCATCCGTTCAGGGCGGATTTGTTGCGAATCACACATGAGATTCCAATGGCCGGACACCTAGGGATCACTAAAACCAGGGCCAGGCTTGCTCAGCATTTGTACTGGCCTGGAATGAGGACCGAGGTGATAGCCTACTGCCGTTCGTGTGACACCTGTCAGAGGGTGGGGAAGGCGGGGCCGCGCCCCAAAGCCCCACTGGCAACTCTGCCTATCATCGAAGAGCCTTTCTCGAGGGTGACTGTGGATCTCATTGGACCTCTGTTCACTCCCAGCCGCTCCGGGAAATGCTTCATACTAACGGTAGTGGACTATGCCACCCGGTACCCGGAGGCGGTAGCTTCGGGCCGACAAAGTGACCACTGCCTTACTGGAGAGTGGGGTTCCCCCAGGAAATGCTCACCGACCGAGGGACCCAGTTCATGTCGCAGCTGATGGAGTCTCTCTGTAAGCAGGTACAGGTGCAACATCTGGTAGCCAGCCGGTATCACCCACTGCCCTGAGAGACAAAGGGGGCGCCGTAGAGCTGTGCCTGTGGAGTTACGTCACATTGGTGACATGGAAGGATGGGGCCGTCCTTCACATGCACAGTGACAAAAAAGGTAATAAAAATACTTTAAAACATTCTCCCGTTATTCTGGCATTTGGCAAATATTAATAATTATGGTAATCCTAATTGACCTAAAACTGGAAAGGTTTATTCTGGTTGCATGTCCAGATATTGAGAAAAACATTCATATGTGTCTTTTTATATAGTCAATGTAAACTTCTGGTTTCAACTGTATATACAATATACTGTATATATATATATATATATATATATATATATATAATTTTTATATCATATTTTCAGTATCAAACCTTATAGTAATATATTCAAATGAAGATTTTCTGAAATAAGGCAAAAGTACATTTAGAAATGTCTTTGTCACAATTCCTCCTCTCAGTGTTGTGAGTGTCGCCTCAGCCAAGCAATATAAGCCAGGGGTGTGCTGAGCTTTCAGTATCATGATAGACAGCTCAGCCGTTCAATCTGAGCTTGGGCGTGCTGAGCTGTCAGTGTGGTGAGTTACAGTCCACTCTCTCAATCAGGACCGAGGCATACTGACTTTTCTACAGATGTCTCCTGTTTTTAAATGATTCCCTAGGTTAGCTGTCTGTCTGCCTCTTATTTCTGCCAGTTGTACTGTAGATCTGCTGAGTTTGGTGTGTTTAGCACTGTGCTTTGTGTTCTAGTATTTTGATCTTTATTGACCGACTTTGGATTTGCCTTTGACCATCCGTTTGCCTAGCCCCTTTGTCTTGATCTGCTACTTTCTTGGAATTCTGACCCCAGTCTGTGACCTGGACCTGACTACGACTTTGCCTCTCCCGTCTGTTTATGTCCTACACACTGGCCTTTGACCTCGTACTTCATGACTTTACAACATCATGATGTGTTCATAAGTGGGGACTAGTGTCACATTAAAACTGGCCATACATTTGTCTTTTTCGCCAGTGTGGATCCTGTTTACACGCCTTCTGACCAATTGGCAAATCTGACGCAAATGATTCAGGATCTGGCTAAGGAATGTTTAGATGATAAGTTTAATGAAAACTTTCTATTGCCCTCCACTGCCTGTAGTGGTTGTGTCGTCAGTTCCTTCTGACGTACGTAGTAATCTCCTGTACCTGTAATGGCCCCCTTTGATAACTTTTCGGGAGACAAAAAACAGTTTAAGGTGTTCGTGGAGAGCTGTAGGCTCTTTTTTACCCTGCGACCTCTGTCTCCATGGGATGAGTTTCAGCGGATGGGGATAATCATGCCCTTACTGCTACAGGGCCCTCAGACAT
>JARQOD010000001.1:654157812-654187022 GCA_033576555.1 Oophaga sylvatica | reverse complement strand
ATTTAAAAATTTTTACGTTACTTTGCTTTTTTACTGCCTTTTTATGCAGTTTTTTAAGCGCTTTTACGTACCACCAAAGCCAGGGATTTTGAACTATGCCACACATTGGTTTTATTTTCTTGACTGATTTGGAAAGCTGCTGCGTTTTTAAGAACTGCAGCATGTCACTTCTTTCAGCTTTTTTGCCGTGTTTTTCACCCATAGAAACAATGGAAGTGCAAAAATGCATCAGGTTTTGATACTTTTTTTTAGTGAAAAAAGCAGGTACAGCGCTATGTGAATTACACTTTTTTTTGTGATTTTCCCGACTTTAAACAATGTTATTGAGAATTGCAGTTAGGATTAGTATAGTTTAATTAAATTATTAATTAGTGATTGGTACAAAGTAAACATTGGCCACCAAGGTGTGAGATTGAACAATGCTGCGGCCAACCAAAGTGTTAAAGTAAACAGTGTCCTACAAGCTCAATTCTCTGTCCATATCTTAGGTAACTCCCAGACAAATTTACTCCCCCGGCTGTAACATTGTAATTGTGCATTTTTTCATTAACTCGTGTGATCTGTTTTGTTCAGAATAGTAAACTACTTTTTCAGACATAAAAATATTTTTACAGTAAATAATTTGATCAATTTGCCCCTTTTCCAAAATGTTTTTTATGGTTTCACATATATCTTGCATTGGTTACCTATGTTCAATGCTTCTGTGCAGAAGTTGATTCTTCAAAAAGGCTATGCTATCAGATGTTTTCTTTTAACTCAGTGTGTTAAGGGTATGCCACACTAAACAACATCGCTAACGGATCGCTAAAAAACGTCCTATTAGCAATCCCGTTAGCGATGTTGTTGTGTGCGGCATGCAGCAACGACGTGGCCCCTGCTGGATCTCGTCCGTCGTCCTGATCGTTCCGGACCCTATTCTGATCGTCGGCGTCCCCGCTGGGTAAGTATATATCGCTGAGTGTGGCACCTTTTTTAGCGATTTAGCGGTACTTTTGTACCGCTAAAGTCGTTAAGGAGATCGCTAACCGCGATAGCGTCCTTAACGACATCGCTAAATGTGGCCGACACTAGCGATATTGTAAACGATCCCGCTAGCGATTCTTTTAGTATGCGACGCTAACGAGATCGTTAGCGGGATCGTGTAGTGTGGCAGTACCTTTACTCAGTTTTCTTCTTTCTTCTAAAGGTACTGCCACACTACACGATCCCGCTAACGATCTCGTTAGCGTCGCATACTAATGAGATCGCTAGCGGGATCGTTTACAATATCGCTAGTGTCGGCCACATTTAGCGATGTCGTTAAGGACGCTATCGCGGTTAGCGATCTCCTTAACGACTTTAGCGGTACAAAAGTACCGCTAAATCGCTAAAAAAGGTGCCACACTCAGCGATATATACTTACCCAGCGGGACGCCGACGATCAGAATAGGGTCCGGAACGATCAGGACGACGGACGAGATCACAGCAGGGGCCACGTCGTTGCTGCATGCCGCACACAACAACATCGCTAACGGGATCGCTAAATAGTGACGTTTTTTAGCGATCCCGTTAGCGATGTTGTTTAGTGTGGCATACCCTTAACTCACTCAGTTAACTCTCCCCTCCCCACCATGCTTCCTATCAGATAGAATACAGGCATGCTCTACAAACCAAATCATTAATCTATCTGATCAAGTGGAATAAAGATCTCTATTCATAGCTTTACCTTTCACACCTTCTTGTAAGTGCCAGGAATGAGCACTCTAGAAAGTACACAATGAACTTGTCAAAGCTTGGGTGTCTGAGATAATCCTAATCACTTTAAATGTTGGTGACAGGGTTAATAGCTTACAAGAGGTAAAATTAAATAGATCTCTGGTTCTACTAGAGGATATATTTTAGCTAGCCAATATTAGTCTGAAAGCAACTGATTTTTTTTATTTTTTTATGAGCAGGGTTGATTTCTTTTTGCAATTTAGAAAAACACCACATTGCAGGGATATTGTATGATCTGGAATTTTACAAGTCCTTATCCTGGAAAGTGTTTTTTTCTATGCCAATGGACTTTGTGTCAAATTTGTCAAACTGTCTCACAAGGTATGCTAAATTTGTCGCAAGATAAATGACAGAAACACCTATAGTTACACAAAGAAAAAAACAGATTTAGTATAGCTAAAAGAAATCCAAACCTAAAGGGCCCTGTGTAAAAAATTAATTGCACCCCCTTTAAACAAAAATTAACTGTGGTTTATCACATCTTTGGAAAGCTGAGTTCAAATTCCCTAGCCACAGGCTGGCCTGATTACTGCCGCTCCAGTTCAAAAATACAAAGGAAATGTGTCATCGTTAACTTTAGACCTTTTAAGGTACTGTCACAGTAAGCGAGATCGCTAGCGAGATCGTTAAAGAGTCACCGATTTTATGACGCAGTAGCGATCTCGTTTGCGACGCAGCTGTGTGTGACATGTAGCGGCGATGTGGCCCCCGCTGCAATGTCGTTGATCGCTTATGAACGTTCTGAGCCGTTTTTTAGTCATTGGTGTCCCGCTGGAGAGCCTGAATCGCTGAGTGTGACACCCTTTATGAACGACTTCACCAGCGTCGCAGGTGGGACTTGGTTTTCCCAACGACTGCAGAGGTCGTTATACAGATCGGTGATCTCTGATGAGATCTTTGTGTTTGGAAGCTAACTAGCGACCACATAGCGATCGCACTAGCGATCTCGCCAGGTTGTGTCGTTGTCGTGATCGCTAGTGCGATCGCTAAGTGTGACAGTGCCTTAAGCAATCATTTAATCTTCAACTTGCTTAACTGTTCACAATAGTAGTAACAGTTTTACATGTCACTGTGCATATATATATATGCACTGTGAGGAAAGGAACCGCCACCATTTTGGACAAGGCCTATACCAGCCTCCATTTTGTCTGTTGGAGAACCACAGGCTGGTAACTGCACAGGGCCTGTTAGCATATTCAATACGACAGAGTTTGATGTCCACTGTGATGCAAAAGGGCTTTAGTATGCTAAGCAATTCAGGCCCATGTTTGAATAAGAAGGTCATTAGTATGCTAAGTAATTCTTGCCCACGACAGAATTTCCTGCTCAATATGAATAGCCAGGCCGATTAGTATGCGTGCTACAAAGCAGAGGCTTCAATTAGATTATACCTGCCAGCTGGACACAGAAACACAACTATTGTACGTTTCCAGACAGGAAGGCTCCATTCTAGGATTATGAATTATGAGCACATCTTTTTAGGTGCATTCTCATAAAAATATCTGTGTGACCCGGCGGACCTCGGGCATTTGATGGTGCAATTCCCGAGTCGGTGATGGCTTGGGGGGCTGAGATATAGAGATTGGCCATCCACAATGACCCAATTGGGCCAGGTTTGATATCCATGCGACAGGCAAAACATACTGCATCCGCTGGTACCTCTCGTGTCCTGATCCGATCGTCCTGGAGAAAGTTAACCCCTTGCTAGATATTGGGAATAAATTCTGCGGGGGCTAAGGGTGGAGATTTTCCTCCCACCCTTGGACACCGAGGGGAGGGACCTAGCAGGTTTAAGAACTGTGAGCTAAGGGCAGACCACATCCATTTTCTCACAGCAGCAAGACCATGGAAAACTAAGGACCAAAGGACAGACCTGCCAAGGGAGCAGCAGTACACGTTTTGGGGGACTGTCCAGCAACTAAGACTTTCACCTGGGCATCGCAGAGCTCCCTGCCTCCACATGTCCATACAACCTGGTAATATTGACCTCTAGCTAATACCTCTAAGCCTTGTATCATTATTGTTGTATTTTACTCTGACTGCAAATCCATTGTAATTCCTTTGTATAGCTTACTGTATATTTTTGTAATTATCTAGTGCGCCCTTAAGGCAATTAAACCATAAAATTAATCTTGGGCTGATGTTTTTACTCTGATCACGAATCTTAGAATACCCAGTGGGTAACAGGACACCCTCCCCGGTGGCCATTTGCTCTAGGTGCAGTTCCCTTACTGACCTGAGGGACAAAGGGGGCGCCGGAGAGCTGTGCCTGTGGAGTTACGTCACATTGGTGACATGGAAGGACAGGGGCCGTCCTTCACATTTGGTGGCAGCGGTGGGATCAGAGTAATAGTGTGCGTGGGACCCCTATTCCCAGACACTAAAGACTACCAGCGGTAACTTTCACTGCTGGGGTCTTAAGGTCAGCCCAGCACTAGACAGTCAGAGTGCAAATATAATAAGTGTGTGCAAGGTCAGGGTTGCAGCTGTGTCAGTAACCAAAGGTTCCCAAGATGGCGGAAGGCACCAGGAGTAAGGCAAAGGGGAGGCCAATGCTATGGTCTATGAGGGGTTCGATACCGATGAAGGCGAGGGGGAGCTCAGCCAGGGCTCCCCAAGGAGCCTGATCCCCGTGCTCAGTCCTGCAGTGGACTGTCCACCCCCTGCAGCCTGTCCAGATCGGAGGCCCTTTTCCAAGCGGCTATGGCACAGCTCGAGGCTGGTAATGACGCCGCCCATGACAGACTCCTGGTGGCGGCAGAGAGAGCAGCAGAGCGGGAGCAAGCGGCGGCAGAAAGCAGCAGAGCGGGAGCAAGCAGCGGCAGAGAGAGCAGCGGAGCCTGAGCATACAGAACTCCGTGAAGCTGCGGAGCGCAGGCACCGACTGGAGATGGCTCAGCACGGGCCCCCGCTGGGCGCTCCAGCCCCACCGGAGACAAAGGCTCCCAAGGTCCGGGCGGAGGACTTTCCCCTGCTTGAAAAGGATGGAGACCTGGATTCCTTTCTGCTGGCCTTTGAGAGGACCTGCCTCCAACATCGTCTGGCCCTGGATCAGTGGGCAAGGTACCTGATCCCCCGTTTGAGGGGTAAGTCCCTGGAAGTTTTGGGGGACTTACCTGCCGGGGAGGAGCAGGACTACAACAGCATCAAGCGGGCCCTGATCCAGCACTACAACCTCACCCCGGAGTCGTACCGCAGGAAGTTCAGGAGCCTGCAGCGGGGTTCAAAGGACACCTGGACCAACCACATGCGGGCCCTGCTGAGAGCTGCGGAGCACTGGACCTCGGGTCTAGAGCTCACCACCCGCCAGGAGGTCCAGGAACTGTTCGTCACGGAGCAGTTCTTGTGGAACTGCCCAGAGGACCTCCAGCAGTTCCTCCGTGACCGGAAACCAAAGGGGCTTCTGCTACAGCCGCCCTGGCAGACGAGTATGTCAACAACAGGGCGTCTGCCAGCAGCACCTGGAGAGGGGGTAAGCCCAATCCTGCCCCGGCCCCATCCCCAGCCCCCAGAGTGCAAGGGGTGTACCCCCCTGCTGCCCTCTCCAGGCCAGGAACAGAACCCAGATGTTGTCATAATTGCAATCAGCCAGGACACTTTAAGGCTGCGTGTCCCCAGTGCCAGAAGGCCCCCATCCCTGTCCCAGAAACCGTCCACTGTTTTGTGTGTGGGAGGGGGTGGTGGGAGGTCCCTGGACAATTACCAACCTGTCACCATCGGCCGCTCAGCGGTCATGGGACTGCGGGACACAGGCGCTGAACGAACCCTGGTACGTCCTGAGGTGGTGTCCCCTTAAGACTTGGTAACTGGGAAAACCCTTTCTGTCTCCGGAATTGGAGGCGTTGAACCGGCGCTGCCCGTCGCCAAGGTGTTTTTTGGACTGGGGCGCCGGGAGGGGATGTGGGAGGGGGGAGTAACGCCAAATATTCCTGCAAATGTGTTGCTTGGGACCGATTTGGGGCGGCTAGTGTCCCAGTATGTGGCCACTGAACCCCCAAGTTCGGCTCCCCTAGGATGTCATGACTCTACTGTGAATGCTAATGTTAATGTATTGAATGTGCCTCCAACAGTGGAGGAGGGAGTGAAACCTGATGGTAAGCCATGCACTGACACTGCACACACAGGGCTCACAGTGAGGACAGGTGAGGAGGCTGCAGGGGAGAGCTCAGAGGTGGAGGGAGGGGCTGCTATGGGCAGTGTAGGGCACCTAAGTGAACCCAGCCTGCTGAGTCTAGGGCCCCTGCAGGAAGAGGAACAGGCCATGGGGGAGGGGGTGTCCCGGGAGAGGAGCTACCAGGTAGGACCCCAGGGCAGGAGTTCCCCACATCCGGGATGTTAGGAGGCCAGGGAAGTCTGCCTGACCCGGCGACTTGGTCTGAGACGAGGGAAAGCAGGCGCTACCCGTGGTCTCAGCAGTCGTGGCCACTGTTACCAGGAGTGGGAGCACCGAAGCCCAAGGGGCCTCGCGGAGGTCCAACGGTTTCCCCTTCTCCGACCAAGTGGCTGCCGAGTCAGACAGCGGCCAGGAGACAGATCCCGGGGAACTGACAGAGGACATGGCAGTTTCATCAATTCTTGCCACATCAAGTCAGGGATTTCAGGCAGCGTTGGAAGCTGACGCTAGCCTGAAGACTCTCAAGGAGCAGGCGGCACAGCCTCCCCTGGAGTCCGACCGCGAGCGAGTGGTCTGGGACCAGGGACGGCTGTACCGGGTAACGGTCCAGCAGGGTTCACCGGAGGCGTGGCCCAGGGACCGACAGTTAGTGGTACCCCATCCGTTCAGGGCGGATTTGTTGCGAATCACACATGAGATTCCAATGGCCGGACACCTAGGGATCACTAAAACCAGGGCCAGGCTTGCTCAGCATTTGTACTGGCCTGGAATGAGGACCGAGGTGATAGCCTACTGCCGTTCGTGTGACACCTGTCAGAGGGTGGGGAAGGCGGGGCCGCGCCCCAAAGCCCCACTGGCAACTCTGCCTATCATCGAAGAGCCTTTCTCGAGGGTGACTGTGGATCTCATTGGACCTCTGTTCACTCCCAGCCGCTCCGGGAAATGCTTCATACTAACGGTAGTGGACTATGCCACCCGGTACCCGGAGGCGGTAGCTTCGGGCCGACAAAGTGCCACTGCCTTACTGGAGAGTGGGGTTCCCCCAGGAAATGCTCACCGACCGAGGGACCCAGTTCATGTCGCAGCTGATGGAGTCTCTCTGTAAGCAGGTACAGGTGCAACATCTGGTAGCCAGCCGGTATCACCCACTGCCCTGAGAGACAAAGGGGGCGCCGTAGAGCTGTGCCTGTGGAGTTACGTCACATTGGTGACATGGAAGGATGGGGGCCGTCCTTCACATGCACAGTGACAAAAAAGGTAATAAAAATACTTTAAAACATTCTCCCGTTATTCTGGCATTTGGCAAATATTAATAATTATGGTAATCCTAATTGACCTAAAACTGGAAAGGTTATTTCTGGTTGCATGTCCAGATATTGAGAAAAACATTCATATGTGTCTTTTTATATAGTCAATGTAAACTTCTGGATTCAACTGCATATACAATATACTGTATAATATATATATATATATATATATATATATATATAATATTTTTATATCATATTTTCAGTATCAAACCTTATAGTAATATATTCAAATGAAGATTTTCTGAAATAAGGCAAAAGTACATTTAGAAATGTCTTTGTCACAATTCCTCCTCTCAGTGTTGTGAGTGTCGCCTCAGCCAAGCAATATAAGCCAGGGGTGTGCTGAGCTTTCAGTATCATGATAGACAGCTCAGCCGTTCAATCTGAGCTTGGGCGTGCTGAGCTGTCAGTGTGGTGAGTTACAGTCCACTCTCTCAATCAGGACCGAGGCATACTGACTTTTCTACAGATGTCTCCTGTTCTAAATGATTCCCTAGGTTAGCTGTCTGTCTGCCTCTTATCTCTGCCAGTTGTACTGTAGATCTGCTGAGTTTGGTGTGTTTAGCACTGTGCTTTGTGTTCTAGTATTTTGATCTTTATTGACCGACTTTGGATTTGCCTTTGACCATCCGTTTGCCTAGCCCCTTTGTCTTGATCTGCTACTTTCTTGGAGTTCTGACCCCAGTCTGTGACCTGGACCTGACTACGACTTTGCCTCTCCCGTCTGTTTATGTCCTACACACTGGCCTTTGACCTCGTACTTCATGACTTTACAACATCATGATGTGTTCATAAGTGGGGACTAGTGTCACATTAAAACTGGCCATACATTTGTCTTTTTCGCCAGTGTGGATCCTGTTTACACGCCTTCTGACCAATTGGCAAATCTGACGCAAATGATTCAGGATCTGGCTAAGGAATGTTTAGATGATAAGTTTAATGAAAACTTTCTATTGCCCTCCACTGCCTGTAGTGGTTGTGTCGTCAGTTCCTTCTGACGTACAGTAGAATCTCCTGTACCTGTAATGGCCCCCTTTGATAACTTTTCGGGAGACAAAAACAGTTTAAGGTGTTCGTGGAGAGCTGTAGGCTCTTTTTTACCCTGCGACCTCTGTCTCCATGGGATGAGTTTCAGCGGATGGGGATAATCATGCCCTTACTGCTACAGGGCCCTCAGACATGGGCATTTTCTTTGTCCCCACAAGCCCCAGAACGGTCTTCTGTTGATGCTTTTTTGACTCCTTAGGTTTGATCTGTGACAAACGCAACAGGATCTAGGTCGCTGAGGTAAAGATCATGAACCTGACACAGGGGGGCTGCACTATTGAGAACTACTGTACCGAGCTCTAGCAGTGGTTCCCTGAAGTTCTGTGGAATAATGCAGCACTCAGGTGTCGGTTCCACAAATATATTTCCTAAACTATTAAGCACGCTCTGGTTCTTCATGGTTCCCCTTTTTCTCTGGCGGAGGTTATACAGATGGACAGCAGAATCTGTGACAGACAGAATGAGCTGCATATGGTGCCCGTTATACTCCTCCAGAGGAGGTTCATTAGGCTCCATCTAGATGGTGCCTGCGATGCCTGCGCAGTAGCATCTATCAGAACGAGATAGATGCTACGGCGCAGGCACCGCCGCCGGCGCCATTTTGCTAGGGAAAAAAAATTAGGCTCCATCAAAATGCCGCAGGTTGCGCCTGCGCAGTAGCATCTATCGGAACGATGCTACAGTATCTGCGCCATCTTGATGGAACCTAATTTTTTTCTCTAGAAAAATGCTGGCGGTGCCTGCACAGTAGCATCTATTGCATTCCGATAGATGCTACTGCTCAAGCGCCACTGGCACCATCTTGATGGAGCCTTTTTTTTCTCTAGCAAAATGGCTCTGGAACGCAATATATGCTACTGCTCATACGTGGCCGTCGGTGCCATTTTGATTAAGATTTTTATTTTTTTTCCCAACAAAACTACAGTATATGTCTAAATCAAATGAATACATGCATATTATCCATCGTATCATGCCACAGCGCAGGCACCGCCGCCGCCTGCCTGATTAATGTGAATTTTCTTTTCAAACAATATTCTATGCAGTATGTAAAATAGAGGGCAGGTCACTGACGGATCAGTGACCTGTCATAAGCCCATACAGATGAATATGTAACCAGAATTCAATAGAAAAAAGGGACTGCACCGCAAACCACCGCTAACCCTTCGTAGTGCAAATGACACTGGTTGCCGCAGGCTAAACCTGTACGTCTTCGGGTGCACACCATATGAAGCAAAAACATGGCAAGTCCAAAATGAAGAATAAAAAACCAGGTGGCACTTACCAGTCTGTAGAAAATGGTTGTCTTTACTAATCCATATCAAGACATATTGGCCGGGAGTGAGAGTGCAGAAGAGTGCTGGTGCTGACGACAGCCGTTTCGGTCAAGTGGCGCTTCTTCGGCCGTCGTCAGCACCTGCACGCTTCTGCACTCTCACTCCCGGCCAATATGTCTTGATATGGATTAGTAAAGACAACCAATTTCTACAGACTGGTGAGTGCCACCTGTTTTTTTCTTCTTCATTTTGGAGATGAATATGTAAGCAGAGCACCACATAAAGCACCACCTACAGGCCCACCCCAAAGCAAAACTGCAACTAAAGATTAACAGCAACCGAAAGACAGATTTCATCAACCGAGGTATGATTTTAATCAGTATAATGGCGCCAACCTGACAGTGTCTGTAGTTTACTAAGCACAGTCCTGCTGACAGGTTCACTTTATGCCACGGGATGCTATTAGGGCTTTTGTAAAATTGATATTGTGTAAGTGGATGCTTCAGAGGTCAGGTTAGGGGCCGTTTTATCTCAGGGTTCCAAAACTCCAACCAATTTTTTGCTTTTTTCTCAAGAAAATTTTTGTCTGCTGAAAGAAGTTATTATGTTGGAAATTGTGAGTTACTCGCTGTTAAATTAGCATTTGAGTAATGGAGACATTTTTTGGAGGGGGCAGTTTCTCAAGTCACTGGTCCTTATGTTTCTCTCTGATCAGTTTCTCCATCACCTTCAGGTTGGGATCCAAGAATGTGAAGGCTGACGCATTATTATGAAGTCTTAGTTCAGTTTCTCCTCCAGAACCACCATCTTCCATTCTCCCTAAGGGAATTATGGTTTCTGTGATATCCTTGAAGTTGAAAGCTGAGATCCATAAAGTCCAGTCTTGGCCACTTTTTCCACTCCAGGGTCCAAATTATTTGTCACTGTGTACCTAAGATTGCGTCTGTTGCAGGAGTTTCATGATTCCATCTTGAATGGTCACAGCTACGTAGAAAGACTTTTTTGGTGGCCATCAATGAATAAAGATGTTGTATCCGCTTGTGAAGTTTGTGCACGAGCTAAAGTCTGTCATAACTAGACAGGGAATAGGTTCCATTGCCAATTCCATAAAGACTGTGGACTCATTTGTCCATGGATTTGCCCCTGTCTGGTGGGAAAACTGTTACTTTGTTGGTTGATCAATTCACTAAACATGCTAATTTTGTTCCATTGTCAGAGGTACCTATTGCTGAAACACTCTCCTCTTAACATTATGTCTGATAGAGTGCAATTTGTCTCCAAATTCTGGAGAGCTTTTTGTAAGAAACTGGGGATTGACTTATCATTTTTCTCTGCCTACCAACCTGAAACCAACGGTCATACAGAAAGGACAATCAATCTTTGGACAAATTTTTAGGTGTTTTGTTGCTGCTCAGCAGGAGGAATGGTCTTCATTTTTATTTC
Organism: Oophaga sylvatica; assembly: GCA_033576555.1. Taxonomy (NCBI): domain Eukaryota; kingdom Metazoa; phylum Chordata; class Amphibia; order Anura; family Dendrobatidae; genus Oophaga; species Oophaga sylvatica. Next base: position 654,176,079 of record JARQOD010000001.1, on the reverse strand, counting down.
CTTCTGAGTTTGCCTTTAACAGTTGGGTCAACCAGTCCACTGGAACCTCTCCGTTTTTTTGTAATTATGGTTTTCATCCCCATTTTGATGAGTTTTCTACGATACGTTCTGAATGTCCTGGAGTGGAGGTTGCCATACAGAAATTTTAAGAGTCTGCAGGGAGGTTCAAAAGAATAAGAGGGCCGCTCAGATTTGCCAAAAATGGAAGGCTAATCTAAAACGTTTAGCGTTTTTTTTCTATAAAGTAGGTGATAAGGTTTGCTTGTCAATTAAAAATATTAAACTTTCAACCTCGGAGACACACAAAGATGGTAACACCCTTGACTTAGTCTTTGTCCGGCTCTATTCAGTCTCCCACCTACAGGTCCTTCTCAAAAAATTAGCATATAGTGCTAAATTTCATTATTTTCCATAATGTAATGATTAAAATTAAACTTTCAAATATTTTAGATTCATTACACACCAACTGAAATATTTCAGGTCTTTTATTGTTTTAATACTGATGATTTTGGCATACAGCTCTTGAAAACCCAAAAATCCTGTCTCAAAAAATTAGCATATTTCAACCGTCCAATAAAATAAAAGTGTTTAAAAAAAAAAATTAAAAAAACCATCAAATAATAATGTTCAGTTATGCACTCAATACTTGGTCGGGAATCCTTTTGCAGAAATGACTGCTTCAATGCGGCGTGGCATGGAGGCAATCAGCCTGTGACACTGCTGAGGTGTTATGGAGGCCCAGGATGCTTTGATAGCGGCCTTAAGCTCATCCAGAGTGTTGAGTCTTGCGTCTCTCAACTTTCTCTTCACAATATCCCACAGATTCTCTATGGGGTTCAGGTCAGGAGAGTTGGCAGGCCAATTGAGCACAGTAATACCATGGTCAGTAAACCATTTACCAGTGGTTTTGGCACTGTGAGCAGGTGCCAGGTCGTGCTGAAAAATGAAATCTTCATCTCCATAAAGCATTTCAGCCGATGGAAGCATGAAGTGCTCCAAAATCTCCTGATAGCTAGCTGCATTGACCCTGCCCTTGATGAAACACAGTGGACCAACACCAGCAGCTGACATGGCACCCCACACCATCACTGACTGTGGGTACTTGACACTGGACTTCAGGCATTTTGGCATTTCCTTCTCCCCAGTCTTCCTCCAGACTCTGGCACCTTGATTTCCGAATGACATGCAAAATTTGCTTTCATCAGAAAAAAGTACTTGGGACCACTTAGCAACAGTCCAGTGCTGCTTCTCTGTAGCCCAGGTCAGGCGCTTCTGCCGCTGTTTCTGGTTCAAAAGTGGCTTTACCTGGGGAATGCGGCACCTGTAGCCCATTTCCTGCACACGCCTGTGCACGGTGGCTCTGAATGTTTCTACACCAGACTCAGTCCACTGCTTCCGCAGGTCCCCCAAGGTCTGGAATCGGTCCTTCTCCACAATCTTCCTCAGGGTCCGGTCACCTCTTCTCGTTGTACAGCGTTTTCTGCCACATTGTTTCCTTCCAACAGACTTCCCATTGAGGTGCCTTGATACAGCACTCTGGGAACAGCCTATTTGTTGAGAAATTTCTTTCTGGGTCTTACCCTCTTGCTTGAGGGTGTCAATGATGGCCTTCTTGACATCAGTCAGGTCGGCAGTCTTACCCATGATGGCGGTTTTGAGTAATGAACCAGGCAGGGAGTTTTTAAAAGCCTCAGGAATCTTTTGCATGTGTTTAGAGTTAATTAGTTGCTTCAGATGATTAGGGTAATAGCTCGTTTAGAGAACCTTTTCTTGATATGCTAATTTTTTGAGACAGGATTTTTGGGTTTTCATGAGTTGTATGCCAAAATCATCAGTATTAAAACAATAAAAGACCTGAAATATTTCAGTTGGTGTGTAATGAATCTAAAATATATGAAAGTTTAATTTTAATCATTACATTATGGAAAATAATGAAATTTAGCACTATATGCTAATTTTTGAGAAGGACCTGTAAATAACTCACCGCTTCCACTCTCTGACCACAACATTCTCTCCTTCATGCTCACAAATCCTCGAAAACCCAAGCGCATTCCTACCTACCACACATTCAGAAATCTACAAGCCATTAACCCTCAGACACTTTCTGACTCCCTACACTCATCACTGTCCCCAATCTCCTCTTTTTCTTGTCCTGATCTGGCTGTTTATCACTACAATGACACTCTTAAAAACACCCTTGACCAAGTAGCGCCACTCACCCTCAGAACTTCCAAACACACAGTAAAACAGCCCTGACTCACATCGCAAACTCAACTTCTCCAGCGATGCTCTAGGAGTGCTGAACGCCTATGGAGAAAAACCCGCACACCAGAAGACTTCATCCACTTTAAATTCATTTTAAGAACTTAGAACTCTGCCCTTCACCTCGCCAAACAGACCTACTCACCACCCTAATCTCCTCACTAGCCAACAACCCCAAGAAACTTTTTGACACTTTTCACTCCCTCCTCAGGCCAAAAGCACAAGCCCCCATCACAGACATTTGTGCTGATGACCTGGCCTCCCACTTTATAGAAAAAATAGATAATATCTGTCAGGAAATCTGCTCTCAACCACCAAGTGCTGTGACTTCCATCCCTCCATGCATTTCCCCTGGCTCACTTTCCACATTTGATCCCATCACAGAAGTCTCCAGACTCCTCTCTTCCTCTCGTCCGACTACATGCACTACCGACCCCATCCCCTCACATCTCCAGTCTCTCTCCCCAGTTGTCACAACTCACCTAACTACAATCTTTAATCTCTCCCTCTCCTCTGGCATTTTCCCATCCTTCAAACACTCCATCATTGCTCCATTACTAAAGAAACCCGCTCTCGACCCTTCCTACACAAACAACTGCAGACCAGTCTCCAATCTCCCTTTCATCTCTAAACTTTTGGAGCGCCTAGTCTACTCCCGCCTTACCCGTTACCTCTCCACTCACTCCCTCCTAGACCCTACACAGTCCGGTTTCCGCCCCCTACATTCGACTGAAACTGCACTCATCAAAGTGACCAATGACCTTCTGACAGCAAAACGTAATGGTGACCACTCTCTGCTCATTCTTCTCGACCTTTCTGCAGCTTTTGACACAGTTGACCACCGTCTACTACTCTCTAGGCACCAGTCACTAGGCATTAAAGACACTGCTCTCTCTTGGTTCTCTTCCTATCTTTCTGACCGCTCCTTCAGTGTTTTGTTCTCTGGCTCCACGTCATCTCCTCTTCCTCTCGCTGTCGGGGTGCCCCAGGGCTCAGTCCTTGGCCCCCTTCTCTTCTCTCTCTACACGGCCCCAGTTGGACAGACCAGCAGATTTGGCTTTCAGTACCATCTTTATGCTCATGACACACAACCATACACGTCATCACCCGACCTTACCCCCGCTGTACTACAGAACGCCACCGACTGTCCGCAGTCTCCAACATCATGTCCGCTCTCTATCTGAAACTCAACCTCTCCAAAACTGAACTTCTTCTGCTCCCGCCGTCTACTAACCTCCCTAAATTTGACATTTCCCTCTCCGTGGGCAGCACCATAATAACACCCTGGCAGCAGGCGCGCTGTCTGGGTATTATGTTTGACACCAATCTCTCCTTCACCTCCCATATACAATCTCTTGCCCGCTCTTGCCGCCTACGCCTAAAGAACATCTCCAGAATCCGCCCTTTTCTCACCATGGAAGCAACAAAAACCCTCTACTCCCGCCTGGGCTACTGCAATGCTCTATTACTTGGCCTTCCCGTTACTCGACTATCCCCTCTCCAGTCCATACTGAATGCAGCAGCCAGGGTCATCCATCTGGCTAATCGGTACTCGGACGCGTCCGCTCTTCGCCAGTCCTTACATTGGCTGCCCATTCATTATAGGATCCAATTCAAAGTACTTGTTCTCACCCACAAAGCTCTCCAGTGCAGCACCCACCTACATCTCCTCCCTCATTTCTATCCATCGCCCTAACCGACTGCTGCGTTCTGCAAATGACTTTCGACTAACCTCTGCACTAATCCGTACCTACCACTCCCGACTCCAAGACTTCTCCCGCGCTGCGCCAATCCTCTAGAATGCTCTATCCCAAGAAATTAGGACTATCCACAATTTGCATGGTTTCAGGCGCTCCCTCAAAACGCATTTGTTCAGAGCGGCCTATCACTTTCACTAATCAAAGTCATTCTATGTGTAAGTGTGTGCGTGTGTAGCCCATTCACTATCTCCATCCCTCACTCCCTCAAGATGGCTGGACCATCATTGTAAATACACCATTGTATATACACACCTGTACTTTGTATCTTCCGCACCTCATTGTAGATTGTAAGCTCTCACGAGCAGGGTCGTCTTATTTTGCTTTAATTATTGTATTGTTAACGTTGTTACTTATGACTTGTGTTTTGAAACTGTTAAACTGTAAAGCGCTGCGGAATATGTTGGCGCTATATAAATAACGATTATTATTATTATTACACTACTGTCAGCGAAGTTGGGTCCAAAGTTTGTCTGTCCGTATCAGATTCTGGAAGTGGTCAATCCACTGGCTTTTAGGTTGAAGTATCCTCCATCCCTTTGCATCCTTAACGTATTCCCTAAATCCCTGTTAAACGAGTTTGTACCTTCTATTTTGTCTCCTTCTTCCCCGTGTTCTCCACTTTCTGTCAGTGACAGTTTAGAGTATGAGGTACAAAAAAAATGTGGCTTATCGGAAAGGCTGTAATTTCCTCGAGAATCTCATTAATTGGAAGTGATATGGAGCAGAGGAGAAATCTCGGGATGGAACCTAGAATGAAGGCTGATCGCCTGGTCAGGGTATTCCATTCTAGGTTTCGGGGGAAACAGTCCAGTCACCCAATAAGGGCTGGAGGGTGGGGAGTGCATTCTAGGCTTCCTACAGGTGTCACCTGTTTGGAATGATTCCTAGGCTATTTAGCTGGCTGTTTGCCTCTTAGCGCTGCCAATTGTAGCTCTGCTCAGTTTGGTGTTTGTTAGCTCTGTGCTTTGTGTTCTGATATCCGAGTGCTGTCTTGATTTTTTTCACAGACCCATAGACTTGCTTTGGCGATTTTGATCTGACAGTCACACATGTCTCTGCGAATTTGTTCAGACCATTTGGTCCACAAAGGAAAAAAAAAACAGGTGTGAAAAGCGGCATAGATTATGCTTGGTACAAGTTCTGTCTGTGAGAAACATAAAACTTGTATTTGAAAAGTGGACATCTTAATAAGTCATTAGATACAAGGTGGAAAAGGATGTTTGTATGTTAATAAGACAGCTATATGGTAAACAGACGTAGCTTTCTTATTGTCATGATAACTAAAATGAAATCTTCATTTCACACAGTATTTTCCTATCTTCAATAAGTCATCTGAGGAGGATGAGTTCATCAAGATCAGGATGGGTGTCTTGGAGGAGGTGGGTGGTTTATGAAGTGCATCTATGAATAATTCTTATATTCAGACCTAGAAAGGTAATAGGGATGGAGCTTAGAATGAGGAACTGTGGGTGTATCAACTATTTATTATTCCATCTTTAAAGTGCCACAGTTCAGATTTATGTACTGAACCTATGTTATTTTTATTAGTAAATGTATTGTTTTTTTCCGGTTATTCATTGATACTTTGTTGAAACTAAAAGACTGATGTATCCATCTGGAATTCACTATGTCTATTTGGCAAAAGCCAGATTTATCTTACATGAAGATCTTATGATAAGTAGGACAATAGGTGCCTCCATTTTGTCACTAAAGAAACCTTGTATCATTAACCCCTTCATGCCGCAGCCCTTTTTCGTTTTGCGTTTCTGTTTTTCGCTCCCCTTTTTCCCAGAGCCATAACTTTTTTTATTTTTCCGTCACTATGGCCATGTGCGGGCTAGTTTTTTGCTGTATGAGTTGTCCTTTTGAACAACACCATTGGTTTTACCATGTCGAGTACTTGAAAATGGGAAAAAAAAATTCCAAGTGCGGTGAAATAGCAAAAAAAGTGCAATTCCACAACTGTTTTTTGAATTTTTTTTTACCATTTTCACTAAATGCTAAAACTTCCCTGACATTATGATTCCCCAGATCATTACAAGTCCGTAGACACCAACCATGTATAGGTTGTTTTTTATTTAAATGGAGAAAAAAAGATTCCAAAGTTTGTTAAAAAAATTGCGTCATTTTCCGAGACCCGTAGTGTCTCCATTTTTCATGATCTGGGGCTGGGTGAGGGATTATTTTTTGCGTGCTGAGCTGACGTTTTTAATGATACTATTTTGGTGTGGATATAATCTTTTGATTTCCCGTTAAAGCATTCTAATGCAATGTTGCGGTGACCAAAAAAAACGTAATTCTGGCGTTTTTTTTTTCCGCTACGCCGTTTACCGATTGGATTAAACTTTTCCTTTAAATGGTACAATCTCTACAACCTCTGCTTGCTGGGATCTGACTACTATTCAACTTTTCCTTTAAATGGTACAATCTCTACAACCTCTGCTTGCTGGGATCTGACTACTATTCAACTTTTCCTTTAAATGGTACAATCTCTACAACCTCTGCTTGCTGGGATCTGACTACTATTCAACTTTTCCTTTAAATGGTACAATCTCTACAACCTCTGCTTGCTGGGATCTGACTACTATTCAACTTTTCCTTTAAATGGTACAATCTCTACAACCTCTGCTTGCTGGGATCTGACTTACTACTGTTCAACTTTTCCTTTAAATGGTATATAACAGTGGCTGCTGAATGTTTGCTAAATTAATTTGTTGCATTGTATTCAATACTTACTGCTGTATAGCCATGCTGGGGCCAGTAGAGATGCTATCAGGTGCAAGGTGTTACCAGCATATGGATGCAGCCAGGCCCTGTGCCTTTGATTGTCTATCCTCCCCTGGTGTGCTGGGCAGCTGCTAATTTATCCCAAAGCAGCTACCATAACTCCTCCCACCTGATCCTCTACTCAGTCCTATATATTCAGTAGCAGTCTAAGGGGGGCACGCGTGTGGGGTCAGGCACGCAACTGCAGCAGAAGTACCACTGCAGCAAAAGTACAGAGAAGCCGCAGTTATTTCAACGGCAGTTAGTCACGGCAGGAGTCAGGACCCCACACTATGTCTCTTTTGGGTATGTCTGCTGAGTAAGCACTTCTAATTACTTGTACCTGGCTTTTCTAATTACCCATCTTAAGGTACTGCCACACTTAGCTATCCCGCTAGCGATCTCGTTAGCGTTGCATACTAATGAGATCGCTAGCGGGATTGTTTCTATATCGCTAAATGCTGCCGCATTTAGCATATAGTTAACGACGCTATCGCCGTTAGCGATCTTCTTAACGACTTTAGCGGTACAAAAGTACCGCTAAATCGCTAAGAAAAGGTGCCACACAGCGATAAGATACTTACCCAGCGGGAGCGCCAGCGATGAAATAGGGTCCGGAACGATTCCAGCGACGAGCGAGATCACAGCAGGAAGCTCGTCGCTGGAAGCTGCCGCACTGAACAACATCGCTAACGGGATCGCTAAATAGTGACGTTTTTTAGCGATCCCGTTAGCGATATTGTTTAGTGTGGCATACCCTTTACTCTTTCACCATGTTTACATATGCCTTCACAGTGTTTGCTCCTTTAATCCTCTCTCTCCTTCGCTATCCCCAAACCCCAGCACCCTCTAATCAAATAATCATCTCCCCTTACCTCCTTCCTCCCCACCTATCCTCCTCTGCTGACCTGCTCCTCAACCTCAAATCTGTCCTAATAAAACACAAAACAAGCTTCCCTCTCTCCTTCTCCCACCTGCTCTCCCTTTCTCTGCTCCTCCTCACTGCTGGTGACATATCTCCCAATCCTGGACCTCCACAGTTCATACCCACCATTAGTACTCCTTCCTACCGTTCCCTATCTAATAGGAACTACCGCAATCTTTCCAACGTAAAACCTGTGCCATTGACACCCACCCCCTGCTCCCTCTCTCCTGAGCACTCTGGAATGCCCGCTCCATCTGCAATAAGCTTCATGTGATTCATGACCTCTTTCTCTCTCGCAATCTTGCTTTCCTCGCCCTCACAGAAACATGGCTGACACCCTCTGACACCGCCTCCCCTGCTGCGCTGTGTTACGGTGGCCTCCAATTCACCCACACTCCTCGCCCTGGAAACAGACATGGTGGAGGAGTGGGTGTTCTCCTTTCCTCTAACTGCAACTTTAACACAATCCCACCTCTTCCCTCCCTAATCCTCCCTTCCTTTGAAGTCCACTCTGTCCGCATCTACTCTCCCTCCAACCTCCAAGTGGCCGTCATATACCGACCTCCAGGCCCGACCACTGCCTTCATCGACCAATTCACTACCTGGCTTCTTCACTTTCTCTCCACTGACATCCCCACCATCATCATGGGTGACTTCAACATCCCCACTGATACCCTTCAGTCAGCAGCCTCCAAACTTCTGTCCCTTACTTCATCCTTTGGACTTACTCAGTGGTCCTCCTCAGCCACCCACACGGATGGTCATACATTAGACTTGGTCTTCACCCGCCTCTGCTCTCTATCTAACTTCACCACCTCCCCTCTCCCTCTATCCGACCACCATCTACTCACTTTCTCATCCCTGTCCTCCTCTCCTGTCACCCATGTCCAGCAACACGTGCACCCCCGCAGACACCTTGCACACCTAGACATCCACACACTCTCTGACTCTATTCTTTCACTGGCATCAATATCCTCACTCCACGATACAGACAGTGCCACTGCTTTCTACAATGCCACTCTCACATTGGCTATTGACACGGTCGCCCCTCTCGTTCATGGCAGAGTGCGACGTACCAACAGACAACCCTGGCACAATAACACCACTAAAAAGCTCCGGCAAGTGTCCAGGATTACAGAGCGGCGCTGGAAAAAAACAAATTCGCAAGACGACTTCACTGCATTCAAACAAGCAACACTCTCTTTCAAATCTGCCCTCACCTCTGCTAAACAGGCCTACTTCACAACCCTCGTATCTTCCCTATCCTACAACCCCAAACAGTTATTCAAAACTTTTAACTCCCTCCTCCGCCCACCACTGCCCCCTCCTACCTCCCTCATCTCTGCTGAGGACTTTGCCACACACTTCAAAAATAAGATCGACCAAACAAGGCAAGTCTTCATTGTTCAACCACCTCAACCACTTTGTATACCAGACCAATGCCCTAACCCCATAACCTCCCTCTCCAATATAACTGAAGGGGAGCTTAATTGTCTTCTCTCCAAATCGCACCTCACAACCTGTGCACTTGACCCCATCCCAACCCACCTCCTCCCCAACCTCACCACCACTATTATTCCATCCCTAACCCACCTCTTCAACCTATCACTAACTTCCGGTACCTTCCCTTCTGCTTTCAAGCATGCCACAATCACGCCTATCCTTAAAAAGCCAACCCTCGACCCAACCGCTATGTCCAGCTATCGCCCAATATCGCTGCTCCCATTCGCTTCCAAACTCCTGGAGCTGCATGTCCACGCTGAGCTTTCCTACCACTTCTCTTCTAACTTGCTCTTTGACACTCTACAATCTGGTTTCCGCCCCCATCACTCCACTGAGACAGCCCTGACCAAAATTACTAATGACCTACTTACAGCCAAAGCAAACGGACAATACTCTATACTCCTGCTTCTTGACCTGTCCTCTGCTTTTGACACAGTTGACCACTGCCTTCTACTACAGATTCTTTCCTCCTTTGGCGTCAAAGACCTCGCCCTATCTTGGATCTCCTCATACCTTTCCAACCGCACATTCAGCGTCTCCCACTCCCACACGTACCTCCTCGTCCCACCCTCTCTCTGTTGGAGTTCCCCAAGGCTCTGTTCTAGGACCCCTACTCTTCTCAATCTATACACTTGGCCTGGGGCAACTCATAAAGTCCCACGGATTCCAGTACCACCTTTACGCTGATGACACTCAGATCTACCTCTCTGGCCCAGACATCACTTCTCTGCCATCCAGAATCCCGGAGTGTCTATCAGCCATATCCTCCTTCTTCTCCTCCCGCTTCCTCAAACTCAATGTGGACAAATCTGAACTCATAATCTTTCCCCCATCCCACAGATCTTCCTTACCTGACCTATCTACCACAATTAACGACATCACGCTTTCCCCCGTACCAGAAGTCCGCTGCCTCGGAGTAACCCTTGACTCTGCCCTGTCCTTCAAACCGCACATCCAAGCTCTTTCTACCTCCTGTCGCCTTCAGCTCAAAAATATTTCAAGAATCCGTCCTTTCCTCAACCCTCAATCTACTAAAATGATTGTGCACGCCCTCATCATCTCCCGCCTCGACTACTGCAACACCCTTTTCTCTGGCCTCCCTGCTAACACCCTCGCACCTCTCCAGTCCATCCTTAACTCTGCTGCACACTAATTCACCTCTCTCCTCGCTACTCCTCCGCTTCTCCCCTCTGCAAATCTCTTCACTGGCTCCCATTCCCTCAGCGTATCCAGTTCAAATTACTAATACTGACCTACAAGGCCATCTATAATCTGTCTCCTCCATATATCTCTGAACTAATCTCCCGATATCTTCCCTCACGTAATCTCCGATCCTCCCAAGACATCCTTCTCTCCTCCACACTTATTCGCTCCTCACCCAACCGCCTCCAAGACTTCTCCCGAATATCCCCCATCCTCTGGAATTCTTTGCCCCAACACATCCGACTATCAAACTCATTCAGATCCTTCAGACGGAACCTGAAAACCCATCTCTTCAGGAAAGCCTACAGCCTGCAATGACCCTGCTGCCTCCTCACCACTACCGGAGTTATTGCCTCAACCAACACCGGAACTGCTGCAACCCCCCGACCTACTGTCTCCTGCCTCACAATCCTGTAGAATGTAAGCCCGAAAGGGCAGGGTCCTCTCCCCTCTGTATCAGTCTGTCATTGTTAGTTTGTTCCGACCTACTGTCTCCTGCCTCACAATCCTGTAGAATGTAAGCCCGAAAGGGCAGGGTCCTCTCCCCTCTGTATCAGTCTGTCATTGTTAGTTTGTTTACTGTAAGTGATACCTGTAATTTGTATGTAACCCCTTCTCATGTACAGCACCATGGAATCAATGGTGCTATAGAAATAAATATTAATAATAATAATAATAATTCTTTTTATATCTCCATAGATCGGGCGATTCTGAACACCGCGATACCAAATATGTGTTTTTTTTTTGTCTGTTTTATTTTGAAATGGGCGAAAGGGGGGTGATTTGAACTTTATATATTTTAATTTTTTAACCCCTCTCTGACATTAGACGTACTATCCCGTCCATAAAACCCGTGACAATCTGACCATGGACGGGATAGTACGTCATAGGCGATCAGCTGCGCTCTCCCTGCGCGATGCTTCCCTGTGCCCCCAGTACACCGCGATCATGTTTGATCGCGGTGTGCAAGGGGTTAATGTGCCAGGAGCGGTCCGTGACCGCTCCTGACACACAGTCACGGGTGTCAGCTGTGATAATATGCAAAAATTATAGCTCTCAAAATGTGGCGATGCAAAAAACTATTTTTTGCAATAAAAAGCGTCTTTTAGCGTGACAGCTGCCAATCATAAAAACCCGCTATAAATAGTAAATCAGACCCCCCCCTTTATCACCCCCTTAGTTAGGGAAAAATAATAAAATAAAAAAAATGTATTTATTTTCATTTTCCGTCGGGTTAGGGTTGCGGCTAAAGTTAAGGTTAGGGTTGGCGCTAAAGTTAGGATTAGGGTTAGGGTTGGGATTAGGGGTGTGTTAGGGTTAGGTTTGTGGTTAGGGTTGGGACTAGGGTTAGGGGTGTGTTGGGGTTAGGGTTGGAGTTAGAATTGGGGGGTTTCCGCTGTTTAGGCACATCAGGGGCTCTCCAAATGTGACATGGCGTCTGATCTCAATTCCAGCCAATTCTGCGTTGAAAAAGTCAAACGGTGCTCCTTCACTTCTGAGCTCTGCCATGCGTCCAAACAGTAGTTTATCCCCACATATGGGGTATCAGCGTACTCTGGACCCCAAGAGTTATTGTGCAATTTGTCCTATTTCTTCTGTTACCCTTGGGAAAATAAAAAACTGGGGGCGAAAAATATCATTTTTGTACAAAAAAAATTATTTTTTTGTTTTTACGGCTGTACATTATAAACTTCTGTGAAGCACTTGGGGCTTCATAGCGCTCACCACACATCTAGATAAGTTCCTTGTGGGGTCTATTTTCCAAAATGGGGTCACTTGTTGGGATTTCCACTGTTTAGGCGCATCAGGGGCTCTCCAAATGCGACATGACGCCCCCAGACCATTCCATCAAAGTCTGCAATCCAAAACGTCACTACTTCCCTTCCGAGCCCCAACGTGTACCCATACAGTAGTTTTCTCCCACATATTGGGTATCAGCGTACTCAGGACAAATTGGACAACAACTTTTGGGTTCCAATTTCTTCTGTTACCCTTGTGAAAATAAAATATTGGGGGCGAAAAAATCATTTTCAGCTGCAGATGGAAGGAAGAGAGCCACAGTATTCATTACTGATGGGTAGGCGGAGCCCCAGACCAGGATGACACCTCAGATCAAAAGCGTGTTGACTGGCTGGCCCCTCCAGCTCGGGCTCCTCCTACTCAGCTCCTTCAGTCTAAGATTTGAGGTCTCAGAGGATGGTCGCTGCTAATGCAGCTCCTCAGAAGATTTTATTATTTTATTTCGGACAAGAGACTTGGATCACCAGATGTGGTCTAGAGGTCTCAGGGGTTTCAGCGCTGCTGTACCCCAACCTCTCCCTTGGCGGATCTGTAACTACATAATGGTCCCTGCAGAATCTTGCCGGCCCTGGGGGATGAGGAGAGCTTCCCTGGCGGGGACGCAAACCACACGCTGGGGTCACTGCGTTCCTCGCCCTGGGGGGAAGCATGGGCACAAGCGCCACAAATCCTGAGGGGTCCCTGTGGCGCAAAGCTGGTGAGTACTCCACAAAATTTTTATTAATAATGTGTGAGTGCTTTAGCATCTGCGGTGGCAGCGCCATTACATGTATATCAGTGTGTTTTTTTCAGCGCTGCGGTGACAGCGCTATTACATGTTAACAATGTATTTTAAGCTACATGATTATCAGTATGCTTCAGCGCTGCGGTGACAGCGCCGTTACATGTAAAGGTGGTGAACTTTTGTCCGCAGGCAGATACCTGCAGGACAGAGAGGGAGCAGGAGCGAGGGAGTTCGCGCTCAATATTTGAGCCGGCAGGGGGCGTGGCTCACGCTTCCCGTTTTTTTGTGACAAGAAGCGCTCTTTATGGTGCTTCTCTTCCGACTCCCTCACTGCGGCGGCCATTACCAAAGGCTCTTGGGCTCCTCAGACCGCTCCTCTCATTTTAGACACCACGGCCAGCTGGGTGAGTGCTAATTCCTCACCCCGCAGCGCAGAGATCGCTATCCTGCAGCTGCGGTCTCACTGGAGACCTGTATATTTAGCTGGGGCTCACACAATATTATTTGTGGGGAGTCTGCGACATTAACCCTTCTGAGGGTTATTTCTGCCAGCGTTTTTACTATAATACCGCTGGGTAGCTCTACCTGTAAAAGAGCTTTAACCCTTCAGCGATTTATAAAAAAAAAAAAAAAAAACGCATTTTTTGCTGGTACTGCCATTTTGACCTGCTAATACAGGTGAGGCATGTCTGAACAGGGTTCAGAAGCCGCGGACCATGTCCCAGTGCCGTTGCGGCAATCTGATACGCAGACCTCATCAGCGTCTAGCGCTGCGGTCGACAGTAGTGCAAAATTGGATGATATTGCTCGCTCGCTTAACAATTTGTCTGACCTTTTAGGTCAGTATGTGTCAGCTAGATCCTCTCAGGATAGGAAGCGACGCAGGTCGGTTCCGGCCTTTACACGAAGCGAGTCAGACGTATCTGATTTGGATGGTGGACAGGGTTCCCCTTTAAGTTCGGATGGAGAGATATCGATTCAGACAAGGAGGAACGGCAGGGGCGTTCTTCTCTTGCGAAACGTACGGAGGCATTGATTGAAGCCATGAGAGAGGTTTTACAGTTACCGGAGGTGGTAACTAGTCGTCCTGGTAAATCAGCACGAATGTACCAGGAATACTGTACTTCGCGGTCAACATTGCCAGCTCTGGATGAGCTTAATAGTGTAATAGAGGAGGAACGTCTGTGTCCAGATAAACGTTTTCATGGAACGCGTTTCTTTGCACTTTATCCATGCTCTGCGGAGTTAAAGGATAATTGGACTCCTTCTCTGAAGTGGATGTTTCTTTATCCCAGCTTAGTAAATCCTCTTTACTCCCTGTTAAAGGGAAGGCGAGTTTGCAGGAGCCGTTGGACAGAAAAACGGAGATGGCGGCAAAATCAAACTATGAGGCCGCGGGTCATGGATTCCGAGCGGTGCTAGGATCCATGTGTGCTTCTAGAGCTTCTCTAGGTTGGTTGGCACGTCTAAAGACGGCGTTGCAGAATGGATCTCCGTTAGCTGATATACAGGAAATTTGCGAATGGTTAGAAACTGCAGCCTGTTATATCTTTGATGCAGGTCTGGATACGGCATCTGTTCTGGCCAGAGCACAAGCTGCAGCGGTCACAGTCAGAAGAGCTTTATGGCTCAGACAGTGGGCCGGGGACGCAGTTTCCAAACAAGGTTTATTGGCCTTACCTTACAAGGGTGGCCTTCTTTTTGGATCTGACCTCACAGAGCTGATTTCCAAGGCAAAGGCGAAGGAAACAGCATTACCACAGCGTAGGGCCATGGCTTCGGTGTCTAGCAAGCCTGGTGTCTATAGCGGTCGGCGGTCCTTTCGGGGCCGAGGTCGATTCGGTCACTCCTCATGGGGATCGGGTCGTTCTTCTTTCTCGGGAAAGAAGTCCTCCCAGAAAGCTCGCACTCCCTGGAAGCAGAATTTCCGCCAAGTCAGACTGACGCCAGGGGTTCACTCGAGGACTCTCGAGTGGGGGGTCGCTTGCTTCAGTTCAAGGCGACTTGGATGTCTCGCGTTCCAGATTCCTGGGTAACGCGGGTCGTGTCGGCAGGCTATTTCATAGAGTTTTCTTCTCGACCCCCAAACACTTTTTGCCAGTCTCGCATTCCGTCAGAGCCCGAGCTTTTTGTCGCTCTACAGCGAGAGGTCGAATTTCTCCTACAAAAGGGTGTAGTAATTCCGGTTCCGTCAGAGGACCGAGGAAAAGGTTTTTATTCCAACCTTTTTGTGGTTCCCAAAAAGGAGAACAAATTTCGCCCGATTTTGGGTCTCAAACGATTAAAACGGCATGTTCACACCCGGGGATTTTGCATGGAGTCACTTCGCTCCATTGTAGGCTCTGTGCAGAAGATTTTTTGGTGTCAAACGACATTCGCGAGCCTTTTGCATGTTCCCTAGGAAGGGGGTCTCAGCGCTTTTCTTCGGTTTGCCTAGGTAGGATCACTACCCGTTCGTGCTCTGCCCTTTTGGCTTAGCCCCAGCGTCGATCTTTACAAATTCTGGCGCCTCTCATGGCAATCCTTCGAAGACATGGGATTTCGATTCTTCCTTACCTGGCGACTTTTGATCGTGGCTTCCTGGGGGGAGGCAGTGACGGCGGCATTTTTCTCTTCATTCTGAAAGGCTTTGGTTTACTGGTAAGGGAGAAAAAACTCTCTGGAACCCTCGCGGGCTACCCCTTTTTGGGTGCATCTGAACGTTTCGGGGAGTAGTTTCTCTACCCCCCCGACAAAAAGTCATGTTTTTTGGATGACAGATTATGAAATCCTCGACAGCAATGCCCTACGGAATGTATGGTCTTTGGACTAAAAAGGGGGCGTCCATGGGGCAAATTTCCTTTTGCCCAGTTTTTATTCCCGGGTCTCCAAGGTTTTCCCGGTCCCATGGAATCGGTCGCAATCGTGGGTTTCAGTGTCACCATTTCTCGCGTGGTGCGAGATTCCCTAGGATGGTTTAGCCAGGGGCATTTTCCCCGGGGGGAACCCCCTCAAAATTTCATACAACTGTTCAGGGGGGGGGGGTTTTGGAACATCTCATTAGGGGTTTCACAAATTTTTTTCCCAAACAATTAATTGGGGGCTTTCCAAACCCTAAATTTTTTTAAGGCCCTTAAGGTGGCCATCCAAGTGAGTTGAAATGGAGGTTTTGGATACACCAACATTATTTCCAGGAATTAGAATTTTACACATTAGGGTTAAGAATTTTAAGCATTTCCTCCGGAAATGATCCCAGGAAGGGATCTCAGGGTTTTTGATCCCCTTTGGGAACTTTAAAAGGGAATTTCCACCATTCAATTTTTCCCACGTTCATGGCCAGGTCAGGCCCGAAGCTCCAGTGATGCTCTGTGCTCTGGGACAGTTCGAGCAAATTACTGCCCCGGGAATTGATGTGCTGCAATCGATAAACTGGGAAAAAACTATTTGAATGTCCAGGCCAGGGACGGCCCCCACATTAATTCGCTTTGCGGAAACTCCTTCACTCCTTTTTGACCGGATTTTTTCGCCCTTTGTTTAAGGATTTGTTTGGGTTTGCCGTTATAACAGATTTTAAAAGTTAGGTTTTTTTCGGGCCATCTTCCCTTTTTCAGCTGCCAAAGTGGGCTCCTGGTTAAAAAAAATTGGGAAAATTTTTTCTGGGGGGGGTCTAAAACCCAAAAAAAGGGGTTTTTTCCCAATCTTTTTTTCTGGAAAGGGGAAAGGTTTATTTTGATGAAAAATTTTTTGTGCTTTTAGGGAGACTATGCCTGGTGGGGCTTTTCCTTTTTCCGCTAACCCGTAGTTTTTTGGGGGAAAGGTCTCGGGGTTTGTTTTAAAACCCCCGGAATTGAGGGGATTTTTTTGCCCCCATTGCTTTTTCTCCCCCCCGGGGGGGGACGGGCCCTTCGGAATATCCCCCGGCGGGTCACCGGGCAAGTCCCTTTTCCCTTTTTTTTCCCGGGGTTGAATTTTTGGATTTCTCCCAGAAGTGTCCCAAAATGGTCCCCCCAAGTTTTTTTTTCGTTCTCCGGGGAAAAATCACTTATTTATGGTCATTCAATGCAATTCAAGGTTTGTCCGGTTAAGGAAAATTTGGCTAAGCCTAAAACCTAGTTTTATCCATTTTAGAATTATTTTATCCCGCGAAAAATTTTTAAAACTTTGTTGCTACGAATGTAACTGGGAATCCATTTTGGTTGGGTTTCTCGAATTCCAAAACCCCTGTCCAACATAATCCCTTTCCACCTTAAACTTTTTTCCCCTTATGGGACCGGGGCCCGGCCGCTCGACACTATTCTCCCTTTGGGCTGCTAAGACGCAGATTTGACCCCTAGGTATAGGGAGGTCATTTACTCCTTTCTGTGGGAAAAAGTAAACAATTTCCAAAACGGGATCCTGGGGGGGCCCCCCAATTCACAACCCAGAAAACAGTGGTCTTCAATTCTAACGGGTTTTTCTGCCTTTGACAAGGTTTTGGGTTTTGCCGAAAAATTTTTCTGTTATTTAAAAAAACCTAGCTTTTTGCCCACGGGCCCTTTCCCTTTTTTGAGTAGTGTAAGTTTCGGAGGGCCTTACCGGGGGAATTGTTTTGGAGGCATTCAGCTCCTTTTGACCTTTACGGGGAGTTTTCTTTCTTTCCTAAGGTGGCTTAAGCTCACTTTTAGAAAGATTTGGTTAAGAGTCTTGGCTAGGACTTTCGATGTATTTGTCGTGTTTATTTCCCAAACTTTTTTCTTACCTAATTGGCCTTTATTGAAAAAGGGAAGTTATTGCCCACCTTCCTGGATTGCGAAACGACTTCATTGTTTTGTCGGTTTGGGGAAGGTTTTTTTTTTTCTCAATTTTGTTAAACGTCTCTTGTTTGTCAAGGTACGTTGAGGAAAGGGGGTAAGATTACTTTTTGGAAAAGGGGTAAAAGGAAAAGTAGTTTTTTGATAAATAATTCTTGCCAAATTAAGAAATTTTTACAGAAGCAGTTTGTTTGCGCTTTTACAAGGTCCTCCAAGATTTCCTTTAAAGGGCTGACTGTTCTCCTCAGTTTAAAATTTTTAAAAAGCGGTTTTTCCCTTTCAAGCCTCAACCTATGTTTTGAAGGGTTGGGGTTAAGTTTGGGGTTTGTAAACCCTTGTGCTTTTTAAAATTAATTTTGTTTTCTGTTGTTTGTTTTTCCCCCTTTTTTAAAATTTAAACTTTTTTAAAAATCCCTAATAAATTTTTACGTTGGTTCTTTTTTTCCCTTTTTTGAATTTTAACGGTTTTAACTTCCAAAACTTTTTTAAAATTTAAGGAAAAAATTTCCTTTTCCCCAAGGAGAAGTGTGCGTTTTTTAGATGCAGCATTATTTT
>JARQOD010000001.1:654124041-654157712 GCA_033576555.1 Oophaga sylvatica | reverse complement strand
GGCAGTGATCTGACCTACAGCAACTGACCAACTGGTCAGCGGCACAAATGCGAGGCAGAGAGGATGTGGTCAGACAGCCTAAGGTCAGGTCGAGCACACTGGTTACAGTTACGAAGCCAGGGTCAGGAAAGGAGAGATCGGACATAACTGGTATACAAGCCATGTCAAAAAGAGGAGAGTCAGACGAGAAGAACCTAATGTAGATAGGAAACGGGTGACAAACTGCAACAGAACCCTAATTCAGGCAAGGTGTGGGGGAATTAGTGTCTTAAAAATATTCCAAATCTTAAAGCAAATCTCTGCAGGACACAGCAGGTTAAATTTCTGCAGAGTCTGGCTGCGCCTCCCTATAGACAGGTAGAAACTCTCCACCATACGAGGATGCAGCAGTGCTGGGAATGCTGCAAGAGTCTGTTCATGAAATGGCCTTACACAGGGAGGAGCAGAGCGGTTAACACTGTGAAGCAAGTTTCTAGCATAATAGCGGAGCAATTTTCAGCGCTCAGTTGGTGGCCAGGTATCAGACCACCCTGATGTCATTTGATGACGCATCTAGCGGATATGTCACCAATTATTAGATCCCGGAGAACCCCTTTAAATGGGTATTCATCTTTGCTGCATTGCCATACATGCTTACGTTAAAGGAATCTATAAGTAAGGTAAACTCTTCTAAGCTGTCTATAAGGGCAGGTAGGTCATAGGAAGCTGAATAAAAAGATACTGGGATGTCTTATTCCGGAAAAACTTATTTTACTTTGCAGGGCGGCCTGGGGCAGGTCTTCCTTGGTTTCTCTGGCTTAGAGCACCAAGATAAGACTCTGCCTAGAGTCCCACCCCGAAAACAGAAACAATCTGTCTCTCTCTTTGCCTTTGTGATGAGTAATATTTTGTGCTTTGGAGCGGCCTGTGGACAGGTCTTTCCTTGGTTTCTCTGGCCTAGAGCACCAAGATAAGACTCCATTAAAGGGTATGCCACACTAAACAATATCGCTAACGGGATCGCTAAAAAACGTCACTATTTAGCGATGTTGTTCAGTGCGGCAGCTTCCAGCGACGAGCTTCCTGCTGTGATCTCGCTCGTCGCTGGAAATCGTTCCGGACCCTATTTTCTCGTCGGCGCTCCCGCTGGGTAAGTAATCTAATCGCTGTGTGGCACCTTTTTTTAGCGATTTAGCGGTACTTTTGTACCGCTAAAGTCGTTAAGAGATCGCTAACGGCGATAGCGTCGTTAACTATATCGCTAAATGTGGCCGCATTTAGCGATATAGAAACAATCCCGCTAGCGATCGCATTAGTTGCGTCGTTATTGTGATCGCTAGCGGGATTGTTTAGTGTGGCAGTACCTTTACAGTCCCACCTCAGAGCACGGGCATATCATTATCTGAAAACTGATTACATAAGAACTACAAGACAATTTCTTCACCACAGGTATCATTTTAATCAGTATAACAATGTCAACTTGACAGTGTCTGTAGTTTACTTATCAAAATCCTGCTGCTGACAGGTTCACTTTAACCCCTTAGCGACAGCCGATACACATTAAAATGGCCGTCCACTAAAAGTACTTATTTCCTCATCTCCGTTTTAAAACGGCGATAGGGATAAGGCTGTAGTGACCCCCCCAGAGTCAGAAAATGATAAGTGCCAGATTTTCCAGTGTCCAATCACGTGATCTCTGTTATTCACTGAATAACGGCGATCACAAAATAAAAAAAGTGTGGCTTGCTGTTTCAATGATTTCTCTCTCTTCTGACATGATATACAGTACAGACCAAAAGTTTGGACACACCTTCTCATTCAACGTTTTTCTGTATTTTCATGACTGTGAAAATTGTAGAATCACACTGAAGGTATCAAAACTATGAAGTAACACATGTGGAATTATACATTACACTTTACAAAAAAGTGTGAAACAACTGAAAATATGTCTTATATTCTAGGTTCTTCAAAGTAGTCACCTTTTGCTTTGATTACTGCTTTGCACGCAGAAAAGGTGAATGGATGGACTCTACATGCCTGGTTCCCACCGTGAAGCATGGAGTAGGTGGTGTGATGATGTGGGGGTGCTTTGCTGGTGACACTGTTGGGGATTTATTCAAAATTGAAGGCATACTGATCCAGCATGGCTACCACAGCATCTTGCAGCAGCATGCTATTCCATCCAGTTTGCGTTTAGTTGGACCATCATTTATTTTTCAACAGGGCAATGACCCCAAACACACCTCCAGGCTGTGTAAGGGCTATTTGACCAAGAAGGAGAGTGATGGGGTGCTATGCCAGATGACCTGGCCTCCACAGTCACCAGACCTGAACCCAATCGAGATGGTTTGGGGTGAGCTGGACCACTCACCTCTTCAATTTTGAATAATCCCAACAGTGTCACCAGCAAAACACCCCCACACCATCACACACCTCCTCGATTGCTTCTCGGTGGAAACTAGGCACGTAGAGTCACCCGTTCACCTTTTCTGCGTGCAAAGCAGTAATCAAAGCAAAAGGTGGCTACTTTGAAGAACCTAGAATATAAGACATATTTTCAGTTGTTTCACACTTTTTTGTAAAGTGTAATGTATAATTCCACATGTGTTTATTCCTAGTTTTGATGCCTTCAGTGTAATTCTACAATTTTCATAGTCATGAAAATACAGAAAAATCTTTGAATGAGAAGGTGTGTCCAAACTTTTGGTCTGTACTGTACATGTCAAAGGAGAGAGAAATGATGCCCGTTGAGAACCCCCGGTACTTCCACAATCCCCTTGTCCCTCCTGATCAGTCCCCCGGCCTGGTGTCATCTTCCTGGATGAAAAAAGGTTGGGAGCATGCGCAGTGCTCCGAGATCTGCCGTCCAGTACCCCGCAACAATAGGAAATTTTTCCTAATGGTTCCTTTGGTCACTGTGATATGCCCCCTATCACAGTGATCAAAATAAAAAAAATAGTAAATCAAATCCTCCTTTTGTCACCCTCTTAGTTAGATAAAAATGATAAAATAAATTTTTATTTTTCCATTCTTTGCAGTTGGGTTGGTGTTAGGGTTAGGGCTGTGTTAGGGTTAGGGTTGGGCTATGGTTGTGTTAGAGTTGGGGTTAGAATTGTTTTTTTTTTTTTCAGAAATAAAAATTATGATATGATGGTTAGTGTTGGTCACAAGTGCTCGCTACTTGAGTTTGCATCGGGTGCTCGGTATGCACAGAGTATCGCGGATCCCAGCATGTTTTTTTTGGGTGCCTAACAGCTGGGAAACGTGGGTCAGGGCCTCGAGCATATCACTCGAGCATCCGCGATATTTGGTGCATACCATAGTACCCAAATGCAAACTGAAGTAGTGAACACTTGTGCTCAACACTAATGACAACAATATTCAATATGACAACCTAATATTATTAAATTCTGTGTAATACCTGTGGGTTCAAGATGCTCACTATACCCCTGGATAAAATCCTTGAGGCGTCTGGTTACTGTGGGGGGGAGGAGGGGTTACACTGTTTAGGCACATCAGGGGCTCTCCATACGTGCCATGGTGTCCGCTAATTATTCCAGCAAATTTTACATTGAAAAAGTCAAATGGCGCTACTTCCCTTCCAAACCCTGCCGTGCACCCAATGCGCAACAAATTTTGGGGTCCATTAATTCAATGTTCATTTTTTCCTTACACATTGCTTCAGTTCCTATGAAGCACCTAAAGGGTTAATAAACTAATTGAACGTGGTTTTGAGTACCTTGAGGGGTGCAGTTTTGGAGTATTTTTCGTGTTACTTTTGGGTATTTTCTGTCATGACTTCAAATGTGATGTGGTCCCTAAAAAAATGGTTTTGTAAATTTTGTTGGAAAAGTGAGAAATTGCTGCTCAAATTTCAACCCTTCCAACTTCCTAACAATAAAAATTTATGTTTCCAACACTGTACTGATGTAAAGTAAACATGTGGGAAATGTTATTTATTATAGGTACAGTACAGACCAAAAGTGTGGACACACCTTCACATTCAAAGATTTTTCTGTATTTTCATGACTATGAAAATTGTGCATTCACACTGAAGGCATCAAAACTATGAATTAACACATGTGGAATTAGATAATTAACAAAAAAGTGTGAAACAACTGAAAATATGTCTTATATTCTAGGTTCTTCAAAGTAGCCACCTTTTGCTTTGATTACTGCTTTGCACACTCTTGGCATTCTCTTGATGAGCTTCAAGAGGTAGTCACCAGAAATGGTCTTCCAACAGTCTTGAAGGAGTTCCCAGAGATGCTTAGCACTTGTTGGCCCTTTTGCCTTCACTCTGCTGTCCAGCTCACCCCAAACCGTCTCGATTGGGTTCAGGTCTGGTGACTGTGGAAGCCAGGTCATCTAGCATAGCACCCCATCACTCTCCCTCTGGTCAAATAGCCCTTACACAGCCTGGAGGTGTGTTTGGGGTCATTGTCCTGTTGAAAAAAAAATGATGGTCCAACTAAACGCAAACCGGATGGAATAGCATGCAGCTGCAAGATGCTGTGGTAGCCATATGCTGGTTCAGTATATGCCTTCAATTTTGAATAAATCCCCAACAGTGTCACCAGTAAAGCACCCCCACACCATCACACCTCCTCCATGCTTCACGGTGGGAACCGGGCATATAGAGTCCATCCGTTCACCTTTTCTACGTCGCACAAAGACATGGTTGTTGGAACCAAAGATCTCAAATTTGGACTCATCAGACCAAAGCACAGATTTCCACTGGTCTAATGTCCATTCCTTGTATTCTTTAGCCCAAACAAGTCTCTTCTGCTTGTTGCCTGTCCCTAGCAGTGGTTTCCTAGTAGCTATTTTACCATGAAGGCCTCCTGCACAAAGTCTCCTCTTAACAGTTGTTGTAGAGATGTGTCTGCTGCTAGAACTCTGTGTGGCATTGACCTGGTCTCTAATCTGAGCTGCTGTTAACCTGTGATTTCTGAGGCTGGTGACTCAGAGGTGACTCTTGAGGTACTGCCACACTAAGCTATCTCGCTAGCGATCTCGTTAGCGTTGCATACTAATGAGATCGCTAGCGGGATTGTTTCTATACGCTAAATGTGGCCACATTTAGCGATATAGTTAACGACGCTATCGCCGTTAGCGATCTTCTTAACGACTTTAGCGGTACAAAAGTACCGCTAAATCGCTAAGAAAAGGTGCCACACAGCGATTAGATACTTACCCAGCGGGAGCGCCGACGAGAAAATAGGGTCCGGAACGATTCCAGCGACGAGCGAGATCACAGCAGGAAGCTCGTCGCTGGAAGCTGCCGCACTGAACAACATCGCTAACGGGATCGCTAAATAGTGACGTTTTTTAGCGATCCCGTTAGCGATATTGTTTAGTGTGGCATACCCTTTGGTCTTCCTTTCCTGGGGCGGTCCTCATGTGAGCCAGTTTCTTTGTAGCGCTTGATGGTTTTTGCAACTGCACTTGGGGACACTTTCAAAGTTTTCCCAATTTTTCGGACTGACTGACCTTCATTTCTTAAAGTAATGATGGCCTCTCGTTTTTCTTTACTTAGCTGCTTTTTTCTTGCCATAATACAAATTCTAACTGTCTATTCAGTAGGACTATCAGCTGTGTATCCACCAGACTTCTGCACAACACAACTGATGGTCCCAACCCCATTTATAAGGCAAGAAATCCCACTTATTAAACCTGACAGGGCACACCTGTCACACCTTTCTAGTTTTCCCGAATTTTTACCAGATCTTATATTGAGCATGTAGAATTGTTTATTCTCAAATTGTAAGGACCTGTGTCTGTACTGCACTTATAGCACTGTGTAGGACAGCTGAACATGTATCATAGTGTTTAGACTTAAAGGAAATGGACACTTTCCGATGCAGTTTTGTTTTATGTAAATGCATGTATTTTTTTTACTAAAAATAATTTTTGCCCTTTGTTTTTATTAAAAATTTTGTACTGTTTGCCTTCTATAGCCTTTTTGATGTGCTGAATCCATTGATGAGCTAGTTATTATGGGAGGTTTCTAAGGCTGTTTTCACATTTGCGTTCCGGAGGGCTGCGGATGGCTGCCTACTTCCTCCTTTCTTCCTCCGCCTACTTCTGTATGCATCCTGCGTTTCCCTGTGTACCTATCTTTAACACTGGGTACGCAGGGACATGCGTTGGATGCGGATGCGTCTGCATGTGGCGATTTGACGTGTGCGGTGACTGCACAAAAACGCAAAATTTTGCCTTAGTCTTCAGCATGTCAGTTTATGGCAGGTCTGTGGAGTCAGTGCCTTTTTTGGTGGAGTTGGTATAAAATGGACAATATATAATAAATTGGGTACAGTGGTACAATGCTGTAAATGTTTTCATAATAATTTGGGAAAGTTATGAAATGTCCTATAAATGTCTGTTCTGTTCCTGATCTGGGCTTATAGTTGAGATGAATCTGTGGTGCACTTTACATGCTCAGTAGTGAGGCAGTGCTGTGGGGCAGGAGTCGGAGGTTTTTCTTATTGACTCCACAGCCCTGGTTTATGTTGTAGATTTTCACTGCAGATTTCAGCCATATCGGCAGCATTTTTGCTAAATAATCTGAATGATTCGTTGTGGATTTTGTCTTTGCTGATATTGGTTCCAAGGAAATGTTCCCTTAAAGGGGTTGTCCACTTGTTTTCTATTTATACTCTGTCCTAATCTCAGTGAGGGTCTGACACTCGGCTCAGCTTTTCAGCTGTTATGAGTTCTGGCAGAGGCTGCTGGATAACAGGCGATCGGTGGGAGTGCCATTTACACATACAGATTTTCTGCTGTAAACCTTGCCTTGGATTTGGATGCTGGTATCACACTGCATTGCAAAAGCTAAAATGTGTGAAAATCCGCAGTATAAATTGATATGCAACAGAATTAAAATCTGCACCACTTGTCAATTCTCACTGCAAATGTCTTCAGGATGTTGGCAAAACCTTATCTTCTTGCTTCTGCTGTAATTGCAGTGGTTTTTCTACCCGCCAAAGTGTTAATCAAGCAGTTTTATCCGCACAATGACAACTATGACTAAAGATGAGGCCGTCTGGTGCGTTATTATACTGCTTACTTTGTAGTTGCATGTGTAGTAGTGTTGTCCGTGTGAGACATATCATAAATTGATGACTTGATTAACAGGCAGTTTATCAGCATGCGGGGTGTGTGATTATTGTGGAAGTGCTATCCCTTGCTTCGCGCTGATAGCATGAGCCGGCTTAGGTAAACTGTAGAAATGACTGTAATCAAACATAATAAGTGTTGACACTGAACATGTCAGAGCACGGCACGGACTGCTGTGATTTAGACCTGCACTGGTCTACCAATGCGTTTAACTTAATTACATCATAGATTTCTCCATTGATGAACACAGGTTGAATTAACACATGAGCACTAATGTACCTTCCCACCATTATTGTTGTACATGGAGCAGTGGCAGATGCCGGCAGTTAGTTACACAAACATTAGTATTAACGATTGGCCATTTGGAATTGGTGACAAACTGCAGCCTAGTGAAATCTTGAGTCTGAAACCAATCAGCAAGTTAATGAGGGGAGAAATTGCCACTGCAGCTTCCCTTAATTACATTCAGGCTTGGCAGGAGCCGGGAAGCATAGGACTGCGGTAGGATGGCAAACCAGAGGTCGCAGGACCTGCCTTCCTATCTTCTTTTCAGTAGCAATAGTGACTTGTAAGTGATTTCAGAATCATCCATCCTTGGAATGCTTTTAATAATTTTGTTTGTTTTATTATCTCCAATTGTAAAGACAGTTTCAAGGTTTCTTTTCTGTTTTATACTTTGTAAAGTAGCTAATTTTCTACATACAATACAGTGAAATTGCACTATAGCATTAAATATGTGAATATGTCATTTTAGATTTGAATACACTTATACATGTGCATCAACTTCAGCTAAGAGATGATTGGCGACAGTTATTTCTGCTTTTATTACCGCTGATCCACTCATTAAAGGAAATGTGTCAGTGGAAAATGATTTACTGTTTAAATCAAGGCTTTATGGTCAATATATTTTTAACAAAATGTTTGTTGATTTTTGTTTTTAATTATCCATATTAGCTTAAAGAAATGACATCCTGAACTCTGCAGTTTTCCCTCTCCACTGACTGTTCTGTAGACATTTCATTATCTCTCTGTAGCCACCACATGCACAGGCATCATTACAATGATAGGCTGTATCTACAGTGCCACTCAAATTTTGGACACCCATGTTCTTGCAATAGCTTTCCTTCTTTTATTGGAATGTGCATATTGTAGATTCAGACTGAAGGCAGCAAAACAACCAAGGAGCACAGAGTAAAGAAGCAAGTGTGAAACAAATAGAACATGTATTAAACCTTAGTTTCCTCAAACGAGCGCCCTTTTATTTTGGTGGCATTTTCTCAAACAGCGTCATCAGGTAATCATCTGAAATGTCTTTACAACAGACTTGAAGGAGATCCTGATGGTACTGAGCACTTGTTGGCTACTTTGAGCACTCTGTAGTCCAACTCATCCCAAACTATCTCAATCGTGTTAAGGCCATGTCAGCCGAGACAGCACTCCATCTCTCTTCCTCCTTGTCACATAGCCCTTACACAGCCTGGGGGGTAGTTTTAGGTGATTGCCGCAGAATGCAGTAGTAGCTATTCCATGTGTGTCTTGAATTTGGAATACGGTAAATCACCAATAATGTCACCAACAATGCACCCGTACATCATTACATCTCCCCTTTCATGCTCCAAAACAGTGCTGTGCACATATAGAAATCATCCGCTCACCCTTTTTCCATTTCACAAAAATATGGCATTTGGTACCAAAAATGTCAAATTTTGACTCGTCTGATCACAATACAGATTTCACCTGGTCTAATGTCCAGTTTTTGTGTTGCTCGGCCCACACAAGTCTCTTCTTGCTTATGATCCTCAGTCGTGGTTTCTTTACAACAATTAAACCATAAAAGCCTTCTTGTCGCAGTCTCCTCAGGACAGTTGAAGTAGAGATGTGTCTGCTAAGGCCTCTTTCACACTTCAGTCGTGCAACGTCAGTCACAGTCCGACATCGTGGCGGATTGGCGGATCCGCCAAAAATAGTGAATAAATAGCGCATCCGTTGACTCCGTTTACATCCGTTTTTCTTATCAGTTACATCCGCCTTTTGACGGATCCGTTATTCTGAAGGGAGCATCTACATCATGATTGGCTAATGTAAAATACTCTGTACTGTGATTGGCTACTGGTAATGTGGAAATGTATAAATAGGGTGTATTTACACCAGATTATTTGAAAAGGTTTTGAGCTAGTGGCAGCGATGGAGAAGGAGATGGCGATTATTTGTGAGAATATGGAGAAGATTTGCGAGGATTTTAGAGTGGAGGGCAATCGTTTGGCAAGGATTGTTCAGAAGAAGGAGGAAGCCAGACGTCGGATACTGTGTCGTCGGCAGAGACGGATGTGGATCCATCCCATAAATGCGAGGCGGATAACACGTGGGGTGTATTCGACCTTGTATATGGAGTTGAGGATGAATCCCAGCAAATTTTTTAATTATGTGAGAATGCGTGCGGAAAATTTTGAGGTGTTGGTTGCACGAATTGAAGAAAGAATTTGCAGACAGGATACTGTACTTCGGTTTGCAATATCTCCAGCAGAGCGCTGATGGTCACAATTCGGTAAGTTTTTTTTTTTTTTTTTTTAAAATCCTTTACAATGTTTTTTTTTTTGTGGTTTTGTAGCTGTGTATATTTTTTGGGTTAATTTTTTTTTTTTTGTGTGTATTTTAAAATGTTTGTTTTTCTTCTTGCTTAAGTTTATATCTTTTTTCTTTTTGCAGATTTCTGGCTACAGGTGAATCATTTACATCTCTGCACTTTCAGTACCGGCTAGGGATTTCTACTATCTCCGGTATTGTTAACCCCTTCATGACCAGCCTATTTTGACCTAAATGACCTGGCCATTTTTTGCAATTCTGACCAGTGTCCCTTTATGAGGTAATAACTCAGGAACGCTTCAACGGATCCTAGCGATTCTGAGATTGTTTTTTCGTGACATATTGGCTTCATGTTAGTGGTAAATTTAGGTCGATAATTTTTGCGTTTATTTGTGAAAAAAAATGGAACTTTGGCCAAAATTTTGAAAATTTCGCAATTTTCAAATTTTGAATTTTTATTCTGTTAAACCAGAGAGTTATGTGACACAAAATAGTTAATAAATAACATTTCCCACATGTCTACTTTACATCAGCACAATTTTGGGAACAACATTTTTTTTTGTTAGGAAGTTATAAGGGTTAAAATTGACCAGCGATTTCTCATTTTTACAGCAAAGTTTACAAAACCATTTTTTTTAGGGACCACCTCACATTTGAAGTCACTTTGAGGGGTCTATATGGCAGAAAATACCCAAAAGTGACACCATTATAAAAACTGCACCCTCAAGCTACTCAAACTACATTCAAGAAGATTATTAACCTTCAGGTGCTTCACAGGAACTAAAGCAACGTGGAAGGAAAAAATGGACATTTTAATTTTTCCAACAAAATTTTTCTTT
Source organism: Oophaga sylvatica (assembly GCA_033576555.1). Lineage (NCBI taxonomy): Eukaryota > Metazoa > Chordata > Amphibia > Anura > Dendrobatidae > Oophaga > Oophaga sylvatica. The sequence continues at coordinate 654,147,192 of JARQOD010000001.1, read as the reverse complement.
TAGCATCAATTTTTTCATTTTTGCATGGGCATCAGGATAAAATGGACCCTAAAATTTGTTGGGCAATTTCTCCTGAGTATACAGATACCTCATATGTGGTCATAACCACTGTTTGGGCGCACGGCAGGGCTCAGAAGGGAAGGAGCGCCATTTGACTTTTTGAATGGAAAATATGCTGGAATATTAGCGGTTGCCATGTCGCATTTGGAGAGTCCCTGTGTGCCTAAACATTGGAGCTCCCCAAAGTGACCCCATTTTGGAAACTAGATGCCGAAGGAACTTATCTAGATGCAGAGTGAGCACTTTGAACCCCAGGTGCTTCACAAATTGATCCGTAAAAAAAAGAAAGTACTTTTTTTTTCACAAAAATTTTCTTTTAGCCTCAGTTTTTTCATTTTCACATGGGCAACAGGATAAAATGGATCCTAAAATTTGTTGGGCAATTTCTCCTGAGTACACCGATACCTCATATGTGGTCATAAACCACTGTTTGGGCGCACGGCAGGGCTCAGAAGGGAAGGAGCGCCATTTGACTTTTTGAATGAAAATATGCTGGAATATTTAGCGGATGCCATGTCGCATTTGGAGAGTCCCTGTGTGCCTAAACATTGGAGCTCCCCCACAAGTGACCCCATTTTGGAAACTAGACCCCCCAAGGAACTTATCTAGATGCAGAGTGAGCACTTTAAACCCCCAAGTGCTTCACAAATTGATCCGTAAAAAAAAGAAAGTACTTTTTTTTTCACAAAAATTTTCTTTTAGCCTCAGTTTTTTCATTTTCACATGGGCAACAGTATAAATTGGATCCTAAAATTTGTTGGGCAATTTCTCCTGAGTACACAGATACTTCATATGTGGTCATAAACCACTGTTTGGGCGCACGGCAGGGCTCAGAAGGGAAGGAGCGCCATTTGACTTTTTGAATGGAAAATTAGCTCCAGTCGTTAGCGGACACCATGTCATGTTTGGAGAGCCCCTGTATGCCTAAACTTTGGAGCTCCCCCACAAATGACCCCATTTTGGAAACTAGACCCCCTAAGAAACTTATGCAGATGCACAGTGAGCACTTTGAACCCCCAGGTGCTTCACAAAACTTTATAACGCAGAGCCGTGAAAATAAAAAATCATTTTTTTTTCTCAAAACATTATTATTTAGCCCCATATTTTTTATTTTCACAATGGTTACAGGAGAAATTGGACCCCAAAAGTTTTGTCTAATTTTGTCCTAAGTACGCTAGTACCTCACATGTGGGGGAGAACCACTGTTTGGGCACACGTCAGGGCTTGGAAGGGATGTAGTGACGCTTTGAAATGCCGACTTGATGGAATGGTCTGCGGGCGGGCAGAGCCCCTGATGTGCCTAAACAGTAGAAACCCCCCACAAGTGACCACATTTTGTAAACTAGACCCCTCAAGGAACTTAACTAGATGTGTGGTGAGCACCTTGAACCCCCACGTGCTTCACAGAAGTTTGTAATGCAGAGCCGTGAAAATAAAAAATATTTTTTTTCCTCAAAAACTGATTTTTTTTAGCCGCAATTTTTTATTTTCACAAGGGTAACAGGAGAAATTGGACCACAAAAGTTTTTGTACAGTTTGTCCTGAGTACACTGGTACCCCATATGTGGGGGGGAACCACTGTTTTGGTGCATGGGATAGCACAGAAGGGAAGGAGCGCCATTTTGGAATGCAGACTTGATGGAATGTTCTGTGGGCTCATGTTGCCTTTGCAGAGCCCCTGATGTGCCTAAACAGTAGAAACCCCCCACAAGTGACCCCATTTTGGAAACTAGACCCCCCAAGGAGCTTATCTAGATGTGTAGTGAGCACTTTGAACCCCCAAGGGCTACACAGAAGTTTATAACGCCGGGCCATGAAAATAAAAAAATCATATTTTTTCCACAAACATGATCTTTTAGTCCCCAATTTTTTTATTTTCCCAAGGGTAACAGGAGAAATTAGACCTCAAAAGTTGTTGTCCAATTTGTCCTGAGTACGCTGATATCCCATATGTGGGAGAAAACTACTGTATGGGCACACTTCGGGGCTCGGAAGGGAAGTAGTGACGTTTTGAATTGCCGACTTGATGGAATGGTCTGCGGGCGTCATGTTACGTTTGCAGAGTCCTGATGTGCCTAAACAGTATAAACTCCCCACAAGTGACCCAATTTTGGAAACTAGACCCCGCAAGGAACTTATCTAGATGTGTGGTGAGCACTTTGAACCCCCAAGTTCTTCACAGAAGTTTATAACGCAGAGCCGTGAAAATAAAAAATCATTTTTTTTCCACAAAAATAACTTTTTTAGTCCCCAATTTTTTTTCCCAACAGTAACAGGAGAAATTAGACCCCCAAAGTTGTTGTGCAATTTTTCCCGAGTACGCTGATACCCCATATGTGGGGGTAAACCACTGTTTGGGCACACGTCGGGGCTTGGAATAAAGGGAGCACTGTTTGACTTTTTGAACGCAAAATTTGCAGGAATCAATGGTGGCGCCATGTCGCGTATGGAGATCCCCTGATGTACCTAAATAGTGGAAACCCCTCAATTCTAACTCCAACCCTAACCCCAACACACCCCTAACCCCAACCCTAACCCCTACACACCCCTAACCCTAATACAAACCATAACCCTAACCCCAACACACCCCTAACCCTAATCCCAACTCTAACCACAAGCCTAACCCTAATCCCACCAACCCAAACACCCCTAACGCTTATCCCAACCCTAATCCCAACCTTAACCCTAATTCCAACCCTAACCCTAATTCCAACCCTAACCCTAGTTCTAACCCTTACCCTAGTTCTAACCCTTACCCTAGTTCTAACCCTAACCCTAGTTCTAATGGCTGGGTTCATATTGCGTTTTACCAGCCCGTTCAACACGTAGCGTTGAGGGGCTGGTAACGGTATAGCATAACGCGATCGCGTTATGCTATACCCGCTAGTGCAGAGGAATCAGCGATGATTCATCTGTGCTAGCGGTGATGGAGCCCAGACGCTGCAGCCTGCGTCCAAGGCTCCGTCACTGAATGACGACACGTCGCGAACGCATGCCGCTTCATGGCATGCGTTGCGATGCGCACACAAATGGGGTGAATGGCAGCGTTATACCGCGGTGAAACGCAGTCCATCTAACGGACTGCCATAATGCAATATGAACCCAGCCTGACCCTAAGGCCCCGTGCACACGTTGCGGATTCACTTGCGGATTTTTCTAAAATCCGCAGGTAAAACGACCTGCCTTTTACCTGCGTATTTAGCGCGGATTTGCTGCGGTTTTTCTCTGCGTTTTACGCCTATAATGGAATAGGTGTAAAATCGCTGCGAGAATCCGCACAAAGAATTGACATGCTGCGGATTTAAAACCGCAGCAAATCCGCGCTGAAAAATCTGCAGCATGTGCACAGCGTTTTTTTTTACCATTTATTTGCATTGTACTGTACATGGTTTCTGGATCTGCTGTGGATCCGCAGCGCCAAATCCGCTGCGGATCCGCAGCAAAATCCGCTGCTGATCCGCAGCAAAATCCGCTGCGGATTAGCAGCGAATCGTGCGGATCACAGGAATAGCTGCGGATCAGTAGCGAAATCAGCTGCGGATTAGCAGCGAAATCCGCTGCGGATCAGCAGCGAAATCAGCTGCGGATCAGCAGCGAAATCAGCTGCGGATCAGCAGCGAAATCCGCTGCTGATCCGCAGCTGATTTCGCTGCTGATCCGCAGCTGATTTCCGCTGCGGAGTCAGCAGGAAATCAGCTGCGGATCAGCAGCGAAATCCGCTGCGGATCAGCAGCGAAATCCGCTGCGGATCAGCAGCGAAATCCGCTGCGGATCAGCAGCGAAATCCGCTGGGATCAGCAGAGAAATCAGCTGCGGATCAGCAGAGAAATCAGCTGCGGATCCGCAGAAAATCCGCAACGTGTGCACAGGGCCTAATAGGAAAAAAAAAAAATTCTTTATTATTTTTCCCTACCTATGACAGGGGGGGTTCACTTACTTTTTTTTATTTTGATCACTGTGACAGTTTATCACAGTGATCAAAATAAATTTTTTGACTAGGCAGGGCGCACTGCGCATGCGCCGGCCGGCGGGCGCACTGCTCATGCGCCCGCCATTTTCCAAGATGGCGGCGCCCATGAAGAATCCCGGGCAGCCGCCGGGAAGGATCCAGGGACATCGGTGGACCGGAGAGGTGAGTTTGGGGGTCGGAAGTGAGGGGGGGGATCGGAAGGTGGGGGCAGCGGAGGCCAGGACGAGGGGAGCTTTTAGTGACGGCGGTGACCGACCGCTGCCATCTTTCGGTGGCGGCGGCCGATCGTCGCCGTGAATCCGTGTGGGGGGGTCAGGGCTCGGTGTCCAGCCATGGCAGATGCTATTGCAGCATCGGCCATGGCTGGATTGTAATATTTCACCAATTATATTGGTGAAATATTACAGATTGCTCTGATTGGCTGTTTCACTTTTAACAGCCAATCAGAGCGATCGTGGCCACGGGGGGGTTAAGCCAACCCCCCTGTGGTGAAGCACAAAGGGTCCTGTGCCGGCGGGTCGGGTGACCTTTCAGTGACCCCGGTCACCGACCCGCAGGGACGCGATCCTTTCATGACGCCACATAGGCGTCATGGGTCGGATTGGCACTGATTTTCATGACGCCTACGTGGCGTCATGGGTCGGGAAGGGGTTAAAGATACTTGCCAGGCACTCTGGGATTGTTTGCACAATGAGTTCCTCCCTGAGCCAACACAGCAGAGATGGCTAGAAATTGCAGACCAGTTCATGGATATATGCCAGTTTCCCAACTGTCTTGGTGCCGTGGATGGCAAACATATCAGGATTGTCAAGCCGACTGGATCAGGATCTCTTTTTTTTAACTATAAAAAGTTTTTTTCAATAGTACTTATGGCCATTGCGGACGCCAAGTGCCAGTTCATTGCTGTTGACATAGGTGCGTATGGACGTTCAAATGATTCTCAGGTGTTTAAGAATTCTCCTATGGGACGTCGCCTATATGGGGATACCTTCCAGTTTCCGCTTCCAAGACCACTCCCTGGAACCTGTGGCCCTGCATTGCCCTTTGTTTGTGTGGGAGATGAGGCTTTTCAGCTATCAAGACATTTATTAAAACCTTATGGCAGCCATGGATTGACCCAAAGAAAAAAAATTTTTAATTACAGATTAACAAGGGCTAGACGAGTTGTTGAATGCGCTTTTGGGATCTTAACTGCCAAATGGAGGGTACTGCTGACTGCTATTAAATTAAAAGTGAGACTGTGGACCATGTTGTGAAGGCATGTGTCATCCTTCACAATTTTGTGATCTCAAAGGAACATGTCAACATGGATGAAGATATTCCTGGGACAACATTGCAGGACTACTCGAACATTAGTTTCCGGAGTTCAGGATCTGTGGCCCAAATGCGTGAAAAGTTTGCTGACTATTTTATGTCTCCTGATGGAAGGGTGGACTGGCAGGATGACATGGTGTAATTATTTTTTTTTATGTAATATATACTCTGCATTGCTTACCTTGTAGAATTCTTTATTGTATATTGTTTAGACCACTTTGTGATGTGTTTTTATCTGTACCCTATTGCTGATTGTGTTATAACCTTCATGTTGTAAACACTTTAAAAAAAAATTTACAAGTTTTGAAACAAAATAAATTTTATTTTTCAAAAACAGTTTTTTATTTCCATAAACATTTTCAAAAAGAATTGGTCAAACAAATTATATACAGAAATTTACAGCAATATATACATACATTCACAGCACTATATACAATATATACATTCACAGCACTCTATACAATATATACATACATTCACAGCACTCTATACAATATATACATTCACAGCACTCTATACAATATATACATACATTCACAGCACTATATACAATATATACATACATTCACAGCACTATATACAATATATACATACATTCACAGCACTATATACAATATATACATACATTCACAGCACTATATACATTCACAGCACTCTATACAATATATACATTCACAGCACTATATATATTCAAAGCACTATAGACATATTTACAAAGAGGTATACTGTTGGCTGGAGATACTAGTGGAGGGGCTGACAGGGTGGACCACGCCGATAGTGGGGGATGGAACAGCAGGTTGGATAGTATCAGAAGTGGAGGGAAAAACCTGAGGTTGTGAAGGCAGTTGAGTAGCAGAAGAGGTTTGTGTGAGGAATGGTGAAGGTGTGTAGGAATTGGGTGGGTAATTTGATGTGCTCGGGACATTGCCTGCACTAGAGAATTATGGCAGCCTTGCATCACATGCATCTGCAGGTCAGGAGTTAGATTTTCCATGTGCTTGAGAACTGACTGAAAAAAACAGTGTCTCGGCGACATGTTTGCATCTGCCTGCATCCTATCAATTTTACTGCTAAGTTCAACTATGTTTTTGCTCAACAGAGCAAACCCATCAGTAACTTGATCTTTTAAAAGTTTGGTAGTGTTTTGAAAGGATGCATTCAGATGCAAAAAATCGGATGCATAGCTCCTTTCCTGACCTCGATGACGCTGCCGTCTAGGTGTTGCGGCAGTGTCAGCAGGGTAAGGTAAAGGGAACTCCAACTCATCACCTGCAGCTTCATGTGACGAAGTCTGCCCTGCTACTCTAGTGCTGGTGGATGGGGCGGAGGTACCTGCCAAGAGGGAAGGTGCAGAGGGGTCAGGTCTATCGACGTGGTCCCCGGCGGCGGACTCCTGAGGGATCGCTTCAGAGGGACCAAACTCAGAAACAGGCTCCAGAGTGCTGCAGACAGTGCTGTGAAAGAAAAAAAAAATATTTAATATCTTTATATTACATTCTCCTTGCTGAAATTATAAAATATGGTTAGACACATTTAAGTTTTGACATACATAAATGTTGTGTGAAATATTTACCTTCTGCTGACCATTGTTGATCGCAGGAACGACAGGGCTTGGGCGTATTTGTATCTGCTCCTGCGTCCTGATGATCCACTCCTTGCCTGCATCTCCTTGTTAAATTCCCTCTTGAAGCGATCCCTGAGTGACCGCCACCGTGTGATAACCCGGTCACCTGGAATTAAAAAGAAAAAAAATGTTTTTTATATACAACACATAACATTCTGCAAACTTAATTACTGAACTGTGAATACTTACGCGCAAGATCCTTGTCTCGATCATCGAGTTCCCCCCAGTTCTCCATCACCAGGCTGCATACTTCCTCCCATAGCCATCGGGTAATAACTTGGTCCGAATGCCTGCGGTCAGCCATATTCCACAGCGCCTCCCGATGTTGGACCTCTTCGATGAGGGTGTCTACATCAATACCTCCCCCATCCTCACCATCTGTATCGGGAGCACGCCGTGAAGGCTGTGTATAAAACAAACAAAAAAAAAAATAAGCTACATCAAGTAAAATAAGTTAGCAAACACAAAACCAAAAAATAAAACTTACTTGCTGACCGCGGCGACGCTCATGCCGATGACCATGGGAGGTCCTTGGAGGAACTCTCCTACGAGACCTGGATTGTGAAGACTATGAAACATAAAAAAATATATATATATGACATGGCGGTATGTAATGTGTGTGCTGTGAACTTTTTTGTGTTGTTTATAGAAATGTGATGATCTGCCTATAAAAAACTTACACTCTGCGCATCCTCTCCTGATATTTCTCCACCCTGACCGTCTCCTTCTGAAAGCCCCTCTTCTTCAGCTTCCTGTGAAGACATAATACATGCATATAGTTTTTCAAATAATAGATCATCAGTGACAAAAAATAATAATTACGGTACCTCTGTTCGCCTACGCTGTGGCAGGGGGCTCCCAGAAGAAGACATACTTGAACAGCTGGGCCTGACTGGGTCCTTCAATTAATCTGCAAGCATAAAGCCTATTAAGCAACAATACAAAAGAGATAAAAGCTCAATTGACAATATGCTTACATCACTATCAACTTGCGCCTGAATGACTCTCCTCTGTGGCAGACTGTCCTCTGTGGCAGACTGTCCTCTGTGTCAAAGACTGTCCTCTCGGTGGCAGACTGTCTTCCAAGAAATCTGTAAGCACAAGGCCAATTTAGCAACAATACAAAAGAGATAAAAGCTCAATTGACAATATGCTTACATCACTATCAACTTGCGCCTGGATGACTGTCCTCTCTGGCTCACTCTCCTCTGTGGCCGACTCTCCTCTGTGTCCGACTGTCCTCTGTGTCCGACTGTGTTCCAAGCAATCTGTAAGTATAAAGCCAATCTAAGCTAATATACTTTTTATGTACGCTCAAATGACAATATACTTACATCACAGTGAACTTTGTTAGGTTTCACTCTCCTCTGGCCAACTACCCTCTCTGACTGTCCTGTCCGACTGACTGGCGCAAGCAATCTGTAAGGATAAAGCCATTTTAGCCAATATTATAGTTATATACGCTCAAATGACAATATACTTACATCACAGTGAACTTTGTTAGGTTTCACTCTCCTCTGGCCAACTACCCTCTCTGACTGTCCTGTCCGACTGACTGGCGCAAGAAATCTGTAAGCACAAGGCCAATTTAGCATACAAAACAGATAACAAGTTGACTATATAGTTATCACTCAACTTCAGTCTGGCAGACTAAAGGGTATGCCACACTAAACAATATCGCTAACGAGATCGCTAAAAAACGTCACTATTTAGCGATCCCGTTAGCGATATTGTTCAGTGCGGCAGCTTCCAGCGACGAGCTTCCTGCTGTGATCTCGCTCGTCGCTGGAATCGTTCCGGACCCTATTTTCTCGTCGGCGCTCCCGCTGGGTAAGTATATATCGCTAGTGTGGCACCTTTTCTTAGCGATTTAGCGGTACTTTTGTACCGCTAAAGTCGTTAAGAAGATCGCTAACGGCGATAGCGTCGTTAACTATATCGCTAAATGTGGCCGCATTTAGCGATATAGAAACGATCCCGCTAGCGATCTCATTAGTATGCAACGCTAACGAGATCGCTAGCGGGATTGCTTAGTGTGGCAGTACCTTATCCTGTTAAAACCTGGCACTGTCTCCTCCAAGTTATCTCAAAGATTAATAGCCCCAGATAAAAAAAAAAAAAAGTGGCAGTGTTTTAAATCATCTTTGCTACGCAATGCATAAACTACTAAATAAATTCAATTTGTTTCACTCACAACGAGCCAAAAAATCAAAAAATAACTAAATCTTCATTTACATACCAACCCATAATACCTTAGATACACCACATTGACATTGTATGCACCACATTGGTTTTATATACACCATTGTATATGTATGCACCCTATTTGCTTTGTATAACTTTGTATACACCCCATAGACTTTTTTATATACACCATTGTCTATGTATGCACAACATTTGCTTTGTATACACCCCATTTTTATATTTTTTTTTATGCACCCCATTTGTATACCTTTGTATACACCCCCATTGACTTTGTATACACTACAATACCTTAGTATCACACTGTTTTTAAACCATTTTATGTTTTGAGTTATATTTGAAAAGCAATACACCCTGTGCATTATAACAGTAATAAAAACATATGAAAAAATACTATGGACATTGTTTTTTGGACATTTTTTAATCCTTTTTTTTTTTTAATTTCTTTTTTTTTTTTTTAAAGTATGAGCTTTAACACTCTTTATTTAAAAAAGATTTATCACATTAAAATACATGTCAAAATAACACTTTTGACATGCATGCGCACAAACACACAAACAAAATTTGTAAATACTAAATGTTGTAAAAAATTGTAGTGTGTTAAAAAAATTTACATGCATGAACACACAAATACTAGTACATCATTAAAAGTTAACATGTTGTAAAAAAAAAAATACAGGAAACACACTCAAGCATGCATTAAATACACTCACACAAAAAATAGTACATTATGACAAGTATACATGTTTAAAAAAAAGTAAAAAACTAATGCTGGAAAAAACTATCAAGCATGCATGAATACATACACACACACACACACACACACACACACAACACAAACTAGTGTGAAAAAAAAAATAGGTAGGACACACACTCAAACATGGCTGCAATCACATATGAAGGCATTATCCAGTATATACTCACACTTTTTGCAGGATTCAGCTGGGCTATATCAAACACACTTTCAGGCAAGGTCTTGTAGCTTGATTGCAGGCTCTGGACTCTTGCTTGCAGGGGTCTTCAGGTTTTTATAGCAGTGTCTTCAATAGCTTCAATGGCAGGGTCTTCAACAGATGTCTTGCTGGTCTGGCTGCTTTGTCTTCATGTGTGGCAATGAGTCACCTGGCTTGTTTATATTGGTTTTGGCCTGTCTGGAAATGTAACCAACTTGGAGCATGCTCAGTCCAAAAAGGCGGATCCGCCGTGTCAGTCCGCCAAATGGCGGATTGTGGCGGATCCGCCACTCATTGGCGCACTTTGTAAAATTTGGCGGATTTGGCGGATCCGCCAAAATCCGCCACCATCCGCCATTTTAACGCAGACAAAAAACGTTACAATGTCCGTCCAATCGAGACAGCGGACGCCAAATTTTTGGCGGATCCGCCAAAAAGCGGAGACAGCGGACAACCATCCGCCGCGATCCGCCAGTAATACAAGTCTATGGGAAAATAGCGGATCCGCCAAAAAAATTGGCGGATCCGCCAAAATCAAAAAATGGCGGATTTTGACTGACGTCGCACGACTGAAGTGTGAAAGAGGCTTAATTGATATCATTTATGAGTGTCGTTTTCTGAGGTACTGTAGATTCAAAGGCTGGAAACTGATGAACTTATCCACTGCAGCAGAAGTAATTTTTATCTTCCTTTTCTGGGGCAGTCTTCATAACAATTGATGGTTTTCATGACTGCAATTGAGAATATCTTCAAGGTTTTAGCAATTTTCCAGATTGGCTAAACTTCATGTCTTAATATAATTATGGAGTGTTGTTTCTTTTTATTTGTACGTTCTTGTGGTTGTTGTCATATTATGGCTTACCATACACACTTAAACATTTGTCCAAAAAAGAAAAGCCATAAAGCATAGCAAGATATATACAACGAGAAGAAAAAGCTTTAAGCAAGGGCTATATGTAAAAACAACATTTTATTGCACATTCAAATATATACCGCTAAACCAAAGTTTGACACATTAGGTAAATGGAAGACATATTTACCTTAGAAGTACCCAAGACCACAACACCCGACGCGCTTTTGCCAAGAAATGCTTCGTCCAGGGTTCGAAGCTCTTAATACCTTACTTATCTATCTTATTTATCTATAGCACACTAAGGATATATATACGTATTTTTGTAATAAAATCTTTAGCACATATGCAGACCCCTATTACATGGTCTTTCTTATTACTGGATAATTGAATTGTATATACAGTACTTAGACATACACTATACACTAATATATCAGTGTACCAATTGTGTATTTTTTCATGTGTATTAGAACTCTTGAATTAGGTCATTGTAACCATCACCTTACATATGAGTATATCTGTGTGCCAACTGTATATTTATTTATGCATATTTACAATTTTCTGATCAGGTCATTGTAACCATTGTCTTATTAATAATTTATATTTACACTAGTATCCGGGTATTCCCACCATTTGTTTTCTTCTGAGGTATCTCACTTTTTAAATGTATTTACTGTTCTTTTTTATCCTTTGCATGTTCAATAAAATATTGTTTTTACATATAGCCCTTGCTTAAAGCTTTTTATTCTTGGTGTATATATTATGGCTTAGAACAATTGTACAATAGGTCTCAGCAGTCTATGGAACAGTTTACTAACACTGCCTCTGCAAAACACACCTGAGCCATGGCAATAGCAAAAGCCAATGTAGTTCATTACCTGATGAAGCTTCTATAGAGAATGCCAAGAATGTGTAAGTTGTCATTAGAGTAAAAGGGGGGAGGATTATTTAACTGTTATTCAACTGTATTGAAGGAGGCTGTGAATGTCTAGTCAGAATGTGGCCAGAAGTATGCACATTGCATACTGGCGGTCACAGGACTGCTCGGTCTCGCTGCCAGCATCAGGGAATGCCCACAGTGCATGCTGCACAGATGTCAGGATCTACAAGTGTGCAGTCACATAGAGGCCTAAAGGCTTAAAATTAAAGATGACACATTTCCTTTGTTATCTTAGGCAGAAAAGAAAAAAAAGATCATTTACATTTTAAAAATTATATTAAAAGGAAAATTGGCTGATGTAAAAAGTTTGGCTACCCTGCATTGTTATGTTAGGTAGCTGAGGAGGACAGGAACAACAGCCGGGCAGCCGAACACCTGAGATGTTGGTAACTAATGGGTTGCAGATTCCTAAACTAACCACACAACTAGAGGTAGCCGTGGAGCGTTCCTACGTTGATCCTAGACGCCTCGTCACAGCCTGAGAGATAACTGCACCTAAAGGCAGAAAGATGAAAGCTATCTGCCCCGGAGCAGATCCCCAAAGAAAATAGGAAGCCCCCAAACATGTAATGGCGGTTAGACAAGAAGAAAGCACGGACACAGACAGAAAATAGAATGAGCAAACGCTGGGGTCACAAGCTGACTAAATAGGATAGGACAGGAGAGATTACTTTCTGCAACGATTGCCATTCCTCGCTGGAAGGTTCAGTACTGTCTGTAACCACCAGAGGGAGCCTCTGCTCATTCACAACAGTACCCCCCCCTTGAGGAGGGGTCACTGAACCCTCACTTGTGCAACCAGGCCGATCAGGATGAGCTTGGTGATAGGCACGGATCAGTCTCCTAGCATGGATGTCTGAAGCAAACACCCAAGAATTGTCCTCCTGACCATAACCTCTCTACTTAACCAAATACTGGAGTTTCCGTCTAGAAAAACGAGAATCCAATATTTTCTCAACCACATACTCCAGATTGCCCTCAACCAAAACAGGGTCAGGAGGCGCAGCCATAGCAACCACTGGCTCGACAAACCTCTTCAATAAGGACTTGTGGAACATGTTATGGATCTTAAATGTCCCTGGAAGAAGCAACCGGAAGGAAACCCGATTAAGAATCTCCATGATCTTATAAGGTCCAATGAACCTAGGCTTAAACTTTGGAGATGCAAACCTCATAGGGATATTTCTTGAGGACAACCAAACCAAGTCCCCCACTTTAAACCAAGGACCATCAGTCCTATGCCGGTTGGCAAAACCCAAAAATCTCTGAAGAGCCTTCAATGAAGTAGGTTGAACCCAATCACAGATGGCCTGAACCTTGTCCGGGTCCATTTCAATAACAGACGGAGACAAAATGAATCCCAGAAATGAGACCTTCTGTACGCCAAAAAGACACTTTGATCCCTTCACATACAGAGCATTCTCTCTCAAAATCTGGAACACAGTCCGAACATGTTTCACATGAGAGTCCCAGTCGTTGGAAAAAATCAAGATATCATCCAAATAAACAATCAGAAATTTATCCACAAAATCCCTGAAAATATCATTCATGAAGGATTGGAAGACGGAAGGAGCATTAGTGAGCCCAAAAGGCATCACTAGGTACTCAAAATGCCCCTCTGGGATATTAAACGCCGTCTTCCATTCATCCCCGTGCTTAATGCGAATAAGGTTATACGCCCCCCTGAGGTCAAGCTTGGTAAACCAACTAGCACTTTTCACTCTGGAAAACAGGTCAGAAATCAAGGGTAACGGATATTGATATTTCACAGTGATCTTATTCAGGAGGCGATAATCAATACACTGCCTCAATGAACCATCCTTTTTGGCCACAAAGAAAAAAAACGGCACCCAAGGGTGAAGAGGATGGTCTGATATGACCCTTCTCCAATGACTCCTTGATATAAGATCGCATAGCATCGTGTTCAGGTACAGATAAATTAAAAAGGCGACCTTTAGGAAATTTACCACCAGGCACTAATTCAATAGCGCAATCGTAGCTCCTGTGAGGGGGCAAGGATGCAGATTTACTTTCACTAAACACATCAGAAAAATCAGTCAAAAAGTCAGGGACATCCTGAGACTGAGGAGAGGCAGAAAAAACAGGAGTGTCAGTATTAACACATTGGCAGCCCCAACTGGTCACAGACACAGATTTCCAATCCAAAACAGGATTATGAGTCTGTAACCAAGGGAAACCCAGTACAATAATGTCATGCAGATTATGCAACACCAGAAATTTGCAACTCTCCTGATGATCTGGTTCAACCCTCATTATCACCTGAGTAGAAAACTGGGGTTTATTCTCCGCCAAAGGGGTAGAATCAATGCCCAGCAAAGGAATAGACTTCCGCAGGGGTATCATGGAAAACCCACAACGTTTGGCAAAGTCAAAATCCATCAGGTTAATAGCTGCTCCAGAATCAACAAAAGCCTGAGCAGAAAATGTGGACAGGGAGCAAATCAGGGTAACAGTCAACAGAAGTTTAGTCTGAACACTACCCAAGACAACTGAGCGTGCAAAACGTCTTCCCCGCTTAGAGCAGACAGAAATAGCATGGGAAGCGTCACCACAGTAGAAACATAACCCATTGCGTTTACGAAACTCATGACGCTGAGCCCCAGAAGTCACTACATCACACTGCCTGGGCTCAGGAGCTGGCTCACAAGGCAACACTATCTCACGCATACCTCTGCGCACACGCAAATGTCTGTAAATTTGAATAGCCAAAGACATAGAATCATTGAGACCTGAGGGAACAGGGAATCCCACCATAACATCCTTTACATTCTCTGACAGCCCCTTCCGAAAAAGGGCTGCCAAAGCATCATCATTCCATTTGGTCAGGACTGCCCACTTTCGGAATTTCTGACAGTACAACTCAGCGTCTTCAAGACCCTGATTTAATGCCAACAAGGTCTTTTCAGCTTGATCAGTGACATTAGGTTCATCATACAATAACCCCAGAGCCTGAAAAAATACATCAATATCATTCAAAACAGGATCCCCAGGTGTCAGGGAAAAAGCCCAATCCTGAGGGTCGCCACGCAGGAGAGAGATGACAATTTGAACCTGCTGTGCTGCGCTCCCCGAGGACTTAGGCTTTAAGGCAAAAAACAACTTACAGTTATTTTTGAAATTCAGAAATTTAGCCCGATCCCCCAAAAACAAATCTGGCATGGGAATCCTAGGTTCCACAACCGGCAACCTAGCAAGATAGGTAGCAATGCTCCGAACCTCAGTGGCAAGCTGATCCACACGGTCAGACAACTGTGCAATCTCCATTGAGAGAAAAAAAAATCCTCCTCAGCACCCAGAGAAAAAGAGGGAAAAAATGCAACAAACAGAAAAAAAAAACTCTGACAACTATTTTCTTTCCACACTATTTTTCCCTTCTGTGAGTACCATATAATTTTCAGTTTGGCCGTTGATTCTGTTATGTTAGGTAGCTGAGGAGGACAGGAACAACAGCCGGGCAGCCAAACACCTGAGATGTTGGTAACTAATGGGTTGCAGATTCCTAAACTAACCACACAACTAGAGGTAGCCGTTGAGCGTTCCTACGTTGATCCTAGATGCCTCGTCACAGCCTGAGAGATAACTACACCTAAAGGCAGAAAGATGAAAGCTATCTGCCCCGGAGCAGATCCCCAAAGAAAATAGGAAGCCCCCAAACATGTAATGGCGGTTAGACAAGAAGAAAGCACGGACACAGACAGAAAATAGAATGAGCAAACGCTGGGGCCACAAGCTGACTAAATAGGATAGGACAGGAGAGATTACTTTCTGCAACCCAGAAAACCCTACAAAAATCTAACAATTCTGATTACAAAAAGAAAAGCAGAAAATATCTTATCTGAAAGCAGCAGACGCAGGCAAGACACCAGCAAACTTCCAAATGAACCAGGAACCACAATTGAGACAAGAACAATTGATCACCGGCGACCATCATGGGAGGGAACCTCCCTTATATCAGTCCAGTCAGTGATCCCAGATTGCCATTCCTCGCTGGAAGGTTCAGTACTGTCTGTAACCACCAGAGGGAGCCTCTGCTCATTCACAACACTGCATGGTTAGTACCTAGTTTCACCCCCTTTTGAAAGTATCACAGCTTGTAAACACTTTTTGTAGCTAGCCAAAAGTCTTTCAACTCTTGTTTGAGTAATTTTCATTCATTCTTCCTTGGAAAATTCTTCCAGTTCTGTGAATTTCCTGGGTCGTCTTGCATGCACTGCTATTTTGAGCCACAGATTTTCAATGATGTTCAGATCAAGGGACTATGAGGGCCATTGTAAAACCTTCAGCTTGCGCCTTCTGAGGTAGTCTGTGAATTTTAACGTGTGTTTAGTATTATTTTCCATTTGTAGAAGTCATACTCTTTTCAACTTTTTTTTACCAATGGTGCTATGTTTGTATCACAGTTTTGTTGAAATTTCATTTAATCCACTCTTCCCTCTACCCGTGAAATGTTCCTCGTGCCATTGTCTGCAACAACAACCCCAAAGCATGATTGATCCACCCCATGCTTAATGGTTGGCCAGATGTTCTTTTCCTGAAATTCTGTGCCCTTTTTTCTCCACACATACTTTTGAACATTGTGGGCAACGAGTTATATTTTAACCTTATCGGTCCAAAAATACATCAGGCTTGTTTAGATGTTCTTTGCATACTTCTAGTAATAAAGAAACTTGACACTCAACTTAAATTGCTGGGTGAAGAAATTTAATAAAGTCCATGCAGAGTAGTACAGAGAACGTTTCGGTCACATGACCTTCATCAGCTGACTGTAAGTACTGCGTAGAGTTTATGGACCTATTTCAGATTCACTTATGACTTTTGAAATCGTGACTAGCAGTGTATACCGTGTCAACAATGCTACTGTGACACGTTGCACATTCCGCTCACTTCTGAACAGGCTGATCACTTCAAATGCTGTTTGTCCCACCTCTGAGGCTAAGTGCAGGAATGTTTGCAGAATATTCCTGAGCAAAAACTGACTTTTTTCGCGTTTTTTTGCGCGGATTTGACGCGTTTTTACTGCGATTTTTTCCTGAACTTTCTAGGTCAATAATATAGCGGGAAAAAACGCTATAATTCCACAAAATTAATGAACATGTTGCTATTTTTTTCGCGGAAAAAAACGCACCATGTGCACAAAAATTGCGGAATTCATTCTAAATGATAGGATGCTTAATCGTTTTTAATGCGTTTTTGATGCGTTTTTCCCGTGAAAAGAAAAAAAAAAACGCAAATAATCCTTAACGTGTGCACTTAGCCTTAATGTTGACACCTCTGATGTGTTGCTATTTCATAATTGAATCTGAAATTAAATTTCTTCACCCAGCAATTTAAGTTGAGTGCCGAGTTTCTTTATTACTACTATATGGTTTGGTCACCTACTCTGGCACCTCATTGCGGCTGTGCACACGTTACTTTTTCCATTTTCTTTTGCATACTTCTGACGCTGAATTTTATGATGAGGACGCAGGAGAAGTTCTCTTCTGATGACTCTTCCATGAAGACCATATTTGTGCAGATGTCTCTGAACAGTAGAACAATGTACCACAACTCCAGAGTCTGCTAAAACTTTGTGAAGGTCTTTTGCAGTCAAGCAAGGGTTCTGATTTGCCTCTCTAGCAATACCAGCTCTCACAGAAATTTTACTTTGTCTTCCAGACCTTATCTTGACCTCCACTGTTCCTGATAGCTGCCATTTCATATTTACATTTAGAACTGAGGAAAGGGCAGCGTGAACGCTTTGCTATCTTTTTGTAGTCTTCTGCTTTGTGAGCCTCCTCCATACTCATTTACAGAGGGCCAGGCAGCTGCTTAGAAGAACCCATGGCTGCTGTTTTTTGGCACAAGGTTAAAGGAGGCTGGATTTTTAAAAAGCTGGGAAATTTGCATCACCTGGCCTTTCCTAACATGATAGTGAACAAACCATACATAACAGGCTAAATAAGGTCTGAAATCTTAGTCAAAATTATCTGAGCACACAAATCTCCAATGGTGCCTAAACTTTTGCATCGACCCATTTACCGTTTTGTAATTTATAAAATGAGAAAAAGAGGCAATTTTTTTTTGCCTAAAATACAAAGGAATTGTGTCATCTGTAACTTTAGACCTTTTAGAGATTATTTAATCTTCAAATTGCTTAACTGTTCACAATAACAATAATTTTGATCAGGGGCACAAAAACTTTTACATGTCGCTGTAGTGAACATTTTAAATAAAAAAAAAATAAATGTGAACTCGCACTTTTTCTTGCAATTTCAATGCACTTGGAATTTTTTCCCATTTTCCAGTACACTATATGATAAAGTGGTGTCAATCAAAAGTACAACTCATCCTGCAAAAACAAAACAAAACCCTAATATGGCTATATTGACAGAAAACTAAAAAAGTTATGGCTCTTGGAAGAGAGGGTGGAAAAATCGGAAAATGACCATGGCGTGAAGTGGAGTAATCGTCATTTTAATTTTAGTCATTTTGACTACCGCTGACGTCATTGAGGCTGCGCGGAGTCCCTGGCTGACCAGAAGTGAACTCGATAGCGTGGGAAAAGTGCCAAAACTTTCCCACGCTAATCAGTTTGTCCTCGCTCAGACTGGGTGGCTGCGCAGACATGATTTCATTCATTCTGCAGTGGTTTACAGCCAGGCCGGTAGCATAATGTCACGCTGTATAGCAGATATATATATGAGATGTCAGTAATCTATATCAAAAGGGCAACATACTATATAACATGCGCATAGATATATTATAACATGGATTTACCTGATAGAATGTCCAGTGGGTCAAAACGGAATCCGTTATACGCTGTCTCCGGCTAGAGGGTGACCGGGGTCTAAGCTGACCCTGAACTGGGGTCCTAACTAATCCCTCAACCTGGAGGTACTGTTAAAGGTACAGAGGTCCAGGCCACCAGCGTAAACCCTGTCTCCTATCAATCCCTGCCAACTGTATTCTAGTCCTAAGAAGGACCCTGAATACCACCAAAGGGAATGAACAGGTAACGGATAATGAACAGAAAGACATACAAGAAAGAGAAGGAATAAAGTAAATAAAGTCTTACATACAACACTCACACACAGTAGGAACACCTAAGGTCTCAGAGATAAACTATAAGCTATAAGAGTAAAAACAACTAATGAACTCTTAGCTTAAATATTCTCAGAACCGATCCAGACTGCTGAACTACATGAATGCTTTCACCGGCGTCTAACACCCAGACTGGCAGAAATATAAAGGAAACTAATTAGAACATAATCAAAAGCAGCCGGGCGAGGCTGCACCTAGCCTTAGCAAAGAGCTAGGAAAAATTAACTCTCACATTACCAAAAAACAAAGAAACAGAAGCTCAGCTGTGAGAAGTCAGAATGTGCAATCGCGACGATCTTTGTGGCGATGCACCCATGACAGTACCCCCCCTTCTACGAGGGGCCTCCGGACCCTCATGACCAGGTCTGTCCGGGTGAGTTGTGTGAAAGGTCCGTCCACGTTATCATTGACCACCACTGAAGGAGGAGGTAGAGGTGACGGTATGACTGGTGCCACATACTTTTTAAGTAATGACTTGTGAAACACATTATGAATTTTAAACGTAGGAGGGAGGTCCAGACGAAATGACACAGGATTAATTATGGAACTGATCCTGTACGGCCCGATGAATCTGGGACCCAACCTCCAGGAGGGAACTTTAAGTTTAATATTCCTGGTAGACAACCACACCAGATCATTCACCTTCAGATCTCGACCAGAAACTCTCCCCCTATCAGCCATCCGTTTGTAACGGTTCTCCGTAACCTTCAGTCTTAACTGATCTGGAACTATCAGTCTCCCTGGAAGTCCCACAGGGGCGTCCCCCTGAGCCCCCAATACCTCCCCCTCAAGCTCAGAGCATACAGCTGACACCACAACTCCTCCTGAGGAATAGGAACCGGATCATCCATCCTCCCGGTCCCTGGGAAAGTACGAGATAAGGCATCAGGAAGCAACTTTATTGAGCAGTCATATGCGCGATGAGGAGGTAACTCTTTACACCCCTTCTCTGAGAACATCTCCCCAAAGTCCTCCAGAAAAGGAGGCAAAGTCCTAGGCACAACTGCACCGATGACCGTGCTCATGCAGTTATTCTTGCAAAATTCACCCCACTGGCTTATCTTTCTGGATTGCCAATCAATCACTGGGTTATGTTTAGCCAACCAAGGAAGTCCCAACACAATAGGAGTAGGTAGACCCTCCAACACATAACAAGACAATTGCTCTTTATGCATTGCCCCTACTCGAAGATCTATGTTATGAACAGCTTGAACCAAGCTACCTTGACCAAGAGGTCTAGAATCAATAGAGAGTATAGGGACCGGTTTGGCCAATACACTCAGTTGCATACCATGCACCTGGGCAAACCGAGCGTCCACAAGATTAGCCCCGGACCCACTATCAAGAAAAACAGAAATCCTCTCAGTTCTAGTACCAATCACCACCTCCGCAGGCACGATAAACTGAGAGGGATTTGGGGACGAAATACAGACTCCCAGGTTAACTCCTTGGGTCAAAGAGGTCCGGGATGGACAACCCCCAACAAAATGTCCTCTCTCCCGCAAAAGAAACACCTTCTAGCCTTGCGGCGCACCGCCGATTCCCTCCTACAAAATGATGTCCCTCCCAACTGCATGGGTTCCTCAGAACAGACCAGGGGAACCTCAGTATAAGGGACTTTAGTAGTAGGTGGAGTCATCATGGGGGGCGGAGTTACCTCGCGTCTTCCCCGAATTCGTCTATCAATGCGAATAGCGAGGGCCATAGCAGCCTCCAGTGATGGAGGAGAATCATACTGAGCCAACACATCTTTTAATTTGTCAGACAACCCTTGACAAAACTGGCTCCTAAGAGCTGGGTCATTCCACTGAGTATCTGTTGCCCATCTACGGAACTCAGAAGAATATTCCTCCGCTGGACGATTTCCCTGCCGTATTTTACGTAACTTTGTTTCAGCAAGGGAAACTCGATCCGGATCATCATATACCAGACCCAGGGCAGTAAAAATCGATCCACTGACTGGAGATCTGGGGAGCCTGGAGGAATAGAGAACGCCCAAGATTGAGGGTCCCCTTGTAAGAGCGAGATAACAATTCCCACCCTCTGCTCTTCACTCCCAGATGACCGAGGCCGCAGCCGAAAGTACAATTTACATGCCTCCCGGAAAGTAAAAAATTTGTCCCGCCCACCAGTGAACCTGTCCGGGAGAGCAACCTTAGGTTCAGATCTGGTTTGCTCTGGGAGGGACAAAACCTTGGACTTAATGTCTGCAAATTCCATGGACAACCCCTGCAACTGTCGGGCCAGCTGGGCTACTGGATCCATGACAGCTGGGGAGAATCTTTTTGGGCCGGTGAAAATGTCACGCTGTATAGCAGATATATATATGAGATGTCAGTAATCTATATCAAAAGGGCAACATACTATATAACATGCGCATAGATATATTATAACATGGATTTACCTGATAGAATGTCCAGTGGGTCAAAACGGAATCCGTTATACGCTGTCTCCGGCTAGAGGGTGACCGGGGTCTAAGCTGACCCTGAACTGGGGTCCTAACTAATCCCTCAACCTGGAGGTACTGTTAAAGGTACAGAGGTCCAGGCCACCAGCGTAAACCCTGTCTCCTATCAATCCCTGCCAACTGTATTCTAGTCCTAAGAAGGACCCTGAATACCACCAAAGGGAATGAACAGGTAACGGATAATGAACAGAAAGACATACAAGAAAGAGAAGGAATAAAGTAAATAAAGTCTTACATACAACACTCACACACAGTAGGAACACCTAAGGTCTCAGAGATAAACTATAAGCTATAAGAGTAAAAACAACTAATGAACTCTTAGCTTAAATATTCTCAGAACCGATCCAGACTGCTGAACTACATGAATGCTTTCACCGGCGTCTAACACCCAGACTGGCAGAAATATAAAGGAAACTAATTAGAACATAATCAAAAGCAGCCGGGCGAGGCTGCACCTAGCCTTAGCAAAGAGCTAGGAAAAATTAACTCTCACATTACCAAAAAACAAAGAAACAGAAGCTCAGCTGTGAGAAGTCAGAATGTGCAATCGCGACGATCTTTGTGGCGATGCACCCATGACACATTAGCACCGTTCCCGGTTGTAAACTAGTTAACCCCTTGTGATGGATTGCAGCGGGGGACCTGACTGAACGGCGGAGAGGTATGGATATTGTTGGTTTTGTATTTTTTTTTTATTACAGGAGAACGAGGGATTCAGTTGGATTGGTATCATAATAAATTTGGTCAAACACTGTGTAATTTTTAATGTGTGTTTTTTAACCCTTTACTACAATAGGATTAATAATGGACAGTTGTAAAATTGACACCTCTCCATTATTAACCCGGATTAATGTCAGCTTTCAATAGCAAGGTGACATTAACCCCTTATGAGCTACCACTAAAGGCAGTGGGAATAGAGAGGCTAAGTGCCAGAAAAGGCGCATCTAATAATAAATGTGCCTTTTCTGGGGTGGCTGGGGCCAGATGTTTGTAGCCGAGGGGGGGCACAAAACAATGGTCCCTCTCTAGGCTATTAATATCTGTCCTCAGTCACTGGCTTTCCCTCTCTGGTGGAGAAAATACCACGCATTTTTTTCAACGAATTTACCCCTTAATTTAACACCTACATGTCCCAAATTTTTCACACATGCACTAATCTAATTATTAGTCAAAAACATGTATAAAACTAAATGAAATGAAATGGTTTACTGTATGCCAGCAATTGATTTAGCGGCAATTATGCTATGTAGAACTCTATAAACTATAAATATATATATATATATATGTGTGTCTCAATGACATCTATATATATATATATATATATATATATATATATATGTATTCTATGTGTATATATCTATTCTTTTAGCTGCAGATGAAGGAAGGGAGACACAGTCATTACTAGTGGGTAGGCGGAGCCCACAAAGGATAAACACACCTCAGATTAAAAAAGTGTTGACCGGCCCCTCCAGCTATATAGGGCTCCTCCTACTCCAGCTCTCCAGTCTAAAATTTGAGGTTCACAGAGGATAGTCGCTGCTGGAAGCAGCTCCTCAGAAGATTTTTTTATTTTAGTCGGACAGAGACTTGGACCGCCAATGGTCTAGAAGTCTCAGGGGTCTCAGCGCTGCTGGACTCCCACCTCTCCCTTGGCGGATCTGTATTACCCT